>CAUDMG010000786.1:2012500-2637747 GCA_958450375.1 Homarus gammarus | reverse complement strand
CATTTACGTGAATGTGTTGTGAGGTTGGTGATGTAGTCACTGAAGAGTGGCGATGTACAGTACAGTATCTGAAAAAAGAGAAAACTATCCACTGAGACGGTATATTAATAAACCCTGTTCTTGTACCCTAGTGGCAGGAATGTGGACAGAGGACGACCATATGGACGGTAATAACACAGTAAATATAGTTCATACCTTTAGAATAATTCAAGAGGAAATATAAGGCACTAGAGTGTGAAGTAAGTACAAGTAAGAAGACGATCTGTGACGAAGAGGAGAGAGTAAAACAAACTTACAGGACTTGACATAGTTTCCCTTACCAAAGTGACAGACTAAGACTCAATATACTGTATAAACAAGTTTAATAGAAAAATGAAAATATTATTTTTGAGGTCAATATATATTATATTGGCAGTGACTGAACACATGCATATTCCTCCTAGTTCACTGATTAAATATAATAGTTACCCCTGCCTAGTTTTCTTATAGTACTTTGGGATGCCATCATTTTGGCGAGTTACATGAATTTGTGTAATTAAATCATTAATTACAGTCATAATCAAATAAGATTTTAATGCCATAATCTATTTCATATTTACAAATTAATGCAATGATCGTATAAAATAAAATTTAACAAAACTAGTGAAATTATTAAATATAATTGTTTTCTGGGATAAAATATAATACGTACCCCTTCTTAGTTTTCTGTCATGAAATATAATAGTTACCCCATAAACCTCCTGCTTCTTCTTCTTCCTATCATCAAAACACTGTCCCTTATTATTATTATTATCATCAAAACACTAATCCTCCTAATTATTATTATTCTTCCTCTCATCAAAACACTAGGGAAAGATTTAAAGCTAGAGGGAAGAAACAAAATTCGAAGGGGTGGTTAATTTTCGTCACCTGTCCCCCTGAAGCCTAGTTTACTTATATTAATTTAGGATGCCACCATTTTGACGAGCTACATGAATTTTTGTAATTATATCATTAATTACAGTAATAATCAAATAACACTTTAATGCCATATTCTATTTTATATTTACAAATTAATGCAATGTTCTTATAAAAGATACTTTCACAAAAACTAGTTAAATTATTAAATATAATTGTTTTATGGGAAAAAATGTAATAGTTAACCCCCCCCCCCTTTGAGTTCTGTCATGAAATATAATAGTTACCCCTTCTTAGTTTTCTGTGATGAAATATAATAGTTACCCCTTAAACCTTCTTCTTCCTCTCATCAAAACACTAATCCTTCTTATTATTATTCTTCTTCTTCTCATCAAAACACTAGGGAAAGATTGAAAGATCGAGGGAAGAAACAAAATTCGAAGGGGTGGTTAATTTTCGCCACCTGTCCCCAACCCTGTCCCCTGAAGCCTAGTTTACTTATATTACTTTAGGATGCCACCATTTTGGCGAGCTACATGAATTTTTGTAATTATATCATTAATTACAGTAATAATCAAATAACACTTTAATGCCATATTCTACATTATATTTACAAATTAATGCAATGTTCTTATAAAAGATACTTTCACAAAAACTAGTGAAATTATTAAATATAATTGTTTTATGGGAAGAAATATAATAGTTACCCCCCCCCCTTTGAGTTCTGTCATGAAATATAATAGTTACCCCTTCTTAGTTTTCTGTGATGAAATATAATAGTTACCCCTTAAACCTTCTTCTTCTTCCTCTCATCAAAACACTAATCCTTCTTATTATTCTTCTTCTTCCTCTCATCAAAACACTAGGGAAAGATTGAGGGAAGAAACAAAATTCGAAGGGGTGGTTAATTTTCGCCACCTGTCCCCAACCCTGTCCCCTGAAGCCTAGTTTACTTATATTACTTTAGGATGCCACCATTTTGACGAGATACATGAATTTTTGTAATTATATCATTAATTGCAGTAATAATCAAATAACACTTTAATGCCATATTCTATTTTATATTTACAAATTAATGCAATGTTCTTATAAAAGATACCTTCACAAAAACTAGTGAAATTATTAAATATAATTCTTTTATGGGAAAAAATATAATAGTTACCCCCCCTTTGAGTTCTGTCATGAAATATAATAGTTACCCCTTCTTAGTTTTCTGTGATGAAATATAATAGTTACCCCTTAAACCTTCTTCTTCCTCTCATCAAAACACTAATCCTTCTTATTATTCTTCTTCTTCCTCTCATCAAAACACTAATCCTTCTTATTATTCTTCTTCTTCCTCTCATCAAAACACTAGGGAAAGATTGAAAGATCGAGGGAAGAAACAAAATTCGAAGGGGTGGTTAATTTTCTCCACCTGTCCCCAACCCTGCCCCCTGAAGCCTAGTTTACTTATATTACTTTAGGATGCCACCATTTTGACGAGCTACATGAATTTTTGTAATTATATCATGAATTACAGTAATAATCAAATAACACTTTAATGCCATATTCTATTTTATATTTACAAATTAATGCAATGTTCTTATATAAGATGCTTTCACAAAAACTAGTGAAATTATTAAATATAATTGTTTTATGGGAAAAAATATAATAGTTACCCCCCCTTTGAGTTCTGTCATGAAATATAATAGTTACCCCTTCTTAGTTTTCTGTGATGAAATATAATAGTTACCCCTTAAACCTTCTTCTTCTTCTTCCTCTCATCAAAACACTAATCCTTCTTCTTATTCATCTTCTTCCTCTCATCAAAACACTAGGGAAAGATTGAAAGATCGAGGGAAGAAACAAAATTCGAAGGGGTGGTTAATTTTCGCCACCTGTCCCCAACCCTGTCCCCCTGAAGCCTAGTTTACTTATATTACTTAAGGATGCCACCATTTTGACGACCTACATGAATTTTTGTAATTATATCATTAATTACAGTAATAATCAAATAACACTTTAATGCCATATTCTATTTTATATAAGATACTTTCACAAAAACTAGTGAAATTATTAAATATAATTGTTTTATGGGAAAAAATATAATAGTTACCCCCCCCCCCCCCTTTTGAGTTCTGTCATGAAATATAATAGTTACCCCTTCTTAGTTTTCTGTGATGAAATATAATAGTTACCCCTTAAACCTTCTTCTTCTTCCTCTCATCAAAACACTAATCCTTCTTATTATTCTTCTTCTTCTTCCTCTCATCAAAACACTAGGGAATGATTGAAAGATCAAGGGAAGAAACAAAATTCGAAGGGGTGGTTAATTTTCGCCACCTGTCCCCAACCCTGTCCCCCTGAAGCCTAGTTTACTTATATTACTTTAGGATGCCACCATTTTGACGAGCTACATGAATTTTTGTAATTATATCATTAATTACAGTAATAATCAAATAACACTTTAATGCCATATTCTATTTTATATTTACAAATTAATGCAATGTTCTTATATAAGATACTTTCACAAAAACTAGTGAAATTATTAAATATAATTGTTTTATGGGAAAAAATATAATAGTTACCCCCCCCCCCCCTTTGAGTTCTGTCATGAAATATAATAGTTACCCCTTCTTAGTTTTCTGTGATGAAATATAATAGTTACCCCTTAAACCTTCTTCTTCTTCTTCCTCTCATCAAAACACTAGGGAAAGATTGAAAGATCGAGGGAAGAAACAAAATTCGAAGGGGTGGTTAATTTTCGCCACCTGTCCCCAACCCTGCCCCCTGAAGCCTAGTTTACTTATATTACTTTAGGATGCCACCATTTTGACGAGCTACATGAATTTTTGTAATTATATCATTAATTACAGTAATAATCAAATAACACTTTAATGCCATATTCTATTTTATATTTACAAATTAATGCAATGTTCTTATATAAGATACTTTCACAAAAACTAGTGAAATTATTAAATATAATTGTTTTATGGGAAAAAATATAATAGTTACCCCCCCCCTTTGAGTTCTGTCATGAAATATAATAGTTACCCCTTCTTAGTTTTCTGTGATGAAATATAATAGTTACCCCTTAAACCTTCTTCTTCTTCTTCCTCTCATCAAAACACTAATCCTTCTTATTATTATTCTTCTTCTTCCTCTCATCAAAACACTAGGGAAAGATTGAAAGATGGAGGGAAGAAACAAAATTCGAAGGGGTGGTTAATTTTCGCCACCTGTCCCCAACCCTGCCCCCTGAAGCCTAGTTTACTTATATTACTTTAGGATGCCACCATTTTGGCGAGCTACATGAATTTTTGTAATTATATCATTAATTACAGTAATAATCAAATAACACTTTAATGCCATATTCTACTTTATATTTACAAATTAATGCAATGTTCTTATAAAAGATACTTTCACAAAAACTAGTGAAATTATTAAATATAATTGTTTTATGGGAAAAAAATATAATAGTTACCCCCCCTTTGAGTTCTGTCATGAAATATAATAGTTACCCCTTCTTATTTTTCTGTGATGAAATATAATAGTTACCCCTTAAAACTTCTTCTTCTTCTTCCTCTCATCAAAACACTAATCCTTCTTATTATTCTTCTTCTTCTTCCTCTCATCAAGGTGGTTAATTTTCGCCACCTGTCCCCAACCCTGCCCCCTGAAGCCTAGTTTACTTATATTACTTTACGATGCCACCATTTTGACGAGCTACATGAATTTTTGTAATTATATCATTAATTACAGTAATAATCAAATAACACTTTAATGCCATATTCTATTTTATATTTACAAATTAATGCAATGTTCTTATATAAGATACTTTCACAAAAACTAGTGAAATTATTAAATATAATTGTTTTATGGGAAAAAATATAATAGTTACCCCCCCCCCCCTTTGAGTTCTGTCATGAAATATAATAGTTACCCCTTCTTAGTTTTCTGTGATGAAATATAATAGTTACCCCTTAAACCTTCTTCTTCCTCTCATCAAAACACTAATCCTTCTTATTATTCTTCTTCTTCCTCTCATCAAAACACTAGGGAAAGATGGAGGGAAGAAACAAAATTCGAAGGGGTGGTTAATTTTCGCCACCTGTCCCCAACCCTGCCCCCTGAAGCCTAGTTTACTTATATTACTTTAGGATGCCACCATTTTGGCGAGCTACATGAATTTTTGTAATTATATCATTAATTACAGTAATAATCAAATAACACTTTAATGCCATATTCTACTTTATATTTACAAATTAATGCAATGTTCTTATAAAAGATACTTTCACAAAAACTAGTGAAATTATTAAATATAATTGTTTTATGGGAAAAAATATAATAGTTACCCCCCCTTTGAGTTCTGTCATGAAATATAATAGTTACCCCTTCTTAGTTTTCTGTGATGAAATATAATAGTTACCCCTTAAACCTTCTTCTTCTTCTTCCTCTCATCAAAACACTAATCCTTCTTATTATTCTTCTTCTTCTTCCTCTCATCAAAACACTAGGGAAAGATTGAAAGATGGAGGGAAGAAACAAAATTCGAAGGGGTGGTTAATTTTCGCCACCTGTCCCCAACCCTGCCCCCTGAAACCTAGTTTACTTATATTACTTTAGGATGCCACCATTTTGACGAGCTACATGAATTTTTGTAATTATATCATTAATTACAGTAATAATCAAATAACACTTCAATGCCATATTCTATTTTATATTTACAAATTAATGCAATGTTCTTATATAAGATACTTTCACAAAAACTAGTGAAATTATTAAATATAGTTGTTTTATGGGAAAAAATATAATAGTTACCCCCCCCCCCTTTGAGTTCTGTCATGAAATATAATAGTTACCCCTTCTTAGTTTTCTGTGATGAAATATAATAGTTACCCCTTAAAACTTCTTCTTCTTCCTCTCATCAAAACACTAATCCTTCTTATTATTCTTCTTCTTCTTCCTCTCATCAAAACACTAGGGAAAGATTGAAAGATCGAGGAAAGAAACAAAATTCGAATGGGTGGTTAATTTTCGCCACCTGTCCCCAACCCTGCCCCCTGAAGCCTAGTTTACTTATATTACTTTACGATGCCACCATTTTGACGAGCTACATGAATTTTTGTAATTATATCATTAATTACAGTAATAATCAAATAACACTTTAATGCCATATTCTATTTTATATTTACAAATTAATGCAATGTTCTTATATAAGATACTTTCACAAAAACTAGTGAAATTATTAAATATAATTGTTTTATGGGAAAAAATATAATAGTTACCCCCCCCCCCTTTGAGTTCTGTCATGAAATATAATAGTTACCCCTTCTTAGTTTTCTGTGATGAAATATAATAGTTACCCCTTAAACCTTCTTCTTCTTCTTCCTCTCATCAAAACACTAATCCTTCTTATTATTATTCTTCTTCTTCCTCTCATCAAAACACTAGGGAAAGATTGAAAGATGGAGGGAAGAAACAAAATTCGAAGGGGTGGTTAATTTTCGCCACCTGTCCCCAACCCTGCCCCCTGAAGCCTAGTTTACTTATATTACTTTAGGATGCCACCATTTTGGCGAGCTACATGAATTTTTGTAATTATATCATTAATTACAGTAATAATCAAATAACACTTTAATGCCATATTCTACTTTATATTTACAAATTAATGCAATGTTCTTATAAAAGATACTTTCACAAAAACTAGTGAAATTATTAAATATAATTGTTTTATGGGAAAAAAATATAATAGTTACCCCCCCTTTGAGTTCTGTCATGAAATATAATAGTTACCCCTTCTTATTTTTCTGTGATGAAATATAATAGTTACCCCTTAAAACTTCTTCTTCTTCCTCTCATCAAAACACTAATCCTTCTTATTATTCTTCTTCTTCTTCTTCTTCCTCTCATCAAAACACTAGGGAAAGATTGAAAGATCGAGGGAAGAAACAAAATTCGAATGGGTGGTTAATTTTCGCCACCTGTCCCCAACCCTACCCCCTGAAGCCTAGTTTACTTATATTACTTTAGGATGCCACCATTTTGACGAGCTACATGAATTTTTGTAATTATATCATTAATTACAGTAATAATCAAATAACACTTTAATGCCATATTCTATTTTATATTTACAAATTAATGCAATGTTCTTATATAAGATACTTTCACAAAAACTAGTGAAATTATTAAATATAGTTGTTTTATGGGAAAAAATATAATAGTTACCCCCCCCCCCCTTTGAGTTCTGTCATGAAATATAATAGTTACCCCTTCTTAGTTTTCTGTGATGAAATATAATAGTTACCCCTGAAACCTTCTTCTTCTTCCTCTCATCAAAACACTAATCCTCCTTATTATTCTTCTTCTTCTTCCTCTCATCAAAACACTAGGGAAAGATTGAAAGATGGAGGGAAGAAACAAAATTCGAAGGGGGTGGTTAATTTTTGTCACCTGTCCCCAACCCTACCCCCTGAAGCCTAGTTTACTTATATTACTTTAGGATGCCACCATTTTGACGAGCTACATGAATTTTTGTAATTATATCATTAATTACAGTAATAATCAAATAACACTTTAATGCCATATTCTATTTTATATTTACAAATTAATGCAATGTTCTTATATAAGATACTTTCACAAAAACTAGTGAAATTATTAAATATAGTTGTTTTATGGGAAAAAATATAATAGTTACCCCCCCCCTTTGAGTTCTGTCATGAAATATAATAGTTACCCCTTCTTAGTTTTCTGTGATGAAATATAATAGTTACCCCTTAAACCTTCTTCTTCTTCTTCCTCTCATCAAAACACTAATCCTTCTTATTATTCTTCTTCTTCTTCCTCTCATCAAAACACTAGGGAAAGATTGAAAGATGGAGGGAAGAAACAAAATTCGAAGGGGTGGTTAATTTTCGCCACCTGTCCCCAACCCTGCCCCCTGAAGCCTAGTTTACTTATATTACTTTAGGATGCCACCATTTTGGCGAGCTACATGAATTTTTGTAATTATATCATTAATTACAGTAATAATCAAATAACACTTTAATGCCATATTCTACTTTATATTTACAAATTAATGCAATGTTCTTATAAAAGATACTTTCACAAAAACTAGTGAAATTATTAAATATAATTGTTTTATGGGAAAAAATATAATAGTTACCCCCCCCTTTGAGTTCTGTCATGAAATATAATAGTTACCCCTTCTTAGTTTTCTGTGATGAAATATAATAGTTACCCCTTAAACCTTCTTCTTCTTCTTCCTCTCATCAAAACACTAATCCTTCTTATTATTCTTCTTCTTCTTCCTCTCATCAAAACACTAGGGAAAGATTGAAAGATCGAGGGAAGAAACAAAATTCGAATGGGTGGTTAATTTTCGCCACCTGTCCCCAACCCTGCCCCCTGAAGCCTAGTTTACTTATATTACTTTAGGATGCCACCATTTTGACGAGCTACATGAATTTTTGTAATTATATCATTAATTACAGTAATAATCAAATAACACTTTAATGCCATATTCTACTTTATATTTACAAATTAATGCAATGTTCTTATAAAAGATACTTTCACAAAAACTAGTGAAATTATTAAATATAATTGTTTTATGGAAAAAAATATAATAGTTACCCCCCCTTTGAGTTCTGTCATGAAATATAATAGTTACCCCTTCTTAGTTTTCTGTGATGAAATATAATAGTTACCCCTTAAAACTTCTTCTTCTTCCTCTCATCAAAACACTAATCCTTCTTATTATTCTTCTTCTTCTTCCTCTCATCAAAACACTAGGGAAAGATTGAAAGATCGAGGGAAGAAACAAAATTCGAATGGGTGGTTAATTTTCGCCACCTGTCCCCAACCCTGCCCCCTGAAGCCTAGTTTACTTATATTACTTTACGATGCCACCATTTTGACGAGCTACATGAATTTTTGTAATTATATCATTAATTACAGTAATAATCAAATAACACTTTAATGCCATATTCTATTTTATATTTACAAATTAATGCAATGTTCTTATATAAGATACTTTCACAAAAACTAGTGAAATTATTAAATATAATTGTTTTATGGGAAAAAATATAATAGTTACCCCCCCCCCCTTTGAGTTCTGTCATGAAATATAATAGTTACCCCTTCTTAGTTTTCTGTGATGAAATATAATAGTTACCCCTTAAACCTTCTTCTTCCTCTCATCAAAACACTAATCCTTCTTATTATTCTTCTTCTTCCTCTCATCAAAACACTAGGGAAAGATGGAGGGAAGAAACAAAATTCGAAGGGGTGGTTAATTTTCGCCACCTGTCCCCAACCCTGCCCCCTGAAGCCTAGTTTACTTATATTACTTTAGGATGCCACCATTTTGGCGAGCTACATGAATTTTTGTAATTATATCATTAATTACAGTAATAATCAAATAACACTTTAATGCCATATTCTACTTTATATTTACAAATTAATGCAATGTTCTTATAAAAGATACTTTCACAAAAACTAGTGAAATTATTAAATATAATTGTTTTATGGGAAAAAAATATAATAGTTACCCCCCCTTTGAGTTCTGTCATGAAATATAATAGTTACCCCTTCTTAGTTTTCTGTGATGAAATATAATAGTTACCCCTTAAACCTTCTTCTTCTTCTTCCTCTCATCAAAACACTAATCCTTCTTATTATTCTTCTTCTTCTTCCTCTCATCAAAACACTAGGGAAAGATTGAAAGATGGAGGGAAGAAACAAAATTCGAAGGGGTGGTTAATTTTCGCCACCTGTCCCCAACCCTGCCCCCTGAAACCTAGTTTACTTATATTACTTTAGGATGCCACCATTTTGACGAGCTACATGAATTTTTGTAATTATATCATTAATTACAGTAATAATCAAATAACACTTCAATGCCATATTCTATTTTATATTTACAAATTAATGCAATGTTCTTATATAAGATACTTTCACAAAAACTAGTGAAATTATTAAATATAGTTGTTTTATGGGAAAAAATATAATAGTTACCCCCCCCCCCCTTTGAGTTCTGTCATGAAATATAATAGTTACCCCTTCTTAGTTTTCTGTGATGAAATATAATAGTTACCCCTTAAAACTTCTTCTTCTTCCTCTCATCAAACACTAATCCTTCTTATTAAACTTCTTCTTCTTCCTCTCATCACAACACGAGGGAAAGATTGAAAGATCGAGGAAAGAAACAAAATTCGAATGGGTGGTTAATTTTCGCCACCTGTCCCCAACCCTGCCCCCTGAAGCCTAGTTTACTTATATTACTTTACGATGCCACCATTTTGACGAGCTACATGAATTTTTGTAATTATATCATTAATTACAGTAATAATCAAATAACACTTTAATGCCATATTCTATTTTATATTTACAAATTAATGCAATGTTCTTATATAAGATACTTTCACAAAAACTAGTGAAATTATTAAATATAATTGTTTTATGGGAAAAAATATAATAGTTACCCCCCCCCCCTTTGAGTTCTGTCATGAAATATAATAGTTACCCCTTCTTAGTTTTCTGTGATGAAATATAATAGTTACCCCTTAAACCTTCTTCTTCCTCTCATCAAAACACTAATCCTTCTTATTATTCTTCTTCTTCCTCTCATCAAAACACTAGGGAAAGATGGAGGGAAGAAACAAAATTCGAAGGGGTGGTTAATTTTCGCCACCTGTCCCCAACCCTGCCCCCTGAAGCCTAGTTTACTTATATTACTTTAGGATGCCACCATTTTGGCGAGCTACATGAATTTTTGTAATTATATCATTAATTACAGTAATAATCAAATAACACTTTAATGCCATATTCTACTTTATATTTACAAATTAATGCAATGTTCTTATAAAAGATACTTTCACAAAAACTAGTGAAATTATTAAATATAATTGTTTTATGGGAAAAAAATATAATAGTTACCCCCCCTTTGAGTTCTGTCATGAAATATAATAGTTACCCCTTCTTAGTTTTCTGTGATGAAATATAATAGTTACCCCTTAAACCTTCTTCTTCTTCTTCCTCTCATCAAAACACTAATCCTTCTTATTATTCTTCTTCTTCTTCCTCTCATCAAAACACTAGGGAAAGATTGAAAGATGGAGGGAAGAAACAAAATTCGAAGGGGTGGTTAATTTTCGCCACCTGTCCCCAACCCTGCCCCCTGAAACCTAGTTTACTTATATTACTTTAGGATGCCACCATTTTGGCGAGCTACATGAATTTTTGTAATTATATCATTAATTACAGTAATAATCAAATAACACTTCAATGCCATATTCTATTTTATATTTACAAATTAATGCAATGTTCTTATATAAGATACTTTCACAAAAACTAGTGAAATTATTAAATATAGTTGTTTTATGGGAAAAAATATAATAGTTACCCCCCCCCCCCTTTGAGTTCTGTCATGAAATATAATAGTTACCCCTTCTTAGTTTTCTGTGATGAAATATAATAGTTACCCCTTAAAACTTCTTCTTCTTCCTCTCATCAAAACACTAATCCTTCTTATTATTCTTCTTCTTCTTCCTCTCATCAAAACACTAGGGAAAGATTGAAAGATCGAGGGAAGAAACAAAATTCGAATGGGTGGTTAATTTTCGCCACCTGTCCCCAACCCTGCCCCCTGAAGCCTAGTTTACTTATATTACTTTACGATGCCACCATTTTGACGAGCTACATGAATTTTTGTAATTATATCATTAATTACAGTAATAATCAAATAACACTTTAATGCCATATTCTATTTTATATTTACAAATTAATGCAATGTTCTTATATAAGATACTTTCACAAAAACTAGTGAAATTATTAAATATAATTGTTTTATGGGAAAAAATATAATAGTTACCCCCCCCCCTTTGAGTTCTGTCATGAAATATAATAGTTACCCCTTCTTAGTTTTCTGTGATGAAATATAATAGTTACCCCTTAAACCTTCTTCTTCTTCCTCTCATCAAAACACTAATCCTTCTTATTATTCTTCTTCTTCCTCTCATCAAAACACTAGGGAAAGATGGAGGGAAGAAACAAAATTCGAAGGGGTGGTTAATTTTCGCCACCTGTCCCCAACCCTGCCCCCTGAAGCCTAGTTTACTTATATTACTTTAGGATGCCACCATTTTGGCGAGCTACATGAATTTTTGTAATTATATCATTAATTACAGTAATAATCAAATAACACTTTAATGCCATATTCTACTTTATATTTACAAATTAATGCAATGTTCTTATAAAAGATACTTTCACAAAAACTAGTGAAATTATTAAATATAATTGTTTTATGGGAAAAAAATATAATAGTTACCCCCCCTTTGAGTTCTGTCATGAAATATAATAGTTACCCCTTCTTAGTTTTCTGTGATGAAATATAATAGTTACCCCTTAAACCTTCTTCTTCTTCTTCCTCTCATCAAAACACTAATCCTTCTTATTATTCTTCTTCTTCTTCCTCTCATCAAAACACTAGGGAAAGATTGAAAGATGGAGGGAAGAAACAAAATTCGAAGGGGTGGTTAATTTTCGCCACCTGTCCCCAACCCTGCCCCCTGAAACCTAGTTTACTTATATTACTTTAGGATGCCACCATTTTGGCGAGCTACATGAATTTTTGTAATTATATCATTAATTACAGTAATAATCAAATAACACTTCAATGCCATATTCTATTTTATATTTACAAATTAATGCAATGTTCTTATATAAGATACTTTCACAAAAACTAGTGAAATTATTAAATATAGTTGTTTTATGGGAAAAAATATAATAGTTACCCCCCCCCCCCTTTGAGTTCTGTCATGAAATATAATAGTTACCCCTTCTTAGTTTTCTGTGATGAAATATAATAGTTACCCCTTAAAACTTCTTCTTCTTCCTCTCATCAAAACACTAATCCTTCTTATTATTCTTCTTCTTCTTCCTCTCATCAAAACACTAGGGAAAGATTGAAAGATCGAGGGAAGAAACAAAATTCGAATGGGTGGTTAATTTTCGCCACCTGTCCCCAACCCTGCCCCCTGAAGCCTAGTTTACTTATATTACTTTAGGATGCCACCATTTTGACGAGCTACATGAATTTTTGTAATTATATCATTAATTACAGTAATAATCAAATAACACTTTAATGCCATATTCTACTTTATATTTACAAATTAATGCAATGTTCTTATAAAAGATACTTTCACAAAAACTAGTGAAATTATTAAATATAATTGTTTTATGGGAAAAAAATATAATAGTTACCCCCCCTTTGAGTTCTGTCATGAAATATAATAGTTACCCCTTCTTAGTTTTCTGTGATGAAATATAATAGTTACCCCTTAAACCTTCTTCTTCTTCTTCCTCTCATCAAAACACTAATCCTTCTTATTATTCTTCTTCTTCTTCCTCTCATCAAGGTGGTTAATTTTCGCCACCTGTCCCCAACCCTGCCCCCTGAAACCTAGTTTACTTATATTACTTTAGGATGCCACCATTTTGGCGAGCTACATGAATTTTTGTAATTATATCATTAATTACAGTAATAATCAAATAACACTTCAATGCCATATTCTATTTTATATTTACAAATTAATGCAATGTTCTTATATAAGATACTTTCACAAAAACTAGTGAAATTATTAAATATAGTTGTTTTATGGGAAAAAATATAATAGTTACCCCCCCCCCCCCCTTTGAGTTCTGTCATGAAATATAATAGTTACCCCTTCTTAGTTTTCTGTGATGAAATATAATAGTTACCCCTTAAAACTTCTTCTTCTTCCTCTCATCAAAACACTAATCCTTCTTATTATTCTTCTTCTTCTTCCTCTCATCAAAACACTAGGGAAAGATTGAAAGATCGAGGGAAGAAACAAAATTCGAATGGGTGGTTAATTTTCGCCACCTGTCCCCAACCCTGCCCCCTGAAGCCTAGTTTACTTATATTACTTTAGGATGCCACCATTTTGACGAGCTACATGAATTTTTGTAATTATATCATTAATTACAGTAATAATCAAATAACACTTTAATGCCATATTCTACTTTATATTTACAAATTAATGCAATGTTCTTATAAAAGATACTTTCACAAAAACTAGTGAAATTATTAAATATAATTGTTTTATGGAAAAAAATATAATAGTTACCCCCCCTTTGAGTTCTGTCATGAAATATAATAGTTACCCCTTCTTAGTTTTCTGTGATGAAATATAATAGTTACCCCTTAAAACTTCTTCTTCTTCCTCTCATCAAAACACTAATCCTTCTTATTATTCTTCTTCTTCTTCCTCTCATCAAAACACTAGGGAAAGATTGAAAGATCGAGGAAAGAAACAAAATTCGAATGGGTGGTTAATTTTCGCCACCTGTCCCCAACCCTGCCCCCTGAAGCCTAGTTTACTTATATTACTTTACGATGCCACCATTTTGACGAGCTACATGAATTTTTGTAATTATATCATTAATTACAGTAATAATCAAATAACACTTTAATGCCATATTCTATTTTATATTTACAAATTAATGCAATGTTCTTATATAAGATACTTTCACAAAAACTAGTGAAATTATTAAATATAATTGTTTTATGGGAAAAAATATAATAGTTACCCCCCCCCCCCCTTTGAGTTCTGTCATGAAATATAATAGTTACCCCTTCTTAGTTTTCTGTGATGAAATATAATAGTTACCCCTTAAACCTTCTTCTTCCTCTCATCAAAACACTAATCCTTCTTATTATTCTTCTTCTTCCTCTCATCAAAACACTAGGGAAAGATGGAGGGAAGAAACAAAATTCGAAGGGGTGGTTAATTTTCGCCACCTGTCCCCAACCCTGCCCCCTGAAGCCTAGTTTACTTATATTACTTTAGGATGCCACCATTTTGGCGAGCTACATGAATTTTTGTAATTATATCATTAATTACAGTAATAATCAAATAACACTTTAATGCCATATTCTACTTTATATTTACAAATTAATGCAATGTTCTTATAAAAGATACTTTCACAAAAACTAGTGAAATTATTAAATATAATTGTTTTATGGGAAAAAAATATAATAGTTACCCCCCCTTTGAGTTCTGTCATGAAATATAATAGTTACCCCTTCTTAGTTTTCTGTGATGAAATATAATAGTTACCCCTTAAACCTTCTTCTTCTTCTTCCTCTCATCAAAACACTAATCCTTCTTATTATTCTTCTTCTTCTTCCTCTCATCAAAACACTAGGGAAAGATTGAAAGATGGAGGGAAGAAACAAAATTCGAAGGGGTGGTTAATTTTCGCCACCTGTCCCCAACCCTGCCCCTGAAACCTAGTTTACTTATATTACTTTAGGATGCCACCATTTTGACGAGCTACATGAATTTTTGTAATTATATCATTAATTACAGTAATAATCAAATAACACTTCAATGCCATATTCTATTTTATATTTACAAATTAATGCAATGTTCTTATATAAGATACTTTCACAAAAACTAGTGAAATTATTAAATATAGTTGTTTTATGGGAAAAAATATAATAGTTACCCCCCCCCCCCTTTGAGTTCTGTCATGAAATATAATAGTTACCCCTTCTTAGTTTTCTGTGATGAAATATAATAGTTACCCCTTAAAACTTCTTCTTCTTCCTCTCATCAAAACACTAATCCTTCTTATTATTCTTCTTCTTCTTCCTCTCATCAAAACACTAGGGAAAGATTGAAAGATCGAGGAAAGAAACAAAATTCGAATGGGTGGTTAATTTTCGCCACCTGTCCCCAACCCTGCCCCCTGAAGCCTAGTTTACTTATATTACTTTACGATGCCACCATTTTGACGAGCTACATGAATTTTTGTAATTATATCATTAATTACAGTAATAATCAAATAACACTTTAATGCCATATTCTATTTTATATTTACAAATTAATGCAATGTTCTTATATAAGATACTTTCACAAAAACTAGTGAAATTATTAAATATAATTGTTTTATGGGAAAAATATAATAGTTACCCCCCCCCCCTTTGAGTTCTGTCATGAAATATAATAGTTACCCCTTCTTAGTTTTCTGTGATGAAATATAATAGTTACCCCTTAAACCTTCTTCTTCCTCTCATCAAAACACTAATCCTTCTTATTATTCTTCTTCTTCCTCTCATCAAAACACTAGGGAAAGATGGAGGGAAGAAACAAAATTCGAAGGGGTGGTTAATTTTCGCCACCTGTCCCCAACCCTGCCCCCTGAAGCCTAGTTTACTTATATTACTTTAGGATGCCACCATTTTGGCGAGCTACATGAATTTTTGTAATTATATCATTAATTACAGTAATAATCAAATAACACTTTAATGCCATATTCTACTTTATATTTACAAATTAATGCAATGTTCTTATAAAAGATACTTTCACAAAAACTAGTGAAATTATTAAATATAATTGTTTTATGGGAAAAAAATATAATAGTTACCCCCCCTTTGAGTTCTGTCATGAAATATAATAGTTACCCCTTCTTAGTTTTCTGTGATGAAATATAATAGTTACCCCTTAAACCTTCTTCTTCTTCTTCCTCTCATCAAAACACTAATCCTTCTTATTATTCTTCTTCTTCTTCCTCTCATCAAAACACTAGGGAAAGATTGAAAGATGGAGGGAAGAAACAAAATTCGAAGGGGTGGTTAATTTTCGCCACCTGTCCCCAACCCTGCCCCCTGAAACCTAGTTTACTTATATTACTTTAGGATGCCACCATTTTGGCGAGCTACATGAATTTTTGTAATTATATCATTAATTACAGTAATAATCAAATAACACTTCAATGCCATATTCTATTTTATATTTACAAATTAATGCAATGTTCTTATATAAGATACTTTCACAAAAACTAGTGAAATTATTAAATATAGTTGTTTTATGGGAAAAAATATAATAGTTACCCCCCCCCCCCCCTTTGAGTTCTGTCATGAAATATAATAGTTACCCCTTCTTAGTTTTCTGTGATGAAATATAATAGTTACCCCTTAAAACTTCTTCTTCTTCCTCTCATCAAAACACTAATCCTTCTTATTATTCTTCTTCTTCTTCCTCTCATCAAAACACTAGGGAAAGATTGAAAGATCGAGGGAAGAAACAAAATTCGAATGGGTGGTTAATTTTCGCCACCTGTCCCCAACCCTGCCCCCTGAAGCCTAGTTTACTTATATTACTTTACGATGCCACCATTTTGACGAGCTACATGAATTTTTGTAATTATATCATTAATTACAGTAATAATCAAATAACACTTTAATGCCATATTCTATTTTATATTTACAAATTAATGCAATGTTCTTATATAAGATACTTTCACAAAAACTAGTGAAATTATTAAATATAATTGTTTTATGGGAAAAAATATAATAGTTACCCCCCCCCCCCCTTTGAGTTCTGTCATGAAATATAATAGTTACCCCTTCTTAGTTTTCTGTGATGAAATATAATAGTTACCCCTTAAACCTTCTTCTTCCTCTCATCAAAACACTAATCCTTCTTATTATTCTTCTTCTTCCTCTCATCAAAACACTAGGGAAAGATGGAGGGAAGAAACAAAATTCGAAGGGGTGGTTAATTTTCGCCACCTGTCCCCAACCCTGCCCCCTGAAGCCTAGTTTACTTATATTACTTTAGGATGCCACCATTTTGGCGAGCTACATGAATTTTTGTAATTATATCATTAATTACAGTAATAATCAAATAACACTTTAATGCCATATTCTACTTTATATTTACAAATTAATGCAATGTTCTTATATAAGATACTTTCACAAAAACTAGTGAAATTATTAAATATAATTGTTTTATGGGAAAAAATATAATAGTTACCCCCCCCTTTGAGTTCTGTCATGAAATATAATAGTTACCCCTTCTTAGTTTTCTGTGATGAAATATAATAGTTACCCCTTAAACCTTCTTCTTCTTCTTCCTCTCATCAAAACACTAATCCTTCTTATTATTCTTCTTCTTCTTCCTCTCATCAAAACACTAGGGAAAGATTGAAAGATGGAGGGAAGAAACAAAATTCGAAGGGGTGGTTAATTTTCGCCACCTGTCCCCAACCCTGCCCCCTGAAGCCTAGTTTACTTATATTACTTTAGGATGCCACCATTTTGGCGAGCTACATGAATTTTTGTAATTATATCATTAATTACAGTAATAATCAAATAACACTTCAATGCCATATTCTATTTTATATTTACAAATTAATGCAATGTTCTTATATAAGATACTTTCACAAAAACTAGTGAAATTATTAAATATAGTTGTTTTATGGGAAAAAATATAATAGTTACCCCCCCCCCCTTTGAGTTCTGTCATGAAATATAATAGTTACCCCTTCTTAGTTTTCTGTGATGAAATATAATAGTTACCCCTTAAAACTTCTTCTTCTTCCTCTCATCAAAACACTAATCCTTCTTATTATTCTTCTTCTTCTTCCTCTCATCAAAACACTAGGGAAAGATTGAAAGATCGAGGGAAGAAACAAAATTCGAATGGGTGGTTAATTTTCGCCACCTGTCCCCAACCCTGCCCCCTGAAGCCTAGTTTACTTATATTACTTTAGGATGCCACCATTTTGACGAGCTACATGAATTTTTGTAATTATATCATTAATTACAGTAATAATCAAATAACACTTTAATGCCATATTCTACTTTATATTTACAAATTAATGCAATGTTCTTATAAAAGATACTTTCACAAAAACTAGTGAAATTATTAAATATAATTGTTTTATGGGAAAAAATATAATAGTTACCCCCCCCCTTTGAGTTCTGTCATGAAATATAATAGTTACCCCTTCTTAGTTTTCTGTGATGAAATATAATAGTTACCCCTTAAAACTTCTTCTTCTTCCTCTCATCAAAACACTAATCCTTCTTATTATTCTTCTTCTTCTTCCTCTCATCAAAACACTAGGGAAAGATTGAAAGATCGAGGAAAGAAACAAAATTCGAATGGGTGGTTAATTTTCGCCACCTGTCCCCAACCCTGCCCCCTGAAGCCTAGTTTACTTATATTACTTTAGGATGCCACCATTTTGACGAGCTACATGAATTTTTGTAATTATATCATTAATTACAGTAATAATCAAATAACACTTTAATGCCATATTCTATTTTATATTTACAAATTAATGCAATGTTCTTATATAAGATACTTTCACAAAAACTAGTGAAATTATTAAATATAATTGTTTTATGGGAAAAAATATAATAGTTACCCCCCCCCCCCCCTTTGAGTTCTGTCATGAAATATAATAGTTACCCCTTCTTAGTTTTCTGTGATGAAATATAATAGTTACCCCTTAAACCTTCTTCTTCTTCCTCTCATCAAAACACTAATCCTTCTTATTATTCTTCTTCTTCCTCTCATCAAAACACTAGGGAAAGATTGAAAGATCGAGGGAAGAAACAAAATTCGAAGGGGTGGTTAATTTTCGCCACCTGTCCCCAACCCTGCCCCCTGAAGCCTAGTTTACTTATATTACTTTAGGATGCCACCATTTTGGCGAGCTACATGAATTTTTGTAATTATATCATTAATTACAGTAATAATCAAATAACACTTTAATGCCATATTCTACTTTATATTTACAAATTAATGCAATGTTCTTATAAAAGATACTTTCACAAAAACTAGTGAAATTATTAAATATAATTGTTTTATGGGAAAAAATATAATAGTTACCCCCCCCTTTGAGTTCTGTCATGAAATATAATAGTTACCCCTTCTTAGTTTTCTGTGATGAAATATAATAGTTACCCCTTAAACCTTCTTCTTCTTCTTCCTCTCATCAAAACACTAATCCTTCTTATTATTCTTCTTCTTCTTCCTCTCATCAAAACACTAGGGAAGATTGAAAGGTAGAGGGAAGAAACAAAATTCGAAGGGGTGGTTAATTTTCGCCACCTGTCCCCAACCCTGCCCCCTGAAACCTAGTTTACTTATATTACTTTAGGATGCCACCATTTTGACGAGCTACATGAATTTTTGTAATTATATCATTAATTACAGTAATAATCAAATAACACTTCAATGCCATATTCTATTTTATATTTACAAATTAATGCAATGTTCTTATATAAGATACTTTCACAAAAACTAGTGAAATTATTAAATATAGTTGTTTTATGGGAAAAAATATAATAGTTACCCCCCCCCCCCTTTGAGTTCTGTCATGAAATATAATAGTTACCCCTTCTTAGTTTTCTGTGATGAAATATAATAGTTACCCCTTAAACTTCTTCTTCTTCCTCTCATCAAAACACTAATCCTTCTTATTATTCTTCTTCTTCTTCCTCTCATCAAAACACTAGGGAAAGATTGAAAGATCGAGGGAAGAAACAAAATTCGAATGGGTGGTTAATTTTCGCCACCTGTCCCCAACCCTGCCCCCTGAAGCCTAGTTTACTTATATTACTTTACGATGCCACCATTTTGACGAGCTACATGAATTTTTGTAATTATATCATTAATTACAGTAATAATCAAATAACACTTTAATGCCATATTCTATTTTATATTTACAAATTAATGCAATGTTCTTATATAAGATACTTTCACAAAAACTAGTGAAATTATTAAATATAATTGTTTTATGGGAAAAAATATAATAGTTACCCCCCCCCCCCCTTTGAGTTCTGTCATGAAATATAATAGTTACCCCTTCTTAGTTTTCTGTGATGAAATATAATAGTTACCCCTTAAACCTTCTTCTTCCTCTCATCAAAACACTAATCCTTCTTATTATTCTTCTTCTTCCTCTCATCAAAACACTAGGGAAAGATGGAGGGAAGAAACAAAATTCGAAGGGGTGGTTAATTTTCGCCACCTGTCCCCAACCCTGCCCCCTGAAGCCTAGTTTACTTATATTACTTTAGGATGCCACCATTTTGGCGAGCTACATGAATTTTTGTAATTATATCATTAATTACAGTAATAATCAAATAACACTTTAATGCCATATTCTACTTTATATTTACAAATTAATGCAATGTTCTTATAAAAGATACTTTCACAAAAACTAGTGAAATTATTAAATATAATTGTTTTATGGGAAAAAAATATAATAGTTACCCCCCCTTTGAGTTCTGTCATGAAATATAATAGTTACCCCTTCTTAGTTTTCTGTGATGAAATATAATAGTTACCCCTTAAACCTTCTTCTTCTTCTTCCTCTCATCAAAACACTAATCCTTCTTATTATTCTTCTTCTTCCTCTCATCAAAACACTAGGGAAAGATTGAAAGATGGAGGGAAGAAACAAAATTCGAAGGGGTGGTTAATTTTCGCCACCTGTCCCCAACCCTGCCCCCTGAAACCTAGTTTACTTATATTACTTTAGGATGCCACCATTTTGGCGAGCTACATGAATTTTTGTAATTATATCATTAATTACAGTAATAATCAAATAACACTTCAATGCCATATTCTATTTTATATTTACAAATTAATGCAATGTTCTTATATAAGATACTTTCACAAAAACTAGTGAAATTATTAAATATAGTTGTTTTATGGGAAAAAATATAATAGTTACCCCCCCCCCCCCTTTGAGTTCTGTCATGAAATATAATAGTTACCCCTTCTTAGTTTTCTGTGATGAAATATAATAGTTACCCCTTAAAACTTCTTCTTCTTCCTCTCATCAAAACACTAATCCTTCTTATTATTCTTCTTCTTCTTCCTCTCATCAAAACACTAGGGAAAGATTGAAAGATCGAGGGAAGAAACAAAATTCGAATGGGTGGTTAATTTTCGCCACCTGTCCCCAACCCTGCCCCCTGAAGCCTAGTTTACTTATATTACTTTACGATGCCACCATTTTGACGAGCTACATGAATTTTTGTAATTATATCATTAATTACAGTAATAATCAAATAACACTTTAATGCCATATTCTATTTTATATTTACAAATTAATGCAATGTTCTTATATAAGATACTTTCACAAAAACTAGTGAAATTATTAAATATAATTGTTTTATGGGAAAAAATATAATAGTTACCCCCCCCCCCCTTTGAGTTCTGTCATGAAATATAATAGTTACCCCTTCTTAGTTTTCTGTGATGAAATATAATAGTTACCCCTTAAACCTTCTTCTTCCTCTCATCAAAACACTAATCCTTCTTATTATTCTTCTTCTTCCTCTCATCAAAACACTAGGGAAAGATGGAGGGAAGAAACAAAATTCGAAGGGGTGGTTAATTTTCGCCACCTGTCCCCAACCCTGCCCCCTGAAGCCTAGTTTACTTATATTACTTTAGGATGCCACCATTTTGGCGAGCTACATGAATTTTTGTAATTATATCATTAATTACAGTAATAATCAAATAACACTTTAATGCCATATTCTACTTTATATTTACAAATTAATGCAATGTTCTTATAAAAGATACTTTCACAAAAACTAGTGAAATTATTAAATATAATTGTTTTATGGGAAAAAAATATAATAGTTACCCCCCCCCTTTGAGTTCTGTCATGAAATATAATAGTTACCCCTTCTTAGTTTTCTGTGATGAAATATAATAGTTACCCCTTAAACCTTCTTCTTCTTCTTCCTCTCATCAAAACACTAATCCTTCTTATTATTCTTCTTCTTCTTCCTCTCATCAAAACACTAGGGAAAGATTGAAAGATGGAGGGAAGAAACAAAATTCGAAGGGGTGGTTAATTTTCGCCACCTGTCCCCAACCCTGCCCCCTGAAACCTAGTTTACTTATATTACTTTAGGATGCCACCATTTTGGCGAGCTACATGAATTTTTGTAATTATATCATTAATTACAGTAATAATCAAATAACACTTCAATGCCATATTCTATTTTATATTTACAAATTAATGCAATGTTCTTATATAAGATACTTTCACAAAAACTAGTGAAATTATTAAATATAGTTGTTTTATGGGAAAAAATATAATAGTTACCCCCCCCCCCCTTTGAGTTCTGTCATGAAATATAATAGTTACCCCTTCTTAGTTTTCTGTGATGAAATATAATAGTTACCCCTTAAAACTTCTTCTTCTTCCTCTCATCAAAACACTAATCCTTCTTATTATTCTTCTTCTTCTTCCTCTCATCAAAACACTAGGGAAAGATTGAAAGATCGAGGGAAGAAACAAAATTCGAATGGGTGGTTAATTTTCGCCACCTGTCCCCAACCCTGCCCCCTGAAGCCTAGTTTACTTATATTACTTTACGATGCCACCATTTTGACGAGCTACATGAATTTTTGTAATTATATCATTAATTACAGTAATAATCAAATAACACTTTAATGCCATATTCTATTTTATATTTACAAATTAATGCAATGTTCTTATATAAGATACTTTCACAAAAACTAGTGAAATTATTAAATATAATTGTTTTATGGGAAAAAATATAATAGTTACCCCCCCCCCCCTTTGAGTTCTGTCATGAAATATAATAGTTACCCCTTCTTAGTTTTCTGTGATGAAATATAATAGTTACCCCTTAAACCTTCTTCTTCCTCTCATCAAAACACTAATCCTTCTTATTATTCTTCTTCTTCCTCTCATCAAAACACTAGGGAAAGATTGAAAGATGGAGGGAAGAAACAAAATTCGAAGGGGTGGTTAATTTTCGCCACCTGTCCCCAACCCTGCCCCCTGAAACCTAGTTTACTTATATTACTTTAGGATGCCACCATTTTGGCGAGCTACATGAATTTTTGTAATTATATCATTAATTACAGTAATAATCAAATAACACTTCAATGCCATATTCTATTTTATATTTACAAATTAATGCAATGTTCTTATATAAGATACTTTCACAAAAACTAGTGAAATTATTAAATATAGTTGTTTTATGGGAAAAAATATAATAGTTACCCCCCCCCCCCCTTTGAGTTCTGTCATGAAATATAATAGTTACCCCTTCTTAGTTTTCTGTGATGAAATATAATAGTTACCCCTTAAAACTTCTTCTTCTTCCTCTCATCAAAACACTAATCCTTCTTATTATTCTTCTTCTTCTTCCTCTCATCAAAACACTAGGGAAAGATTGAAAGATCGAGGGAAGAAACAAAATTCGAATGGGTGGTTAATTTTCGCCACCTGTCCCCAACCCTGCCCCCTGAAGCCTAGTTTACTTATATTACTTTAGGATGCCACCATTTTGGCGAGCTACATGAATTTTTGTAATTATATCATTAATTACAGTAATAATCAAATAACACTTTAATGCCATATTCTACTTTATATTTACAAATTAATGCAATGTTCTTATAAAAGATACTTTCACAAAAACTAGTGAAATTATTAAATATAATTGTTTTATGGGAAAAAAATATAATAGTTACCCCCCCTTTGAGTTCTGTCATGAAATATAATAGTTACCCCTTCTTAGTTTTCTGTGATGAAATATAATAGTTACCCCTTAAACCTTCTTCTTCTTCTTCCTCTCATCAAAACACTAATCCTTCTTATTATTCTTCTTCCTCTCATCAAAACACTAGGGAAAGATTGAAAGATGGAGGGAAGAAACAAAATTCGAAGGGGTGGTTAATTTTCGCCACCTGTCCCCAACCCTGCCCCCTGAAACCTAGTTTACTTATATTACTTTAGGATGCCACCATTTTGGCGAGCTACATGAATTTTTGTAATTATATCATTAATTACAGTAATAATCAAATAACACTTCAATGCCATATTCTATTTTATATTTACAAATTAATGCAATGTTCTTATATAAGATACTTTCACAAAAACTAGTGAAATTATTAAATATAGTTGTTTTATGGGAAAAAATATAATAGTTACCCCCCCCCCCCCTTTGAGTTCTGTCATGAAATATAATAGTTACCCCTTCTTAGTTTTCTGTGATGAAATATAATAGTTACCCCTTAAAACTTCTTCTTCTTCCTCTCATCAAAACACTAATCCTTCTTATTATTCTTCTTCTTCTTCCTCTCATCAAAACACTAGGGAAAGATTGAAAGATCGAGGGAAGAAACAAAATTCGAATGGGTGGTTAATTTTCGCCACCTGTCCCCAACCCTGCCCCCTGAAGCCTAGTTTACTTATATTACTTTACGATGCCACCATTTTGACGAGCTACATGAATTTTTGTAATTATATCATTAATTACAGTAATAATCAAATAACACTTCAATGCCATATTCTATTTTATATTTACAAATTAATGCAATGTTCTTATATAAGATACTTTCACAAAAACTAGTGAAATTATTAAATATAGTTGTTTTATGGGAAAAAATATAATAGTTACCCCCCCCCCCCCCTTTGAGTTCTGTCATGAAATATAATAGTTACCCCTTCTTAGTTTTCTGTGATGAAATATAATAGTTACCCCTTAAAACTTCTTCTTCTTCCTCTCATCAAAACACTAATCCTTCTTATTATTCTTCTTCTTCTTCCTCTCATCAAAACACTAGGGAAAGATTGAAAGATCGAGGGAAGAAACAAAATTCGAATGGGTGGTTAATTTTCGCCACCTGTCCCCAACCCTGCCCCCTGAAGCCTAGTTTACTTATATTACTTTAGGATGCCACCATTTTGACGAGCTACATGAATTTTTGTAATTATATCATTAATTACAGTAATAATCAAATAACACTTTAATGCCATATTCTACTTTATATTTACAAATTAATGCAATGTTCTTATAAAAGATACTTTCACAAAAACTAGTGAAATTATTAAATATAATTGTTTTATGGAAAAAAATATAATAGTTACCCCCCCTTTGAGTTCTGTCATGAAATATAATAGTTACCCCTTCTTAGTTTTCTGTGATGAAATATAATAGTTACCCCTTAAACCTTCTTCTTCTTCCTCTCATCAAAACACTAATCCTTCTCATTATTCTTCTTCTTCTTCCTCTCATCAAAACACTAGGGAAAGATTGAAAGATCGAGGGAAGAAACAAAATTCGAAGGGGTGGTTAATTTTCGCCACCTATCCCCAACCCTGCCCCCTGAAGCCAAGTTTACTTACATTACTTTAGGATGCCACCATTTTGGCGAACTACATGAATTTTTGTAATTATATCATTAATTACAGTAATAATCAAATAACACTTTAATGCCATATTCTACTTTATATTTACAAATTAATGCAATGTTCTTACAAAATATACTTTCACAAAAACTAGTGAAATTATTAAATATAATTGTTTTATGGGAAAAAATATAATAGTTACCCCCCCCCCCCCCCCTTTGAGTTCTGTCATGAAATATAATAGTTACCCCTTCTTAGTTTTCTGTGATGAAATATAATAGTTACCCCTTAAACCTTCTTCTTCTTCCTCTCATCAAAACACTAATCCTCCTTATTATTCTTCTTCTTCTTCTTCCTCTCATCAAAACACTAGGGAAAGATCGAGGGAAGAAACAATATTCGAAGGGGTGGTTAATTTTCGCCACCTGTCCCCAACCCTGCCCCCTGAAGCCTAGTTTACTTATATTACTTTAGGATGCCACCATTTTGGCGAGCTACATGAATTTTTGTAATTATATCATTAATTACAGTAATAATCAAATAACACTTTAATGCCATATTCTACTTTATATTTACAAATTAATGCAATGTTCTTATAAATGATACTTTCACAAAAACTAGTGAAATTATTAAATATAATTGCTTTATGGGAAAAAATATAATAGTTAACCCCCCCCCCCCCCCCCCCCCCCTTTGAGTTCTGTCATGAAATATAATAGTTACCCCTTCTTAGTTTTCTGTGATGAAATATAATAGTTACCCCTTAATCCTTCTTCTTCTTCTTCTTCCTCTCATCAAAACACTAATCCTTATTCTTCTTCTTCTTCCTCTCATCAAAACGAAAAGGAAAGATTGAAAGCTAGAGGGAAGAAACAAAATTCGAAGGGGTCGTTTTTTTTCGCCCCTTTCCCCAACCTCCTGGAGCCTACTTTACTAAAATCATTGGGATGTCATCGGTTTAAACGAGTTACATGAATTTATATAATTACTTCTTTAATTACAAGATTAATCGAATAAGCTTTTAACAACATACTCAACTTTATATTTGCTAATTAATAGCATTATCAGAAAGAATAAACTTTCTCAAAATAATTAACTGATTAATTTTAGGGGTTTACTATTATATTTCATCACAGAAGACAGATGAGGGGTAACTATTATATTTGATCACAAAAAACTGAGCATGGGTAACTATTATATTTAATTATTGAATCCATGTTTTCATTTTTCGATTAAACTTGATTATATATTGACAGTCTTAGTCGGTCCTTCAGTCCACAACAGAAATGAAGTAGTTAGGTTGGTTGGTGATATAGAGAGAAGAGAGCATTAGCTCTGAGGGTGCAGTACAAGGACGGTCTTAGTTAAGCCAAGTTATTCTATTAGATGTTTTCTCGAGGCTTTTTATATTAGGGGAGTCCCTCCATGATCCTTGTGTCACTAGAAGGACGATCCCCATCTTTTTTGTTTGTAGTTTTTATAGTGGGTTTTTCTGATCTTATGAGATGGACCTCCCATCTTATATAGTATTTGAGTTTTAATTTTGGTAATATTGAATATTTTTGTTATTTCTTCAATATTTCTCTATTTATTTCTATTTTGCTTCATCTAACTACTTTTAATTTATATTTGCTAATTACTACTTAAAAATAAATAAAAATTTAATGATTGTTCACTCAATTATTTAGATAAATTGTATAAGCATTTAATATTTAGGAGTGTCACTTTCGTAAGGGAAACTACGTCAAGTCCTGTAACTTTATTTTACTCTCTCCTCTTCGTCACAGATCGTCTTCTTACTTGTACTTACTTCACACTCTAGTGCCTTGTATTTCCTCTTGAATTATTCTAAAGGTATAAACTATATTTACTGTGTTATTACCGTCCATATGGTCGTCCTCAGTCCACATTCCTGCCACTAGGGTACAGGAACAGGGTGTATCAATATGCCGTCTCAGTGGATAGTTTTCTCTTTTTTCAGATACTGTACTGTACGTCGCCGCTCTTCAGTGACTACATCACCAACCTCACAACTACAACTCCACAACTACAAGTGGAACAGACGACGCTCGAGACAGATATCAGACAACAGGAAGAACTTGCCATCCAAGAGATCACTCAAAACCGTGAAACCTCAAGCCCCTGCTAACAGATCACGAGGAATAGAACAACAAGCACAGACCGTCAGCAAACACACGATCACAGACAAGAGCGACAGCACCCTGAAGAAAGAATAAAAACAAGCCCCTTGCTCCTCCCTCAGAGCAGGTGCCCAAGAAACAGCCACCACTCCTAACAGACGAGGAGGAGAGCGACTCAACCATGAACGCCGAGAGTAACTACAGCACCAGCGACGAGGAGATAATGATAGAATAGCCCCACCTCCTTGTAATCTCAAGATAACACAGTGGAATGTACAAGGCCTGTCCAACAAACGGCATACTGTACAAGCAGCAGCCATACCTAAAAATATTGATGTCTTCATTCTGCAAGAAGGCCTGATGTCCAAAGATAAACAATTCCTCTTGCCTGGATACCAACAGTACTCTGTACTAAAGGAGCTCAACTCGCATGGCAGCATGATTTTCATCAGGGCAACCATCCCCAGTTCAGAAGTAGAACCAGTTCACTGTGGAGATGGAGTAGAGGCACAAGCTGTTCGGATACACCTGGCAAACGACAGTCTTGTAGTATACAATATCTATAAACCGCCTACCAAACAACTAGGAGCCGGTGAACTACTGACACAAGCAACACAGGAACTTGTGCTCATTGCTGGGGGGGCTTAAATGCCCACCATCCAACGTTCAATTGGACCACAAGAATAAACCAGGATGGTCATCACCTAGTGGAACGCTCATTTATACTGGGGAACCAACACACATACTGGGAGGAACATTGGACCTCACATTCATCTCCACTGAGCTCGTTCCAGTAGCTCAGTGGGAGATAGATGAACTGACCAGTGACCACTTTGCAACGACAACTCCTTTGAGAATGGAACTACTCCCTCCTCCGCCACCCAGATGGAATTCCAAGAAAGCAAATTGGAAATTATATCAAGATGAACTCCAAAAATGGTTTTCGAACTATGAACCAGCAGAAGATATTGACCAACTAAACCAGGACCTTACTGATGCCATACAACACTCAGCAGAGAAAGCAATACCAAAACCAAACCCTACAAATATACACCACAAAGACTACTGGTTCTACACTGACGAGGTCAGAGAACAGAATCACAGAACTAACACATTCAGAAGACATCTCCGACAATACCCTTATCCTGAGGGAGTGAAACTCTTGAGAGCTGCTGTCCAACATGCTCGTCAAATTACTCAAAGGGGAAAAGATATATTATTAATCATATAACTACCAGGCTCAACTCCTGGGCTTATTGCAGACTCAGCACTTTCTTCTTTACTTATTTTCTTACTTCTTTACTCAACAGTAATTACTCAGATCTTACACTCTTACTGCACACAACATTACTGGTGTTACATTACATGGCATAGCAGGACCAGTTCCTTGGCCCTACTCACAATACATAGTACATGGCACTCATTGTAGATTACTTTGCTCAACATACTCGTTAATACTGACACTAGCAAATACAGGGGTCCACTACCCAACATGGGATAATTATTTCCAACTAATTATCCCTAACATACATGTCACAACCCTCTCTGTGGACGTATACTTCCAAGGAGTAACGCAGGGTAGAACACTGGGGCTCACGACCGTTGTTGTGGTCGGTGGTAGCCAGACACATGGCGAGTCTGGGGTCGGGCACTACGAGGCAGTGGAGCATATTAATCAGGCGGCATTGGTGTCATCATTTCATATATTGTTCCCTGCTGAGTAGCTACTACATCAGGGACAGTTGTCAAGCGATCCAAGAGTCACAGTTGGATCTGGAGAAACATTGGAGCAGCATCAGGGGAGGGACTGGGAAGCATGAACAACACAATCACATCAAATCTCTTGTCTAGGAACGACAGACATATTTATGTTATATTACTCTTACACTGGGTGAATGACAATTCAACTGTTGAAGCATGAACACTGATATTCACTACAATTGACTGAATCAAACTGAATGGCCACACATAAACATACCTGGAGAAACATTGGAGTGGCGTCAGGGGACGCTCGCCCTGCCTCATCCCTTGGTACTGTATATATATCCCCTGAGTTGCCAGTGATCGCTACTCACACAATGACAGTAATCACAAACAAACTAACTGTTACTCATTCAAGGATGACCCTCAGTTGACAAAGGTCTGGCGAATTACTTGAGTTGATTTACACAGACTAATTCAAGATTGAGCTTCCCAGGAGAAAGTGGAATAACAACTGATCGACAACTGTCTTCTTCACAAAAGCGGGACAAGTGTAAGCGTCTCTGGGGAAAACACGTCTTCTTCTCAGGGGTCGCTAACCCACTCATGTTTTGTAGTCGTGGAGTTTAATAAGAATCATTAGTTAAAACAGACTAGCAGTCAATGTGACCAGGACATCATGGCCAAACATAAAGTGTATATAGGCAGTCCCCGAGTTACGACCGTCCGACTTACCATCACCCGCACTTATGAATGGGATCCCAATACATTCACTGCAAATTTTTAAAATTAAAATCCCATTGTTTTTTCATTATTTCATCATTATATATTGTTTAACATCACTTTATTTACATTATTTGTTATATATGGGATATTATTGTTGTTTTGTATGGGATTTAACCTAACCTAAACTATGGGTCCAGGAACTTATCCCTGACGTAAATTAGGGACGGCCTGTATTAACATAAAACTTTATATTCATGTCCACAAAATTAATGCCATTCTTGTAGCAATCATTTTTTAAATACAATTGTTAGATAAACACATGCCAGTACTATTAGGAAAAGTTGTATATAAGAACAGCAAATATCTAAATACTGTATGCTAATTTAAACAAGTCTTCTGCTTGACATGAACAAAAAACAAATTTTAACCCAGAGTTTGACATTTCAGTATTGGCTACTTTAAGAAAATGACTGCCCAACAGTGGCGGCTCGTGAAAAATAAAATGGAGGGACTGCAAGCCTCACACAACAGTAGGATACACAAATTTGACCTACCTCAGGTATGAGTTGATGTCCACGAATTCCCAGGGCAACGATAAATTAATCATGTTATTCATATGTTTGGCTGACTGCTCATGTTTCACTATTTTCTGTGGCAAATGCCTCAAGTCAGTCACACCACTTTTCGTCCATGCCGAGTCCCCACCAAACAATAAGCATGGAAAGCAGAATAAAGTATTTGCCTCGTCACAACCACAGAGCCATTCACATTTCTGATAAACACTGATGTTAAACTGGCGTGTATATTCTTTGTTCCTGCTTGTACTGTTCTGTTGAATGGATAAAACTGGTGTCGGTCTTCCTCTTGCTTTGATTTCAGTCTTTTCATTTAATGTCAGCTGGGAAAAGTTGATGTTTTGCAAATACTTCACTCGATTTTCCATCGTCAAAGGGTAATTAAAGAAAGCACGATTTAACCACACCGTCCACACGCAATGTAAACACGTTGTACAAGACTGAGCTGCTTCAAGTGCAGCTCATTGTCTCCAGAAGTGGTGCGGCGATGAATATTGCATATCTGTTTCTTTCTTGTTGCTGGTGGAACAGCTGTTGTCCTAATAAATTGAGCAGTTTCTCGATCACTAAGCTTCTTAGCCACTCTTTGACCTTTGTAAATCTTGCAGCACTGTAAAACAATATTCATGAGAATTTTTTACCTTTCCAAATTACCAGGTATGCAACATAAGGTTCCTCAAGCTGAATCCCCAAAATAATATTGACAACTCGTTTCCTGGGAAATTCTCAACATAAGTTTAAGTTTGAATATGCCTATCTTAATATTTTTCATAGTTTTTTTGTAATTAATATTCAAACAACCAAAAGTTTGGCATTGTTCCAAAGCATGACTATTGGTTTGTCATAACACTCAGTTGCAGTGAAGTACAGTACAGTACAGTGCAGTACAGTACAGTACAGTGGGTCCCCGGGTTACGAACAGGTTCCATTCCTGAGAAAGTTCTTAAGTCGGAAATGTACGTAAGACGGAACACATGCTATGTGCATACCGTACTTACAGAGCAATGTTTAAAATCCCACTATATCATAGCCTAAGTCTTTATATACAGTACATCTAAAATCACTTAATTTAAGAGAAAAGAAGAAATAGAATGACAAAATACAATAAATGAAAGTAAAAAATAAGTCATCAGGTAAATAAAATACTGTATGTTTCAAGTTTAACCCCGTTCGTATCAGCGGGCTTTCGTAAGTCAGACATTCGTAAGTTGAGGACTCCTGTATATGGAAAAAATGGTTTCGCGTTACAGAAAGATTTTTTTAGGAACGGAACCCTTCTGTAGCCCGGGGTATGTCTATACAAGAAAGCCTCCGAAAACGACGGTTCTACTAACGACGATTCATATTTAAGACCCTGGTTACTTTAGGACCCAATTCAATCTACACCTCACATTTCATTCTCCATTAAATGAATTGAAGTAGGTTTGTAAAAAAAAAAATATATAGGCCTTTGTGGTATACAGCTACCTCTCGATTTACATGGTAGTTATGTTCTTGAGAATGGCAGTGTAAGTAAAAAAATGTGTAAATCAGACTTAATTATCCCATAAGAAATAAAGGAAATGGCAAGGGTTAGGGGAAACGCTCCCTAAAAATGTAAATTTGTTGTCTATTTCCTTCAATATTTTGTATTTACTTTAATAATACAGTATAATAACACTAATGATACAATAAGAGAAACAAACCTAATAATAAAGTAGTATGAAAAGGATGGGTGGAATGGCATGCAGGACCTGGTGGAGGAGAGGTGGGGGTTATTGGGGGAGGGAGTCACCTGAATTAGATGACAGCACAGTCGATGAGGAAGAAGTGGGAGCTTTCAAGATGCCAGATGTCAATGCCTGAGGTTCAGGTGATGTAACTTTTTCCTTTTTTGTAAATTAGTAAAGCAATGAAGTTTGCTCAGCTTTCATTCTCTTTTAATATCTCAGAATAACATGTACTATAAGTGTTGTCCAGTACTGAACTATGCTGCCTGGCACTATGGAATGCTTTTAAAAACTGTGTTATTTAAAAAAAGTTGTGTTTTTTAAAAATAGGTTATAATTTAATGGTAGTGTTATTAAATCCATGTAAATCAATAGGTGACTGTACAGTACAGTATTAAAAAAAAAAAAACCACCTTACAACTACAGTATGTATTTGACCTTACTCCTTTTTTTGTAAGAAATAGAACTATTAGTGTACTGTATACAAGTCATTTGTGTAAAATAATTTAAATAAGCCATGTCCATTAAGTCATATCTTTTACAGGGCCAATCTCAATACAGAAGAAATTAATGTCAAGAAGTTCAAGAATATTGATACATCTAACATAAAACAAGAGATTCCAGATGAACCGGAAGGTCAAGAGGGAGCCCTGTCCAGTGACACCTCAAGAATAAACAAGCAGCAGCAAGAAATTTCAACCAGATTATCAGCTAATTCTCAAAACCCATCAAATGTTACCACTGCCTCTATACCTACTTCAGATTTTTCCCCTGTTAACTCACCCCCTGGCTATAACAATACCGCAGTGGCTGTAAGACCATCGATGTCTTCTGGAGCTCAGCAAAATCATGCAGTTAATCAGAAACTCACCCAAGGTCAAGCAAAACCTCAAACTTCAGTGAAAAGAGAGAAATCCCTGTGGCTGGACAATTGTTATGAAGTGTACACTCTTGAGGGGCATAATGATGTCATCTTAGGAGTTGACTGTATGGACAATTATGTATTATCAGCAAGGTCAGTTAATGTAGCTGTTGTTGGGTGTATGTAGTAATGGAAAATATGATTGTGAAATTTTGAAGTTATTGGGTAATTCTTGTCTGGAAATTGTTAATGGAGGTACGGGTACATAATTGTTGTTGTGTAGATAAAGGAACTTACTAATAAGAATACATGACACAGAAGGACTACAGGGTACACTGATGACAGATGGGAAGATGTGCAGTGGCAGTTTCGTAACCAATGAGGTTTATCTGCAACTTCTTTCTGCACTAAGCGTATAATTGTCTCTTCAGCTGACTGTAATTCTTCAGTGCTTATCCTCTTCAGCTTGAGGCGTAGGTCTCTGTTTCTTATGCTCGTTCCGAGCCGCCGAATGAACCTTTTAATCCATGCCACCCCTTTTACCAAACGTTGCCATGACGAGCACCTGAGCCACAGTTTGTCCAAGGACCATTTTGACTGCTCACTCACTGCCAAAGCAAATACAGCTTTCTGGTGTACTTCTCCTTTCACCTCCAGCAAATCGTTCAGAGCTACTGGCAGTACCTTTCCCTTTGGCCACTGTTCTTCCTTCAGTAGAAACTCAGGCGCCTCGTATCCACCGAGATCCTGTAACCAGGACCCGAGCAGGTAATCCCCGAGTTGCATCGTCTGCTGGATTCAGTGATGTGCTGACATGTCTCCACTGATCTATGTTGGACAGTTCTTGTATAACTGCTATTCTGTTGGCTACAAACGTTTGAAATCGTCTACTCGAATTGTTGATATACTGCAAGACCAGCATGCTATCCGTCCAAAAGTAAAATTTGTGTAAAGTCATGGTCATTTCTTGTCGATCTGCATTTACTACCATGACAGCTGCACAAAGTTCCAGCCTTGGTATTGTTAGTTGCTTGAGTGGGGCCAGCTTGGCCCGTCCACACACGAAAGAGCACTGGGTATCTCCGTCAGAGTCTCCCAGTCTCAAATAAGTCACCACACCGTAGGCAGCTTGCGATGCATCACAAAATGTGTGCAACTGCGTTGAGATGATTTCTGTAACACATACTGTTTTCAGGCACCTGGGTGCACTAAATTTCCCTAGGTGGGCCAGTTCTCCTAGCTAGGTTCTCCAGGCCGTGTGCTTAATACAGTAGCTGATAAAGGTTCATCCATCCTAGGCGACGTCTGCATTCATCCTGGAATAATATTTTAGTCCTGATGATGAATGGGGCCACAAACCCCAGTGGATCATAAATGGAACTGACAAGGGTTAGCAATCCTCTCCTGGTCGCTGGCCTTGACTGTGTTTGTACCTTGATGGCGAACTGATCACCTTCCAGGAACCACCTAACCCCTAGGGCTCACTCCATTGGCAACTTGTCTGCCTCAGATCAATTTCTTTCAGTCCATTTTGCCTCTCCTCCGGCGGGATGGTAGCCAACACTCCTTTATGATAACTGGCTCACTCAGTTAACTGAAATCCTCCGTGCGCCAGTAGTTTTCTAAGCTGACACGCTAACATTGATGCCTCATTTAGCGAGTCCAGTGACATGAGTAAGTCGTCCACATAGAAATTGTCTTCTGCTTGCTCCACCATATTGTACCAAATTATTGTACATAATTTAGTTATCAGCAGAGCAACTGCTATTGAAGTTTTCTATGATAATCTACTTCTTAAAAGTAGGTAACATTTTACCAGAAAGTCGATAATCTACTTCCCCGAAAAGTCGATAATCTACTTTCCCGAAAAGTAGATAATCTACTTTTCGAATAAGTAGATAACCAACTTTCCCAGAAAGTAGATATTTCCCATTTTCTATGATATAAATTTCCCGTTTTCTATGATAAGTAGATTACCAACTTTCCCAGGAAGTAGATATTTCACATTTTCTGTGATACAAATTTCCCGTTTTCTATGATAATCTAATTCAGAAAATTAGGTAATATTTTCCCAAAAGTCTTTTTCTCAAAAGATCGTAAGTATTTACTTTTAGGTAACGTAGATTTTCTACTTTTCGGGAAAATATAATAATTGGCTCTTATCATTTTTGCCTTTGGAACCCTTTTGTTTTCAACTTTTTTATAAGGATTATTATAAAGAAAGAAAAAAAAGTATTTTTTTCATTTATACGACACATTAAGTTACTATACAAATATTTATTGTAATGATTGACACCAGGTTACTGCTAGGTTAGGTTGCCCTTATGGTACTGCACCCTGTGTACACAGGGTCCCATAAACGATACCAGTGTACCTTGGTCGACGTGTCTCGCCTATCTCTATAGTAGGGGGCTCAGACAAGCCTCGGCACCCAGCCCTTGGCAGCCTCACTGTCCCTAGCAGTGACAAGGCAGCCTTTAGTGTCATCACATAGCCCTTACTAGCTGTACACAACTAGCTACTTATAAGCCCCCTAGACGCATCATGTAGATCTTAGGGGAGAATCAATCAGCCTCCCCAGAGACACAGATAGCTCTTAAGAGCCTCACACACCCTCAAGTTGCCACAAACATCACTTATCCCCTTGAAGATACACTGCCTTGTAATTAATTTTTAATATGTGTAACATTTGAAAAACAAAAAACAATTACAAAAGTTTGTCCCGAGGAAAAATTAATTGGTTACAAAGTAAGTTGTGAACACGTAATAAATAAATAACTGATAATTAAGGTAAATTCTTGAACTAGCATTTTTTATTTCAGTGCTGTGCCAGCTAGAGTAAAACATTGTGTTATACAAATGAAGATGAAACTACTGTACAAAATATCGTAACTTCAACAATGTTATGACATTGTTGACTTATTTTGTACTTCAGTTTTATTTCCACTTGTAAAATGAACTATTTTACTCTTGCTGGCACTGGATTAAAAGATGCTAGTTCAAGAATTTACTGTAATTTTCAGTTCTTATTAAATCATTACAACTTGCTTGTGACATTATGTCACAAGTTCTCTGCATTTTAAGTGAGCTGAAGTCACTTTAGGCATTCCATTGGTGGACCACAGCAGTGACGTCACCACTAGTAGCCTACGTCAATGGTGGAACAGACCACACGAGCAATTTCGTCATCACCAGTAATCTGCCTCATTGGTGAGACAGAAGCCCTTCACTTTACACCTCACCTTGAGTCCTTCCCTCACTCGTACACCTCACCGTGAGTCCTTTCCTCACTCCTACATCTCACCGTGAGTCCTTCCCTCACTCCTACATCTCACCGTGAGTCCTTCCCTCACTCCTACACCTCACAGTGAGTCCTTCCCTCACTCCTACACCTCACAGCGAGTCCTTCCCTCACTCCCATACCTCACAGCGAGTCCTTCCCTCACCCCTACACCTCACAGTGAGTCCTTCCCTCACTCCTATACCTCACAGCGAGTCCTTTCCTCACTCCTAAGCATCAACGTGACTCCTTCCTACACTCCTACACATCACAGCGAGTCCTTTCCTCATCCCTACACCTCAGTGAGTCCTTCCCACACTCCTACACATCACAGCGAGTCCTTCCCACACTCCTACACATCACAGCGAATCCTTCCCTCACTCTTATGCATCACAGCAAGTCCTTCCCTCACTTCTACACCTCACAGCGAGTCCTTCCCTCACTCCTACACATCACAGCGAGTCCTTCCTACACTCCTACACATCACAGCGAGTCCTTCCCTCACTCCTACACACCACAGTGAGTCCTTCCCTCACCCCTACACCTCACAGTGAGTCCTTCCCTCACTCCTACACCTCACAGTGAGTCCTTCCCTCACTCCTACACATCACAGCGAGTCCTTCCCACACTCCTACACATCACAGCAAGTCCTTCCCTCACTCCTACACCTCACAGCGAGTCCTTCCCTCACTCCTACACCTCACAGTGAGTCCTTCCCTCACTCCTACACATCACAGCGAGTCCTTCCCACACTCCTACACATCACAGCAAGTCCTTCCCACACTCCTACACATCACAGTGAGTCCTTCCCTCACTCCTACACATCACAGCGAGTCCTTCCCTCACTCCTACACATCACAGCGAGTCCTTCCCACACTCCTACACATCACAGCAAGTCCTTCCCACACTCCTACACATCACAGCGAGTCCTTCCCTCACTCCTACACATCACAGCGAGTCCTTCCCTCACTCCTACACATCACAGCGAGTCCTTCCCACACTCCTACACCTCACAGTGAGTCCTTCCCTCACTTCTACACCTCACAGTGAGTCCTTCCCTCACTCCTACACCTCACAGTGAGTCCTTCCCTCACTACTACACCTCACAGCGAGTCCTTCCCTCACTCCTACACCTCACAGCGAGTCCTTCCCTCACTCCTACACCTCACAGCGAGTCCTTCCCTCACTCCTACACATCACAGCGAGTCCTTCCCACACTCCTACACATCACAGCGAGTCCTTCCCTCACTCCTATACATCACAGCGAGTCCTTCCCTCACCCCTACACCTCACAGTGAGTCCTTCCCTCACCCCTACACCTCACAGTGAGTCCTTCCCTCACCCCTACACCTCACAGTGAGTCCTTATCTCACTCCTACACATCACAGTGAGTCCTTCCCTCACTCCTATACATCACAGTGAGTCCTTCCCACACTCCTATACATCACAGTGAGTCCTTCCCTCACTCTTATACATCACAGTGAGTCCTTCCCTCACTCCTATACATCACAGTGAGTCCTTCTCAAACTCCTATATACATCACAATGAGTCCTTCCCTCATACTACACAACGCTGCATGTCTTTCCTTCACTCCTACAAAACACAGCAAGTCATTCCCTCAATCCTCCACAACACATTGCATCCTACCCTCACTCCCACACACAGCACGTCCTTCCCTTATCCTACACAACATTGCATGTCCTTGTCTCACTCCTATAAAACACTGCAAATCCTCCTCTCACTCCTTAGTAGGTCAGTAAGTCCTCCTCTCACTCCTTAGTAGGTCAGTAAGTCCTCCTCTCACTAATTAGCAGGTCAGCAAGTCCTTCCCTCACTCCTACACATCACAGCGAGTCCTTCCCTCACCCCTACACATCACAGCCAGTCCTTCCCACACTCCTACACATCACAGTGAGTCCTTCCCTCACCCCTACACATCACAGTGAGTCCTTCCCTCACTCCTACACATCACAGCGAGACCTTCTCTCACTCCTACTCATCACAGTGAGTCCTTCCCACACTCCTACACATCACAGTGAGTCCTTCTCTCATTCCTATACATCCGAATGAGTCCTTGTCTCATACTGTACACAACATTGCATGTCCTTCCCTCACTCCTATAAAACACTGCAAATCCTCCTCTCACTCCTTAGTAGGTCAGTAAATCCTCCTCTCACTAATTATCAGGTCAGTAAGTCCTCCTCTCATTCATTCGGTCAGAAAGTCTTTCCTTCATTTACGAACATCACCTACATGTCCTTCCCTAGGTCCTACACAACACTGCAAGTCCTTCCCTCATTCCTACACAATACTGAAGTCCTTCCCTCAATACTACAGAATACTGCATGTCCTTCCCTCAGTCCTACAGTAATCAGTAGATAAACTTTCAATACACCGTTATAATCTATTTTAGCATTTATAAAGACTTGTCGAACCAACAGGAAATATTATACACAATACAACTTCCTGTCATGTCGGGTAGACTGACTTATTTAGGATATATTCATCTTTTTTTGTACACAGACATTAGGAGCATCAATTAACCCCCTCAGTCACAAGTACAGTAGCTCTCTACGAGCCTCACACATCTCCAAGTTGATATTCACAATATAGTCACAAACAGCCTCTGGTTGGATCAGACTACCCCTGACAACCTTACATAGTCCTTAAATCCATTAGTGAACCCTCACTTTACGCGGTCAATTGAACCCATAAAGTGAACAACATAACATATGGGATTAAATGAAATAGAGACCGGCTGACCCCCAAACTCCACTTTTTCCGACACTATACCTATGTTCTAGTAAAAATAACATCTTTATTTTATGATGGTACATGCACACAATTAATACTTAAGAGAAATAGAGAAATACAGTCGCCAAGTTAATGTCCATTCATATAATGGACTCAACTCCCTCCCCCTCTTCTCACACTCCTGGCTCTTCCCTCTCTGAGAAATGTTTGGGGGAAAACTACTAGATTTTAAGGTATAGTAATAAATAATACCTCAAACTAAAGTTAGGATATCATAATTGACATTGCTGGATTCCTTGTAAGACCAGGAATATTTTGAATATAAATGTCATATATTTTGCACAAAAGATAACATATTTACTCAGAGTAAACAAAATACTTAAAGTAGATCTAAAATTTGTATGTCTAATGCAAAATCTATGACGTTTATTTTCAAAATGATCATCAAATTGTAAGAATTCCAGCAATGTAAATTATATTCTGGCCCGGTAATTTGTATGAATTTTATGAGCTAAAACAAATATCTTCAATAAATAAACAAAATATACTTACCGAAATACTATCTGTCAATCAAAATACCCCACCTCCCCCCCTTTTCCCACCTGCTCCCTGGGTCCCTCCCTACCCCTCACCCCCACCTTCCCTCCCTACCAGAGAAATGTTTGGGTTATAACAGTATATTTACATTTTTAGTAATAAATAATACCTCAGACTAAAGTTAGGATAATATAATTGACATTGCTGGATTCCTTGCAAGACCAGGAATATTTTGAATATACACTTCATATATTTTGCACAAAAGATAACATATTTGCTCTGAGTAAACAAAATACTTGCATTAGATCTAAAATTTGTATGTCTAATGCAAAATCTATGATGCTTATATTCAAAATGATCATCAAGTTGTAAGAATTCCAGCAATGTAAATTATATTCTGGCCGGATAATTTGTATGAATTTTATGAGCTAAATAAAAAAATTATACTTCACCCGCGTATATGAGTAGATGCACCGCGTAAAGTGGGAATTCCGGTTCTGGCAGGGTACCGCGTAAATGTAGAAATGCGTAAAGTAAAACCGCCTAAAGCAAGGGTTTACTGCTATACAACCACCTATGATCATCACACAGCCCTAATTAGCCAAACAGTCCGTGGCGGCGGCATATAAGCCCTGGGGGCCTCACATAGCCCCTAGGAGTGACATACTGCCTCAGAACATTTACAACAAATACAATCTTTTTTTTTTACAATTTCAAAAGTTTGCCCACAGGAAATGCTCATTGGTTACAAGTAAGTTGTAAAGCTGTAATGAAAACCTAATTTTACAGTAAAATCTTAAAACGAACATCTTGTATTTCACTGCGAGGAAGAATGAAATATTTTCTTTTGCAAATGAAGATGAAAGTAAAGTCCAAAATGATTGAGTTGAACAAAATATTTCCTGATCGTCTAGTTACAAATGCAAATAAAAGATTGCAACAGTGTATTAGAAGTTATAGGCTTCGCAACGCCACAAGTCTATATGGTCACTCCTAAACAAGTCCTTCCCTCACGCATACACAACACTACAAGTCCTTCCCTCAATCCTACACAGCACCAAGTCCTTCCCTCAATCCTACACAGCACTGCAAGTCCTTCCCTCACTCCTATACCACACTACGAGTCCTTCCCTCACTCATACACCACATTACAAGTCGTTCCCTCACTCCTACACCACACACCAAGTCCTTTCCTCACTCATACAGCACACTACAAGTCCTTCTCTCTCACCTACACAACCCTGCAAGTCCTTTCCTCATCCCTACACAATACTGTAAGTCCTTCCCTCACTCCGACACAACACTGCAAGTCCTTCTTTCACTCCTACACAACACCACAAGTCCTTCCCTCACTCATACAACACACTACAAGTCTTTCCCTCACTCCTACACAACACTACAAGTCCTTCCATCACTACGACACAACCCCATAAGTTCTTCCCTCACTCCTACACAACTCTGCAAGTCCTTCCCTCACTCCTACACAACCCTGCATGTCCTTCCTTAACTCCTAACCAACCCTGCAAGTCCTTCTTTCACTCCTACACAACACCACAAGTCCTTCCCTGACTTATACACAACAAGTCCTTCCCTCACTCATACAACACACTACAAGTCTTTCCCTCACTCCTACACAAAACTACAAGTCCTTCCCTTACTCCAACACAACTCTGCAAGTCCTTTCCTCGCCCCTATATACTGCAAGTCCTTCCCTCACTCCTACACAACATTGCAAGTCCTCCCCTCACTCCTACACAATACTACAAGTCCTTCCCTTACCCCAACACAACTCTGCAAGTCCTTTCCTCGCTCCTATACACTGCAAGCCCTTCCCTCACTCCTACACAATACTGTATGTCCTTCCCTCACTCCTACACAGCACTACAAGTCCTTCTCTCACTCCTACACCATACTACAAGTCTTTCCATCACTCATACACAACACTGCAAGTCCTTCCCTCACTCATACAATACACTACAAGTCCTTCCCTCAGTCCTACACCACACTACAAGTCCTTCCCTCACTCCTACACAGCCCTGCAAGTCCTTCTCTCACTTCCACACAACATACCATGTCCATCCCTAACTCCTACACCACAAGTCTTTCCCTCACTCATACACCACACTACAAGTCCTTCCGTCACTCCTACACCACACTACAAGTCCTTCCCTCACTCCTACACAACACTACAAATCCTTCCCTCACTCCTACTCCACACTACAAGTCCTTCCCTCACTGATACACAATACTACAAGTCTTTCCCTCACTCCTACACCACACTACAATTCCTTCCATCTCTCATACACAACACTCCAAGTCCTTCCTTCACTCCTACACAACACTGCAAGTCCTTTCTTCACTCCTATACACTGCATGTCCTTCCTTCACTCCTACACAATACTAGAAGTCCTTCCCTCACTTCTACACAATACTGCAAGTCCTTCCCTCACTCCTACTAAATACTACAAGTCCTTCTTTCACTCCTACACAACACTGCAAGTCCTTCTTTCACTCCTACACAACCTTTCAAGTCCTTCCCTCATTCCTACACAAACCTGCTAGTCTTTCCTTCACTCCTACACAACCCTGGAAGTCCTTCCCTCACGCCTACACTACCCTGCAAGTCCTTCCTTAACTCCTACACAAGCCTGCATGGCCTATCTTAACTCCTACACACCCTGCAAGTCCTTCATTCACTCCTACACAACCCTGCAAGTCCTTCCCTCAGTCCTACATATTACTACAAGTTCTTCCTACACTCTTACACAACGCTGCAAGTCCTTCCATCACTCCTACACAATATTACAAGTCCTTCCCTCACTCATACACCACACTACAAGCCCTTCTTTCACTTCTACACAACCCTGGAAGAGTTTCTCTCACTCCTTCAGAACCCTGTAAATCCTTCCCTCACTCCTACACAACCCTGCAAGTCCTTCCCTCACTCCTACACAATACTACAAATCGTTCCCTCACTCCTACACCACACGACAAGTCCTTCCCTCACTGATACACAACACTAGAAGTCCTTCCCTCACTCCTACAACACACTACAAGTCCTTCTCGCACTCCTACACAACCCTGCAAGTCCTTCCCTCACTCCTTCACAACCCTGTAAGTCCTTCCCTTACTCCTACACAACCCTGCAAGTCCTTCCCTCACTCCTACACAATACTACAAGTCTTTCCCTCACTCATACACGACACTACAAGTCCTTCTCTCACTTCTACACAACCCTGCAAGTCCTTCCCTCACTCCTTCACAACCCTGTAAGTCCTTCCCTTACTCCTACACAACCCTGCAAGTCCTTCCCTCACTCCTGCACAATACTACAAGTCCTTCCCTCACTCCTACACAATACTACAAGTCCTTCCCTCACTCATACACCACAAGTCCTTCCCTCACTCCTACACCACACTACAATTCCTTCCATCACTGATACACAACACTGCAAGTCCTTCCCTCACTCATACACAACACTGCAAGTCCTTACCTCACTCCTACACAACCCTGCAAGTCCTTTCTTCACTCCTATACACTGCAAGTGCTTCCCTCACTCCTACACAATACTAGAAGTCCTTCCCTCACTTCTACACAATACTGCAAGTCCTTCCCTCACTCCTACTCAATACTACAAGTACTTCTTTAACTCCTACACAACTCTGCAAGTCCTTCCCTCACTCGCACACAACCCTGCAAGTCCTTCCCTCATTCCAACACAAACCTGCTTGTCCTTCTTTCAGTCCTACACAACCCTGCCAGTCCTTCCCTCACTCCCACACAAACCTGCTAGTGTTTCCTTCACTCCTACACAACCCTGGAAGTTCTTCCCTCACTCCTACACTACCCTGCAAGTCCTTCCTTCACTCCTACACAACCCTGCAAGTCCTTCCTTAACTCCTACACAACGTTGCATGTCCTTCCTTAACTCCTACACAACCCTGCAAGTCCTTCCTTCACTCATACACAACCCTGCAAGTCCTTTCTTCACTCCTATACACTACAAGTCCTTCTCCCACTCCAACACAATATTAAAAGGCCATCCATCACTCCTACACAACATACCAAGTCCATCCCTCACTCCTACACAACATACCAAGTCCATCCCTCACTCCTACACAATACTACAAGTCGTTCCCTCACTACTACACAATACTTCAAGTCCTTTCCTCACTCCTACAAGTCCTTCCCTCCTACACAATACTACAAGTCCTTCCCTCACTTCTACACAGTTCAACAAGTCCATCTCTCACTCCTACACATCATACCAAGTCCTTCCCTCACTCCGACACAACATACCAAGTCCTTCCCTCACTCCTACACAACATACCAAGTCCTTCCCTGCAGAGTTAATCACCATCTATTAAGTCTCTAATTCTTGTTTTTCATTCGACTTCTGAACTGTAATAAATTATGGTCACTGTAAACTACAATTCTCTGGTAGGTGTTCCCAAGATATATGTTAAACTTTTCCAGTGACATAAGCAGAGCCACAGCTTCTTTCTCTATTGTAGAGTAATACCATTGCACCAGCCCCAACATCACTGGTAAAACATAAATTTTACTTACGAACCATTCAAAATCCTGTCACTGCCTCGTCCAGTTCAACTCGACTTCAGTCCATCTGGCAGTCGAACCCGAGGCCTCCATCATCCACAACAGGTACCTTGTCAGCGAGCCACCATACTGTGTTGAATAGTATATACACCAGTGTCAACATTAGATCGGGTCAAAAAGGGCATACATATTTTAAATTGTAATTTGTAATATTCTAGAAAAGTTGCTCCTATATAAAGTTTATCAAACTCCAACATATGGTATTAGTCTTGTATTATTACAGGAAAAGACGGTACCAATTTGCAGCCCTTAACTAATACTACGTAGATCTATCCATAATATTAATACTGAAATATGCTCTTTAATTTGGGTTACTTGATCAACAAACACCTTTCCCTCAATACCAATATTTTGTTCTTTTTTCCAACAGTATATAATACAGTTATCTCTTATTTTCCCTCTTCAGTGTACAACAGTTTACATTACCCACCATCATCTCGGACGTTTGCCTCGAGCTGCTGGAGGCTGCCCACCATCCGTGCCTCCACACTCGCCTATTTTATTTTTCTAAGTCGCGCAGTTTCACCTATATGAAGGCGCCAATTCATGATATAAGTGTTAACAAATTATGTTTGATGAATATTGTTCGCTTCTTTGATAACTGCCCTGTTCACACGGCACGAGAGATGAAGCGCTGGTCAGAGGAAAGGTCGAATGAAATTGACCCTTTGGACTGGCCTTCTAAATCTCCAGGTCCATATTCAATAAGTTCCTTTCAGTTAAACAATACAACTTTTCCTTTACCCAATAGAATAATAAAGTTGTATTTTTATTGAAACATTTAATATCACATATTGTATACGGTCATTGCTATTGTTCAGAGATTACTATGACTGTTTGTGAGTGCTACCCAGACCTCAACCCTATAGAGACCATTTGGACCCAGATAGTGAACGCGTGGGAACCTGAAGACAAGCTAAACACTGGTCCCAACTCCTCCTACATACCCAGGACGCGTGTGCGCAGTTTGTGAGGAACCAACCACCTATATAACCTTGTGTCTCAGTCCCAAGAAGGCTCCAGGGGGGCTATATAAAAGGGAGGCCATTGGACAGGCTATTGATATTCTGTATGACCTGTGTTGGTAAATATTAAAAGTAAATGTGATTTCCACCCTCGTATTTTTCAACATTTATCCTCATATCTACGTTATTATAAATATCTAATTACTGGTGATTAAAACCTGAACAACAACTTAAAAAAAATATAAATATAGAAATGGATGGTACATTATAATAATGTATTAGCCCGTCAGACAGACCGTAACACTTATATTAATGTGGGCTACAAACATTGTTCATATAATTACATCACCCACGGTAACTAGCCGCGGTTAAGATTCTAAACGCTTGGGCAATATTTCTATAATGTGGGTTAATTTTTATGAGACACAATTGAAGTGATTGTGATTGTGGTGATAGTGTAGTGATTTTGGTGATGATGAAGATTGTGGTGATGGTGAAATGATTGTGGTGATGGTGGTGAAGCGATTGTGGCGAAGTGATTTTGGTGATGGTTAAGTGATTGTGGTGAAGTGATTGTGGCAAAATGATTATGGTGAAGTGATTGTGGTGAAGTGCTTAAGTATTTATGTGGGTGAAAGGAATCAATAGAGGAGCTATAGATAAAGTTCTTATAATATCTGAGCAGGATAGGACTAATAGATTTAAATTGGATAAGTTTAGGTTTAGGAGGGAGATAGTCAGGAACTGGTTCACAAACAGGGTGATGGACGAACGGAACAAGCTTAGAAACTTTGTCGTAAGCGCTGGAACGCTGGAAAGTTTTAAAAGAAGGCTAGATCGATTCATGGATGAGAGAGAGTGGTAGTAACTCTCGACAGGAGCTGCCATGCACATTGCACAGGTCAACCGGCCTATTGCAAACTCCTTATTTTCTTATGTTCTTATGGTGGTGAAGTGATTGTGGTGATGGTGGTGAAGTGTTTGTGGTGATAGTGGTGAAGTGTTTGTGATGATGGTGGTGAAGTGTTTGTGGTGATGGTGGTGAAGTGTTTGTGGTGATGGTGGTGAAGTGATTCTGGTGATGGTGGTGAACTGATTCTGGTGATATTGGTAAGTGTTTCTGGTGAAGTGATTGTGGTGATTGTGGTGGAGGTGGTGAAGTAGTTGTGGTGAAGTTATAGTGGTGAATTGATAGTGGTAGAGTGATTGTGGTTAAATGATTGTGGCGGTGGTGATGAGAAAGTTGTAACAGTACCTTTTGCATTAAATAAATAGTCACCCAAATAAATAACACCAAATTATTCACCAAGTTATTAAACATACAATGACTTGGTAGTTGTTCACGTTATACGCGGCTCAAACTCTCTCAGAAGTCGAGCGAGGTCACCTGACTTAATCAAAACACAGCTTGACGCCTGCTTCTCCGCTCACACGCTCGGAAGAGAGGGGCCAGAGTCTTACCACTAGTGAAGGGGTCAACATGTAACTTAAGTATTCATTATATAAGTGAATTCAAAACACTTACCAGGAGATAAATTCACAATAAATTCTCTCCCAAACTAAGTACTGTGTATATAATTACTTCAACAATAAAGAAAAAAACCCGAAAGAAGTGTTTACCTCAGCCCTGCCACTTAAGAGTTCCAGAACTTATCTAAAACAATTAATGTGATACACAACAGGTATTACAAAATGATAAGAAAATAAGGAGTCTGCAATAGGCAGGTTGGCCTGTGCATGGCAGCTCCTGTCGAGAGTTACTACCACACTCTATCATCCATGAATCTATGTAGACTCCTTTTAAAACTTTCCAGCGTTCTAGCACTTACTACAAAGTTGCTAAGCTTGTTCCAATCGTCAACAAGGGCCGGATTAAGCTTAATAGGGGCCTGAGGCACAGATCAACTTGGGGCCCCTACCCTCAAGGTATATTACCTGTATATATAGCACGAACAAAATCTACCAAAATTTATCAGTGATTTCATCAATATTAAGCTTCTGCAAAATAACACATTTAATGTTCATAAGAGACAGAAAATTGAGACGTTGCCAGGACATCGTTGAACGAAGTTCATGTTTTATATGCTTCAACTTCGAGAATGTTTGGATTTGGGGGCCCCTTAGAGTCGGGGGGCCTGAGGCCAGTGCCTCATGGTTAATCCGGCACTGTCGTCAACCACCCTATTTGTGAACCAGTTCCTTCCTATCTCCCTCCTAAACCTAAACTTATCCAACTTAAATCCGTTGCTACAAGTCAATCTTGCTCGGATACTATAAGAACTTTATTTGTATCTCCTTTATTGATTCCTTTCACCCACTTAAATACTTCTATCATATCTCCCCGCACTCTTCGTCTTTCTAGGGAATGCAAGTTTAGTTTCTGTAACCTATCTTGATATGGAAGGTTTCTAATTCCCGGAATCATTTCCGTCATTCTTCGCTGCACCGACTCCAGTGAATTGATATCCATTCTATAATAAGGACACCAGAACTGAACCGCATAATCGAGGTGCGGCCTGACTAGCGCAAGATATAGTTGCAATAAGACCTCTGCACTCTTATTACTTACACTTCTAGATATAAAACCTAATACTCTGTTTGCCTTATTTCGAACATTAACGCACTGTTTTCTAGACAGTAGGTCCGTGCTTACAAGTACCCCTAAATCTCTTTCACAAGTCGACTTCTCTAGGTTGATGTTGTTAAGGCTGTATATATTGACAGTATTTGTTCTTGCAATATTAAGTACGCTGCAATTGCTGGTGTTGAATTTCATTTGCCATTTTACTGACTACTCCTGCAGCTTATTTAAATCCTCCTGTAGTGCATTTGCATCTCCCCTGAATTAATCTGCTTCCCTATTTTGGTGTCTACCGCAAACTTACTTGTGTCACTGCTGATCCCAGTATCTAGATCGTTTATGTAGATTATGAACAAGAGTGGGCCCAGTACTGACCCCTGGGGAACCCCACTGGTTACACGGCCCCACTCAGATTTAACACCATCTACGCTAACCCTCTGTGTTCTATCGGTAAGCCATGAGTTTATCCAATTTATAACTTTCCCTCGATATGAGCCTTAAGTTTTCTCAGAAGCCTCTGATGCGGTACTCTGTCAAACGCTTTGCTAAAGTCTAAGTTAATAACATCGTAATTTTCGTCATTATCTACTACCTCGAAGACTTTCCTAAAAGAAACGTCAGCTAATTTTTAGACAAGATTTTCCCTTTGTAAACCTTTGTTGAGAATCGTAGATTAATTTTTTTCCCCAAATTAGATCGGATGTTATTTGCTATAATTGATTCAAGAAACTTCCCCACTACTGACGTCAAACTAATCGGCCGGTAATTTGACGCTGCTGTTGTGTCACCCTTATTTAATATGGGTACTACATTTGCCTGTTTCCAAAAGTCTGGCACAACTCCCGTGTCTAATGATTTTGTAAATAAATTTACGAGGGTCCGCTTATCTGTTCCTTACACTCTTTCAAAACTAGAAGGAAAATTTCATCCGGCCCTGGGGATTTTGTCTTCTTTAATTTATTTATCTTCTTAAGAACATCCTCTTTTCTTTAATTTCTCTTCTTCATTTTCCTAAATATCAGTGAATATCTTGCGAAGGTCACAAATATTTTTTCCCAACACAGTAAATACGGTGATATTGGAAAGTAAACTATTTATTTGACCATTATACTTCACTTGACTCTGTAATAATTTATAGCACAAAAGTATATTATTCTACTTGTCGAAAATATCACCTTTACACTGGTGATTGGAGGTTGGCAAGTGAGTTACCTACCAACACCACAGACACTTCCTCATCACCACCACTTCCCCACCACCACCACTATAAACACTTCAACACCGCCATCACCACAGACACTTCCTCATCACCACCACTTCCTCACCACCACCATTCCTCCACAGTGACGAACTGATGTACTCAAGATGGATCTGATTGTTCCTGGCTACAATATCTGACTGTCAGGTGAACAAGGTACCACCGCCTCTTACACTGGGATTTAAAACGCTCATAGAAATCGTGTTTGGTTTAAACAAGATAAAATTATGAAATCACGAAGACATGGCAGCAGCCCATCTTATATCACCTGAAGATTAACTACCCTAACACCCCCCCCCCCCACCAAAAGTGGCACTTCTATGTATAACAAGTAAAATCTGATTGGGTGCCTAATATTCACGTGGTGGCTAATGTCGAGCTGAGTTTGGCTGCGCCGAGTGGTTAGTTGCTTATATTGGTACATACGTTTTAGCCTAAAAGTGCTGTTTACATTTTGTTCCCGACAATCATAGACCACTTAGAACAATTATGAATACACCAATGAAGACTGAAGGCATAATGTACACAGTTGAGACATCTCTATTACGCCGACTGGGAACAACCACTTATAAGGTTTGATCATGGACACGATTAGGTGTTAATCTAATGTTCATAATCCTCTAAAACCGTGTTAAAGGACTCCGTATAAATGCTAAACCGGATAATGGTCTTGGGGAGAATGTCGGGTTAATCAGCGTGGGTGGTCGCCTTGTTCTGGTACCTAACCTTAAACTCCTACACCCAAATCACGTTGAAATGGATTTCTACCCCAGTGAAGCTGTCAAGATCATTCAGTATAATTAAGACCCAGTCATCAACATTTCTATACAATTAATGGGCTATCGAATTGACGTAGATTGGAGAGAGAAATAAGTTACAAGGGAAATATACACAGCGACATACCTTATATTTTTCAACACCAACACACACATGATGGCGTCTGTATTTTATAATCCTTGACAACTGGATGTATTAACTTAGGAGCATTTTGTAAACATGAACTTCCGTCACACATCCACTTATCGCCTCGACCGTCTCACTACTGGCCGGCTCCCTCCCTCCACGTCTGGCTGTCCCTGGTCTAAAGTTCATCCACATCTCCACCACACACTGAACCATCTCCAGTGCAAACATATGCTCTTGTGGTGTTGAAGCACATGATACAAAACGTCACTTGCGAACCTTAGTAGTAACACTTAATCGGATGGCTGGCGAGGCCATATTTTTTTTGCTTAATTTGACACCATAAGAAAGTACTGATACCTTCCAAAGTGACAACTGAGAGCTCGACTCCCAGACACTGAACCAACCCGATCGAAACTTCTATCTAACCGACGCACTTGTAATGATAAGGACCGGATATTACATGTAAATGCTCACTAACAGAAAAACTGAGTTGCATCTGCAGGAAATAATGGGAAACGTTTTTTATTCAGCTGATCAACAAAAATCACAGATGGTTCAGAGAAATGTGGCTCCAAGCTCGACTCCTGATTCAGCGCTTCGTTTGTGGTGCCCAGCCACTCAGAACTCTCGATACAGATTCAGCGCTTCCTTTGTGGCGACCAGCCACTCAGAACTCATGATACAAACGACAGGTTGACATATTCCCATAAGTAGAGGTTCTGCATGATGAATAAATTACACGTAATGTCATGTAGATAATCAGAATTTATTGCATATGCCAAACAAAGATTTTTATTTGGTATATTACGATATATTTATTTTTATAAGAAAATCTACAAAATGGCGTAAACGAACCGAAATAACCGCTAATTTGTACCAACTGACACTGGTAGTCAAGGCGGGCGGGGGAGAGGGCTCAGGGGTGGTAATGTGTGGTGTGTGGGGTACTGTGTGGTGTGTGTGATGATGATGATGATGATGATGGCGTATATGTGATGACTACGATGATGATGAATGATGAATGATGATAATGATGGCGTATATGTGATAACGACTATGATGATGAATGATGATAAATAATGAATGATGGTGATGATGAATAATGATGGTGAATGATCCCCAGTTATCATGAGACAATTCATCATCACTACAGACGCACTTGGTTTGATTTACTGGGGTGAGGTTAGGTTAGGTTTCATTTCACCCCACATTATGCTTCGTCCCCGTGCAATAATAACCTACCTCAGAGTTCCTCATTTACTATTTATTCATGTTCAGTCATACTAATTCCCTCAGTGGCAAACCTTTGGATGAAAAGCTAAATATAAAATGATAATACACGCGTAGTTGCTAGTGGCGTGGTTACTAGTGGCGCAGTTACTAGGGGCGTATCCAAAGGCTGAATATTTTTGTTTACCATATATAAGAACACCTGATATCGGGACACAAGCCATCTGGGTGGTTAGTTTATCCAATGTTGGTGCCGGCGAAAACCGGAAATCGTGCTACGTCAGACATACATTTAAACCAGAGGCGATTCGAACCCTGGACTTGTGAGAGAGAAATACGCACGTTACGATATACAACCCAAGATCCAAGTGAACCCCTGCTGTTGGTTCGTCCCCTTCTCCCTGGCTGGATTTTCAACCTGAAGTGATTGCCCTCGGTGGACCGCTCCCGAAATCCCAGGTGAACCCTGTTATTCTCTGCAAATGCCACCTCTCCAGGATCGCCCACTGGTCCCCAGGTAGGGTCGTCCTCTACACTGATGGTTCTGTTGACCCCGCTACAGGTCGGGCCGGTGCTGATGTCTACATCTCCCGTCCTGATGCCCCTGAGCCTATCAAACTGTCTCTCAGAGTTTCTGACGGGGCATCCTCCTCCTTGCTGCCCTTCTCGCTGAGGAAGAAGCAGATGGTTTCTGCCCCTTGCTTGTCTGCTGCGATTTCAGGTCTGCTCTCGACGGGATCGCATTTGGATCAAGGGAAAATAAGGACCTCATCCTCCGAATACGAGGGTTAACATCCACACTTCAGGATGTAGGCCGTCCTGTGACATTCCTATGGATACCTAGTCATGTCGGTATCTTGGGGAATGAGGCAGCAGATGGCCTTGCCAAGACTGGCTGCAACAAGGCCACACCTGACTATGTTGTTCCTCGAACACTTTTACAGCTTAGTACCCAAATTCGCCATCCCCCTGGACTACCCGCCCACCTGGTACGATGTCCTCCGTAAACTTCCTGACTTCTCTTATGTCTATGGGAAAGGGTCGCGGGAAAGGGACATGATTGCCTGCCCGTATCATCATTGGGCATGACTTTGCTTGGGAGATTGGTATCCCCGCATCCCCTGAGCAACGCTCTTGTGCATTATGCAGAAGACCCGACAGCCTCACCCTTATCCTGTTATCCACTACCTCCTAAGATGTCCCCCACACTCAACGCTTCTGTGACGCCTGCTGGACCACCACTCCACGACCCCCTGACGGAGACACGATGATCCTCCCCATACTGGCCAGATATTATGTAAATAACATTGATTATGTGTTAAAGGAATATCCTTCCTTCCTTCCTTAGGCTTTAGCAAGCCCCTTTATAATATTTATACTGTATATACCTGTGACACTTGCCAGATGCTTCTGGTGTTATTGCACAGGGGTACCTAGTGACAGCACTAGGATCCCGCTTCCCCTATCAAGGAATAAACAATTGAAATTGAAATGAATTGATCCAAGTGACATGCTAGGTATTTACACTATCAAGGGCAAATAATTATATTGGAAATGTTGGTTAGTGATCCCATTACATAATTTACTTCAGCAATAGCAGCATATGGGCCCCGGTGACGATACCTACCACTATTACCCTAACAAAAACTTCAACTGAGCAAGGTGTTTAACATGACATAACCAGACCGATAACCCTCATGTATGTATGTATGTATGTATGTGTATATGTATGTATGATTTTTACTCAGTAAATTCATACAAAATCAAGGTCCCAGTACAGGTGGATAAGTAAACCGCACTGCAACAACAATGTACCAATACTAATTCTAGGTTTTTATCCATATATCCACATGCTAACTTTGGTTAATAGCCATCTTAATAGCAGTATTATCTGTCTATACCACATGCTAACTTTGGTTAATAGCCATCTTAATAGCAGTATTATCTGTCCGAGCCATGGCATCCACAACTTCTGTACACACGGCGGAGAGCTACACTACCGCCTCCTCCTCCCTGGACCCCACAGTACAACAACACAACTTGTTATCACCTTACCTTCACTCAACTGCTAATAACCACAACGTAGAGTCCTGGAAGTCCTCACGACGCCACAAACACGAGGTAGTCCACAAACAGCAAACGTAAAACATGGAAATAGCGATCAAATACTGTATGACCACACACACACGTTGCAGCCACCACTGCCGTACCTCTAATGATCACTGGTGAGTGGCGAACCCGAGGTGCTTCGATTCCTTGATTCATTGGTTCGCTTTACTGATTCATATGAAAATAATCGACTGGACGGCGGAAAGAACACCATACATGATTGGTCCGTCATCTATAATCTCATTAATTTTCTTAAATCACTTCTATCCACCATTAGCTAAAATAAAACTGAAAATTATTAACGAAAGATAGTCATGAGTTTCGAAGCTTCGTCAACGATCTGCTCTTACGTCACTAAACTAGTCCACAACCAAACAAGCAATTGGCTTCCACGGTTAGCATAAGCCTAATACTTCCATTACTACTATTATTATTATTACTATTTTTATTATTATTACTATTATTATTATTATTATTATTATTATTATTATTATTATTATTATTATAAATATTATTATTATTAGTAGTAGTAGTAGTAGTATTTGGGGTTTTAGGCCGTGAGACGTGAGTTAATGTTCGACCTATGACTCTCTTTGCTCAAGAAGAATATCAAAATCATCAAATATTAATTTATTTTTCTTTCTAGGGTGTGTAGATGGGAGGAAAAGGGTGTATGGTTGGAGGTAGGGTGTGTGGATGGGAGGTAGGGTGTGTGGATGAGAGGAGAGGGTGGGTGGGAGTAAGGGTGGGTGGATGGGAGGGAGAGTGTGTGGATACGGGGAAGGTTTTGTTATTTATTTTAGATTGTTTGGCTCTCTGAGGCTGGCTTGAGGTTTACGGCTGACTAGCTGAAGTGAACGGCTGGCTGGCTTAGGTGAATGGCTAGCTGGCTGAGGTGAATGGCTGGCTGGGCTGAGGCAAATATCTGGCTGGCCAAGAACCCCACCAAACAAATCCTCAATGCCAGACAGGCTGCATGTCGTCATTGGCAAGTACGGCAAGAACTGGCTCCAGACTGTATCTGCACCTGCGCCAGTGTTGGTCAAGTCTTGTCTTGAAGGAGCTCACTCTCGGTGCTGTCACACTCTCTGGCAGAGTGTGCCAAGAGTTTATAAACTCAGAAAAAGTTTGCCTTGACAATTTTCCGAACTTGTGGCTTCTTCAACCATAAGCTGTGACCACCTGCCCCACTAGGCTAGTGGGGTACATCCCCCAGCTCCAGGTATGAACCCTCTACTGAGTAATGCCCTGTGAGTTGTTTATAAACTTCAATTAAGTCGCCCCTTGGCTGCCTGTAGTATAAGCTAGGCAATTCCTGTAGGGGGAGGGATATAAAATTTGCCCCACTTAAGAGTTTGATAAAAAACAAACAAATATGAAGCACTATGAGTGTATTGTATGTGGAGATTAAAGATTCACATGGTATACTGTGCGTGTAAACTGAGAATATAATGATTATAATAATAATAATAATAATAATAATAATAATAATAATAATAATTAACTGTACTGTACGACGAAGCCTAGACTATCACTCCCGCCTTGCTCCCAGCGTGGCGACGCCCGCAGTAACCCGCCCCAATGCCTGGTGGGGGGGGGGGGTCGATTTGAAACGTTCTCATCATTCAATCCGCGCTACCCTCAATCTCAGTGCGCTGTAAAAGTGGCCCGCGGGCATAAGACTACATAAGGAGCAGACTGAGGCGACATTGCCAGGCGTTTCGCCCCAGTCCTTGTAGCCAATCCCGTGACAAACTAACACAAAGCACCTGTTAACTGTCAACACTCTGGTGAGCACGAGCCGAAGCTGCCATCTATGGGCCTATTCGCATCGCCGCCTTTCATCTCGAGATCATAGCGCGCCGCGAGGCGTGAGTGGGCCTCACTGGCAGCGCATACGGCTGTAACACCGTCATAGGGTGTTTTGACGGCCCGGGCTCTTGAACATTTAGCTTTGACAATTTGTTCCTAACACACTCTTCTGAGAACAGAATGTTCGCCAGTGCTGTACCAAACCGTCTTTCATGAAACACACGGGGAGTTTGTTCGCATTCTATCTTGTGAACACTGAGGAAAATAATCTGTTTAACGCCTCCGCTTTGTCCTGATCTGAGTCTGCCTAACTACCATCTTCAAGTTTTGGATCTGCTACTCCCACACGAGTCTTTAATCTCAACTTTGCGTAACGGTAGAAAGCCTTTGGGTTTTACTTGACCTTGCTTGCAATCCGCCTCTCAAACTCTTTTCCATCCTTCTACACTCTGGCTTTGCTTGTTATCCCATTGATGTGACACCATTTGTAAGGGCGATAATTTTATACTATTCTTTCCACCTTATTTCTTAAAGTAAATTGACCTATTTTCTTTTTCTAAGTTTATTTACTTATTTATTTTATTTTTATTCTGATCTGTGAGCTTATCTGGGAAACCCCATTTCCTGTGCAATCTTACACATTATTTCATATATCATTTCAAGTTACACATTGCTCTCTCAACATTTTGGTAGCTTGGCACGAGAAGTCAAAGGCGCGCGGGTTCTGGTGTAGTTAAAGGTTATCACTGTGTGGGAGAGAGGTAATACTGAAGTGATAATGAAAACACAATATACATTCAGATTATTTATTAAAATTTAAGTTTAATATTTGAACACTTTCAAAGAATACAAAAATACATGATCCATTCCCTTAGATTCACTTAATTTGCAGTTATTACTTTAATACTGGCAAAAATTTAAACACCAATGAACCATACTTTATAGTTATGAACATGCTGTAAGTAATTCAAATTAACTCTGGCCACGTTCAGAAGAAAATACTCCAACTCAATGGTAATATTGTACAACAGTGACACGAGAAAATAATGGTGCCCTCCAGCATTCATTAACACTTGTACTAAAACTTTATAGCACACATAAACACTCCCAGAACCCTCATAAGACTTTGTTATTCTTGTACTAAACGTCTGGTACACACAGCACTATGGCTACAGATTACAATGACCACATCCAAGTATCACGACTGTAGGCGTCATGGTGACACAACACTAACTCTCATTCTTCTTAATATTGTACCTTATAGCGCCCTTTACAACACCGTCAACATAGACCCATCAGGCGTTTTACCACACAGGCTCACACTACCTGAACCTGGAGTCATGATCAGTGAAGCCAAGGCCTAGGTTCATCAGCCTGACACTCCCTGATCTTAATCCCCCTTTACCAAATTCATCCTGCATTCAGACGTCCTGTCTACGGCCTGCTACCGACTCACGGCAACTATCAATCCACACAGTGCCTGGTAGACATGAGGAATGCGGGTCTGAATGAGATATAAACTAAAGTATAAATATTTATAATCCACATCTTGTGGAAAGGAATAATTGTACTGTATACTCAGACAAAGCTCAACTAAGTCAAATTAATTTAATACTGTATGACGATTTGGGACACAGAGTTACATACCTGGACATACACGAAAAACGCGGGTCAGGATTGCTTTTCTGCCGCATTCTCTCGGTGTATATCAGACAGAGGTTACACGGTCTGGATTTCACAGACAGGTTATTGGTCTTAGTTACACATCGTTCTATGACAAATAATGCCAAGGACTTACTTCATTTCTTAAGTGTGACGTTTATAATCGAATCAAGATCTCAGCTCTAACTGGTTCACAATACATCATTTAAAACACGGATTGGATATTGTTTTTCAAACTTTTTTTGTTGTCACCTTGCGAACGGTTTTAGAAAACGTTGGACATTTTCAGTGATTAATAGGTTTTAAACTTTCTGATGAGCTACATTTCTTGCTATTCAAGGTATTCATGATGTTCTCTGATGTTTACAAGTTACATAAATGCCATTCAATCTCTGTTCAAAGACACACACTGGATTTTGAATAATTCTTATCTTACGTTTAAGCTAGGGCGTCTGCAACTGCCTAGCTTACACTTCAGACAGGCAAGGAATGACTTAATTGAAGTTTATAAACATTTCAGGGGGCACTACTCAGTCGAGCTTCCATACCTGGAGCTGGCGGACGCCCGCCCTACTTGAGGCCACAGCTCAAGGATAAAGAAGCCACAAATCCAGAAAACTGTGAAGGGTAACTTTTTCTGAGCGAGAATTGTGAACTCTTTGAAAAACCTGCCAAAGAGTGTTGTGGCGGCACTGAGTGTGAGCTCTTTCAGGACCAGAATTGACCAACACTGGAGCAGGTTCAGATACATTCAGGAGCCGGTGCATGCCCAATCCTTGCCAACAGTGTGTAACAAGAGACGTGACCGACCGCCCAAGCGGCTAACGAGCCGATCAGTGGCGAAGACGATAAAGGTAAAAGTAAAAAAGTATGTCACAAAAAAATATGTCGTTCTCTCTGATACGCTTTGAAGAAAACGTGCTTATGGATAACTCATGTAATTAGGAGGTTTTGTGGACGATGATCAATGGAGCCTAATATGAGTGTGTGAATAGAATATCGGTGCAACTATGACCATGGCATTGGTACCTGGACTTGGTATATATCCTTCAGTCCTCTCCATCCTTTATCTCGACTCATCTCTTGATTTTCCGAGGATTCTTCTTAAATTGTCAATTGCCCCATAGATTCATGTGTAATGGTCGCCTTGTATTCCTGGAGCCAGTGGACTATGGCCTTGAGTATACATTTAGTGATCATATAGTTCACTATGTTCATTATGATGTTCAGGGGAGTACTGTATCCGCATTCTTGTTTAACAAGGAGTCAGGCCAGGAGTGAATACTCCTCATCTGCTCCCTCATCCTATCGTAATCGCCATTGTAATATTTGAACCTTGGCCTTCTCTTACAATTAACCAAGTAACAGTTAACTCTGAAAGAAAATGTCACATGATGGTTTCTTGCCAACGGGGGTTAGGTGTTCTAGCTTGGCCACCATACCCTTGTAGTGGAATTCTCCCCTACAAACGCTGTTTGTCGCTGCCTAGCCGACCCCACCAATTCCCCATATACTGCCAGATCTGGGGTCACTAAATTTAAGGGGATAACTTAACTCTAAACTTAATTTCTAAGGGTCGCTGCCACCAGACCCCCTCTGGACAGCATGTAGCTCGTTAGGTAGCGGGCAGAGTGGACTAGGCATTGGGTTAGGTTTTCCATTGATCAGATCGATAAGGGTAAAGAAGGGTGAAACCATCACATGTCTTCATTGATTTATTTCTTATAAAACACACTGGTAAAAACACATACAACCACACTGTGGACCATAATTCCAAGGCCTGTCCCAGGGTATAGCACTGGCGCCTCTAACAACTGTTGTTGTGGTCGGTTACACTCCGACCCGAGATGGGTCTGGGGTCATCGGCCCACGAGGTAGAGTAGTGCCGATTAATCATGACGAATCAGCGCCATCACTCCTATATTGACCACTGCTGGGTATCCACCGGCTCCGAGCGACCGGTGGGTTTCAATTAAGCCCACCCTCGATCTGGAGACAAACGTGAATCAGCGTCAGGGAACGCTGATGCCTCGCCATCTCGAGCTTATATACCCCTGAGTTGCCAGTGATCGCTACTCAGGCAATGACAATAATTACAAACAAACTAACTGTTACTCATTCAAAGATGACCCTCAGTTGACAAAGGTCTGTCAAATTACTTGGGTTGATTAAAACAGACTAATTCAAGGTTGCGTTGGCCAGTAGAGAGTGCAATAAACGTAGTGACAACTGTGTTTGAAGGCAGGGCTTACTGAGAGTGATCCTGAGGGTAAAACGCTCCCGAGATTCTACAAGCGCGGTGGATTTGAATATTATGTAGCGTAATATGAATTAAACGGGTTTTTAGGAATGGCAATGAGTTGCGCAGTACATAGCCTTCCCCTTCCAATGATTCATATTATGCGGAATAATAGGCAAAAGCACTAACGCGGTAGTGCACATACATTCGACATATCTTAACAGTTCGTGATTACAGTACCTTAATACATAAAACAAAACTTAAGGAGACTTAAACGTTTCATACTCGAGTCTCCGCTACCTATACCTGCAACAACTTATCAATTCTTATTTCCGTACAATATAGTATGGGGAACATTCCCCTTTCAGTTCATCAGCATAATACCTCAACATATTTTGGCACTAACACATAAACAGTGCCTCTGACATTACAGATACAACAAAGTACTCAGCATGAAATTACATATACTCAGGAATTTTAAATTCTGGTCTATGAATGGGAAATTAGTTACATCAGACACTTCCTCAGATTACTACTTCATTTCAATAATAATTCACCTTTTCAACACAAAACCATGGTTCTAGACATACACATTGGGGTTCATAACACAAAACCCGTATTTTCTATCTCACAGTTCAAAAGAACTGGTATTTGAAAGTCGGGGTGACTCCCTCACCCGGAGCGAGTCAACAACCCAAACAAAACTTCCGACACACATAAACTGAGATTTTTTCTTTCGACAACATAGGCAGCAACTGGATCTCCGGACTTCAGTTCATAAGAACTGGGATTTATAATGTTGGGGTGACTTCAGTACGACTGACGAAGTCAACAACCCACAAACTTTTGACACACATAAACTGAGATTTTTTTTTCTTTCAACAACATAGGCAGCAACTGGATCTCCGGACTTCAGTTCATAAGAACTGGGATTTCTAATGTTAGGGTGACTTTAGTACGACTGACGAAGTCAACAACCCAAAAAAAAAAAATCTGACACATAACTGAGTCACGCTCACAAAAAAAAATTAGTGGTAATATGGTACTACTTTACGAGACTGTCCCTTCGGTACTCAACAAGTATTGAATGACTTTTCAATTGCCATGATTTTAACACTTATTACTTCACAATGTACTCTGTTGTACTCACACTTGGGAGTCCTTACATGTATTTTCTACAATAAATTTTCAAAGATTGCATTCTTTCACAGATGTCCATATCACCACATAGTCCTCAACCCCTCAACGCAATTGCTGAAATTATACATGTATTAGCTCTCATCTAAACATAAAACACACTTACTGACCATGCCAGTCAGTCTGCACTGCTAGAACTAATTCCCTTTGCACTAAAAATCATACGAATAGAAACAATACAAAAAATACAAAACACTCAGGTACCTAACATAACACAGGTTATACAAATAACTTCACTTGCCCAATTCTGACCTCAACTTATAACTAAAACACTTCCAATTAAAGTTAAGACAACTACACCCATATTATGTCAATTACAAATAACACTGTTACATAACCTGAATATAATTATGGCCTTCCGGTATACTCAGAAATCGACACTGTCCACAACACTCGTAACACGGCACATGATCAATGTCCCTCATTGTCTGTAAATAACAAAGCATTAACTCGAGTGATCACACAATTGCTATGGTACCAGTGCAGAAAGGCACCCAAACAAAATTTGCCTTGGCATACAACCAACACTTTTCTGAGATTTCACAAAAGACTGCAAAAAAATATTAGGTAGCTAACCTCTGTTTTCAGACATTTTCAGACACTTTTCAATACATTTTACTGTACACTTTACTTTAAAACAGATTTCTAATTTTTCTCGAGGCAATTGTTCTAACCTAACTTCGTGTAAGGTATTTGCCGCGTATTTGCCACGAACTGTTTTTAACATCTCCGTAACCTCAAAAAAAAATTTTGCACAGAATTACACTATACTGTACACTGGAAAATCATTTCCATTACAAGATTATTAGCCCTCTGAAATATTCATTAGCCACAGTGACATGGTTAGGTAGATGCACGGAGAAATGGTTATTACAGCTCACATTTCCACCTGTGTAAGGGGGCGGGTTTTTTTTGTCCAACACCTACACCACCCTTACCTTACCTTATTTCTCTATTATTGTTCTTTTTCTGCAACTTAAATCACAGCTTCAATTCCCTCGGATTTGATCAATGATTAAAAACCATCCCACCGCTATAGCCACCAATTTATACTGCCAGATCTGGGGTCACTAAATTTAAGGGGATAACTTAACTCTAAACTTAATTTCTAAGGGTCGCTGCCACCAGACCCCCTCTGGACAGCATGTAGCTCGTTAGGTAGCGGGCAGAGTGGACTAGGCATTGGGTTAGGTTTTCCATTGATCAGATCGATAAGGGTAAAGAAGGGTGAAACCATCACATGTCTTCATTGATTTATTTCTTATAAAACACACTGGTAAAAACACATACAACCACACTGTGGACCATAATTCCAAGGCCTGTCCCAGGGTATAGCACTGGCGCCTCTAACAACTGTTGTTGTGGTCGGTTACACTCCGACCCGAGATGGGTCTGGGGTCATCGGCCCACGAGGTAGAGTAGTGCCGATTAATCATGACGAATCAGCGCCATCACTCCTATATTGACCACTGCTGGGTATCCACCGGCTCCGAGCGACCGGTGGGTTTCAATTAAGCCCACCCTCGATCTGGAGACAAACGTGAATCAGCGTCAGGGAACGCTGATGCCTCGCCATCTCGAGCTTATATACCCCTGAGTTGCCAGTGATCGCTACTCAGGCAATGACAATAATTACAAACAAACTAACTGTTACTCATTCAAAGATGACCCTCAGTTGACAAAGGTCTGTCAAATTACTTGGGTTGATTAAAACAGACTAATTCAAGGTTGCGTTGGCCAGTAGAGAGTGCAATAAACGTAGTGACAACTGTGTTTGAAGGCAGGGCTTACTGAGAGTGATCCTGAGGGTAAAACGCTCCCGAGATTCTACAAGCGCGGTGGATTTGAATATTATGTAGCGTAATATGAATTAAACGGGTTTTTAGGAATGGCAATGAGTTGCGCAGTACACCCAGTGTATGCCTCGTGGTCTAGGTCAACCAGCGCCGCCATACATCACGGAGCGGGGGTCAACTGCTAAGCCACGCCTACCCCCGCTATTTAAGACCTGACCTCGTGGTGATCTCTCTTTTCCACCTACAGCCGCAGCCAGCAACACCTCCTCCTCCGCCGCTGCCTGGCGGCCTTCCCTCGCTCCTCCTCCGCCTGCCTGGCGGTCCTCTCTCTACCTACACCAACCAGCCAGCAACACCTCCTCCTCCGCCGCTGCCTGGCGGCCCTTCGCTCCTCCGCCGCTGCCTGGCGGTCCTCTCTCCCGCTGGCGAGCATGGCGACCCACAAGCTGTCCTCCTGTGAGCGTCCTCACCAACCAGCTCTCTCTACATCACGCTTGTAACCATGCTGCCTTCCCAGCACCAAGCTGCATTGTACATCCAATACAACATGTATATAGAGAGCACATTGTGAGTTTCCTTTCTCCATTCCATCCTGAGTGTGAACACCAAACAAACTCATACCCCACACCCTCCTCGTTAGTTATGATTAGGGCCAGCGGTTTGGGTGTTTGCTCCTCTCTGTAGTTGCTCGGATCTTTAGCATGTTGAAATAGAAAATTGTCTCTCAGAGTCTCTACAAAAAGATTACCAGGATTATCAGGGTCTTGTCTAGTATAAATAACCTTCTTGAAGTTGTAAAGTGCCTGAGAAATGTTCGTAAATGCGTCATAATTTCTGTATATTAAACCCACAATCCAACTGGTTGATCGTCCTGTTCTTGTGTGTAAAATTAGTCATTAAAAATAGGCTAACATTCTACCTCCATTCAGTAATTATTCTAGACCTAGTTAGTAATAATAATAATAATAATAATAATAATAATAATAATAATTATTATTATTATTATTATTATTACTTTACTTGTATTTTTATCCTCTTCGCCACTGATCTGCTTGTTAGCCGCTTGGGCGATCGGTCCCGTCTCTGTCACGCACTGTTGGCAAATACTGGGCATGCACCGGCTCCTGAATGTACCTGAACCCGCTCCAGTGTTGGTCAAGTCTTGTCTTCAAAGAGCTCACACTCGGTGCCGTCACAACACTTTCTGGTAGATTGTTCCAAGAGTTCACAACCCTCACTCCGAAAAAGTTTGCCCTCACAGTTTTCTGGACTTGCGGCTTCTTCATTCTTGCAAGAGTTATTATTATTTCGATAAGTTTATCTTTGCAATCAATAGTTCAGTAATTCTAATACACTTCTATGTCATTTTCCTCGCAATTTATTATTGTTGTTAATATTAGCCATTTAATTACTGGAACGTGATACTCTGGTCTCTTTACTTGACGATTGACACGTCGTGTCGTCTGCACATCATAGAAGGCGGCAGTGGAAGGGGTGACTGCTGCAACAAATTTAACGTTTAGGGAAATTGCTAGTGTAGCCTAAGACTTATGACTTAGATGACTTCAGATTCCCGTTCACCCTTTGGAAGAGGTGCTAGCGCTAGTGCACTAACTCGGCAAAGTCATCAAAAATAGGCTTTTCAATCCTCCAAAGCCTTTATTATAACAGTAAATGCAATGACAATATAAATAATAATAATAATTAATTAATAGTAGTAATAAAATAATAATAATAAAAGTCAGATCGGTTATTATAATTAAAAATCTGGATTGGGCTCATGAACGCATCTTGAAGTTTGTTTTGGTTTTTATGGATGAATTTAATGTTAATAAAATACCACAGTAAAGGTTCGGTTAAAACAAATATTTTCTAAATTAATCAAGCATAGGTTAAACAAATAAAACTTAAGATAATAACAATATAATTATTTTGGTCGGTAATTTAGGATTTGATAGTTCATGTGTTTAATTTCCGCACGATAAATAAAGTGTTTACTGTTTGTGTTTGGAACTTTACTAACATAGCCCACAGGGGCGTCACTACAGGACCTTACAGGCTGCAGCTAACTTAACATTGATTGATGTATTAAAACAAATGGCGTCCAGATAGCAAGTAGCCAATAACCTCAGAGTTTGTTATTATTTGTAAGTTATAAAGCCTAAAATACACACAGCATCATTAGTGAGAATTATATCAAGAAGTGGATAATGGAGGAATGTTTATTACTGTGATCGTCATTGAGGATTTACTGGAGACAAAGAGGATCATTTGACATTATTTTCCATCACCAGTAAGTTAAATTAAGTTAATTGTTAATTTAGTTAGTGGTTGAGGCCAGTATGGCGGTGTAGTATAGGTAAAGGTGGAGAACACTGTTAATAGTAGAAATAATTTATGGAATTTAACTAAAATTTCTGGAGATACTATATGAGTGACGCTAAACACGAAAATGAAAACAATATTTCCCAGAATCTAACAAAACCTTGATCTAACCAACCTAACATTACCTAACTTCCTAGCTGGGGGCTCCGCCTCCTGGAATATTAACCAGAAAGAACTTCCTATGATATGGTGCAATTTTGTTGTTTTTTTGTTCAGGTGAGAGCAGCCATCCATACCAAATGGTTCTTAAGAATACATTAAATATTGGCATAGGTCAAAACCAGGTGGTGGAGTGTTTTGAAATACGTCAATGTGATTGACTGTTTACATCCTGGGATGAGACGTCACTGCCGAAAAGACAAAGTATTGTGTGCCTGGGTGCCTACTTATCTACCAAACAAAGCATTTGCACAAGAAATGGTTATCATATCAGAACTCACTGATGAAAATAAAGTAAGAAAGTAAACAGTAAAACAAATAACTCGTCTGTGGGTCAATCGTTAATATTAACCCTTGCAAAGACCAACCATACTCTCGCATCTACAAAAAAAGTAAAATTACACAATATAGCTTCAAGAAAGTGTCTTTCATCGGTACCAGATATCAAAGTAAGTTCTTTCTGCTTGATATGGTGGGAGTCTGGGTGGCGTAGCCCCACAGTTAAGAAGTTCGGTCAGGTTCTATGCATTGGTTTTTATTTTCGTGTATAGTATCATGCATATAACATCTCCAGAAACTTTGGTACATTTCCATAAGGTCCTTCTGGTGCTAACCATCTCCACCATTATCAATCATTCTATATGATAACTTGGTGAGCTTGCAGCTATGTCCCCTAATGTTGATGGTGCAGCACATCACAAAGAAATGGCCCAGGTTCATGTTTTCTATCCCTATCAGGATTTTTAATGTTTCAATGAAATCTGCTCTACTGTGCCTTGTCTGAAGTGTTATTAGTCCTAAAGCTCTCAGTCTACTTGGATAATTGAAATGACATAGTTCCAGAATCATCTTAGTTGCTGTGTGTTGCGCCTTTTCAAGGGATTCCATACACCAGTTTACAGTAATACAGACTGAGATGTACGAGTCTTATAAAATTGAAAGAGTAATTTCCTGTCTTTGTATTCTAAGGGGCACCTTTTAATTCCCAAATCCAGTTGAATATTTTCCCTGCTTCTCCCTTATTGTGCTGTGTTAGTGACTGATCTATCACAAAGCCAAAATCTTTCTCCGTATCCACAGTATCCAAGAAAGTGTTATTAACAGAATAGTTGTGATTAGGGTTGTTGTATCCTATGTACAGTCATACGTTTTGTAACATTAAAGAGCATTGACCAGTCATGAGACCAAATGAGCAGCTCATGGACCTCTTTTTGCATTATTGCAACATTGTCTTGACTTGCTACCTTCTCAAGTATCTTGTCTGCAAACTAGACAATGTGGCTCAATATATTTTCATCGAGGATCTCACCAATATTTTTTTTATTTCATAGATGTTAAATTAATTGTTTGGAAATTGTTTCATTGACTCCAAGATTTTTCCACAGATGTTAACTGCAAGACAAGTACAGCAGCAGGTTTCTATACAAGAAGAACACCAAAACAGTGTCCTGGTTGGAGAGACAAAAACTTTAACTTCTGAGTATTACAATATTTGTAAATGCTTCATGCCAAACATTTAGGAGTAGTTCCAACACATATAACACATTAATCTTTGTTACTAAAAGTGATAGGATGAAAGTTAACTCATAACAACACTCATTTTATTGATTCAAATGTTTAAAAGATGTTGAAAAATCGAATATAGCAATACATTTGAAAATCGTTTAGAAGAGAGACAGTTTAGGTGCTTTAGACTGGCTTACAAATTTGTCCATAATTATGAAGTACATGTAGCAAGAGGCAGAGAGGTGACCTGTAAGTGTCCAGAATGTCTGAAACTTGTACACAGAAGTCATCTCTGCTGACCCATGTGGGAGATCCTGCAGATGAGAAACTGTTTCAGTGTTCAGAGTGTGAAGAAGACTTTAAACACCAGATTCATCTGGAAGAACATATGAGAGTTCATTCAAGGAAGAAATCATTTCAGTGTCCAGAGTGTCAAAAATGTTTCACAATAAAATCTAATCTAATAAAACACATGACAATTCATACTGGAAAGAAACCTTTTCAGTGTTCTGTGTGTCAAAAAAAATTTACAAGAAAAGCTTGTTTAGTAAAACATAAAACAATTCATACTGGAGAGAAGCCATATCAGTGTTCAGAATGTTTTAAGAACTTTATAGATAAATTCTCTTTAGCATCACATATGAGAGTTCATACTGGAGAGAAACCATTTCAGTGTTCAGTGTGTCAAAAAGACTTTTCACATAAGTGTCAACTTGTACAGCACCAGAGAGTTCATACAGGAGAGAAGCCCTATCAGTGTACAATGTGTCTGAAAGACTTTACACAAAAACCTCATCTGGAGGAGCACATGAGAATTCATACTGGTGAGAAGCCATTTCAGTGTTCAGTGTGTCTAGATTACTTTACTCATAAATCATCTCTTGTAACTCATATGAGACATCATACTGGAGAGAAATTTCAGTGTTCTGTGTGCCATAAAGACTTCATACATAAATTCTCTCTGGTGAGACACATGAGAATTCATACAGGAGAGAAGCCTTACCAGTGCACAGTGTGTAATAAAGACTTTTCACACAAGTCTCATCAAGAACAACATATGAGGATTCATACTGGAGAGAAGCCATTTCATTGCATTATGTGTCAGAGAGGCTTCTCATCAAATTCTAATCTAGTAAAACATATGAAAATTCACACAGGAGAAAAACCTTTTCAGTGTTATATTTGTTTTGAAAATTTTGCAGAGAAAAGCTCTCTTGTGATACATATAAGAAATCATACTGAAGAGAAACCATTCCAGTGTTCAGTGTGTAATAAGGAATTTAAAGTTAAATCCTACTTGGTGAAACACATGAAAGTTCATTTACGAGACAAACCATTTGAGTGTGCAGAATGTCAAAAACTGTTCTCACAAAAATCTCATCTTATCGAACATATGAGAGTTCATACAGGAGAGAAACCTTACCAGTGTCCAGAGTGTCAGAAAGACTTTGCACAAAAATCTGGTCTAATAAGGCATGTGAAATGTCATGCAGCAGTGAAATGATCTTGGTGTAAAAAACACCTGAAGTAAAGTCATGAGTTGTTTGTTCTTGGAAAACATATGAGAGCTCTTCTAGTGCACACCCTGTCATGGTAAATGTGATAATTACCAGTAAGTTCTTGTACAGTTTATATGAGGCGGCAACAGAGATACTCGGTGTATGGTGTGTTGCTTGGGGTCTGGTGTATAGTGTGTTGCTAGGGGACTGGTGTATACTGTACTCAGTGTTTAGAGTTGCTGGGGGACTGGTGTATAGTGTGTTGGTTGCTAGGGGACTGGGGTATACTGTACTCAGTGTATGGTGTGTTGCTGGGGGACTGGTGTATACTGTACTCAGTGTATGGAGTGTTGCTGGGGGACTGGTGTATACTGTACTCAGTGTGTAGAGTGTTGCTGGGGGACTGGTGTATACTGTACTCAGTGTATGGAGTGTTGCTGGGGGACTGGTGTATACTGTACTCAGTGTATGGAGTGTTGCTGGGGGACTGGTGTATACTGTACTCAGTGTATGGAGTGTTGCTGGGGGACTGGTGTATACTGTACTCAGTGTATGGTGTGTTGCTGGGGGACTGGTGTATACTGTACTCAGTGTATGGAGTGTTGCTGGGGGACTGGTGTATACTGTACTCAGTGTATGGTGTGTTGCTGGGGGACTGGTGTATACTGTACTCAGTGTATGGAGTGTTGCTGGGGGACTGGTGTATACTGTACTCAGTGTATGGTGTGTTGCTGGGGGACTGGTGTATACTGTACTCAGTGTATGGTGTGTTGCTGGGGGACTGGTGTATACTGTACTCAGTGTGTAGAGTGTTGCTGGGGGACTGGTGTATACTGTACTCAGTGTATGGTGTGTTGCTGGGGGACTGGTGTATACTGTACTCAGTGTATGGTGTGTTGCTGGGGGACTGGTGTATACTGTACTCAGTGTATGGTGTGTTGCTGGGGGACTGGTGTATACTGCACTCAGTGTATGGAGTGTTGCTGGGGGACTGGTGTGTACTGTACTCGGTGTATGGTGTGTTGCTGGGGGACTGGTGTATACTGTACTCAGTGTATGGAGTGTTGCTGGGGGACCAATGATGGTTTGGATACTGTACTTGGGTGTGCCTACAAGAACATGCAATAATTTATCCGACAGTCCCTGTACTATGCAAACACTTTAAATGTACAAATGAACACAAATATTAAACATACGGGCTACGGTACCATATGAAATTTTTAAATGTACAGACTTTTCAGTTAATATCTTTAAATACTGGACTGTACTATGTACAGATATCATCGGTAGTGGTTTAATTGCGAGTTGTAGATGGTGTAGCAACAGGCAATGTTGCAGGAAACACAGATGAATCTGATGTTGTATACATACAAGTTTCCCCTTCAGATGGCACACAATTAGGAAGCTCAGAAGACTCACTTTCTAGAGGTACCGATTGTAGGTATTGTTTTTGTTTGTGAACTGATTTTGTGTTTTGGGGGTATGATATTGGAGTATTTTTGTCATTGGGGGAACCGAACCCTATTTTTTCCATGTGTTCATTTATTTAAGATATGAAAATTCCCTTAACGAGGGGGGTTTTGGAACCTAATCCGTTCGTATATTGAGGTATGCCAGTACAGTACCTCAGAGTTTTTTTTCAGTAGCTGTTCAACAGTTGTCAAAGGAATTTTATGAAACTAGTACAAATGATGTGACATATTCCCTAAAACAAATGAAGTCCATTGATGTTATTGAAGGCTGAACATAGAGGTTGTTCATTATAGCAGCATAAATATTGTTGCATCAGTAATTTGTACATTGTGAAAGGAATATTGTTGATAACATAATTTATTTAGAGTAATGAGACAACACTTCAATTAATATTTTGTGTGTTAACAGCAGATGAATAATATTGTTCTGTCTATTAATACAGACACTGTTGTACCATCTGTTGTGTTAACTTTGGAACAAGTTGTGTTCAGCCACAATCACTATTTAATCATACTACTTTATCATTGTTAATGTCAACAAAGCTAATTTAATTGTTAATATTTTAACATCTTGCTGCACTGATATTTTACATAATGTAGATAAGAGTATTAAATAATTGACTTAACGTATATTAAATGCCAAATAACTTCATTATTTTCATCATGACAAAAATTAATTGAATTAAATGGTGAGGATTTGTTAGACAATAACAGAATGATGTATAAGTGAAACATTTTAGCTTCAACATGTAAATAGTAAGGTAAGATTGTACTGTGTATGTCTAGTAAAAATGAATACATATTAAAAATACAATTACAGTATTGGTAATGTAACACAGTAAATACATGCAAGTCATGTACTGTAGTACAGTGATAATGTAATTAAAGTACAGCTTCTCACATGACACAACATATGTAATACAATATTCAGTACATTTAACTTACTTTCCATATCCATGAAATATTCTGTCATAAACTTTGTAGCTTTTGTTCCGGGTTTTTAATGAGAAAAATTTTCTCAATACATTGAATCATTATAGTTATGTGTCATCAGCTGAAAGCGTCATCAGTTAGACTTGGCGGATACTCCCCATTTCGTCACCAATATCAAATCCGTTTCGTCACCACTAACAGTCGCTGGTATTAATGACAAATTGTAAGTTATTATTTTACATGAATAGAAATTATACACGTGTATACAGACGACTCGAGTAGTATTGTGTTATTACTATACGTACGTGAATACAAATTATTTAAATAAAACGATTAAAACATTCGTAAATAAAAAAATACAGAACAAATGAAGGTGATTTTGTACCAACGCTTGAACCACCGAGCAGTGAGATGATTGCAGGCGTATTAACAATGTTTTTAATTTTATTTTCATCTTTAATATAATGATTTAGTGTTTTTTATTATTTTCTATTCCAAGCAACAGTTAATTTTGTGTATATATTGATGAGATGAACGCGGTGATGAAATGGGTAAAGCAGTGGTTACGAAACGGGTTAAAAATAGTTGTGAGGAAACGGGTTGGTGACGATATGGGCAGACCCCTCAGAAATATTTAAGACATCTCCTAGAGTTGATCATAACTTGAGCATTATTACATCTACAGTATTTAAAATTTATTGAGAGTATAAACTGAAATATAGACAGTTGGAAGTGAAAGTATATGGAAGCAAGAGCTATTATATCCCTATTATAAGGTGAAAATGTGCACAAATCACTGTATCCATAGTGGAGGCAGACGCCACCGCTGACAGTTCATATGGTGGAGGCCGTGATGTCAACAACAACAATCATGCCAAGCACTGACTCTGGTTTTGGATGTTTATCTCAAATTAAACTCAGGGTTGAGATAATTTTCCATCGCTTTTTGAAAGATAAAGAGCAGAGAAGATGGTGGATTCATTTGTGCAAGAGGAAAGACTTTACAAATGCTTAAAATGGCCAAAAATGCTGCCTCCATTTTGAGGCCAATGGACTACCAGTACCAAGGAGACTAGTGAGTAAGGAATACCAACATTACAACTGCCGTGTTCAAAAGGTAAGCTTATATTATTTCATCTACTGTACAACATAAAAATAGGAGTTTTATAGCACAATGTACCTTAGCCTATTGTGTGTCAGAAATTAAACGTACCCCCAAAACAATTTAGAATAGCATCAAAATGGAAAACACAGCTTTTTTTGAAGGTATCAGTTTTACTTTCGGTTAAGTTTCGTTTTAGGTTTACCTCAAAACTTCTTATTTATATTTATTATTTACAGGGAGAAAGAGTAAAAAACTAAAAAGTAATGTCTGAGAACACCAGGAGGGGTTGTTTGATTTCGTTTTTTTTCCTTATCATTATAGTATTTTAAAAGAGGCAACTACTAAAACCTAATAGAATCTGACCTAACCAACCAAGGAAACCTACCTAACCTAACTTCCTAGCTGGGTGGCTCCTCACCTTCACCTCTATGCAGTATTTGACTTCAATATGTAAATTGAATGACCTTACATTGACCTCTGTTTGGCTCTGTTTATGTCACTCAGCCAAATTGCTCCACTTGTAAAGTTTGTCACCATGTTATTGGCTGTTTCATTACTGGCCATAGCTAAAACCTCAGATGAAAGAATGGATGACATGAAGATTAGACACCCCAGCTTATTTCACCAGGTGATAAAACACCCTGATGTTAACTTAACCGAACCTAATCTCCCCAAGTTCTTTATAGTACAGTAAATATAATATTTTGTTTGTTACAGGAGATGTTACAACAAAACTTTGGGAAATTTAACTGCATCATCACAGCTGAAAATGTCCAACTGAAGCATGAAACACGAGAGCTGCCACCACCACCATGACATCACCACCAGCATGGCACTATCACTATCACCACCTATGAAAAGGTAAACTAATGGGGCAACTCTCATACCCTATAGAGGAAAGATGTAACTGTGCTCCTTCTTACTCATTTGTGTTTTTGCCTGTCTTCTTTTTTATATCTTTCTTTGTATCTAACTGCTTATGTATGTTTGTGTCTTTGTCTTTATATGCCTTTCAGTATATACAGCCACTCCTCGACTTACGACCACCCGGACATACGACCGCACCAGTCGTACCAAAAATTTTTCAAATTATGTATTTTCGAGTCCCGGCGTTAGCGATTGCGCTATGTACTGAAAATTTTTTGTTTGTAATCCCCTTTAAAATGGCTGGCAAGCTTAAAAGTGAGAGTTTTGTGGTGCTGAGAAGAAAAAGAGACACCCATTTTAGATTTTCTATGAATTATTTTTGCATTTTCAACTTACGACCTGGATTTGGGCCCCTAACGCCATCGTAAGTTGAGGGGTGGCTGTATACTGAATCTATATCTATCCATTATGTACCAGAATCTATCTATCAATAGTACTATACTATATAATATACTATTCTTTATACTATACTACCTGTATATACTATATACTATACTAAACTATACTATATACTATACTATACAGTTTAGTATAGTATATAGTACAGTATACTGTATAGTATATTATATAGTATAGTATAGTATATAGTACTGTATAGTGTATAATATAGTATATTATATAGTACAGTATAGTGTATAGTATACAGTAATACCCCACTTTACGCGGTCAGTTGCACCCACGGAGGCCCTCGTAAAGCGGACAACAGAACATATGGGATTAATTTAAATAGAGACTGGGCCGACCCCCAAACTCCACTTTTTCAGACACAATATCTACGTTGTAGTAAAAATAACTTCTTAATTTTATGATGGTATGCACAACACAATTAATAATTAAGAGAAATATCAATAATATTAGGTTTTTTAACACTTACATTAGTAGAAAAGATGGCTGGGCACACAGGGATGGGGGGTTGGTTCCGAGGCAGAGGGCAGATTATTGGCACTCACTTGTATCAATTGTATCACTATCCACCACAGAGGCTTGCAGGGCCTCTTTGTCAAACCCCTCAAAGTCCATATAAGTCCATATCCTCACTGTCACTGACTTGGGCCGGCTGTGGTGGGTGGCGGGTGAAGAACTCGGTAATGTTTTGATGACTGGGCGACCTTGTGCACACCCTGCCCGCACCGCTTCCCACATATATGAGTAGATGCACCGAGTAAAGTGAACATTCCGGTTCTGGCGGGGTACCGCGTAAATGTAGAAACTTGTAAAAAAAACAACGCATAAAGCGGGGTATTACCGTATATCTTTTAATTTTATCCTCTTCGCCACTGATCGACTCGTTAGCCACTTGGGCAATCGGTCACGTCTCTGTTACGCACTGTTGGCAAGTACTGTACATGGATCACGCACACCTACTCAGATCATCCTTCAAGTTTCCAGGATAATTAAAAAACAGAAGTAATTTTCTATACTTTTATACTGTTATTATAATGTAAATAAATGTCTTATTCACACAAACAAGTTTCTAATGTCGTTGGGATGGAGTGCACATTCCATCAGATTCTCAGTTGCGGCCTTGGCTATAGTTTCCACAGAGTAAGTGTCTGTGAGAGACTTGACAGTGATGGAGTTATGAAGGGCGTCCACGGTGGTATCTTCAGCAGAGTAGAACATGATGACTGACTCCTCATCAATCATCACGAAACCGTTGTCAGAGAAAACACCAGGTTCATCCACCTCCAGCCACACAAATAACGCCACCGCCTTGCTTCTTACCTTCACTGTGAATGTCCAGTTGCTCTGAGGTGTTACAATGGGCCCGGAGATGGTGGAAATCTGCGAGTTGGAAAATATTTCTCACTTTCATTCTTGCATTATTAATTTATTTTTGTGGATCACTAAGTTTTGTGTTTGTGTGGATACAAGGATGAATTTGTGTGTATGTATGTATGGTATGAGGAACTCCAGAGGCAACTATTTGGTGATTTAGAGTATTTTTTAATATGGATATGTATTTTTTGTAAGTCCCAAGGAAGAAAAAAAGTATATTTTGTAGATTCGAAGTGGGGTATGTATGTATGTATGTGCAACAAGAGTGAATGTATATGACCTTTGGAGATAAGTGCATTAGTATCTGAGCCAATATATGATTTCAAAGGAGCCAAAATTCAGGAGGTTTGTTGATAGCATGAGGGAGATGAAGGATGAGGTGACATTACATGCAAGGGCAATGGATATCCAGGAAGTATTTTTGGTAAGTTGTCAGATATAGATGTGCTGCTTATGGTGCTGCCGAGTCATGTGAAATGAATGGTAAACCAGATGGATATTTAGGAACATGTTGTGGAAGGAGAGTACCACAGTAGAACACATCTGTTATAGCTGAAGGAGTGAGAGAATGACAGTGAGCAGAAGTGGGTGTCTATATTTGCTTTTAATGCTGGTTCACCTGTATTGTAAGAAGTTAGTTCACTGCCTTAATAAAAAAGCCCCATGGAACAACAACACAATTATGACAAATTATACGAATAAGTAAATATCTCAGTTCATATAGCACACAGACTTCCATGTACAAATAAATTACAAAAAAACATCTTGGTGATGGCTGTAGCTTTCTTCTGTGATTAATCTAATAAAATCTTGACTTGCAACAAAATTAAGAATATGACAGAGCATAACAGTAAGTGGTCTATGGTTGTGTTACAAGAGAGAGAGAGAGTCTGTACATGTCTCTACACACAAGTATCCAGTATCAAGCCAACTAGCTGAGGTGCTCTCTTAACCCCTTCACTACAGCGATACCACTCTTAATATTTTGTTTGACTAGTGCCAGGTAATTTTATTAAGCAGAGGAGGACCCCATACACAAGGGAATAATTGTAGTGTGAAGTTAAACTCACTGTTACAGTAGCATGAGGTAAATATGCATCCTTAGGCTTGCCAAAGAGGAGGAAGTTCTCAGGTGCAACAAGAGAGCCATTGGCAGCAACCAGACGGGACACAACAAAGCAGACGTCCTCCTCGTCATATAGGCCTTGTTGACACAGGGAATTCATGTCCAAATCTTTCCACATATTCAAGGTTGCCACAAACTTTGCTTCTGCTGCTTTCTGTTTGTAGTAGAAATTATCAAACAAAATAAAAAACTTATTATAAATATGGAAATTGATGAGTTTTCCTCAATATACAAATAAGGAATAATTGCAGTTAACATTAGACTGGATGAGTAGATGGGTTTGTTCTTGTGAGGACATGTGTCTCACTTTGATCATTCTTACTACTGTGTCTTGGGTTTAATCTGATTGGCCTGAGTTAGATGTGAGAAGGATGTCAACACTACCAAGCATGACAGGTTTCCTTCTGCATTAACACTGGCCAATGATGGTCATAACAAAGTTAAGACCAACCACCTGAGAGGCTAGTAAGCTGATAACTGGTGGAAATAATTCAAAAAAAACTCGAAAATACACAATATTTTTACAGTACTGTATTTACATCCCTAAACTATTTCATAAAAAATTACTGACTTAGAAGTGTCTGACATAAGGCTGTAAAGGATGTCAGTAAATGATGTAATGTCATAACTTACCATGGTTAGATTTTTTTTGTAAGATTTGACTTGTGTTGTTTGATCATATCGATGAAGGTCAACAACAAGCGTGAGGTCTAATACGTCATCCACCAGATCACTCACAGCATAAACCTTCAACTGGAAAAACAAGTTGAATTAAGTAATTAAATAGTGAGAGAAATATGATGATAAACTCAGTACCAAATATGGTAAATGCATTTTGATAACTTTAATAAAATAGTCAAGCAGTGTAATGTTAAACTGTGTTCCAAACTTAATAAACATATCTTGAAATGTTTAGTATAATTTAGTTAAACAAAGTAATGTCAAATTCACATCATCATTTTCGTGATAGAGAGAGACAATGACAGGGGAGAAGAACTTCTTGGAGTAGTAATGCAGCATCTTCCATCGTCCTCCATATTCTGTAAAAAAAAAAAGAAAAAAAGCTAAAGATAGTATTTTAGTTACTTAGGATCACACTCTACCATTACAGAATGTCTCAGAAACATGAACACACATTGCCTGACATATTTTGGTTGAGATTGCATGATTGATTATATTACAACAGCAACATTCTCCCTTGTTGAGGTCTCCTACAAGTGAAGACAATATTGCTATTGTAATAAAAGCAATATGAAAATCTGTAAGTGTGCATGCATTTTGAGACACCCTGTATGAATACACACTGAAACAGAGAAAGACCAACAAGGACATTAAAGAGAGAGAGAGAGGCACTAGACTGTAGAGGGATAGGTTGGTCATCCAGGCAATAATAGCGTGTGTGTGTGGATGATAAGACAAAAAAAGGCATTAATGAGCACTGTCAGGATCACAGAAGCATAAGTGGCATTTTGATTTAAAGTAAATGAAACTTTTGCCTCACAATCACATATGCCATGTTTGGCATTTGTTTCATTTCTCTAAAAGTTTCTGGTCAAATTACTTTAAAATTTAATGCCATTTTTTCACGCCACTCCTGCACAGGACCAAGTCTTAAGACTAGATGGCAACCCATCTAGGTGCAGTAAGCCAGGTGTTATTGCGCCACAGTTGCCAGTGTGCATCTGGCTTTCTAAGCAGTGGGTGTGTGGGTCCCAGGCAAGATTTAAAAATGGCCACAGTGGCCTTATTGCCGCTATCCCAAAATATTTATCATTTACAACCTGGATATTTATTCTTATGAAGTGATAAAGTAATGTGTAGTGAAATATTTATAGTATTGAAATATTTTTTTAATTTATGAGACGTTGGTGAAATTGCTACTCATAATACAGTCACATATACCACACAAAAGCATGTCATAATACACTATATAGGCCTAGCTTGGAAAAAAATAAGTGATATTGAAATGTAGTACAGTAGAGACATGATGTGGATACAGCACAAAGAAGAATCTACAATAAACTCTTACTTTTCACTTATATGCACCAAAATGGCCTTTATTTATTTATTTTTTCTATATTTGAGGGTTTCATGTGATTTCCCAGCCATATTTTATGGAGGAAAGTATCATTTGAATAACTATTTGACAATATCTTGGTCATGAATAGCGCCCTGGAAAAAATATCTTCTCCACAATTTCTGGTCATTCTGTGGGCTCAAAAGTGGTCCTGTGACAGACTCATTAAATAAATTTCAGGCGATTCCGAGAATTTTAAAGTGTCTTGGGGGATGGATGTGTTGCTGCTGGGTAAGTTGTGGGAGACACTACACTACAACACAACACACCTGAGGGTAAGACTAATAGAGAGAGAGAAGATACATAAGATTCTTGCATTTGCCTCCAGCCACCCAGTACCATAGTATGAAAGTGCTTGACGAAATAAAGAAAAAATACCCATAATTTTTACTTAACTGTAGTATGTCAAGTGAGACATATATCAACTTCATATATTTACTGAAGATTGCCTAAGTCACTCACCAATCGAAGCCCAGGATGCACCTTGCCAGATATCATTAAGTTGCCAATAAAGGGCCCCACTGGTGTAGCCTTCTCCATTATCATTCAGCTCACTCATTCCTCGACGATAAAACTCAGTCTGTGTCTTGATTGCCATAGCTTGATGGATCTATAATGGTGATGATCATAAGTAGCTTGGTTATGGAGGCATACATGTACTACACATCTTCATTTAAAGTACTAAAGCAAGTAACGTAAGTTAGAAGCTCTGTGAACATACATTCAAAGGTCTGTCTGAAAACCGAAAGTTTTTTGTGGAGCAAAACTTTTTTTTTTCTTTTTTTAACAGGGATCAGCCCACCTGGGCACAGGTCACTGACCCATATCAGGGCCTGGGGGCGAAAATTTAATAATAATTATAATAATTATTCATAGTAAATAAAAATTTTAATAAAAACAAAAATAAATTAATAATAATAATAACAATAATTCTGTAACAATTAATTAATAATAGTAATAATAATAATAATAAGGAAATACAAGAATGAAAAAAAGATCAACAGTGAGAAACAACTTAGAACTATGATTCATTATTATTATTACTCGTACAGGTTGACCATCAAAAATCCGGCAACCGATAAACCGGAACCTTCAGTTTTCCGGCATGGATTTCGGAGCGCATTTTCAAATATTTCTTTGTTTATTTAATGAAGATATATGTTTTAGCTCATAAAATTCATACAAATTACCCGGCAAGAATATAATTTACATTGCTGGAATTCTTACAATTTGATGATCATTTTGAATATAAACATCATAGATTTTGCAATAGACATACAAATTTTAGATATAATGTTTACTCTGAATAAATATGTTATCTTTTGTGCAAAATATATGACATTTATATTCAAAATATTCCTGGTCTTACAAGGAATCCAGCAATGTCAATCATATTATCCTAGCTTTAGTCTGAGGTATTATTTATTACTAAAAAGGTAAATAGTCTGGTTTTCCCACACATTTATCTGGTAGTGAGGGTTGGTGGGGGGTGGGGGGGAGGGTTGGGACCGACCGACCATCTGGCACGGTTGGAAGAGGGGGGGGGAGGCAAGGTGGGGTACTTTGATTGACAGATAGTGTCTGAAGAATATTTTTTTTTTTTTATTAACTGAAGATATTTGCTTTAGCTCATAAAATTCATACAAATTACCTGGCCAGAATATAATTTACATTGCTGGAATTCTTACAATTTGATGATCATTTTGAATATAAACATCATAGATTTTGCATTAGACATAAAAATTTTAGATATAATGTTTACTGTGAGTAAATATGTTATCTTTTGTGCAAAATATATGACATTTATATTCAAAATATTCCTGGTCTTAAAAGGAATCCAGCAATGTCAATTATATTATCCTAACTTTAGTTTGAGGTATTATTTATTACTATACCTTAAAATCTAGTGGTTTTCCTCCCAAAATTTCTCAGAGAGGGAAGAGCCAGCCAGTGTAGTGTGAGAAGAGGAGGAGGGAGTTGAGTCCATTATATGAATGGACATTAACTTGGCGACTGTATTTCTCTATTTCTCTTAAGTATTAATTGTGTGCATGTACCATCATAAAATTAAGATGTTATTTTTACTAGAACATAGGTATTGTGTTGGAAAAAGTGGAGTTTGGGGGTCGGGCCAGTCTCTATTGGAATTAATCCCATATGTTCTGTTGTTCACTTTACGGGTTTTCACTTTCCGTGGTACCCTGTGGGTTCAATTGACAATTGACCGCGGACATAATCGGGGTACTACTGTATACAGCACATATAATAAAATTTCATTTGCTTTTCATTTAGTGTTTAATTTTCTTTGTTTAAAGGACTGTACAGGTAGTCATTTTCTGTTAAACTTATACAGCAAATATAACCATCAGTTTTCCGGCATTTTCGAAAATCCGGCACTCCTCAGGTCCCGAGGATGCCGGATTTTTGAGTCAACCTGTATTATAATTATTATTATATTTTCACCCCCCCAGGCCCCAATGTGGGTCAGTGACCTGTGCCCGGGTGGGCTGATCCCTGGAAAGAAAAAAAAAAAACCCTAACAGACCCGGTAACCATTCTGAAATCGAAAAAATTCCGAAATCCAAAATGCATCTGGCCCCCAAGGATTTCGGATAAGGGATTGTCAACCTGTATAAGTACTCCAGTGCATGCTAATTTCGAATATATGGTCCACAATTCGATTGCGAGGTAATTAGTGGCTGTAATGACCCTTGGAAATTTTAATTACATTTTTCAATGCTAATTACTCGCCAACTATGGGTTTCCAAAGTGCGCTTTTGGTGTTAAAGCATTATTCTGTAAGTACTTAATTACTTACAACCCTTAAATTTCAATTTTGTGAAAAAAGTATATTTTGGGCAAAAAATTACCAAGGGGTAAGGCTTACATTTTTGACAGTTTTGGCCCAAAAATTAGATTTTGTTGAAAATAACATTGTAGGTACTCCAGTGCATGCAGATTTCAAATATATAATCCACGATTCGATTGCGGGGTAATTAGTGGCTGTAATGACCCTGGGAGAATTTAATTACATTTTTCAATGCTAATTACTTGCCAACCATGAGTTTCCAAAGTGCGATTTGGGTGTTAATGAGTTATTCTGTAAATACTTAATTAGTTAATCCCCTTATCCGAAATTCCAAAAACAGCCCTCCAGGCCCCAATGTGGGTCAGTGACCTGTGCCCAAGTGGGCTGATCCCTGGAGAAAAAAATAAATAAATAAATAAATAACCATTCTGAAATCCGAAAAATTCTGAAATGCATCTGGCCCCAAGGATTTCGTATAAGGGATTGTCAACCTGTATCCTGATAGGTAAAAAGTAATCCTACCATGAAACTTTTGTTTACAAAGGCCAAATTGTTTGACCCAAACAGTTGATAGGGTTAGCTGTTTACCACAATGCCCGTCTTCAACACTGAGTAAATTAGTACAGTACAGCCGTGTATTTATCATCACTAAATAAGTAATAATGTAGTGTACAGTATTATGTATCTGCAAATATAGGTGCTCCTCTACTCATGAACGAGTTACGTTCCAGAGGCTTGTTTGTAAGTCCAACTTTACTCTTGTAGATACCAAACATATTGTAAAAAGTGAAAAGATAATGGATGGTTAGTACAGCTATACCCTACAATACAGCCTTAAACCGGGCTCACTTCAAAATAATCCAGTCTCATCCACATTAAACACCAGCTCTGGAAGGTAACCCCCCTCAATGATGATGTTTGTATCTCTGACAGTTTGTAAATCGAATTTTCTAAAATAAAGGAACACCTGTAAGCCTGGTTTATTCATTAAGTGTGTTCCCACCTGACCAAGGTAAAGATAATCTTGGAAGGTCTTGAAAGTTCCATCCAGGGGTGGTATGTGCATATGAAGACCAATCTGCAGCGCCAGTTCCTCTTGACCTCCAGGGTGGTGTTGACGGTGGTACATCATGGCAGACGCACGATTCCAATCTTCCTCTATTGTCACTTCCTTCAGGGTCCTGCATGAAGGTATTCAACAGTCAGCAAGATAAAACTTTCCATAAACCAAAAAACTAACATAAAAAAACTATGTGGATAAAAGTGTTGAGAAGTTGTTGATAATTTGTCAACAACAGCTACAGTACTCTAATATGAAGGCTGACCTGGCTCTACCTGGCAAGTGAGAGACCTTTTATAGGCCAATTCTTTAATCCTGTAACACCCAAATACTGGACAAGAAATTAGTGGATATAACGAGACAGAGGGGATATAAAATTTGTAGAAAAAATAATTAAAATTTGTCCAGTCATTAAATGTACTGGAACATGGCAAAGCATCACATACCTACAGTAACAGTAAAAATTATGGAACACTAAAAAATTAAAGATTTAAAATATTATGTTTTCACGTCTATTTCATGAGGTAAGAAAGCATTTATGTCCTATGCTGAGATGTGGTACAGTATGTAGTTCAGGCAAAGAACTGGTCTTAAATATTACCATAAAGTGAATAAGGGTAAAGTCCTTGTGATGAACCAGGTAACTGAAGAGTAAAGAGAAGAGCTGTGGTTAGGTAAGCTTAGGTTAGGTCAGGTCAGATCAGATTAGGTTAGTCCCTGAGGTAAACCAGGTCACTGAAAATAGTTAGTATAGGACATAAGCTCCAAGGTGTAACAGACAAAAGGGTAGAGAATGAGGGAACATACAAATTATACCAAAGAACAGGTAAAGTAAGGGACCTCTTGTATCTTAATGATTCATAGTTAGTACAGCATACACATATAAAAATATATCTCCATCTTACTTGAACGATGGCCAAGACTGGAAGCCGTACTCAGAGGCGAATCGAGTACGTGGTATTCCTGCCCCATTCCAGGCATCAGTTAAGTAATTGTAGTAATGAACTGTAAGGAAACAGATACCTTTTTAGTGTAAAATTCAGTCTAATGCACAGTCACCTGGACAGAATAAAAGGGTTGATTTGACTGTCAGTAGACTGAATGTTTGAAGAGAATACCATCTACAAAAGACTGTCTTGAATTCTGTACTTGGGTTAACTGATATGCTGTTTGTTACTACTACTGCCAACATAAAGTACAGTCCCCCCAACAAGTTTCGCTATCCATGGGGTCGATGTGGTCATGGTTTTGTGAGCAGTGTTAGTCTACTAGTTTCAGAATGGTTGGTATGGTCAACCACTGACAGAATGTCAAAATTACCATTAATTTGAGTTTTATTCCTGCACGCATTTTGTAAATACAGTACATACAGTATTTTTTTGTATATTTGAATACATGTACTGTACTGTCAAGCAAACATACTAACACATAATGATGCACTGGAGTAGATATCAAAACATTTCATCCAGCGTCTCAAATTGTAAAGACAGAAAAAATTGCAATACTTTTTGGGGGGATTGTCCCTTTAATTAATATATTAAATGTGGAGTCACGTTGGTGTTATTACCCCTGCCAACATTAAAGTACTGTACCTTCATTACTGTATTGAATGTTGAACATTAAAGTACTACCTTCATTAATGTGTTGATTGTTGAGTCAATAGTGTTATTACCTCTGCCAACATTAAAGTAACTTCATTAATGTGTAAGGTTCAGCTCATGTTAGTCTTGCTGGCCAAGTTAAGAGTTTGTTTTTGCCCTAGGTGAAAGGTTTCTTAAACTGTGTTAATTTAATGGTACACCCACCATCTCCATACAAGGTGCTGTATGGGTTTTGAGCAATATAATCCTCTTCCTCAGATTCTTTGCCATTGCTGGGGGAGCTGACGACAAATGGTCGAGTACCATCTAACTCCTGGGTTAAGATCCGCACGGTGTCAACATACAGCAGAATATAATCCGCGTGGTATTGTTCAAAGCTGGAGGAAGTGCCATACCTGGAGTACAAGAAACAATGAAGTCACACAAATTGGCCAAATATATCTCATTGTCCTTTTTATTGGGTGTCTCATAGGTCACCCAGCAAACTGTACAGGGTCTCTCATATGTTTCATAGGTCACCCACCATACTGTACAACTCTCACTCCAATAAAGTTTCCCCTGAAAATTTTCAGAACTTGTGACTTCTTCAACCTTGAGCTGTCCAGTGTTAGTACAGGAGGAAACTATAATACCCAGAGAAAACCAGCCATGTTTAGTAGTGTCACACTGGATAACACCCTTCTTACATCTGATCCAGGATAGGGATTATACCCAAGACATGATTGTGTGTTCCTAATATACCAACCACAACACACATCACACTATTTACCAGTTGTCTCGAAGTGCTGCCTCATTCTCATTGTTACCGGCCCAGAGGAGGATGCTAGGATGGTGCTGCAGACGACGCACCTGTGTCTCCACCTCCTGTGTCACTGTGTCCAGGAAATCTTGATTCACGGGATACATACTGCATGCAAACATAGAATCTTGCCAGATGAGAATACCCAACTCATCAGCAGCCTAGAAAGAATACCAAAAGAAATATCAAAATATGGCAGTTATGAAGTAGACATGAAGAGATATAAGAGAAAAAGAGATTATTAATGAGTTGATGTTGTCATTACTGACCTAGAGATTTCCAGTCACTACATGGGGTTAAAGATGAGGGGAGGTGGGAGAGTGTGAAGATCAAGGGAGGGTCTGGATGAATCTTCATCCCTCACCATCCATGAACTGGGACTTCACACACACACACACACACACACACACAGTCAGTCCTCTATGGCTAATGTGGGATACCAGAAGTGAAGAGTAATACCCAAGCCATTTAGAGAGACACTTGCTGTATAATTGCCAATTGGTACACAGTGATATTTCCATAGATATTCAGAGAGGCCTCTTATGGATTGGTGTAGAACAACAGTGGACCATTTTCTTACTTTTTCATCTTTCTAATGAAAATGAAATATTTCTTCTTGAGTCATGAGAAGATACAGTGTTAGTTCTCATATTGTGGTTAACAAGTGTTGATACCGAGAAGGGATGGAAGTTGTTAGTGAACATTGGTTTTCAAATTTAATGCCAGGCAGAGAATGTTGTATTCATTAAAATATTTCCAGCCTAACATGAGCACTGTACAGTATTTGTAGAGATAAAAGACAACAGTGTTTAATGGAGATATGACAGACTGCTCAAGTGGCTAACAGACCAATCAGTGGTGAAGAGAACAAGTTAAAGTGGTGAAGACTTTATACCTGAAGGTCAGAGAGTCAAGAAAAGAAGTTTCATTGTGACAAACTATACACAAGTTTTAACTTCTCCTTCAGAGGGATAAAACAGCATCAACGGATCATTGTGGAAACAGTAACATCCCGAAAAAACATTACAGGAAGGATGACCTTATAAGAATTTTAAATAAATCAAAGGGAAAGTCAGTACCCTACTCATTCATCCTTTAGTGTACAGGAGGTCCTTAGTGAAACATCTGACAACAGTTGTACAGATCTTGGTATCATAATATTTGTCACTCAGTTGGCTGGTAGACAGGACAAGTTGTTCCATTAGTCATCAGATAGGTAAGGAAGGAGGCAGGTTTCTATATCCCAATAAAGGAACCATCACCTGCCACTAGACAAGTTATAGTACCGTACTCGTTTACCATTTACTGTACAAGTACAGTCACCTCAAAAAGTCAGTGTCCTCGGCAGTCAGAATGAACCATTGGAGCAAACCCTGGAAGTTCTAAGGCTCAGTTTTGATTTTCAACCCAAACATGGCACAGTGCTTCTTGCAGCTCAAGTTGAACAACACAGCCCCTATTGTAGTTGCCAGGAGTGTTCCAACAGTTGGAGGTATTCACACCTGGCAACTTTATTTGCAAATCATGAATGTGAGAGCAAGCTTAAATTATAATACAAATAATCATTGCTATTAGACTAATGCTGTAGAAAAAGATATTGAGTTACTATATTCCCGGATCGTATATGTACAGTACTGTATAGAGAAACGTTACCACGTACATTTCCACATTATGGTTGGGTCATTGTTTGGAAATACATACGGATTGTAGCATTGTTTTTACATGTCAGACCTGTCAATAATGTTATGTTGTAATGTATCCACATTTTATTACATTTTACATAATTAATATTAAGCGAGCAAAATCTAATGACTGTCATATCGTATCTGTAAGTTTGTAACTTGGGAACTAGCAAATATGTAATGTTAGCTTAACAATAATCAGTTTAAAATTGTATACCTTGAGTCTTTCACATCTTGAGGTGTTATGACGTCTCATCACCCTACACTGTCGGCCTCAAGGGTATGTTGCCTTTCATCCATCATTTACTGTATAATTATCAACCCCTTCCTTTCCTGCAGTTGTGTGCAAATTATCATGCTATGACATACACACATACACACACTATACTGTACCTGTATATATCCCACAAGTCCAAATGCAAGCAAACCTCAAAATACAAACTATACAGTACCTCACTACTCAACAATCAAACTCAGGCACCTTCCAGCATTAATGAATAAAGAGTGATGTAGTACAGTTTGTTTATGTTTTTGTAATTTCAGATACCGGTATTTGTGTTAGTGTGTAAGCAAGAGATAAATAAATACTTCATCTATACAACTGGTGTATAGAGCATAAGGGACTCTTAAGAAGTTAGTATTTATGAACATAGATAACAGGCCAGAAACACTATCATGACAGCAGTACACTACATGACCACACAAATGTAAATACTCCAATGACAGGAAATTTATTTATCTCATCTATATTTACTAATTAAAAAGTTATTAGTGATAAATAGATTCAAAATTAATAAAACACAGAGACTGCAACAATGATATACCTCTTTTTAATCAAATCTACATGATACCATGGTTGGAGTTTCAAGACAAATTACTTTACCTCATAAAATGCGTCAGATTCATAGATGCCGCCGCCCCACACACGTATGCAGTTCTGGTACGTGTCTGCGGCAGTTTTTAGGAGGTGGCGGGTATATTCTGGCGTCACCTTTTCCGGTAGAACATGAGCTGGTATCCAGTTACTTCCCTTCATGAACATGGTCACATTGTTCACACGCACACGGTAGTGCCGGCCTAAAGGTAAAGCCAAAAAGATCATGTGGACAGCATTTACTTTCCTGGGCAGTTAATGGCATGACATAGCGAGTGAATTTTATACTTATGAAGGTTTGCTAGTGCGACAGTTTACTGAGCATATTATAGGCACACCTACTAAATTTATTTGGAAAAGGGTGAAAATTTTTAATCCACATTTATTTATTTCTTTATTTATATACTTATTTGTTTATATTTTCACCACTTATCAGCTTACTGGCCATTAAGGTGGTTGTTACTGTTATGAACTTTATTGTCCAGTGTCAATACAGGAAGAAACTGTAATACCCAGAGAAAACCTGCCATGCTTGGTAGTGTCACACTGGATAACATCCTTCTCATATCTGTACTGGGCCAAGCAGTGAACCCAGGCCACAAGATGAGAGATAACCATGTCACCACTGTATCCCCAACACCCCCATCCCTTCTTGATAAACCCCTTTGCAAAGTGAGTACTCCCTCTTGACAAATCCTTGCCAAAGTGAATACTAAGTGTCTGGTGGAGGGAAGACTGTAACAATGGCAGCCTTGCTTTGTGTGAGGGCATCCCAAAGACAGTCAGCATTTGTTTCTCTGTATGGTTATGTCCAAACTACAGGCAGATAGATGGTCTGATTACTTGTGACAAATATGATCACTTCCTCACATGCCATCATAAAATATTGGAGAGGTTTTATGACACTTATTCCAGACTACAATACTTGCGTGGTCTCTTCCCTTGTATCAGTTTTAAATAATTTTATTAACTCCTTCAATATGGGGATATTATTCTTAATATGTTATATACCAAACAATTTTATTCAATTCAGAGGGGACCCTGTACACAAAAGGCTAAGTTACTGGTACATCCTCAACTAGGCTGTAGGGATTATTCCCGAGTTTCATCACAGTTTAGGTCAAATATCTTATAGACAGAACTACAGAGAAAAGGGCTATTTGATAACAAGTATTTTATTCTTATTCTGATCGTTTAATAAATATCTGTTGGAGTAAACTATGAGCTTGAGAAGAGTGGTTAATATCCTTAGTGAATATTGGTTAATATCCTTAGTGAATACTGGTTAACATCCTTAGAGAATAGTGGTTAATATTCTTAGTGAATACTGTAGTGGTTAATATCCTTACCAGTTGAAACACCTACAACATAATACAACAAAAAAAACATTAAACTTTTACCTTTTTCTTCATGGTCAGGATCAACAAAGTCCTGATTTAGCTCAACAGTTCTGAAGCCGACCCGAACACTCTTGCTGGAAGTCTCAGATTCAATTTTATTGGCCCAGAGGACAGTCAGCTGATATAGTGGCTGAGCACCATAGCCATTGGGCCACCACATCTCTACCTGACCCTGCCAAGCCAAACATGAGCTGATCATTCTCTCACATAATACCCTGTACAGTAGTATTTTTTCCTCCCCGGCAGCTGAGTTCCTCCTCCACCTGTGTAATCTCATGTCAGTGATGAGAATATTTTTTGTTTGTCTTAACTTCATTTTATCCTATTACTATTGTACCAGGTGTGGTGGTCAGTTAGTTCTCCAGTGAGCACTTATACTTTATTTTTATCCTCTTCACCACTGATCAGACTGTTAGCCACTGGTTGGTCAGTACTGGACTGGACACCTACTGTACAGCCTCTTGAGAGTATCTAAACACATACCAGTGTGTGTGTTAAACCTTGATTTATAAAGCTCAAATTTGCTTAAAGATAAAAGAGTCATCATTATTCATAGAATATTATAAAGTACATAGTACATATTATATATTTTATCAGGTACAGTATATTAAAGCTATACAGTTTGACTAATGAACTTTAGTTACTTACCTCCTCAAGTGTAAAGTTAAAGGTGAGCAAGGCCTTATAATCTTCCACTGTGTAAGAAACAATGTGCTTCCTGCTGTATATGTTGCCCAGGGAGAGGGTCAGGCTTCCTCCTGCATCACCAGTCTTTACAGCAGCATCACACCACACCTGGGACAAACGTGGCTGGCTTCACAATCATGATGGAATACATACACAAATTATGATCAAAGTTTACTCTGGCCAGTAATCAATGAATGTGAGTCACTGGAAACCTTATTAAAAGAATAGAAAATTAGGTTATTGTATATTATTCGCCATTTTATCATTCATCAGCTGTTCAGGTGATTGGACTGTTCATTGTTACTGTACTTTTTTATGTTCTTTATTGTCCAGTGTTGATACAGGAGGAAAATGTAATATCTGGAGAAAACTTACAGTGTTTGGTAGTGTCACACTGGATAACACCCTTCTCATAGTCCTGTGCTGGGGATTGAACCCAGGACCACAATGATGAGAGGCACTTATGTTACTGGGGTATCACTAACACCTTTGAGTACCTGTTTTGTACTACTTGACCTTAATATTACTGGGAAACAAAAATAACTAAATAATATCACTGAAATAGGAGGTAATCTTCCTGTGATAATCTGCACCACAAGATAACTCCTATACAACCACACATCTACTGTACTTAGCAACTTGTGGTGAATTAGGGTCAAAACTGTCAATGCCTGACACTAACAGAGACTATCACCAAAACACTGAACCATAATATCCCACCTTTACAGTGACAGACCAGCTTGGCTTGAGGTCATGATCTGGCACTTGAGGCAACTGGGTCATGGGCACAGCTGAGAAGAAGATGTCACTCACCAGCAGAGAATCCCACCCAACCAAACGCCAGTCCTTCCTGTCATACGGAAAATAAACTTCATTTCATTGTTGTTGTCTTCCACTACACACAAGATGGAGTTAGATCAACAACTTAGCAATAAATGTATACAGACTAAGGTGGAATAAAACCCTCAAAAACTGATGTACAGTATTAGAGGAAGAGTATCATGACTTCTTGCATGGGGGAAAAATTACTTCGGCTAAAATGGGAGGGCATCACATAAGAAGAATCATATACAGAAGAGCCATGGCAAAAACTGGAGGACATCTTTCACCACTTGTGTACAGGATCCTCTCTATACTGAATAAAATTATCTGCAGTTAGTTAAAGAAAATTTATAAGTGGCATCTCCATAGTCGAGGGGTTAAGGTAGTGGTGGAAATGATAAATGAAAAGAAAAGTCTACATTATTACCAGGAAGGCAAGGAAGAGGAAGGAAGTCCCTTTGCCATGTAGGAAAACTATCAAAGCTTAAGATATTACCATATGTTGCCTGTGTGGCCTACATGACTCCTAAATGTGACCACTCAAGAAATTAAATCTGCAAAAAAAGTATTTGAGAAGTAGCTGGTCCAAAAAAACTGAAAAAACATCCCAAACTGTTTTGTTATGGATAATTACCGGTATACCAAAAGCAAAACGAAAAAAAAATATGCTATTGACTCTGGAAAGGGCAAAAACAACCTGGCTGTGGAGGATGATAAACAGACAACAGATACCCTATGTGAATACTGTATTGTATTTTACTTAAGTGTTAATATAAGAGACAGTACAGAACCTGGAAGAGTGGACAGATCACAGACCAAGGCAATGAAAGACACAACAAACGAGAAATGTTTTCTTTCCGCTAAGACTATTAATACTATAATTTGAATATCTCTGGATCAAGAAAAGTGTCTAAGGGTGGAAAATCAACCAAAATCACCATCATATTCAAGAACAGTAGAGAGAGTGTCATGGTTGTGCAGGGTGATGGTAAAGTGAGGGAGCGTAAATGCAGGGTGGTGGTAGGGTGGTATGGGTGAAGGAGTGTGTGGAGACTAGGTGGTATAGCAGTAGGGTGAGGGACAGTACTGTACTACCCACCATATGCCAGCATTGGGGAAGGCTGGCCCCCAGTCCCAGCTGAAGGATGCCTGCATCTTACGTATGTGGTTGGCATGACACACACCCTTAAAGGCGGGGTACACACACTTGGGTGGCACCACATAGTTTTCCGCCTGGGTCGCATACTGACGTGCAGCATATTCCACAGGCGACTCAAACTTCACCTTCAGTGTATTGCTGTCAGACACCTTCAACAAGGAACACTTAAGTATTATCCTCCTCTGAATTATTCATTACATATTTCGTTTATTAAAGATGATATACTTTTTTAATTTAAAAAAAATTCAAAGTATAAAGTAAACATATTTTGAGATACCCTGTACAGTACATCAGACAATAATACAAATTCTTTAACAGTTAATGTTGAGTAAATACAAAGTGTAAATAAGATCATAGTGTAGTTACCTGAAGGTGATCTTTAACATTGTACAAGTATCTCACAAACATGTTGTTGGAGGTGCCAACCAGTGCGCCGTTGACCAACACCTCAGACACAGTGTCCACACCTTCAAATATGAGGGCCACTCGTTCATGGCTCAACACGTTGGCATTAACTGCAACAACCAATGATATTTATCTTGTTATTATTATTATTTTACAGGTTTTGTGGCTAAACATAATAAGTACAACCTCATTAACCCCTTCAGTGCAGTTCCAGTAGTGCATTTTATTTGGTTAATGCCAGACATTTTATTCAGCTGAGAGATGAACCCAAACACAAGGGGTTAAGTGTATTAATACTGTACATGATGAATGACTAACTTGGGAACAGATGAAACATGATTAATTAATAATATCTAAAGGGATGTACAGTAAAGTATTTGAATCTCCTTTTAATATATGGGAATGGACTGTGACAAGCTTGGAATTAATAAAATAAGACTAAAGTATTGTATAAGGCTATAATGTTACCAGTTAAGATGGTGGAGTAGGTCCAATTCTGCTGGGAGACCCAGCGGTAGTCGATGTCATTATAGCGATAGTAGAAGTCTCCCTGGCTCAGTACATTAGCCTTAAGGAGATCTGTGTACACCCCACCTGGAACCGTCCCGCCCAACACCACCGCTGTAATACATGAAGCATTTACTACACCTTCACCAAGGATAACAAATACAAGTGGTTGGGTAAACTTAATATTGTAATAGATGAGACGGGTAATGCTGGGTCTACAATACAAGTGGTTCTCATGCAAACCTTCACTCAAAATTTCAGTTTCATTTGTACACTATAGAGAAATACTGTACAGTATAAACAGGAAGTGGCCAGTATACAACAAACAAGAGAAAATCCTCACTTGGACTGCAACAAACATGGAATACTGAACAATAAAGTACAGTATTGTGTACACATATCCCCGATTTACTATCTCCCTATCTATGATTTTTCATTTGAACGATGGTGATGTATTAAGACCACCCCCTTATTTACAATAAAAAAAAAATTTGCATGAACGATGATCATCCTGCCAAAATTGCTGACACGCGGAATATGGTGCACTTGTCAGCTGTGGTCTACTCACGCACCGCCACGTGGCCACCCAGTGAACTATAGTTCCAAGCTTTGTTCCATGCACATGGCAGTGATCATATAGTTCAATGATTATAGGTCAGTATCGGTCTTGTTACAGGGGGTCCCTGGGTTATGAACAGGTTCCGTTCCTGAGGACGTTCTTAAGTAAAAAATGTACATAAGTCGAAACACATGCTATATGCATACCGTACTTACAGAACAATGTATAAAATCCCACTACAGTACTGTATATCATAGCCTAAGTCCTTATATACATTTAAAATCACTTAATTTAAGAGAAAAGAAGAAATAGAATGACAAAATACAGTAAATGAAAGTAAAAAATAAGTCATCAGGTAAATAAAATACTGTAAATTTTAAGTTTAACCTCATTCGTATTGGCGGGCATTCGTAAGTCAGGAACCCCCTGTACCTATCATCCGTGTTCTGTTTTTTTACCTTACAGTGAGAAGACATCACTAACATTCACAGTGTATACTCTGTTTTGGTGACTGTGAAGTGATTTTTGCAATGTTTTTTGTGACTCTAAAGTGCTTTGGCTCTGTTGTTGTGAACATGATCATCATTCACTCTTTTTGTGACAAGTAACTTTGAAAATGTCTGGGAAGGCCAAGGCACCCAGAAAAACTGTATTTCTGGAGGTGGAACTTGACGTTGTGAATCTGTGTGGGGGTCAGAGTGAAGTCTCCACTCCACCTTCAGGAGTTCCTTTAGCCTCAAAGGGGACACGTGATGACAACCAGGCTTGTTCTTTATGATGTGGTGAGTGATGTTTAGTTGTGTTTTATGTCTATTATCATCACAGAATTTTATTTTTGATGATACAAGTGGGTGTGGGTGTCAGATTGACTAGGAATGTATCCCATTGAACCCCATGTTATAATGATTCCAATTTATGATACCTGTATTTCAACTTGCAATGGGCTTTTCAGAAACTTAACCTCATCATAAATTGGGGGATACCAGTACTGTGTGTAAACGCGCACGCACGCACGCACCCCCACACACACACACACAATGAGTGAGTGAGAGGTAATTAGGTCCAACTTCCAATAAGTGGAGGTCAGAACATTACCTAGAAGTGTGCATATGGCAGGTGGTGCTGCTTTAGAATGGATGGCCAGCAATTAAAGATTTTGGCATGTGTTCAAAGGTCCTCTGGTGAAGAGAGCATGGAGTAGTTCCGTCTCCACACATCACACGTTATAGTTCACACAAGTAGAGGACAACCCAAAGACCTGACAGCCCATTAGGGACAATGACAATAAAATACACTGGAAAATAAACCTATTTTTGGTACACAAGGAAGCAGTGTGGTTGGTACTGTACTTGCCTGGCTTCACTTTCCCAACTTACAACTGGATGTACCAGGGTGCTGGGGTACACACCAGACACCTTCAGGACAAAAGGCCAGTGCTGTGTCATAAGCCTCTGTATCCCTAATTACATAATTGTTTAAAATACAGTATTGTTATTGCTTATAATCAGGCAACAATTAAAAATGACTCCTGAAATTACAATAGGCACGAAGACGTTAGCTCTTCATGATGAGAATACTTGACTCACAGAAATTGGTAGAAGAGAGGGACCAGTCTGAGGGAATGATGATGATTTTGGAGTGGTGTGGATGAGTGCTGGCATAGGCGGCGTAAGCGAGGTAACCCGAGGCAGCACACATCAGTGCCAGACACACCAGGGAAGGGCTGTATACACGCCACCAAGCCCCCTCCTTCCTTGCCTCCCTCTCTGGGTTCAGTGGATTAGGTGCCATAAGGCTGGTGAGTGCTAGTGGTTCTGGTAGGTGGTGCTGGTGGGTGATAGTGGTGTTGGTGGGTGAAGCTGGTAGGTGGTGCTGGTGGGTGATATTGGTGCTGGTAGGTGATGCTGGTAGGTGGTGCTGGTGGGTGATATTGGTGCTGGTAGGTGGTAGTGGTGGTAAGTGGTTATGATGGTGGTGGTGAGTGGTTGTGGTGAGTGGTTATGGTGAATGGTTGTGGTAGATGATAATGGTATTGGTAAATGCAAGGAGTGGGTGGTAATGCTGGTAGGTGATGGTTGGTGGTAGTGTGAGTGAGTAGTAGTGGTGCTGGTGAATGGTTGTGTTGATGGCGGTGGATAATAGTAATGGTGATAAGTGGTAGTGATTGTAGGTGCTAGTGGTGGTGGTGGTAGATGGTGGTGGTATTAGTAGATGGTGGTGGTAGCAGTGCTGGTAGTGGTGTTGGTAAATGTTGGTTGTAGTGGTATTGGTAGATAGTAATGGAAGTAGTCCTGGTTATGTGGTGCCAATGGATGGTAGTAATACAGTAGTGGTAGATGGTGCTAATTGATGGTAGTGGTGCTGGTAGTGTGTGTGTGTGTGTGTGTGTGTGTGTGTGTGTGTGTGTGTGTGTGTGTGTGTGTTGATTGGTTGGTTGGAATTGAAACCTGTATACAGTACAGTACAGTACAGTACTTCCCCTGTCAACACAACACCCCCCACACCCGTGTTAGTCTGGCTAAGCTACAAGTTATCTTTGCCAACCCGTAGACGATTCATACACACACACCCCATCTTCAGTAACATGCCATACACTTCCTTTATAGCAAAAACGAACAAAAACATCACTTGGGTCAGAGAATTGTACAAAATATGATAAGAGGAATAGGTTCATTACGCCCACAGGAATGAGCTTAGGATCCCGGATACACTGCACTCTTCTACGCCACACTGTTGTATTTCACGCATACAGAATTTTAAGCTTTTCTTATTTAATGTATTTGATGTAATGACTCCACTACACTTCTCCACAAACATGTATCCACCAATATTTGTCACCACACACTGGTGAGGGAGAGGGAGGGGGGTGATAAGTTATCACCAGTGATAACAGAGCCACTTACCCACAAAGGTGAGGTGCCAACACAGAGCTTTGCAATTTTACGGCAGTACTAACATGGAATTATCATCATCTTCATTGACATCACAGCAACATTATTATATACAGGTATATAATTTTCACCACTTATCAGCTCACTAGACGTTCAGGCAGTTGATCTATCTAGTGTGAGTACAGGAGGAAACCGGGGACCAGGAAACCTGTGATGTTTGGTAGGGTCACACTGGGTAAGGAGCATCTGTAATAGCCTGTACGATAATACACTAATTCCTCGTACAATGGGCAGATTTACAATACATTTTTATTGAAGTCACATGTGTTCTTGACCATTAACCCCCTCCAAAACACACACACACATGAATGCCTGGTTAAATGGGTACCAGTCCTTATTTATTTATCATTTCACCACTTATCAGCTTACTAGCCATTCGGGTGGTTGATCCATTCTTTGTTACTTCGTTATGATCTTTATTTGTCCTTATAGAACTTAAATTATAGCAAATCCCAGTCCTAATAGAATTAAGTTTGGGTCTATTAAGGACCAAGGTTCACCTGACTTGTAGCCCCATCTCGTACATCCATGGTGAGTGTCAACAGAGAGGTGAGGGACACAACTTACACCCGTTATCATTGGAGAGTAGCCAGGAAGTGGTATCGGAGGCAAGAGTTGTGTGGAAAACGAGGCCAGACCACCACTCCCAAGCCCATACCATCACCATCACCAATGCCCTCATCCAGTCACCACCCACCATCTTGAACCGCCTGCTCCCTGGCCGCCTCAAACACCGTCCACTGGGGAAACCAACACACAATAACACAAACATACAGGTATTAGTCATGAACTCTGGGTGGGGGGGAGAGAGAAAGAGAGGACCTGTAGCTGTTGTTGTCTCAGGGAAATAAATCACTTGTTGTGCTTGTATCCCCCTGCATCAACTAGGCAATGTACAGTATTTCTTACCAAACTTAGGATGTGAAAGGAGTTTAATAAAGTTATAATGAATAAATAGTGTAATTATATAGCAAATTTGAAAAAAATGATATGTGTTAACACCTTGTTAGTTAAAATTAACTTAGTTTAGCATCATTACTTATGGTTTGTTAGTATTGTATCGGTGTTGGAGAGTGTTTGTGTCATCACTATAAAACCACAATAGATGTTAGTGTATGTGTCAGTACATCAACAACAAAGAGAGTGATGGCAGGAGAGCACAAGGCAGTATACTATACATCTTACCTGAAGGTGCAGGAACGTGTGAACACCAACAGGTTGGCCACACACATATACACTGTACCTGCCGCCTTCTATCACCAGCCTGGGAACCTCACCAGGAGCTCCACTGCCTCCCTCACCCACCACTATTTACTATCCTCTGGGGTTTTACAAGGGGAGGAAAGAGATTTGCCATTTTACTCCCTACATCATAACACCTTCCCTAAATTTCTACCTTTCCCAGCAACCATTTTTTCAATATCTTTTATTACCTGTGAATCACAACAAATAACTATCTACTCTCCATAATTTATTCAGTAATGAGAGGTGTATTAAGTGTAAAAAAAAAAAAAGAATAAACTATTGCCACATTACATTTTCACCACTCAAGCTACACTCTGCCCGAGATGGTCTTAGTTGACAAAATACTTTAGTGTCTGTCTTATTGTGTCAATTTACCTCCATTTTTTTAATGAATATTGAGAACTGTACCTAGATTATCATGTCAGGGAGACATAGTAGACATCAACGTCCCTTATCACCACTCTATTTAAAGATGTTAGACATGTTGAAGCAGATTAATGTACAAGTAAAACACAATACAATGATCATGAGATAGTTTGGCTTCCTTACATGTTAACAGTAATGAGAAATTTTAAAAAATATCCTGGACAGGGGTAATTCCTCTTGAGTAACGACACGACTCCATATGGGACATTCGTGCGTAAAATATCTATTGTTTATCTCGGGGGTTATGGTACCACATCAGGCAAAGTAATCAATTCACACCTGTATATAAAGTTACATCAACTCTACAAGAGACAAAAATTATAATACTGTACGTATTAAAAATTTCTATGAAAAATTAAGTAAGTTGCAGACTATGGTCACTGTATACCCATGTTGTATATACAGTACTGGATACATGCTGAATTCTACCTGCATTGTTTATATACATACTGAACTGTATATCTGCATTGTTTATATACCTGTTGAACTGTCTGTATAACTGCATTGTCTATATACATGGGAGAAACATAGGAAAAATGAAGAATGTGAGAGAAAAGTAGGAAAGGAGGAGCTATGCCCTGATGATGCAGAATTACAGCAAGTATGTACAATGTATTCATGGCTTCCAATATTATCATGAATGGTGTAGAGATAGAGAGATGAAAGAAAGATTGCTAGAGAGGGGAAATGGTTGGATTGATGCAGACAATGGGTGTAAATGAGAGATGGGTCATATGTGGGAAGAACAGAATGCAAGGAATGTGAAACAGAAATAAAACAAAAGAGACGGAAGAAGTGCCAGAGAGACGTATGAGTCGTCGAGGTGTGTTATGGTGTCCTGTGGAGAAAGAAAAGGGTACTAAGAAATGTTTAATTCAGAAGTGGATGGCAGAAGTGATGAAAGACCCTAGAGGGTAGTGGAAGGAGGAGTGAGGAAGGGACTGTACAGGTGGGTGACAGAGGGACTGTACAGGTGGGTGAGGGAGGGACTGTACAGGTGGGTGAGGATTAGCACCACAAAGAAATAGTGTGTGTGTGTGTTACTGGAAATAATGGTAATGAGTGATTTATAGGGACAGTCATGTTATTCTGCGGTGGTGTCAGGTCGTCTTAATTAATGAAGGTAAACCAGATGGAAGCCTGGAGCCATGTAGGAGGAGGAACACCACAACAGAACACATTTGTTACAGGAGCGAGTGACCAAAATGAGCTGGAATAATGGGAGAGTCTGCATGATGAGATTTACATTTGGAGTTTTTATGACACTTGTAACACTGATGAATATTCTGGTACAGCTTTAAGCACAAGCTAACACTGATGTAGTTTATCTGTATGAACTGTCAAATGTTGTGTTACAGAGGACTTTGTTTTGAATCCTTTATAACACAATGAACACTGATATGGTTTTCTCCAGTATGGACTCTCATGTGAACAATTGAATGAGAGTTGTATGGGAAACCTTTATCACACTCTAGACCAGTGGTTCTCAACCTTGTTTGCCCCATGCACCCCTTTCACCATATGTCAGAATGTCATTCCCCCCTCCTTTCCAAGATTGTCTGCCTCAAAAAGTGCATTCCAAATACTATGCATATAATACTGAAAATCCTTTATTTTTTCCATATTAGTATCAGTTTTCCCCCCCTGAAAACCTGAGGGGGGAAATTCCAACCCCTGGTTGAGAACCCCTGCTCTAGACACTGATATGGCTTATCTCCTGTGTGAAGTATCATGTGTGTAACTAAAAAATAAGATTTAAGTGAAAAAAATTTATTACGCTCTACATTCTAGACCCTGAAATGGCTTCTCTTTTATGTGAACTTTCATATGCTCAACCACGTGAGATTTACATACAAAGAGCTTATTACACTATGAACATTGCAAAGGTTTCTGTCTAGTATGAACTTTCATGTCTTACTAAATTAGATTTTTCTGAAAAGTCTTTAAAACATTCCGAACACTGATATGACTTCTCTCCTATGTGAACTTTCATATGTCTTACAAGCTAACATCTTTGTATGAACTCCTCAAGACATTCTGGACACTGAAACTGTTTCTCACCCATATCAGCTCTCATGTCTTACCAAGAAGGATTTCTCAGAGAAATCTTTCAGACATTCTGGAGTTGTTCGATTTCATTCATTTTTCCATATATGTTCTTATCATTACTGTAAGAATTTTAAAAGCTGCGACAACTTTTTACTTTAATTAAAATCACAGTACTCTTTTGGTGCTAATATAATGTGCGGTCTACAAAGACATCCTGAGTCTAACCTAACCTAACCTACCCAGACCTAACCTAACCTACCCAGACCTAACCTAACCTAACCTAACCTAACCTGACCTAATCTAACCTACCCTGACCTAACCTAAAATATGCTAACTTAACCTAAATATCCTGTAGAACTCACACTATAGTAGCAACATTTATTCTATTTTTTTTTTAGTTTTTATCTATGATCATAAATCACCTATCATGAGCAGGACATGAAGAATGAGAGAAATTGGGGGTAAAACATGGTGAAAAACTGATCATATGACACTAAAATTATGTCTCTACGTTCTCTGTATGTTTGAAAACTCTGCCAAGTCACCTCGTGTTGGTTGTTTGTTTATAACTGATCTGTTCGAACCATCCAAGCGTACTTTCATGTCCACTAAAAACATAAAATTACACCATGACACTTCAGCAAAATTCCTTTCATTGGTACAGTTGCAGAAATGTGTTCCTACACCCCCTGTGGTAACCCGTATCTCCAAACGGCCAGCCTATTTGACCTATAGCAAGCCTATCCACCAATAACATCCATTGTTAAACGACCAATACCAGTTCACTTTTAAATAGTGATACAACTACTGCGACAGTGCTGTTTGGAAACACGGGTTACCACAGGGGGCGTAGGAACACATTTCCGCAACTTTCCGTACTTTCTGTTTAATATGGCGAGGGCTCCAAGTTAGGTAAGGTAGGTAGGTTTGTTTGATTGGTTAGGCCAGGTTCTAGTAAATGTCATCTCTTTTAAAATACAGATTATAATGATACGGGTAAAATTATCGTTTTAGGTCATGTCCCTATTTAGAAGTAAGTCAGAACCATTCAAAACACTTCAAAAACCACCGGAAAAACATAATTTCAACTTAACCTTACCTAACCTAAACTTAAAATCCTAAAATCCACTGCAGGAACGAAACGAAAGTAATACCATGATAAGAACCTCTGTCGAAAAAATTAACAAAATCGAGCAACTCCTGGTGGTTGTGCTGTTCTCAGGCATTACCAAAAGGATTAATTCTCACACAGCGGTAGTCATCACTTCCTCCTCCACTGGTTCACGTTGTAATGGAAACACCATTATTAACAAGTAACAACATGACCACTACTACACCTTCACCTCACAGTAACAACATGACCACTACTACACCATCACCTCACAGTAACAACATGACCACTACTACACCTTCACCTCACAGTAACAACATGGCTACTACACCATCACCTCACAGTAACAACATGACCACTACACCTTCACCTCACAGTAACAACATGACCACTACACCTTCACCTCACAGTAACAACATGGCCACTACACCATCACCTCACAGTAACAACATGACCACTACACCTTCACCTCACAGTAACAACATGGCCACTACACCTTCACCTCACAGTAACAACATGGCCACTACACCTTCACCTCACAGTAACAACATGGCCACTACACCTTCACCTCACAGTAACAACATGACCACTACACCTTCACCTCATAGTAACAACATGGCTACTACACCTTCACCTCACAGTAACAACATGGCCACTACACCTTCACCTCACAGTAACAACATGACCACTACACCTTCACCTCACAGTAACAACATGGCCACTACACCTTCACCTCACAGTAACAACATGGCCACTACACCTTCACCTCACAGTAACAATATGACCACTACACCTTCACCTCACAGTAACAACATGGCCACTACACCTTCACCTCACAGTAACAACATGACCACTACTACACCTTCACCTCACAGAAACAACATGACCACTACTACACCTACACCTCACAGTAACAACATGACCACTGTTACTACACCTTCACCTCACAGTAAGAACATGACCACTACACCATCACCTCACAGTAACAACATGACCACTGTTACTACACCTACACCTCACAGTAACAACATAACCACTGTTACTACACCTTCACCTCACAGTAAGAACATGACCACTACACCTTCACCTCACAGTAACAACATGACCACTGTTACTACACCTTCACCTCACAGTAACAACATGACCACTACTACACCTTCACCTCACAGTAACAACATGACCACTACTACACCTACACCTCACAGTAACAACATGACCACTGTTACTACACCTACACCTCACAGTAACAACATGACCAGTTATTATACCCATACATAATTCAAGTCAACTTAATGATGACAAGAGTTAAACAGAGAGTTATACATATCGTTTTCATATTGTTGATTGACTGGTATAATTACTAACTTTGTTCAGCCAATAATAGCCCAGAGTTGTTGAGGCGCAGTAAAACCATTATAACATCAACGACAGGTCCGCCTCATTTCTTCCTTTTTTCATGTGGGGAAAATCCACCATGACGACCATATGAAACCCAAGCCAACTATTGGGAGCTTCTTTATGTGATCTTCGGCATAAACCAAATGTCTGTATGTCTTATCATTAACTAAATATCATCAAATTTGGAGCCAGGGCCCGGGTGCTTGTTACAGTGGACAGTTGAGGGGCCGGGCCTCCCTTTACTCGTGACGTCACAGATAACAACAAGAGTTCGTGAGTCACCGAGTCGGATTTATGACGTCACAGATAACAACAAGAGTTCGTGAGTCACTGAGTCGGATTTATAACATAACTGTGATTAAATGTTTATATTTAATCACCTGTACTGTATTATATATGGATAGTTAGATACAAAAATATATAAATAAGATCGTTAGATATATATAAATAGATAGAGCAGATAATTAGATGCAGATTGATATACGGTTTACAGTTTAGCATGTATTGTATGTAGACTGTAACTTAAGTATGTTTCTTTGTTTATTGTTATGGGCTATTTATGATTACTGGATATTTTCTTCCTAAACTTCATTCTAATAGTAAATGTAGTGTACCATTATCATTAACATTTTGCTACCCTTTTCCATACTTGTATGGGTTAGCCACATTTACCTGATGGCAGCTGTTAGGTAAAACCAGAGATACTGTATCTCCCCCTCAGGTTCACCACCACAAACCCAAGGTGCCAGTTCAGAAAATGCTATACAGATCAGGGAGTGGGCACAGCTCTGGTGACCCATTTGCCATCATAAATGTTGAAGCAAAGTTTTACAGTTGGATGCCCTTTCTAGCACCAACCCACAGGGTAGGTACAGCTGGCAAGGCAGGGTCGCAGCTCCCTGATGTAATAAAAGACTAGCGGTAACAAACCCACTCACAGTTCCGTCATTTTTTTTTTTTTTTCATTTATTAGGCACTCCCTACATCCTTGTGTAAGGTGAAGCGCAGAAGTGTTTACAGTGCCCAACAAGGAAGCATGCTAAGTTCATGCTTGCCTTTATGTCTCATGAGTTAAGGGCATAGAAGCCTAAGAGTCAGTGGTTTATGTCATCAAGTTATTGGAAGCTCCAACCCCCTGAATACGAATTCGCAACTTTCGACTTACAACAGGTACCTACTTTACTGCTAGGTGAACAGGAACTAATGGGGGCTAGGAAGCAAGTCCAAACAACTTCCACCGGCCCAGGAATCGAACCCGCGACATCTCGCTTGCGAGGCAAGAATGGTACCGCTTCTACCGCCGGTCCCCCTTTCTGTCTTCATGAAGAATAAGAGAGCAGTATTGTCACATGTCCCCCAGAGAGTGAAGAAACTCAGATTAATGATAATTTTATAATTCAAGGAAAGTTAAACACCAGTTTACCATCAAACCATTTATTAATCAACAATGAGTCAACCCAACCTAAAAAAAAACGAATATTTGAAATAAAATATTACAAATACTGTATTGCTTTCTTACAATTTTGGTCGTTAGTTGTTAAAGTATAAATTGACAGCACAATCTTTTACCTCTATAGAGCAATGATTTCTACTTCCTAAGCTGGCACTACAGCATCAACTTTCTCTCAATATATTTTTATCTTTGCTTCTTGCCATTTCAACTCCAATGTCCTGTCACTGAACACTGGTCTCTCTCTTTTCCTCACTAAACTTTTCATTGTGTCAGTATCATAACTAATGAGGCTCATAACCTTTGCTTTCCTTCAAGTTCAGGATAATAGCTTCTGACTTTCACCTCTTCCACTACTAAGGTTTTTCTGTACTTCTCATCACTACATTGTTCTACTTGAAAATAGTTACTGTACCTAATATTTAGCAAAAGTTTTCACTACTGGTACTGAAGGAACAGTTTCATTTCATTATAAAAGAACCATCATACACACAAATACTGTACTTCACACAAAATTAAATTCCTTGAGCACATATAATAAAGTTACTAAAACATATAGTTTTCAGCCATATTAAACCCAACAGTTAATAGTTACATAAAATATAAGTCTGTTTTAATTCTTAACTTGTGGCAAAACTAAATCAAGATATCATTTGCAACAGAACAGTTTACGATATATAGAGTATAAGGTAATATGACAACAATATTTACTAGAATATAAGGGTGCCTCACAAAAATGTATACACACTGCAGACAGATTTTTGTGGCCACCACATGAATGTTTGTAATACAACAGCAAAAATGTCCTCACTTGTTGATGTGCGAGGTCTTCCAATTATTCATGAAATAACCACGAAAATCTGTAATGTACTGTGAACACGTTTTTCTGAAACAACCTGATGTCTTAACATAAAAATTAAAATCGTTGACAAAGCAAAATCCAAACAGGTTTAACACGAGTTGTTCTCTTAACCCGGATACTGACCTACAGTTACACCATCAACTTATTATGACCTTATGAATTAATTCACAAAATAAACTTTCTATAACAAGATCAGTAATAATTATACAGCTTGAAGTACCGAAACACAATCCAACAACCATCAAATATTTACATAATGTACAATAAAAACAAGCAACAACGAGTAAATTGCTCACACAGTAACTGTATTGTGGTGAGACAAATAAAAGTAGCACATTACTGCCACTTGATGGTTGGTGTCACACATAAGAGCACCACACACCTGCCAATGATCTCATCTATTTGCTGCAGGAACAATGCTTAATGAACATGACACAAACCATCAGTTAACTAGTCATCAATACAACTGAATTACAACGTTCCTCTTGTTTTCTCCCAAAACACTAAAGTTCAGAAAGAGTGAACATAAAGTGTAGTTGTGAGTTACTACAGCACAACACTACTCTAACAGCATGTCATACCATTACGGTATTTTGATTATGGGGGCCATAATTAACTAGATTACGATTAATGCACAAAATTTGCATTCTGAAGTTTCATTTGAACAGCTTCAGGGTATTTGAATATAAAGAGTAAATAAGAAAAAAAAATCATTTGAAGCATAACTTAAGTCAACCAGGTGAAAAACTGGCAATGTATCAGAGAATAACTAAATATAAAGTGATTACTCCATATGTCTCAGTGACGGAGTTAAGCTTTTTTGCAATAAAACAATATCGTACATCCTTTTCCACAGACTCTAACTTCCAAGTCCTGTACAGTAGTATCAAACATATACTGTAGTTAGTTTTCTTAATTGACTGTGTTCTATGTGGTGTCTTCCCACAAACAGGTAAATAATGAACTTATGAACTTATGTCTAAGATTTTGATGATCTAATTGAGCAAATACTTATGTACAAAAATCATAATCAATCCTGAGTGTAAAAAAAAAAGGCAAAGTTGTTTGCTGTACATGTAACAATAGTATATGATAAACAAATTCAATGTAGTTGATACCAAGCAGTTCACATCTGACCTCCAGACAACCTAAAATACGTATAGTTTACCTATTGTTTCCACAGCTATGATGCTTCTGTGACACCAATACGAGATCTATATACGAGTGTCTTGATACACTTATTACTTTTCATCATTATGAAATAAGACTAACTATAATCTTCACTCCTTACTCACTTTCGAGTGTTGTGGATCAAGGCTACAGATACCCCATATTCAGGAAGGAACAACAACAGTGTCTGACAGGTGAAGGTAATCAAAGACAGGAAGAAACAAGAACAGTGACAGGTGAAGGTAATCAAAGCCAGGAAGGAACAAGAACAGTGTCTGACGGGTGATGATACAATGTGAAGAACAAAAGTTATCACATAGAAAGAAAAATATCAACTGAGAAACAGTATCGTATCATAAAAAGCTCAACCAAGAGAAAATACAAAGAAAAAATAAAATAAAAATAATAATGAATACTGTACTTAAAAAACAAGAAGTGTAGTTAACACACCCAACTGATATATTGCCCCGGCGCTCACCACAATCTACACACACTTGATACACATTTCCTAAAGATGAGCGATTTATTTCTCTAAAACATTTTACGGGGCTTTGCTACTAACCAAGACTCTGTATCCAAAAATCAGTTTGATAAATTTCTATTTCAAAATGAAAAGTACAAACCCTACTACATATCACTGGATGGAATTTTTATTGCTCTAAAGTATTTGACTACTTAACAGGTACTGTATGTTATGAACAGTCCAGATGTAATAATATGTAATTGCAAGGATCAGGTATAAGTCATCTAATGTAGTTTTAAGGTCATGTCAAGGGGTCAAAGTTAGTATCATGCTGTTTTAGGGGGTAGGGGTGGGTGGGTGGGGGTGGGTGGGTGTGTGTGTGTTTAAGAAAAAGATATTTATAGTGTGCCTTTGGATCTAAAACTCAGTGTCATATCAATTCTGAAAAACCCCAAATTTATGTTTAAGTTCAGGAGTCACAGTTGATAGATACCAGAAACATCAGATTTAGGCAGAGAAAGACACCCACTCCAGTACATCACCAGGCCAACTTTGATCCTCTGCTATGACCCATTGAAATAGAAGGCTAGAAAGAAACAGTTAAAGGGAGGCATAGGGGAGAGGGGTCTTATTAGAAGGGGCATACATAACACATGTAATAACTTAAATTTTGTAAAGCTGGGACATTGCTATTCTTTTACCAGGTGGATACTGAGGTAATATTTAGTTTTCACTGATGGGTATAAACAATGTGAACCTTATTATTGTATTTATAGCTCAAGCGTCGACACCAATTTAACTGACGGCTACTAGAAGGTGGGATGGGGGACCAGTTCTAATGATTTATATCTATGGAAAGGTTTGGAGTCAGGTCTTAAAGAACATATCCTCCATTTTCTTTGCATTAATAAACACTGAAAAGGATACTGGGTGAGGAATGGATGAAAGGATGTAAAGGATCTGTTACCAGTAAACAGAGCCCCCTCACCAAAGTGTCTCAGACCTTAGTTTTAGTTAAGTGCTGTTGATGTCTCTCATCTACTTCTTAGAATAAGGTTTAAAGACATACTGTACATATATAATGGTCACGCTACCTGGAACCATCATTCATAAAAAAATTACAAGAAACAACAAAGATTATATTTACAATGTAAATTCAAAATCCTTTTCAGCCACTAACAAACATCTATTCAACACTATCATCAAAAGGGGTTTAGTGTGAGGGAATGCTATGCTAGATTTTCATCCTGTCAACCAAGTTATAAAATTAATAAAATCTATGGAATAATGGGTTTATGTATTTTTGCTGTTTGCTGCTGATAACTACACCAACACTTACCAGACACCAGCTGTTATGTGTTTGTTGAGTAACAAGTGTGACTGATTTTGTAATCCTGGTCACACTTGCTGCTGCATTAATACACCTCAATGTATTTCTCCATCTTTGAATCGTTTTTCTGTGATGATCCCTGACTCAAACTTTAGACTCTCACCAAGATATTTGGCGCATATATTAACACTTATTTCTTACTGTGAATAGATATTTCTTAGACAATTGCAAAATGAAGTCTAGTGAATTATCAGAGGATGCCATCAGAGATACACCAATACTGTATACAATATACTGTAGTCTTTTCATAAAGGCTTCCTGCAGTGTTCCTCAACTGCCAAGTGCACAGATATTATTTGTATGTGTTTAGTCTTTATCAATATTAACCAATCCTGGTGACCTTAATAGAGCACTAAGTCATCTTTCACATTACTCAATTCTGACTCATTACATCATACAAAGCTATGCAATTTTTTTGTTTTGTACTTGTGGGTTAACTATATCAGGTAAGCATTAAGAAACTCAGAATTATTAATGTTCCTTTCATTAAAAAATTCTGTGGCTGAGTTCTTCTGGTAATGAGAAAAGGAAAGTTAAGGTTCATGAGCAGCACAGCACAGCAGTACATTGTACAATATGTAGTAACTATTAGCACAGTAAGTGGCGAGCCTCACATTAAGCAAAAGTATATGATAATGAAAGAATTAAAACATTTGCTTGTACTGTACGTTAGTTACACGCCACTTGCTTACTGCACTCTTATCACATTAATGTACTGTGTAAGTATCAATAAGTACAACACACTTCGGATGTTAGTAAATTAACCTTATTGCATCAAAATTAGTTTTTGTTTGTTTCCTTACCCACCACATAGCAACACACTGAATTCACACCTGAAAAACATCTTTAGGCCTTTTTCTCCAGGTGACAACACTGTATTGGTACAACAATAGGTGGCAATCTTTACACCAGTCACGGTTATCACTGATAACTGGAAAAAAATTAACGAATGGGGGACTTTAGAAAATGGGAAACTGTTACCACAGTGAAAGGGCTTAATAAGCAACATAATTCTGCATTACTGATAAATTCTCCGTCATCATTTTGTCTCACTTGTGATGACTGTTCTGGAGGTGAGACACAGGTGTGGCTCTTCTCACAACAATATAACCAATAAAATTTGTTGATTAAAACATTTTGCCAAAAATGTTATGTGAGATATTTTGGCTAAGTCTGTATTATATTTGTGCTAACAATCCTCAACTTTCTTTCAATGGCAATTAAGAGTCCATTAGAGATTTTGGAAATCAATTTCCTCTATTGAAATGAATATTTATAAGTAATACAATTTCATCTGCTGTAAAACCCACAAATTATAAAAGCAATCAGGTATAAAAAAATTAACAGAGGACTTACTATATGACAGAATGAGTTTGTACAAAATACACATCAAGAAAAGTACTGCCAACACAGCCACCACCAAACACAATAACCAGAGCACAAGATAACAAAGAAGAAAAAAATCTTACATTATGTTCAGGTCTATATTTCCATCAATGTAATTCTCCTATGAATCTGTTAATAACTACCACAAGATAATCTGCCCAGTAACTTCCATCAATCCTAAATTGGATATTTTGTAGTTCTTCCCTGTGGTCTTGAGAGTTGGAGAGATGTTGTCACAGAGATCCTAACCTCATCTACCTTAAGTGAGAAGGTAATTGTGTATCCCCAAGAGCAACTACCAGGTCAAGTTTGGTGAGGGATCAGTGTGTGCAACATAACTCATCACATGAAGACCAACACAGAATGACAGCATCCCACCACTACATACATTTTAGAGTGGGAGAATATAAACAAGAACTTAAGACACTTACACAGATGACAGCAACATTGACCCATCATCCAAGAGACACCATAAACATTGACATTAATGACTGCACATGCTGATAATTCCAATTACATAGATATGTCAAGTAAAATACATAAAGATGTGGCATTGCTCGTGGGTTTTATACTTTCTATACAAGTATTTTTTGAAGGGTGAGGCAGATTCATATTCCTGGACAGAACAATACCTTCTTTTGTTAGCAAGACAGGAAGAAGATTGCTGCAAATAATAGAGGAAGTGTTCGCACCATGACCCAATAAGTATATAATACTGTAACCTATACAGTATAACAAACGTACAGTATATCAGCTCCAGAAGATCTTCACTTGTTTGGAATTTATACTTAACAAAGGGATAAATGAGGCATGTAAGGAAGGATAGACTGTAGAAATAAACTACTCAAGTCATACAATTTCTAAGTCACCTTTGATGAAGAGCTCATAAATTTTAAAGTACAATTATGGAAAGGATAAAAGAGGCCATTATAAGAGTTCTGGTTACATGAAACCATAATGAAGGTCATTAATATAATGGTAAATAAGTTGGCACAATAAGTGATGTTATTGCTTGATGGTTCACCTGTCAGGCTACACCAACAATGTTTTATCATAATAACAAACTTATTAAACAATTGCAAATAAATAGGTAAAAAATTACATGAATTAAGATCAGCAAAATTCTTTAACAATACTGGTATATTGTTTTTAGTTTAATTTACTTGACTATTTAAAGAAAAAATTCTGCAGTTTACCAGTGTTAGGTTATAATTAAAATCATCACAGAATCCTTAGCATCTGTGATAATTTGTAACTTGATACTGTCAGTGATAGCAGATGTTACTCATGAATATTACAAGTACCGTACTGATAATCCCACACAAAGAAAGGTTTCACTCCAACAGTGAAATGTAACTTTTAACATTTAACACCACAGTTGTACCATCACTACTAACACAAGAGAGGATTACCCTAACAGTGTCATCAGGTTGTATTGTCATTAACATTTCTATAAATTACAAATTTTATTGGAAAACTTCAATTATAAATTCATAAATCAGCAAGGAGAAACTTTCTATTTTCATATTGTTATATTCAGGTCACAAGTTATGGAGTAAAGACTTTAACCCTTTTGCCAGCCGAAGACACTAATTGTGTCACTACATCAGTCGTGGGGTGCAAGATGTTTCTCTTGACCCTGAGCGGTCACACTAGTTAGACCACTACCACGGGGAACTGCCGCATAAGATATTATCTTTCCACATTGATTTTCAGCCATCCCATATCATTTATATAGAGTATTTTGTTCTTTTATCACTTAGTCAGATAATTTTACCTGTAAATGGTAAACAAAAATAAATTCAATGAAAAATCTATGCATTTTGGATGATGCAGGCAGCATCATTGGCCTGCCTAACAGGTGAGATTTAGACTACACAAGTGACCAGCAAAAGGGTTAAAATGCAAAGAAATGTGGCAAGAACATTTTCAGTCTCTTGACTTGTATCAGATAACAAGAGAAATCTCAGTGAACATCTTACAGAACAATGTTGCACAAAGAACAAGTGCACAGCCAATTAGTTTAAAACTCTTGCTAAAAAAAAAAATCAATCTAGTAAGGCTCTAATAACAGTTATACTTTGTTAATTATCACAGGTAAATATTTTGATTGCTTAATTCTGATAAAAATTCTTGCATAACCAGTAACAAAACTTGATAAATGGCAACAAAATCTTTCAATATTTCCAATACGTACCTTATACACTTTCATCAGTGTAATTTATTTGCATAATGAGTGGCACACTCTGGGGCTCGCTCACCTTGACAGAGTCGTGGGCACTTTTCATGTGGTGCCTCAAGCTCTGTTTGTGTTTAAATTCTTTACTGCACCATCTGCATGAGAACCGTTTATGGTCCGAGTGAACAGCCATGTGTTCACTGATGTATTCCTTACGAGAAAATGTCTTACCACATACATCACACGAAAATGGCCGCTCACCTGCCAGATACAAGAAAAAACAGGTTTTTACAGAATTTACCTACATCTTTTTTTTGGAGGTGGAGGGGGGGGGGAGGGCACATTAAGAAAGGATAAACAATAATAATTTACCTAACTGAATATGGTAAGGTAAAAGAAATATGTAGTGACTGGGCAGCCTGAAGGTTTTGTTTAAAGTCTGCTGAAAAGAAGAAGACTTCAAACTGCAAAGACTAAAAAACCAAGAGTTAGCAGGATTGAATAATATCACTGGAAAAACATTTATCCTTAAGATTGAATTTATAGTACATTATCACCAGTGACCAGATCCTGAAAAACATCCAGATTACTTAACAAGCTTTGTGAGAATAGCCAAGTTCATTACTTTTACACTTGTCCACAAACTTTAACAGTCCCAACACACACTTGGGATAAGGGTGTTTTAATTTGTCACTCTGATTTGTGGCCGAAAATATCATTGACACTACAAATATGGAAAAACATATTAACAGAGGCATCATGATACTGAACTGCACAGCCGAGTCTGATAACATCTTTACATTGTCCCGCACAGGAACTATAATACTAATCTGTGTGTGTGAGTTAGTACAACTTTAGGTTACCTACTACAGCAACTATAATACTCACCTGTGTGGGTGCGTCGGTGCACGTTCAGGTTATCTCGTCTTGAAAAACTCTTGCCACATTCCTCACAAGTGTACGGCGCTTCTCCAGTGTGAAGCTTCTCGTGTTCAGTCAGACGATCCTGTAACAAACAAAATTATAATGAACTGTGAGGTGTTAATCTGGTTATAATGGCAACAGTTCTATCCAGTGGCAATCTATCTAAATGCATGCACAGTACAGTCATCTCTCACCAATTGCAGGGGCTATGGTCGAAAATCCCCCCATTGTTGGTTTGGGGAAGTGGTCCCAGAGAGACTTACCTTAAGTCCTATAATGTACAACTCAAGGTTAAAACTAAGTACAGCAAGCCCTTGTTATTCGTATGGGTTAGTTTCCAAGGAATGGCGCAAATAGGCAAAACCATGAATAGCAACTTATACTACCTTGGTGCACTACTGAATACTTATTCTAAACAACAGGCCAGCCGCAGCAGCACTCTTTTAACTCGTCTAATAATTCAACTTTCTTTGTCAGGGTCATCACTGACTTCTGCCTTTTACATTTCACTTCACTAGCATCACAAGCAATGACACTAGGCAGTCATTTAGGGGCCATTTTCACACAGAAACACTACAGTTTTGAGAGCACAACACGAGATGGTGCAGGAAAAGTCTCGCAAACTAGCACCATAGTCACCACTTGCTTACCGCGAATGATTGAAATCGCAAACCCACGAATGGCAAGGGTCTACTGTATACAGAGTACGTACACAGAGTATGTGCTGTATTTTACAGTTTGGAGGTATAAACACTTTTGAGCAATATTTATATTTGGAAAACAATTGATGAAGTTAATACGATGAACCACCAAATAAAACTCTTCCAGCAAACATTTGTGCCGCTCTGAGCTAAAAATCTCTAGACACTGTAGATAATGTAGGTGGTAAAACAGTGTAAAGTACAAAATATAAAAGATAGATACTGAACCAAAAAAAATGCAGTTGATAAACCTGAGTTTGGTGAGGGATTACTGTACAGTACTGTACTATATATCAGACAGAAGCCTTTACACCTTAATATCCTTACCCTCAATATAGTAGTGTTCACTACCTGATACTGTACAATGATAACAATAACCATAAAATTTCCCATGCTGGTTATTACTTCCCATTGTCTTCTCTGGCCCAGAGGATATAAAGCATTTGAGAGTTATATCCCTTTTACAACAGACACATTTATATAAACAGAAAAAAACAGACATTGCCATTTCTTACTGTACCTTGCGAGTAAATGTTTTCCCACACGTTCCACATGTGAAAGACTGTCGCTGGTGATGGGTGGCAATGTGACGCTGAAGGTTGGACCGGGTTGTCAGCAGCTTCAGGCAAAATGGACACTGCTGGCTCAGGGCTCGTGATGATCCTTCTCTCTGTCCGTTTGGCACCACTGATGAATCCCCGTAACTTGTGTCTCCTGATTCTTCTTTTATCTCTTTTGCTATGTCGTTCTCGGTGCACATCACCTCCAAGAAGCTTGCCTGAGAAATGTTCAATGTGTTAGTAACAAAAATAAAGTTAAACAAGGTACTTTAATCAGCATCTATTAAAAATTTAAAGACCAAATGAACTAAGCACCTGACACCACAAAAAAAGAGAACCATGGAAGACAAAAGAACCACCTCTCTTACTGGCCCTAACACAAATTTACTCGTTAACAAACAGAACCAACTGACCTTACACTATGAACTTGGTTAAACCTGACTCACCACTCACCTAAACACCTCTACAACTCAGGTGACTTTGATAATGACACCAAAAGATTATGTCTGGACTTCGAAAAACTGTGGAGTTGAAATGTGTTGTGTTTGGTGAGTGAATGATAGATAAGTGAAGATGAGATGATCTATGAACTCTTCTTTCTGGCTGAAGATAAGTCACAAACACAATGAATCTAAGTCAACATACTGGTAATAGGCTCAATGGACCTCGAGTCAACCACCGCTTTAAGTGGAATCCAACAATCCTGAATCAACTGGGTGAGAAAAGGAATCATAATTACATATTACCTGGCCACCTATTAGTTTAGACTGTATACCTGCTGTTAAACTACTTGTTCTCTCTCACAAGGGTATACATAGAATATTTAGGGAACAGGTTCTCTTATAAGCTGCTTTAAATGGCCCATATATAGAACAGTAAAAATAACACGAGGGTTAAGTGTGTTTGTGAGTGATGAGACAGAGACAGACCAGACGAGGAAAACCTGACAAAATGTGGAATGAAAGACTGACATCATAAACTGAAAAATTTGGACCTCCCTGAAGTGTGTGTGCATGAGTTGGGTTTTCACATACAGTATACAGATGAGTTAGGTTCAGCCAGATTAGGTGAGTCTATAATATATATATATATATATACTGTATATATATATATATATACTGTATATATATATATATATATATATATATATATATATATATATATATATATATATATATATATATATATATATATATATATTTATATATATATATACATGAGTTGGTTATCCCACAGTACACGTGGATGAGTTGGGTGCCTTACAGTGTATATGAGTGAGTTAAGATACCCCACAGTGTACGTACATCAAAATATCTGTATCAAGACAAGAGTTAACGTTTGGACAAGGCAAAGGTTATATACTGCCATCCAAAGATAGACAACAAGACTGTATATTAGCACAAAATGTTTACTCTCTATGGATGGATAAAAAAAAAAAGGCACAATTCACATACAAGATTTGGATCCTTTGACGACTGAGTGTGAGGAGATAAATCTTCCTTCGGCTTAACATCCTTCACGTCCCCATTTTCTGGCGGTTCATCCTCATCCTCATCCTCATTTTCATCCTTTTCTGTTTCTTCAAATCCTTCAAAACCTTCTTCTTCCTCATCTTTATTAACATCTCTTTCATTGGCTGCCTTCTCCTCCTCCTCCTCCTCCTCCTTCCAATCCAGTACCTCATCTTTAATATCCACCTCTTGGTACTCACTGTTGTTCTCATCTTTGGCTTCTTGGCTGTTTGAGTCCTCGGGATCTTGTGATTCTTCTTTTATCTTAAGAGAGTCAACTTGACCCTGTAAGTGTAGAATAACTAGCATTAAATACAAAGACATGGGTCACTTGGATATTAGCAACCCTCAACTAAGGCCGTGGCCACACTGAGAGCAGGCAGGCGAGGACTGGGGCGGAAAACTTTGCAGCACTGGCAACAGCGTGAGCCCGCACGGGTCCAAGCGGGAAACGTCAGTAGATGACTTTTCCCACTTGAGCCCACATGTGAGCAGTGTAGAAAAATGGACGTAGATCAGCTCATCACTGAAGTTTCCCTCACACCTTCTACTTGGGATGCATCCCACACGAAGCACAGCGACAGGGAATTTATTGCACTGCAATGGAGGATTGGAGAGAAGCTTGGAGTTTCAGGTAAGTTTATTTTAGTTCATACCAATTGTATCTGTATAGTAATGGGTTATATCCATGGGCGAACATCTATTAAAGTACAAATTACATTATAACAGCATAGTCCATGTGAGAGATGTTGCATAAATTTTGCAAGGGAGTACCTATATACACAGTAAAACACTGGCTTTGATGATCAGGCTAATATTAAGTGAATTTACCAAGGCGGGAAGGTGATTTCCCGCTTCCAGTGCAGCCATTCAAATACGCCAGCCCGCTCCCACCTGCCACGGCCTAATGCCTTCATAGATCAATTTTGATGCAGGAGCAGCTTTTTCACTTGTTTAATACACTGCCTATACAAACTTGTACAGTATTAAGGAATTTCATACAAGTTTTAAATTACACTCCAAATATTTAATACACAGATCAAATGTCATAATGCCAAAGCCAAAATGTCAACAAGCACACACACCCAATGCCAAACTATTATAAACTCCACAAAATATCAAATAAAAACAGCAAAACATAAGATTTAAATTTCTCAAACCTCATTCTGTTTGTCATTTTCAGAGTAACAAATTGACTCTCCTATACAGCCAGAGTCACCAGCCTCTAATTCTTGGTTACTCTGCTCATCCCATATACCAATGCACTCTTGCTTGTACAGTCTGGCTGATGACCTCATCAGCTCGGGCAGTTCTGAGGATGGTGGAGCTGGTGTTGTGGCACTCGAGGAAGGAGTGACACAGGTCGCAGGTGTTGGCGGCACTGTTCTGTTTGTGACTTTTCGTGGATGTTTGTAAGAAGTGCTAGGATGCAGCTGCTTGTTGTCATCTTCCTCGAGTTTCCTCTTTGTACTGGACTGTGACAGCTCTGAAATATGTGTCCTTTATTAATGCATGACCATAATGTATCATATATCTTGGTAACATCTACTATGATCTAGCAATCATCTGCAGATTATAACCAATTCTTGGTCACTCTTGTTGCTGTTTCAGTTACTAATGTAGCATAACAGCAGACACCTTATTTCTCTATACAATATTTTCCTACATAAAATTAAGTGAACAGCAAGCAACAAACATCTCACCAAATACTCACTATTTACATGTCCACTGAACTGTTCAGTGAGGATTAAACCTTTTACTTGCAATCCTTCAGCAGTACGCAGGAGAGAAGCCAAGCCAGAGTGAGCCACTCTCACTGTCCCTGCATACATGTAGTCCAAGATGGCCTCCAAGTCCTCCTTCGGTACATCCTGTACAGTAAGCATAATTCCCAATAACAAACATAAATTTCCTTGCAAACAACAACAGCAAAAATTCTGAAAAGCTGATAGAAAAACCTGAAATATAATCTTTGTGCAGATACAGAAAAAATAATCATCAGACAAATATTTCACTTCCATGGAGAAGCCAGGGATATGGTGTATTCATAATTATAATGTCTGAAATTTTTTTCCTTTAAAAACTTCTACACACCAGTTCTTGCATCTCTAACCTATAAGCTAAGACACTGAAACATCCACAGTTGATTATCCCAAGACTATTATCTTTTTTAGCTACAAAGATTAACAATCCCGATAACCACTGGCACCGCCTGCTGTATCGGGCCACTCACTGATTTTGTTTACTGTATGGTGGAATTTATGGAAATCAGAAGGTCATTCCTCAGAATAATGATGTTTCATACATAATTCACTATTCCCAAATGTCAAGGGCAAAAATACATTTGGTTATGTATGCTTCTGTGCATCACTTATACAATCTCATAACTTCATTTTTGGAGAAAATTAATGTAAAAATCAATGAATATCAATATCTTGGTTCTCCTGGTTCTCACAATTCTTTCAGTTTTCTTTGTTTCCACTGTTTTATGTAAGGTAAAACATTCCCAATATATTAACAATCTTAGGAAGTCTTTCAATCATCTGAAGATCTAAAATAGTGCTTGATAACAGACACCACAGGCTGGTAGATGAATGATTAGAAAATTGTACAGTTGGTCCTCATATTACGCGGTTAATGTAACCCGGAGGGTACCGCGGAAAGTGAGAAACGCGTAAAGTGAATAACATAACATATGGGATTAATTGAAATGGAGTCCGGGCCGATCCCCAAACTCCACTTTTTGACGACACACAACTATGTTGTAGTAAAAATATTATCTTAACTTTATGATGGCATGCACACACAATTAATAATTAAGAGAAATATCAATAATATTAGGTTTTTTAACACTTACATTAGTAGAAAAGATGGCTGGGCACACGGGGATGGGCGGTTGGTTCCGAGGCAGAGGGCAGATTATTGGCCCTCACCTGTATCACTTGTATCACTATCCACCACAGAGGCTTGCAGGGCCTCTTTGTCAAACCCCCCAAAGTTCATATAAGTCCATATCCTCACTATAATTATCACTATCACTGACTTGGGCCGGCTGTAGTGGGTGGTGGGTGAAGAACTCGGTAATGTTTTGATGACTGGGCGACCTTGTGCGCACCATTTTCGCGCCTATTACACAACATGGCGGATGGCGGGAGGTTTGGATCCAAAAATGGCGCGGCTTGCCAGCCGCTCTCCGCGTAATGGGGTTCACGACCGCGGAATGTGAAAATGTTAGGTTCTGGCAAGGCACCGCGTTAACGGTGAAACACGGATTGTGGGACCGCGTAATAGGAGGACCAACTGTATACAGAACATAAAAATTGTTACACTATTGTATTTGTGAATCTAAAGTTGCAATAACTTTTCTTCTTTATTTCTCACCATCTCCTAAGATTGAGGAACTCAGCAAGAACAAGAAATAATGCTTCATAGGTCTTCCTAGCATGTAGAACACACAAAACATACTAAACATAACTCAGACTGGAGATTGCATTACACTTTTATCATGACTGAGGAACACAACTTCACAGGTCTCACTTTGAGGTAGAGGATGGGATGTTTGTTTGGGTGGGCACACAGCATGGCACGCAGATATTCACTACATGCTGATAACACAAACTTGTGAGCGGGATAGAGGCTCCCACCACAGGCAATAGTCACATCTGAATATGTTTCCTGAAAAGACAAACATATCAATAAATTTCCTGACTGAATAAATAAATATAAAAATATACATCCCTTAAAAGTCTGACGTCGTCCCAGAGCTCCCAAAGTAGTAGGGGTCTGATGGCGTCAATCTAGCGCTTCATTTTTAAAATTTTCATACGTGGGTAGCGTGACTATTATTGCGGCAATAGCTCATCCCTGCTCACCCATACTTCTCCTTGACCGCATATTAAGCAAATAATCAGTATAACAGTTGTCACCATGGAGGAAGGTTGCAAGTCTACCTCTTGGGATTACTCACTTAGAACTCCAGCTCCCAAGCCCTGCCACTCCAAACCACAGAGTGGTGAATGAACTGTATACAGTGTAATAATAAGGAACCATGTGAAGGTGTTGTGAAGTTGTAAGAACATGGAGTGAGTTGGTAGTGCACCACCGTTCACTCCCAGATGCACGATATCTGCTGGAGGGGTGCTGAGGCGCGATGTCTCGCCGATTTCTCAGACTTGTCAACAACCATAGGTGGTAAGCACAGTAGTGATTATGTTATCTCCTATTGACTAATATGTATGTCTAACATTTCATAAGACAAGAACATTCATTTTATGATTTTAATTTTTTAGCCAACTACAGGTATTCAGTTTCTGGAGGGAGATTTCCCAAGATTCGTCAGACTTTTAAGGGATATACTGTACTGTATGTGTGTGAGTGCGAGTGTGGCAACATGGTCCTCCTTACCCATACAACTTGCAGTACGCTGGAGAAATAACTCAAATTCCCTTACAAAATACTTGATATAATATGAGGTACATTTTGTCACCCTCTTTTTCTCATACCGTATGCAGCTTAGTGGTGTTAGTGTGACACATGGAGACCCAATCATAAGGTAGGTCATGGTGAACAAGACTATGAGCTGCATCTTCAGAGTACTGTACTGTATTTAGTCAGTTAGCTTTCCTACAATTGGCCGAGAGGTGTGAGGTGTAACTACCAGCCCTTTGCTGACCAAGACCAGTGTACTATGTGAAGTACTTCCTTTATCCTTGAAAGGCTCTGTGGACTCATCATAGCTACAGGTGCTATACCATATAAAGTGTAGATCTTAGGAAAGATTTCGTAACAAATATAAGAGATTTCTATATAAGAGAATCCTGTTAAGGCATATGTCACAGATGAGAAGGAAGGAACTGTCTCTCCATGTTTACTGGTCTAAAGCCAAGTCTCTATATTACTGTAAAGATAAAATGTAAAAATTAAGGGGATAAAAAAAATCAGCAGATCAGATCGAGGAAAATACTCAACATAGCTTGTGAGGATCCAGAAAGAACACAAAGCACTGTAACAGTTGTCTGAGGAGCTCAAATACCTCCCATTGCTGTTAGTGGCATCCTGGGTCCCAGTACTACTGTATCAGCTTCTTATGTAACTTGAACTCTCAGTAAAGCCTGGCAAGCTTCCTCAAACCTCATTAGTTAAGTTACATTTACAAGGTTATGAAAAGTTGGACAACAACAAAAGCTCCAGGGGTGTTGAAATATACAGGTGATAAACACTATGAACATTATTAATACTATACAATCAAATATGTCTTCCTTTATATCCACCTACAGTATAATGAATTAAGGTGAATTTTATCTTCCAACATTAAGACATGAATAATGTTTGCACTGTAATGAACTCATTGTTGAACTTTCCAATATCTTGTTCTCTTTTTAACCCTGGAAAAATCTAGGTCACATAAAATCTTGGGTCAGACATATTATTTTTTTCATTGGTCACATTATCCACTGTAGTATAGAAACATTAAAATTTCAACCACTACAATTTGGTCTGTATTTTACCTCAGATTTCACCAAATACCAAAACATTACTATTGTACTCAAACTTTTTTTAGAGAGAGGTAAGTTAAACATAGCTACCTCATTACGCAGGTCTGAGAGTAATGCTGCAAAGGTAGACAAGTGATTATTCCATCTGAGAGCCAGTAGTTCCTCCTCCATGGTGAAATTCACTTGTGGAAGTGTTGACCAGCTGGCTTCTCTAATTTCATCTCCCCTGAAAAATAAACAAAGATTAATTATCTAATGGTGTGTTGTACTAAGGCAGATGTATTGTTCTAAGGCAGGTGTGTTGTACTATGGCAGATGTGTTATACTATGGCAGGTGTGTTGTACTATGGCAGGTGTGTTGTACTATGGCAGATGTAGAGCCTAGTGAATTATCATAAACAGAAGTTGGTCAAAAAAATTAAAAACTAAACAATCTTGGTGTCAACAGTGAAAGAGGATCACATAGGCCTGATGATCCATTACTGGCAGCAAAGATACAACAACACACTACAGACTAAGCCTATTCTTGGTACATTAGGATGCACTGTGGCTGGCATGCACTCGATTTCCTCTCACTTCGCCAACTGTAATAAATTGACACCTTGTTTTGCACTTGTGAATTTTGTTTCCCTTAAATGACACTAACTTTCATAATTTTCAATTTTTTTAACCAATTTCCTTTATCTTCTAAATCTTGTCCACTTCCATGGTCAACTTAAGTTTCCTTCATAAGAATATAGAAGACATTTTTTTCAAGTCTTACGTAAAGATTCACAGCAAAAACTCCAGTAATATAGAATCTTTACACTACAAATTCACCAAGACTCTTCAGTTAACTTTGTGTGACCAGACTACAGTTGAGAGGCAGATAATGATTCAGTGTCTTGCATTGGTGACTGTTGAGTTTATTAACAAATCAATCCTAGCCTAACCTAAAGTAACCTTAAGATTTTTGGTCGACTTTAAGTTAATTTATGGTTGATTATTTCATTTGTATGAATATCTAAAACATTATTTTCACAACGCTAGTAAGTTTTTCCTTGATCCCAATGAAACTTTACAAAAGTCTGTCTTTAACAATGGCTTGTGTTTTATGGGATTTTCACTAAAATATTTGTGTCAATGTATATACAGCTACTCCTCGACTTACGACGTACTCAACCTACAACCTGCCTCAGTCGGTACAACCACCCGCACATACGACCGCTGCAGTCGGTACCAAAAATTTTTCAAATGACGCGCATATTTTCTAGACCGAAACATTTCCGTCCCGTACGAGAGCGTCGCGTGGGCTGGGTCGCCTCGTGGCTACAGCACCCACGCTGTAGAGCGCTTAGTTGGTGTTTGTGCTGTCGTTGTTGTCGATAGTGATCGAGCTGTGTACTGACAATATTTTCGTATCTAATTCACTTTAGAATGACTAGCAAGCATAGAAATGAGAGTGCTGGTGGTGCTCAGAAGAAAACGAGACAATCAATTACTTTTGAGACGAAAATTATGATAATAATGCAGTATGAAAATGGAAAAACAGTAGCAACCATTTCACGCGACCTAGGCTTCTAACACTCGACCATACCTACTATTTTGAAGGACAAGGAACGTATTCATGAGGTAGTGAAAGGATCAGCACCGATAAAGGTAACTATAATAACGAAGAAAAGACAAGGTCCTATTCATGGGATGGAAAAATTACTTGTGATATGGATGGAAGATCAGATACAAAAGCATGTAGCCTTAAGCCTTCTAACCCTACAAGCTAAGGCAAGAAGCCTTTTCAAAAGCCTGAAGGAGCAAGCAGGAGATGAGTGCGACCAAACCTTCACAGCAAGTCATGGGTGGTTCCAAAGGTTTAAGAACCGCTACAGTTTGCATAGTGTAAAGGCGAGTGGAGAGGCAGCAAGTGCTGATGTGAGTGCTGCTGAAGCTTTTAAGGAGGACCTAGATCATGTCATCGTGGAGGGAAATTATTTGCCTGAGCAAATACTTAACGTGGATGAAACTGGCTTATTATGGAAGCGCATGCCAGAATGGATATACATCCACAAAGAGGCGAAAACAATGCCGGGATTCAAGGACCGAATCACACTTCTGTTGGGGAGGAATGTAGCTGGTTTCAAGATAAAGCCCTTCATGATATATCATTCAGAGAACCCAAGGGCTTTTAAACATGTCAGCAAGTACACACTGTCAGTGTTTTATCGCAGTAACAAGAAAGCATGGATGACTCTATTATAGCAAATAGCATCAGATCACACTTAGAGAAAAGCAAATTAATCTATGACTCTCAACATGGGTTTACAAAGGGAAAATCCTGTCTAACAAATCTGCTGACGTTTTTTAGGAAAGTCTTCGAGATAGTAGATAATGATGAAAATTAAGATGTTATTTACTTACCCGGTAGGCTTTAGCAAGGCATTTGACAGAGTACCGCATCAGAGGCTTCTGAAAAAAATTAAGGCTCATGGTATCGAGGGGAAAGTTTTAAATTGGATAAAATCATGGCTCACCGATAGAACGCAGAGGGTCAGCGTAGATGGTGTTAAATCTGAGTGGGGCCGTGTAACCAGTGGGGTTCCCCAGGGGTCAGTACAAGGCCCACTCTTGTTCATAATCTACATAAACGATCTAGATACTGGGATCAGCAGTGACATAAGCAAGTTTGCGAATGACACCAAAATAGGGCGGCAGATTAATTCAGGGCACAATGCAAATGCATTACAGGAGGATATAAATAAACTGCAGGGGTGGTCTGAAAAATGGCAAATGAAATTCAACACCAGCAAGTGCAGGATACTTAATATTGGAAGAACAAATACTGTCAATGTATACAGCCTTAACAACATCAACCTAGAGAAGTCGACTTGTGAAAGAGACCTAGGGGTACTTGTAAGCCCGGACCTACGGCCTAGAAAACAGTGCGTTAATGTTCGAAATAAGGCAAACAGAGTATTGGGTTTTATATCTAGAAGTGTAAGTAATAAGAGTGCAGAGGTCTTATTGCAACTATATCTTGCGCTAGTCAGGCCGCACCTTGATTACGGTATGCGGTTCAGTTCTGGTGCCCTTATTATAGAATGGATATCAATTCACTAGAGTCGGTGCAGCGAAGAATGACGAAAATTATTCCGGGACTTAGAAACCTACCATATCAGGATAGGTTAAAGAAACTAAACTTGCATTCCCTAGAAAGACAAAGAGTGCGGAGAGATATGATAGAAGTATTTAAGTGGGTGAAAGGAATCAATAAAGGGGATACAGTATAGATAACGTTCTTATGATATCCGAGCAGGATAGGACTCGAAGCAACGGATTTAAGTTGGATAAGTTTAGGTTTAGGAGGGAGATAGGAAGGAACTGGTTCACAAATAGAGTGGTGGACGAGTGGACCAAGCTTAGCAACTTTGTAGTAACTGCTGGAAAGCTGGAAAGTTTCAAAAGGAGACTGGATAGATTCATGGATGAGAAGAGAGTGGTAGTAACTCTCGACAGGAGCTGCCATGCACAGGCCAACCGGCCTATTGCAGACTCCTTATTTTCTTATGTTTGAGGATTGGTTCCTGACCTGTTTCATTCCACGAGCCAAGGAGTATTGTCTGCACCAAGGGATTGCATTCAAGATTTTGTTAATTTTGGATAATGCTCCAGGACACCCACCACACCTGGATGATCTGCACCCTGATGTTAAGGTACTTCAGCAAATTAACAAAACCTGCCATTGAACTATGTCTGATTTTACTAGGAGCAAATTCCTGTGTGAGATATACGCATGTTTTGTGATGCTCACTGATTCATTCCTACAAAAATCCGACATGGTTTAGATTACATATTTGTTAATTTACCGAAGAACCAAATAAATGGAGGCATCAGGCTACTTTCTTTTTCCTAATTACTGTATGTTCAAGGCCAGTTATTTAAATGGACAATACTGGATATGTTAACACAGAAACAGCCAGTATACAGTCAACCCTCGCTTTACTCGGTCCCGCATTACGCGTTTCCACGTTTATGCCGAAACCGGAATGCTCACTTTCCGCGGTGCGTGTACCCCTTTGTACGGAGAGCGGCGCGAGCAGGGTGCGCACAAGGTCGCCCAGTCATCAAAACATTACCGAGTTCTTCACCCACCCACCACAGTCGGCCCAAGTCAGTGATAGTGAGGATATGGACTTATATGGACTTTGACAAAGAGGCCCTGCAAGCCTCTGTGGTGGATAGTGATACAATTGATACAAGTGATACAGGTGAGGGCCAATAATCTGCCCTCTGCCTCGGAACCAACCCCCCATCCCCGTGTGCCCAGCCATCTTTTCTACTATGTAAGTGTTAAAAAACCTAATATTATTGATATTTCTCTTAATTATTAATTGTGTGTGCATACCATCATAAAATTAAGAAGTTATTTTTACTACAACGTAAGTATTGTGTCTGAAAAAGTGGAGTTTGGGGGTCGGCCCGGTCTCTATTTCAATTAATCACATATGTTATGTTGTTCACTTTACGCGGGCCGCCGTGGGTTGAATTAACCGCGTAAAGTGAGGGTTCACTGTATCTAAATAATAAATTTACTTGATAAACAGAATCCTCAAAACAGATAGTTTAGCAACGTCTCTCTTGTGTAGTATTACGGTACAGTACAGGGCATCTGTTTTTTGTGTCCCCTCAGTAATTCAAAAAGGTCAATGAACTCCCTGTGGTCATGGCAGGAAGCATGATATGCACTACTCTGGGGTTTGTTGGGGCTATAATCATAGTTCAGCAGTTTTTCTTAATTTGACTGAGTCACCTGTGCTAAGGCAATGATATATGGGACAAGGCATTGAGAGAAAACACAAACATATATGGTAAGTGGTGCCTCTAATGTCATAAATATCATTTTAATCTTCTAAAATATAATAAAATTGTATCACTTATCACTCACAAGGTTTACTCTGCCATCTCGTCAGGTATATTATCATTTTATGAAGCTAGGTTGTGGCCTCCTCTTGCCTTCAACACACTTCCAAGACTTAAAACAAACAACCAGTGAACTATGACACTACCAAGATGGTTTAGTTTCCTTCATCACAGCCACGTCAGGCCTTGTCCTACTGACTGTGGGGCTAATGATCAAGTGGAATACAGTCCAACTCGACCCATTGCCAACTCGGCCCACATCTCATCTCGGATAACCTATTCGGACCAAAAAGTAAAAGTTTACACATTTATTTTTGCATGAATGATAAAAGTACAAAAGTACAATGATAAGAAGCAGCATAGATGTACAAACTGATAAACAGCCACGTGATGTGTGTAGATATTAATAAAATCACAAGAAAATACTTAAAAGTTTACCCTTTAAACTATGCCTGAATGATAAAAGCACAATGATAAAAAGCAGCATAAAAGTACAAACATTACTGATAAAGTCACGAGATCTGAGGTTGACGAGTTCCACAACAATGTACCCACAAAGGGTGACCTGACCTTACCTGGTGACCTGACAACCTTACAAATATGATGGTTGAGGATGACCTAATCACAAGATCGGAGGTTGACAAGTTCCACAACAATTTAAATAATGAGTTACTTAATGCACAAAGGCAGAACATACCATATAGAAAACTCAGATCAAATAACAATGACCTTAAATGGATAAATAATTATTTAAGGAATATTATTGGCCAAAGGAAGGCTATAGGTTGGAGAATAAATTGTGGTGAAGTTTACCTCCGAGAATATTATAAGGTATTGGCCAGTAGGGTTGTCAGAGATAAGAAAAGCAAAGAGGAATAATGAACTGAAGGTAGCAAGGGAGGAGAAGTCAAACCCCAAGGGATTTTTTCAAATGTATCAAACTAAAACCAATACCGGCGAACCAACTGATAACGACGGAGAAATAAGCAATAATCTGAACAGATATTTTTCAACAGTTTTCACCACTGAAAATTTAAACATAATACCTGAGGCACCGAATATATACAGAGATAGTGAAGAAACTAGGGTAAGTGAGATAGTAGTGACAAGAAACGATGTTAGTAAGCAAATAGACAAACTAAAGCCTAATAAGTCACCAGGACCCAATGAGATATTTGCCAGAGTATTAAAGGTATGTAAGGAAGAGCTTAGTATGCACCTTTGTAAATTTGTTTAACATGTCATTAAAAACGGGTGTATCATCAGAATCCTGGAGGATATCGAATGTGATACCGATTTTCAAGAAAGGAGATAGATCACTATCCTCTAACTACCATCCAATCAGTTTATCATAAATTGTAGGCAAATTACTGGAAGTAATAATTTCAAACTATTCGAAATCACCTGGAGAAGTACAAGTTACGAACGTGAATTGTTCATTGATCAAGTTCTACTAACATAAACTCATAAAATTCGTCCTTAATGCCGACTGAACCCTCAGTATTCACTCATTCACACTCTACATATTTCAAAGAACCAAAAAAGACATAAAACAAATTTCAAACATATTCCTGAACCTCTAGTCAGCTACTTGTTTGAAGTGTGCAAGGTGGGCCGAGTTAGTAATATGTGGGCCCAGTTGGTTATTTAAGATGGACCGAGTTGGCTAACTGGGTGAGCCGAGTTGGTTATTTAAGGTGGGCCGAGTTGGCTAACTGTGTGGGCCGAGTTGGAGGTACACCGATCAAGTATTACTTAGGAAATTTTCAAGACACCCAGTCGTAAGACTCCCACACTAACATTATTTTATACTCCCCACACACAAAATAAACAGATTAGTGTCATATTTATCAGAAAAAAACAAAACAACATTCAAAATAAGCATTCGCCTTTAAGTAAAATCCTCCACCCCCGCCCTATCTTGACTCATCAATATTACTCTTAATTCATTTTCTATGGATTTAAATTCATCTATATCTTCAAAATATTAGCTGGTAATTCCTCCAGAGTACACAAATTAACGTTAATACTCAATATACAAAAAAGCTGGTCAGTAAAAATAAGCCAAGACAGCATCCCGCGTCACCCAGCCAAGTCAAGCCGTTCTTTACTGAGTCTCCTTCAATATTGTACTCTCTCTAACACTACTATATAAAAATATGATTTAAGTTGTAGTTTATCATCGTGAAAAGCTCACTTAATGCTCAGCAGGAGAGGAGATTGATCATGTTGAGCTGGATGAGAGAGACCAGAATGAGCACATGCACGGAAGTAACATGTAAACACAGCTGACACCGTGTCCCGAACACTATATCTGATTTCAACATATTTAATTCAATGACATCTATATAAATATGATCTGTTTCATAACTTTTTTTTTTAATATCCGTGTAAATTAATGTATTATTTTTAGTATTTTGTAAATTCATAAATTAGTCAAAAGTATTTTTATTGATCCTCATTTGTAAGGTCATCATTCTTGCTGGCGACCGAACACATTCTATAGCGAATACCTTTAATCCACACAGTAAATCATCTGTTGTTGAGTTCATTTTAATTCCTTTGCATTTAATAGTTTGTAAATAAATAACCTGTGTCTTTTTCCTTATTTATATATTAAACATCGCGGCTTTGTGTATCAATTTCAGGTAGATGATAATGTATACGTGATAAATTGTTCCAGTACTGTAGTATGTATTTATATCTGAAATATCACTTGTTCAATCTTAGACAGTATCCACAGTAAATAAACTCAGCAAGTAGATGAACGGCCGCGTATTGGAACTATCATTGCATATGACTCCCTGTAAATAAAGTGATACAGTTTAACCCTATATAGACAGGATCTTAGCTAAATAAAATATGTAAAAGTGCCGGTGTTAAATTATCAATAACCTAAGATGACCCGCCCCCTTGCAGTTCATTGGCTCATATATAACGCTCGATTAATATTGATACTGTATATCGCATATTGATAAATACATAAATGTTAAGGAAAGCCAGTTCTGGTTCACTTTGGTGGTGCATTTAATGAATGTAAAGATATGATTGCTTGAAAACAATAACTCCTTTAACGTTCATCTAAAACGAAACCTTTGCGCGAATATGTGGTGTTTATATACTGCCAGATTCTAGGGTCACTAAGTCTAAGGGGATGACTTAACTCTAATCTTAATTTCTAAGGGTAGCTGCCACCAGACCCCCTCTGGACAGCATGTAGCTCGTTAGGTAGCGTGCAGAGTGGACTAGGCATTGGGTTAGGTTTTCCATTGACCAGATCGATAAGGGGAAAGAAGGGTGAAACCATAACATGTCTTAATTGATTTATTCCTTATAAAACATACTGGTAAAAAACATATACATGAATTGGCCTTCCTCAGAAGAACAACGGAAATGTGGTTACCCAGATGGGCCCCAGACTCTTACATTGATGGCGTGTCATCCACCTACTTATTGCATAACAATCTGTGACCACCTTACCTCGGTCGTTCCTTCTTACAATATTCCTTAACACATCAGACTGCTCCACCTGTGTGGAATATAGCACCGTCGGTTATCATACATAGTAGCACCATCTCAACACACCCGTTACACTCCATACCTGCAGGTATGGGACTCCTTGTGACTTTTAGGTATACACAACAGGCACCTCGTTAGCACACCGCCCTCTGTGGGTAAAGACGAGGGCTTCACCCAGAGACATACCAGCACTATTTCTACCCCTGGTATTATAGGTCGCTCCAAGTGACGACCGCAGAGTTTCTCACGGTCTCCTTATTTGTGACTATTCATTTGGAGTGGTGCGCTGGAAATCCACAGGTTCACAGTGGATTGGCATAGCGAGGAGTAGTCCCCACCTGTTGTGACGCTCAAAGGGACAATGGCGGCCGGGCGGCAAGGTACTCCGACCGCATGGAACCTGAAGTGACGGTAGAACGAGGAAGACTGAGAAATAATGCCTGACGGGCGGTTATCCACCCCTTAACACATTCCTATTACACTTATATATCCAGCAAAGCTTTGAACTGTAATAACTTCTATTTATCAACCTTAATTATAGGGCGGGATATAGCCCGCTAGGACACTGACCTGAGGTGACGGTAGAACCAGGAAGACTGAGGGCATTGCCCCGCCGCTCCTCGTCACATAGGCCTATAGTTTCCAATCCTTAATTTTCACTTTTGTTTCTTATGGTTCTCACCTGAACACTCGTCGGTATATTGTCACTCATGCATTATAAACACATTTTTTAATCCTAAATTACACACTAAGGTAAGGTCTTGGTTTGCTAGTTCTTGGGTAAATTCATGGGGTTATGATATCAACGTGGCATCAGAGGCGGGTACATGACGCGCCTTGAAACAAAGGCTGAATGATCATGGCGGGGGTGTATCACCTTCACTTAAAACTGTAATGAGGGATCCTCCTCCCACACATTGCACTATTTGAACACAGACATAAGATTCTCTGATCACTGTACCTGTCGTGGGTATATGTCACGTGAGGATACGAGGTGTATTAGGTTCATACTGACGCATACAAGATATTTCCTTTCAAGCATAGTTTCTGGATCACTTCCAACACCTCACATAGTTCTGATACATTTATACTTTTTCCAGATCATTGTTCTCATGTATTTTCATATGATATCTGTGGAAGTTATGTTCGCCACACGCTCACAGACGTAAATAGTATGACCTTCAAACCATGATCCACACTTAGTCTTACAGTACACTCGTCCGGCTCAACTGGACTTTAACATTCATCTTATGCATACCCTGAGTTCTCCTTAATGCTTTGAATACATACACTTAATATGATATAACTATACCTGGGTACAATGCAACCCATGGTCTAGGAACATTGAGTAGGTGAGTTGTCCTTTATCAATGTTTCCCGTTTTCTGAGGTTCTACAAGCGCGGGGCATTTGAATGTTATATAGCGTAATATGAATTAAATGGGGTTTTTAGGAATGACAATGATGTGCGCAGTACATTTACAGTTCATTTTACTCTTTATAAAATAGTCATTTCTATCTGTTGCTTTATATGTTTGGTATCATTTACGTTTTACCTTGATATTCTCTTCACCACTGATCGGCTCGTTAGCCGCTTGGGCGATCGGTCATATCTCTGTTACTTTTCTTTTTCTTTTATCCTCTTCACCAATTGATCGGCTCGTTAGCCGCTTGGGCGATCGGTCACGTCTCTTACACACTGTTGGCAAGTACTGGACATGCACCGGCTCCTGAATGTACCTGAACCTGCTCCAGTGTTGGTCAAGTCTGGTCTTGAAAGAGCTCGCACTCGGCGCCGTCACAACACTTTTGTGGTAGATTGTTCCAAGAATTCACAACTCTCACTCCAAAAAAGTTTGCCCTCACAGTTTTCTGGACTTGCGGCTTCTTCAATCTTGAGCTGTGACTCCTTGTGGGGCGAGCGTCCGCCAGCTCCAAGTAAGGACACTCAACTGAGTAGTGCCCCTTGAGATGCTTATACACCTCAATTAGGTCCCCCCTTGCCCGTCTGTAGTATAAGCTAGGCAAGTTCAGGCGCTCCAATGTCTCAAGATAGTTGAGGTGCCGAAGTGCAGGCACCAGCCTGGTGGCCCTCCTTTGAACATTTTCAACCAACTGACAGTCCCTAGCATATCTCGGGGACCAGACGGGGTGCCAGTACTCCAGATGGGGAAGCACTTCACTCTTGAAGATCGTTACGAGGGACGAACCGTCTAGATATCTGAACGACCTTCTTATGTGACCCAATAATTTATTTGCCTGATTTACCTTCTTCTCGCAATGGCCCGAGTACTTCAGATCATTGTCAACATACACACCTAGGTCCTTTTCACATTCAGTCTCAAATAGTGCAGTTTCTTCATCCCGTTGGGACATGATACGCCTCCTTGCCCTTGGTACGCCCCTGGTGCATCCTCTTACACTTCGTGACATTGAATCTCAGCAGCCATTTCTTCGACCATTCTTGGAGCTCACAGATCCTTCTGCAGCTCTTTACAGTCCGCATGGTTCTTGATTTCCCGAAATAACATGCCGTCATCGTCAAAAGTTTGTATGGAGGAGTGTACAGCGTCAGGCATGTCATTTATGAAACAAACAAACAACAGTGAAAATAAGAAGTAATAGAGAACGTGTTTCAGGAAGCGTAAATATTTTTGTGACCCCGACGAAAAATATTATTTATTTCAAACTTTTTTCACTCATATTTTAAAAGTTAATGTTGTCAGGCAGACATTAAATCCAGCATTAAAGTTAGCCAGATTTGGGAACCTTAACGGTTTTATATAAATTTATTTGTGATATATCGATATCAATCGAATATTATAAATGAGTCAATGAGCTGCAGGGGGGGGGGGGGGCGTGTAAGGTTGTCCCGCCTCTAAAAGAAACACTTAGTGCGTCGCCTCCCTTCAGAGGTTTAAAGCAGTAAAGAACTCTGTATTTTAGTGCAAATATAGTTATTTCTAATAATCAGGTGTCTATAAATGGAAGCAGAACTTGAAGTTGCACCAGTAATACCAGTAATCAAGTTAGTGATGGGCTAGCAAGTGTGTGTGCCGTGTTTGTGAAGCACGCTGTTAAAAAAGAAATATCACTCACTTTAAAAGGAGAAAAATAAATATAAAAATATATGGGCGCAACGTTGCCGTACAGCTGATTTAATTAATGTGAAGAATGCAGTGATATGTAAGCAGGATTTTAGTGAAACGAATAGAAATATAGGAAATCTAAAACATGAGTTATTGGGTTGTGATCCCGCCAAAAATTACCATCTGACACTAATGATGAAACACGCACTGGTGAAAGGAATTTTCTCAACACTAAAGGTTGGTATGATTTAATATTGTATTAGATAATTTAAGTTTTATAAACTTTAAGTTTGGCTGCAACCTTGGGTAAAAGTTTACAAGTACGCCTGAACATATTCGTTTTTTATCAAATAGGTATTCGAATTTTTTGTGGGCAGAAACATAAAAGTAATTTTCTTCATATCATAACCAAACCTAACATAACCAATACCTTGTCCTTACTTCCTAGCCTAGCATATCCAAACCACTAGATTGACAGCAGTTAATTTATTGTAATGACTGTAGTATGTTCAATACAAACAAAAAATACATAATGGATTTTAAAATTCATAAATTAAGTGAATTTTATGCTCCCATGCACTTAGCTTCTGCTGAGTCACATATCCGGTGCGTCCACTTGTTGAGTTTAATTACTACCTGCCACGTAAAGAAACACATCTCGGTGTATTTTAGGTACAGTACTAGAAAACTATTTTTTTTAAGTCTTTCCCAGGTGAACGTAACACAGTACACTCACATCAGAGGATTTTATCACATATCAATCGTGTACAGTGAAGGCTCAGAGTGTCGGTAGTGTGTCCAGGGTGTGGTGTTGGTATCACTGATTTATAGTTCGTGAGGTTGTCTGCCCTATAGCATTATCATAATTATCTTATCTTCGCCGCCACACTCACCTGGGGAGCTGGCCGCCTGAGTGAGGTGCATATTATTTATACTATTATCCTTTCTTTTCTATTCTCTCCGTAATGTGTTGCTCCATTTTGTTTTCCACTGACCGCAGAAGGTTATAATCAAAAGGTCAACAAGGAAGTCCTGCAGGAACACTACCACCCACTCACACGTGTTGGGGAGGTGATGAGGCGGCTGATAGACTATCTCCCTCATCTAGGTGGTGGACGTGTTATAGCTAATGAAAACACTGGGTGGGGGGGGGGGAGGCAGAGCTGGGTACTCTCTCCCTCTCCTGGGTACACCAATGGCTGTTCCACTCTAGTGATCCTTCCTACTACATTAAACATCCTCCTTCCAGTATATCCTCCTCACCTGTCACCCGTAGTCCCTCACAGTGTGTCAGCACCACTAACAGCCTCAGGCAAGTCACTTTCTTCACCCTAACTCCCACCTCCACGTTGAACACCCGCACCGTTGGACACTTTTATTCTCACTCTTCACACGTCCTCCATTCTCTTATTCTTTTCTTGCCCTTTCAATTATCACTTGACCTTCTCCCTGCGGTCTCTCGGTATGGATCATGGTGAGACAATACTAATTCTCACTGGATATTGTACAGGTGCGGTATAAAAAATCTTACCTGGGCCGGTTGAGTCGCCTTATGTGTTGACCTTCAAGAGACGACTGGACAAACGATGATAAGGCCAATAAAACCCTGCGCGTAATTTTGTCTCCTAATTGGTGTTAATTGTTAGGATAAGAAATATAAGAGAAATATGGAGTAAAACACAACTGCTAAGCAAGTCAACTATTTACTTATTCAACATTTCACCAATTATGAGGTTATTAGTCATTCATTGCCCAGTGTTAGCATAGGAGGAACTTTAGCACCCGGAGAAACCTGCCATGTTTGGTTGGGTTACAGTGGATACCCCAAGGACTGAACCCTGGATATAACAGTGAGAGATACGTTCGTTACCTCTGTCTCACTAATAAATGACTGTATAACTAACATGACTGCGGTTACTCAATTCAATGTGATGAGTTTCGTGGACGGAAATGTTTATTTTAAGACTGCACCTTCCTGTGTTATAGAAACTATCACGGGCCACAATAAGATCTCTCTCTCTCTCTCTCTCACTTAGCCGGAACACAAAAGGCATGAGAGATAAAGAAAAGGGAGAATTAACGTGAATGAAGAAGGGGAAGGACACATACAATCACAAGACAAAGGCAAAATCAGAGAGAGAGAGAGAGAGAGAGAGAGAGAGAGAGAGAGAGAGAGAGAGGATAGTGATCGAAAAAAATCTAAAGAAAGAAAACTGAAATATTGACGGGGTAACTATGCTAAAGATGAGGAGACGCAGAGAGAAGATGAAAATACAAGAAAAAGAAACGAAATATAAAGGAAATAGTTATGAGATTGTGATAAAAATGTCATAGAAAGAAAATATAATCAGATTAGTCAATGTTTATTAGGTTATCTTTGATTAGCTGTTGATTTGTTTAATATAATTCCATCCGTGTACATACTGTGTCTTTCTCTGGCCCCCGTCCTCACACACACACACACACACACACACACACACACACACTTTTCCCCTTCTTTAATACACTTCACAAGGTTAAACAGATAAAACGATAAAAAAAACATTAAATATGGCAGAGTTGTAGTGTAAACCATTGTATTTTATCATTTAAGTGAAGCACTGAAGTTATTTATAACTTATTGGGATATTATTGTGAATAGATAACATTAGAGAGAGAGAGAGAGAGAGAGAGAGAGAGAGAGAGAGAGAGAGAGAGAGAGAGAGAGAGAGGGTTGTCAATTTATTATTTTTGTTTGAATTAAAAAAAAACCAAAACTGATATGGATGTTCAACTCTAATTTGTTCAGTCTTTTCCCGGCCACACTTCCTGTACCTCCTCCACACGACCAGTACCTCCCCCACACGACCTGCACCTCCCCCACACACGACCTGTACCTTCCCCACACGACCAGTACCTCCCCCACACGACCAGTACCTCCCCCACACGACCTGTACCTCCCCCACACGACCTGTACCTCCCCCACACGACCAGTACCTCCCCCACACGACCAGTACCTCCCCCACACGACCAGTACCTCCCCCACACGACCTGTACCTCCCCCACACGACCTGTACCTCCCCCACACGACCAGTACCTCCCCCACACGACCTGTACCTCCCCCACACGACCAGTACCTCCCCCACACGACCAGTACCTCCCCCACACGACCAGTACCTCCCTCACACGACCAGTACCTCCCCCACACGACCAGTACCTCCCTCACACGACCAGTACCTCCCCCACACGACCTGTACCTCCCCCACACGACCAGTATCTCCCCCACACGACCTGTACCTCCCCCACACGACCTGTACCTCCCCCACACGACCAGTACCTCCCCCACACGACCTGTACCTCCCCCACACGACCTGTACCTCCCCCACACGACCAGTACCTCCCCCACACGACCTGTACCTCCCCCACACGACCAGTACCTCCCCCACACGACCAGTACCTCCCCCACACGACCAGTACCTCCCTCACACGACCAGTACCTCCCCCACACGACCAGTACCTCCCTCACACGACCAGTACCTCCCCCACACGACCTGTACCTCCCCCACACGACCAGTATCTCCCCCACACGACCTGTACCTCCCCCACACGACCTGTACCTCCCCCACACGACCAGTACCTCCCCCACACGACCTGTACCTCCCCCACACGACCAGTACCTCCCCCACACGACCTGTACCTCCCCCACACGACCAGTACCTCCCCCACACGACCTGTACCTCCCCCATACGACCAGTACCTCCCCCACACGACCAGTACCTCCCCCACACGACCTGTACCTCCCCCACACGACCAGTACCTCCCCCACACGACCTGTACCTCCCCCACACGACCAGTACCTCCCCCACACGACCAGTACCTCCCCCACACGACCAGTACCTCCCCCACACGACCTGTACCTCCCCCACACGACCTGTACCTCCCCCACACGACCAGTACCTCCCCCACACGACCTGTACCTCCCCCACACGACCAGTACCTCCCCCACACAGATGAAGGTCGTGTTACTCTTGCTTGTCTCTCAAATGATGATGAGTGACCGTGTGTTGATCCCCCAATTAGAGGTGAATGTCCGGCAGGTAGCGTGGGTCACTCTGGCCTTATTATTGCAACATATAAGCGTATGGCGACCCTCTACTGTTGTGAGGGAGGTGTTGGCAGGTGTTAAGGAGATGTTGGCTGGTGATACAGAGGTGTTGTCAGGTGTTAAGGAGGTGTTGCCAGGTGTTAAGGTGTTGGGAGGTGTCAAGGAGGTGTTGCCAGGTGTTAAGGAGGTGTTGGGAGGTGTCAATGAGGTGTTGGCAGGTGTTAAGGAGATGTTGGCTGGTGATACAGAGGTGTTGCCAGGTGTTAACGAGGTGTTGCCAGGTGTTATGGAGGTGTTGGCATGTGTGTTTTATTTCCATTTTAGCCACAAATAATCCTTAAAATTTGAGGGATGTTATTTTTTTTACTTATATAATACAGTTAATAACAAGGGTGATTAAGAACTAAATTTGGGCTGTGTTTGTGAGGAGGTGACCAATTAACGACCTCCTCTATATGGACCAATCAACGGCTTCCCCTACGGACCAATCAACGGCTTCCTTTATGGACCAGTCGGTGCTGCCCTCTGTAGTCATTCCTTGTAGGCAGAACCCATCATCTGACCGCCATGTAACGATACTCCACCTCAGTGTTGTTGTCCAGTGTGTGTGTGTGTGTGTGTGTTTCAGACAATTTTTGGAGGTTCAGCAGCCCACAGGAGCTCCCCGCCCCTCTCCTTCCCCACACACCTCCCCACCTCCTTTCCCCTCCTTAAGTTGTGACCTTCACAGCTCCTAGTGGTCGTAACGGTGACCAAGACGTCAGATACGGTGGGGTTTTGCTCTCTGTCACACACACACACACACACACACACACACACACACACACTCACTCTGAAATCACCCAATGTATTGCTGTTATCACCATCATCATCAGTGACCGCAAGGAAAGGATTTATAGCGAGGTGGGCCACACTAATTTATCAGAAACGAACCCGGAACTAGTCCTGAGTCGAACCCGTAACCGAATCCTAAATCGAACCCGGAACCGGACCAAGAGCCAAACCCCAAAAATAACCGAACCCCAAATCTAATACTGAATGGAACCCGGAACTGGACGTTTGGGTGGGTGTAAGTTAGGTCAGGTTAAGTTAAGTTTGGTTAGGTTACGTTACGTTAGCTTACGTTAGGTTAAAGTACCGTAGGTTAGTTTTTATTTGTTTACATTTCTCTCTCTCTCTCTCTCTCTCTCTCTCTCTCTCTCTCTCTCTCTCTCTCTCTCTCTCTATACCTTCGTTTATTTTGTATTTATCGCTGTGTCTCTTCCGCCTCTCTGTTCATGTGTCTCTCTATCTCCTTCTCTTAGCTATCTATTCTTATCACAGTTTCAATTCTTGTTTCAGTCAGTCCTATGTTTTCTTTTCTCTCTCATTCTTTTGTCACTAGTCTTTCTCTCCTCTTGTTTATCTTCCTTCTCGTTTACGCATCCAGTCAGCTAGTGGATGTAAACATTGTCTGTGTGCATAATCAGGTGTTATATGTAAACACGTGTGTGTATGTGTGTGTGTGTGTGTGTGTGTGTGTGTGTGTGTGTTCCACGTCTACACGACTGAGAAACAATACACCTCTTTAACAGACAATGGGGCAGACAGGCCAATAGACAGACACACTGACAGATATTCAGCATGCGGCTCCACAGAAGGCAACTGTACAGACATATATCATGAAATAAATGGTTCTGGGAGCTAAAAACAGACTCATAGACAACAGACAGACAGGGTGGTGGATCTGAATGCAACAGACGCCCTCTAGAACCTTTCCCCTCCTCCCCTTTGGTCGCCGCCTGATCATTCCTGCAACAATACCGCCCTCCCCCCTCGACCCGCCCCTCCCCCCACCCTGCAGGGGGCCATTGCAGCGTTGATGTGTGATGGCAGTATTGTGTTGTCTTCACCCGCCATTGAGTCCACCAATAAAAACGCGGGAAAGAGGTGCCATCAGCTGATTCTCCACGGGACGTGCGACACCATGTAAACATTCTGGCTCGTCGGGGCAAAAGAAATGGCCATTGTTAAACATACACAGTGAACAGGACCATGGGATCATTTAGTTCTGCCTTTTTTCATACCATACCTTTCTTAAATATCAAAACTCCGAACTAAATCTATCCTAGGATCGTTATGTTAGGTTGGGATCAGTTCACTCGAAAAGAATAAAAAAATATGGGTTCGTGGTCTTACTCTTGGTATCTTCCCAGCAATGGTCATCTCGTTGGCGTCGGATCCAACATTTATCGCGACTTTTGAAAAACTTTCCAAGATTTTCTGAGATTTTGCCTCATAAAGTGATTGCGAATTTCCTCGTAAAAATAATATTTTCTCCCACTAATCAACACTCGTGAGATACAATATTTTCTCCTGGTAAATCATTACTGAGATAGACACAACACTTATTTACCGCTATATTTCTGCTCCCCCTTCTGGGGTGTGCGCCAAAAGAGAAGTTATTTATTTCCTGATTAAACTGTGTGTGTGTGTGGCAGTGTTGCCAAGACGGAGGGCAGAGAAGGTTTTCTTCAGGGTAAAACCACCAATCTGGTAACAATAGTAGGTGCCCGAGGTTCCCAACTTTAGAGAATTACTTAAGAGTTAACTGAGAGATGTAAGGCACTTTAGAGCATGATTTACAGTCATGTTTACAAAGGTTCGTGTGTTAAATTTATCTCCGAGCTGGAAATACAAACACATATCTGACTCACGTAAGAAAACAATACAAAAACATCGAAAATGACACCAAAATTACACTGAGACTCTACTTGAAGCAGTTAAGTTCTGTAAATTAACATGCAGATAATTGAGATTCTGGAGCCATAGTACTGATGACGTCAACCCTATGGTACTGATGACGTCACTGTCCCAGGGTACTGATGACGTCATCTTAGGTACAGTCAGTCACACGTTGGTAGTTTCAGGCACAATTCTTGAGTGTAGAGATACGTCACACCTCCTCCTCAGCTGTAACGATACCTGTGGGCGCCTCAAGGTCCTCCTCCATCACACGTGTCAAGTGTAACAACAATAACAAGAAATATAAAAAGATATTTCTATCGTGTGATTATTAGTTATCAAAGAATAGAGACATGGCGATATACAAAATTACAATGATAGAAGTTCTAACAAGTACTTTCACCCGTGTAATTTTAATGTTTATTCCAAAGTACACAAAACGGATCTCTTAACCTAAGTCAGTTTACCCCACAAAGGCTCATCAGTAAGATCGGTAGTGTTAACGAGGCGCTGTACAGTATATCACCTGTGTGGTCTAACAAACCTCAACACTCACACCTGAGTCTCTTGAGACCAACACAACGAGTGAATCGAGAACACAGGTGGTCAGTGTTGTGTTGGCGTCTTGTACATAACTACAGTAGCTCTATATGACTTGATGTAATTATACTGAGGATGTCCAAACTGCCGAGCCTAGAGTCAGCTACTGACCTAACGTACCCATACCTCACATACTGCACCTGTTTGTCTGAACTCAGAAAAATTACCGCATTAATCCCTGACACAACCCAACTCTGCTTTCCCCTAACAGAAGCTTCATCCAATGGACTCCCATACACGACACAACATGAGCTAACACGACGCGACGCGTCCAAACTCCTGGTGAGGGTCGGTGTGGGTCCTGTGGCCTCGCCCACAATTCTCAGTAATTATATTTAAGAGAGCAACTTTTTCTAGGCCTTCTGCTATTCATCCTTATTGAATCAGGGCGCCCCTTAAGCCTGCTGGGGGAGACCCTGGTCGACCTTCTGGGACAGACGTCCTGTTTTGAACACATGAGGACATAGAATGGTGTGTATATATATATATATTTATATATATATATATATATATATATATATATATATATATATATATATATATATATATATATATATATATATAGAGAGAGAGAGAGAGAGATAGAGAGAGAGAGAGAGAGAGAGAGAGAGACAGCATTATAACTTTTGTGGTGTTTACATGTGGTGAGTGGGAGGACGGGTGTATTAGTCTGTATTTGTAAGTGCTTGTGTGTACGAGAGGGTGTTAATGTGCGTGTGTGTCCAGTTACACGTGTGTACATAAGTGCTTGGCAGTAATGTGTGTGTGTTGTGTAGGAGGGAATACATCTTCATGACTGTATATACAAGTACTGTACACTACAGTATATGAGCGTGTTTGAGCGTAAGGGTACATAAGCCTGAGGCACACGTGTGGGAGTCGTAACAGAAGAGAAGACGAACCGAGGGAGAGAGGAAATGAGAAAGGGGGTGAACAAAGGAAGGGGAAGACAGAAGGAGGGAAAGAAGAGAGGGAAGAAGAGAGGGAAGGAGAGAGGGCCAAGAGAGAGTAAACACGGTAATTGCTCCATCATCCATCACTCTCACCAAATTGAAAACTGCCTCATCACCTCCTCTCAGCCGCCCGTGTGTAATGACCTGACCACCCAATTATCTCCCCCTCATCGTGTAACACCCTCCCTTCCTCTCCCATCACCATCCCCTCCCCCATCCCTTCCCCCATCAGTAACCTCCCCTCACCCATCAGTAACTTCCCCTCACCTGCCCATACAGTACTTCTCTCTCTCTCTCTCTCTCTCTCTCTCTCTCTCTCTCTCTCTCTCTCTCCTCACCCCCACCCATTCCTCACCTCTGCCCCTTATAATATATTACCCCTTGTACGCTACCTCCTAACCCCCCTCCCCATCCCCTTCACCTCTTACCCCTCCCCCCTCCCCATCCCCCTCACCTCTTACCCCTCCACCCCTCCCCATCCCCCTCACCTCTTACCCCTCCCCCCTCCCCTATCACCTTTCTTTTCCCACTTATTACCTCCCGTGCGCCTTAATTACGCCATATCCTCACACGTAATACCATCTTCGTCCGTCTCAGTAATGCTACAAAATCATTCCAACGCCACAAAGGCACTCAGAACGTCATACCAACGCCACAAAGGCACTCAGAACGTCATACCAACGCCACAAAGGCACTCAGAACGTCATACCAACGCCACAAAGGCACTCAGAAAGTCATACCAACGCCACAACAGTGATATAAAAACGACGCAGCAATACTACAACCCCTGTATATGTCGGTCACACTCTACCACAGTCACCACCAATCACCGTGAATACCACAGTCACCACCACAGTCACCACCGGTCACCATGAACACCACAGTCACCACCACAGTCACCACCGGTCACCATGAACACCACTGTCACCACCACAGTTACCACCGGTCACCATGAACACCACTGTCACCACCACAGTCACCACCGGTCACCATGAACACCACAGTCACCACCGCAGTCACCACCAGTCACCGTGAACACCACAGTCACCACCACAGTCACCACCGGTCACCATGAACACCACTGTCACCACCACAATCACCACCGGTCACCATGAACACCACAGTAACCACCACAGTCACCACCAGTCACCATGAACACCACAGTCACCACCACAGTCACCACCGGTCACCATGAACACCACAGTCACCACCAGTCACCATGAACACCACAGTCACCACCACAATCACCACCAGTCACCATGAACACCACTGTCACCACCACAATCACCACCGGTCACCATGAACACCACTGTCACCACCACAGTCACCATCACTGAACTGTAAACAACGTAAACTGTGTAAATCACTTGTAAACAAAGCGCGACTGACTGTAAACAAAACAACCCGGATGTAAAGAGAAACAACCTTGACTTAAGAGTAATTGATCGTTGTTTGTAAGTCCATAATGACAACACAACCCGGAGTTAATATCCCTTTTAATGGAGGTTGGTTGCGTTCATCTCTTATGGGATCAAAACATTCATGTGAACGATCGTGTAAACATGAGAGAGAGAGAGAGAGAGAGAGAGAGAGAGAGAGAGAGAGAGATTAATGATTCTTCGCTTTGTCTCTCTATCTCTCTCGCTTCTCTGTCATTTCTACCCTTTTACTCTCTCTCTCTCTCTCTCTTTTTCTCTCTCTCTCTCTCTCTCTCTCTTTCTCTCTCTCTCCTCTACACTCTGACACACAACAGCGTCTCACCTGGGTTTAATGATAACAAAATACCTGTGGACTAATTAATATGGGCCAGGTAATAAACAAAGGTTCCTACGATAAATGTTTCTCGTGTCTAATGATGTAAGAATCTTCCTTACTTGTTGACTTAAGGTAAAACACAGAAAATTATTGATAAAATATACAGGGAAATTTATACTGCGACTCTACCTCATCTTTGGGTGGTGGTAGAAGGAGTAGTAGTAGTAGTAGTAGTAGTAGTAGTAGTAGTAGTAGTAGTATCGGCCCCCAAAGCCGACAACAGTTGCAGATTTTGACTATGAGGCAACAGTCACTGAATGCCGTATAGATCGGCTGCTCAACTAACTCAACACAGATAGGATAGCTACTTATGTATTAGGATATTTAATATTAAGGTAATATATGGCGGCGAAGGTGTGGCTATTGGGGGAGGCTGGAGGCCACGTTATATTATGAAAAAAGAGTAGTTAAAAAAAAAAAAAAAAAAAAAAAAAAAAAAAAAAAAGTAATAGTAGTATAATAGTAGTATTAGTAGTAGTAGTAGTAGTAGTAGTAGTATATAAGCATCGTGTATTAAGATCTTATTTAGGTGTTATTTCGGGTATTTTCTGGTAATAAACCTCTACTTAATCTCTACCTCTCTCCCAGTTAATTGTTTTAGCCTGGCCCACATAATTAACAACCTGTCCCAGCCTAATTAAACTTAATTAAATTCAACCACGTTAAGTGTAATTACTACATGATAAATACTGTACGCCTGTGTGTGTGTGTGTGCATAATAATAATAATAATAATAATAATAATAATAATAATAATAATTAACGGTTTATTGAAAAAAGTTCTGCAGCCCAAAGGCTGAAAATATACATTAGACATAAATGACTTATTACATACATTGGTGGTTTAACAAGAGCCTTCAGTAGAGAAAGGTGAAGGAACATACAGTGAACATACAGTTTAATGTTTACAGTGGAGGTCACATAGGTCATGTGTGCTCAGGTGTTGAACAGCAGACACGTAGTGTAGTGACTCCCTCACAGATGGTGTTATGAGGGGCACCACCTGGTGTAGTAATTCCCTCACAGATGGTGTTATGAGGGCTTGACGTGGTGTACTAATTCCCTCACAGGTGGTGTTATGAGGGCTTGACGTGGTGTAGTAATTCCCTCACAGATGGTGTTGTGTGTGTGTGTGTGTGTGTGTGTGTGTGGAGGCTTAATATTAGAGAGAAAAATATCATCTTTCGTCAATAAATGAATTACGTCTATATATAATACACAAAGAGACGGAGTAATGTGGTGAGGAGCGACCAGTGTGTAGCGCCCCCCCTCCCCCCACACACCACACCCCAGGGGAACCACCACACACACACACACACACAAGATACAGACACACACACACACACACACACACACACACACAAGATACAGACACAGACACACACACACACACACACACACACAAGATACAGACACACATACAAACACATCCTCAGAGTATATGGCATTAATGGTGGATCACGTGATGAGAAAGACAATATTATTATTTTTATTTGTTGATTACACACACACACAGAAGACGAAGACTTAGGTCACTTGGGACACCCACGCCAGAGCTGAGGACCATCTACAACGCCTTTATTCTCCCCAAACTAACGTATGCGTCACCAGCCTGGTCGTCTTCTCTCAACTCCACCCAACAATGTCAGCTGGAGAAGGTACAGAAAAGGGCCTGCAGAATCATGCTCGGCGCAGAATACTCCGGCTAAACCAACGCTCTCTCCACCCTGGAAATGCCATCCCTCAGTGACCTCCACCACCAAGCACTGGAAAGGTTTGGCAGGGGACTACTGCACCACCCTCGCCATCGCCACCTCCTGCCTCCTGCAGCCCCCCACCCAACTCGCGCAGTCCGCCACTACAACAAAATTCAGTCCATAAGAGCCCGCACTGATAGGTATAAGAACAGCACCATCCCATCTATTGTTAAGATAATAAACAACTCCTGATTTATGTACTGTACAGCCCTGTAAATGTATTCAACGCATATTATATCATTATGTCTAAATTAAATGTAAGTCTGTATATTTTCAGTCACCGGCTGCAACTCTATTAATAAACCGTTTATTATTAATTATTATTATTATTATTAGACACACACACACACACACACACACACTTTTTTATATTCGATAGAGTGAAAATTTCCTCTTTTTACCATTACGAACAATTTGAGTTGGAGAGAGAGAGAGAGAGAGAGAGAGAGAGAGAGAGAGAGAGAGAGAGAGAGAGAGAGAGAGAGAGAGAGCATGTGTGTGTGTGTGTGTGTGTGTGTGTGTGTGTGTCTCTAATAATAATAATAAACGGTTTATTAATAGAGTTGCAGCCGGTGGCTGAAAATATACAGACTTACATGTGATTTAGACATAATGATATACGTTGAATACATTTACAGGGCTGTACAGTACATAAATCAGGAGTTGTTTATTATCTTAACAATAGATGGGATGGTGCTGTTCTTATACCTATCAGTGCGGGCTCTTATGGGCTGAATTTTGTTGTAGTGGCGGACTGCGCGAGGTGGGCTTGGGACTGCCGGTGGCAGGAGGTGGCGATGGCGAGGGTGGTGCAGTAGTCCCCTGCCAAACCTTTCCAGTGCTTGGTGGTGGAGGTCACTGAGGGATGGCATTTCCAGGGTGGAGAGAGCGTTGGTTTAGCCGGAGTATTCTGCGCCGAGCATGATTCTGCAGGCCCTTTTCTGTACCTTCTCTAGCTGACGTTGTTGGGTGGAGTTGAGAGAAGACGACCAGGCTGGTGACGCATACGTTAGTTTGGGGAGAATAAAGGCGTTGTAGATGGTCCTCAGCTCTGGCGTGGGTGTCCCAAGTGATCTAAGTCGTCGTAGCATGTAGAGACGGTACGAGGTTGCCTTGACTGTGTTATTTACATGGGCCTTCCAGTCAAGTTTGTTGTCTATAGTTACACCCAGGAGTTTGGCAGACTGCACCAGCTGTGGGTGTGTGTGTGTGTGTATGGAGGTGTGTACAGTATATGTATGTAGATACCTGTATATGTGTGATTAAGTGAAATTAAATTTATTTATTTTATTTACAGATATGTATGTATGTATGTATGTATGTAAGTATGTATGTATGTATGTATGTCCGTGACCACTAAAGGTTGTCAGTAATCACTCAGTATAGCTTCCAGACTCGCTGCCAAAATCACTATTAACCATTCCATTAATCGGTTTAACTCCTAATTACCTCCATCATCCCATTAGCACAAGTCGTCCGGGGGGGCCAAGACAGCGCTATCCCACCGCCGTAACGATGGTTGACGACCCCGTGTTAAAGCCAACGAGAACACACACCTGTTTACACCGTCACTTAACAGGCACATGCAGGTAAGACTTGATTTTATTTTTATGATAGAGTTCAGTTGTGCTTCACTAGAGGTAATTACTTAAATGATTAGTTTTGTGGAGAAAGTTTTGAAATAGTTTTATTAGGAGCCTTAAGTTATGAGGGTATATGCTCTCTCTCTCTCTCTCTCTCTCTCTCTCTCTCTCTCTCTCTCTCTCTCTCTCTCTCTCTCTCTCTCTCTCTCTCTCTCTTTCCTGAACCAAAGTAATACACTAACTGGCTGTATTAAGCCTCGGTGTGTTGACATAATCTAATATTGGGTTAAGGAGCTGAGACACACACACACACACACACACACACACACACGCAACACTCACTAAATATTAAGATTTATCATTAACTAACTTGCTAAGCTCTGTACTTTTCCTCCATTATGGCTGAAAGGAAAAAACTATATCACAATTTATAGTATTTAAAACAACATATTTTTTTTATACAGATTAATGAGAAAGATTTGTAAATTATGATGCAGGTTCATTTAATTTTAATATATTATGGATATACAGTAGTGTGTGTGTGTGTGTGTGTGTGTGTGCATTGATTTTTTTATTGATGTTAATAAAAATAATAATAATAATAATAATAATAATAATAATAATAATAATTCACATATCATCGAACAACAGCAGTAGTAACGTACAATACCCCTCCTCATCAGATGACAGACAGACAGACAGACACATGGCAAACAGACACAGACAGACAGGCAGACAAACAGACAGACAAGCAGACAGTCACCCAGTTAAATAGACAGAAAGACAGCAGGACACATGACAGACAGACAGACAGACAGACACACACTACAGTACACAAACTCATTCTATCATACACTGGTAAAAAAAAAAAGGTGAAACATCGCTCATCTGGTTCAATAAAATCTTTAGGGAAAAAAACAAGTAATAATTAAAAAGGTTTGAGTCTTTTCATCAAATGGACTTTTATAAACTGATTCAACAAAACGATAATCGCCACCAATCGAGAGTCTATCTGTCTGTCTGTCTGTCTGTCTGTCTGTCTATTTGTCTATCTGAAAGGAAGGTCGAACGGAGGTGGGAGGTGAATGAGGAGGGAGGGAGGTGGTGGTGGTGGTGGTGGTGTTGGTGTTGGTGATGGTGGTGGTGGTGGTGGTGGTGATGATGGTGGTGGTGGTGGTGGTGGTGGTGGTGGTGATGGTGGTGGTGGTGGTGGTGGTGGTGGTGGTGGTGGTGTTGGTGTTGGTAATGGTGGTGGTGGTGGTGGTGGTGGTGGTGGTATATGGAACAGCAATGGTCACTGGTTCCCCTCTCTTCCTCCTCCTCTTCCCCTTCTTCTCCTACTCTTCGTCTCCCTCCTCCTCCATCACGGGGCCAACTAATGAGTGAGAGAACTTGAGGGAGGTGAGAGACTCGTGGTGGTGAGGAACATGGGCTTATTTTACCCATATTTTCTAGGACCATCTTCTTCTCTCCCTCCCCTTCCCTCCTTCTCTTATCTCTTACTTGTTCTCTCTCATTCTTATTTCTGTATCTTTCCCTTATCGTTTATTCCTCTTTTGTGTTGTTCTTGTTATCTCTGTTCTTCTTCCTTCCTTCCTTCTCTCTCTCTCTCTCTCTCTCTCTCTCTCTCTCTCTCTCTCTCTCTCTCTTCTCCGGTCTCCACCATTCTATATCGTCTTCCTCCTCCTCCTCCACCTTCTCTCCCTTCTCCACCTCCTCCACCTCCCACCCCCTCCTCCACCCCTTACTCCTCCTCCTCCACCTCCCACCCCCTCCTCCACCCCTTACTCCTCCTCCTCCTCCACCTCCCACCCCCTCCTCCACCCCTTACTCCTCCTCCTCCTCCACCTCCCACCCCCTCCTCCACCCCTTACTCCTCCTCCACTTCCACCTCCGCCCCCACCTCCACCCCTTACTCCTCCTCCTCCACCTCCCACCCCCTCCCCCACCCCTTACTCCTCCTCCTCCTCCACCTCCCACCCCCACCTCCACCCCTTACTCCTCCTCCTCCACCTCCCACCCCCTCCTCCACCCCTTACTCCTCTTCCCCCTGCACCTCCCACCCCCTCCTCCACCCCTTACTCCTCTTCCCCCTGCACCTCCCACCCCCACCTCCACCCCTTACTCCTCCTCCTCCACCTCCCACCCCCTCCTCCACCCCTTACTCCTCTTCCCCCTGCACCTCCCACCCCCACCTCCACCCCTTACTCCTCCTCCTCCACCTCCCACCCCCTCCTCCACCCCTTACTCCTCCTCCCCCTGCACCTCCCACCCCCACCTCCACCCCTTACTCCTCCTCCTCCACCTCCTACCCCCTCCTCCACCTCCATCCGACACTGTCCCTCTGGTGGTCGCTGAGAGAATTAATGAACGTAATTAAGTCGTATCGTAGTTCTGTGTCAAGTACACTTAATTACTCTTTAACTTCATTTACAGTGTGACGAAGATGTTGTGTGTTGCCTGTTAATGTTGTTGTTGTCTTATTTTAATGTAGGAATGATTAAAATACGGTGTTTGTAATTTATATTTGATAGGAAGGTTTGGTTAGGTTAGGTTAGGTTAGGTTAGGTTCGTAATAATATCATTAATTGACAGCTTATTTTGTCAGTTCGAAATTTCTATAATGTATATGATGAAGAACTGATGAAGTTGCGTTAGTGCGGGGAGAATTTTTGCCCGTCAGCGCTTGTAACGAGACAGGCATAAAGGATCTGCCTCGTGGATTAACATTGCTAGTCAGTGAGTCAGTTAATGAATCAGTCAGCCAGTTACCTAATAAGTAAGGCAGCCATTCAATCAGTCAGCCAGTCACCTAATAAGTAAGGCAGCCATTCAATCAGTCCCAGTCACCCAATCAGCAAACCAGTCAGTCAGTCAACTAATCAATAAACCAGTCACTCAATCAGTCAGCCATCTACTTATTCAGCCACCCACCCACCCAGTCAATCAGTCAGTCACTCCCCTAACCATTCAGCCAGTCAATCAGTCAGTCACTCCCCTAACCATTCAGCCAGTCACCCAGTCAATAAGTCAAGTCAGTGAGTCACTATGGGAACTAACACAGCCGTAACAGAAGCCCACACTGTGTTCCATACATCTTCACCTGACCTCCAACCTCCACCTTCTAACCTCCACCCAGTTACACCCTCCTCCACCGACCTCCATCAACCTCTACCCACCTTCACCCACCTCCGCCCACCTCAGCCCACCTGTGATAATCAAGAGAGTGCCGGAGATGATACCATTACTCGCTGCCCCTCCAGAGGTCAAGGGTTAACACACAATAGGGTCATTGGTAGTTTAAAATACCTGTTAACGGAAGATTGAGACAAGATTAATGGTCTGAGGGGAGGCAGGTGGTGAGGGGAGGCAGGTGGTGTAGGTGTGAAGGGAGGCAGGTGATGAGGGGAGGCAGGTGGTGTAGGTGTAAGAGGAGGCAGGTAGTGTAGGTGGTGAGGGGAGGCAGGTGGTGTAGGTGTGAAGGGAGGCAGGTGATGAGGGGAGGCAGGTGGTGTAGGTGTGAGGGGAGGCAGGTAGTGTAGGTGGTGAGGGGAGGCAGGTGGTGTAGGTGGTGAGGGGAGGCAGGTGGTGTAGGTGTGAGGGGAGGCAGGTGGTGTAGGTGTGAGGGGAGGCAGGTGGTGTAGGTGTGAAGAGAGGCAGGTAGTGTAGGTGGTGAGGGGAGGCAGGTGGTGTAGGTGTGAGGGGAGGCAGGTGTGAGGGGAGGCAGGTGTGAGGGGAGAGGGCAGGAGATAAAGAGGTGTTGTGTTACCTGTTGAGGAGAGGGATCATTATCTTTATTTATATACAGGGTGATGAAAAAAGGTTACCCCGATATTTTTTTTTTGGGGGGATGACCCTGTATTTCCAAACATGGCAACTAAGAGGAAAGTGATGATAAAGGAGAGATGGTACAAGGAGATAAATATGTAGACAGAGAGAGGATATAATTGATAGCTTAAAGATTCACCTAACCTAACCTAACACAAGCTATAGATAACCTAACCTAACCTAACCTAACCTAACCTTATTCCCTTCAGATAGTGTTAGGGTGGATAATGTTTAAGTCATTACACACACACACACACACACACACACACACACCAGGGAGGGGTAGTCTATGAAGCACAATTCATTATCACGGGTGAGATGACAAAGTTGGTGTGTTTTTACCGTAAAGTATGGTAAGGTTGGCAGAGTAGGGTGGCAGACATGGCAGAGAGGCAGGCAGACGGGTAGGAAGGATGGCAGGCAGACGGGTAGGAAGGATGGTAGGCAGATAAACAGACAGGCAGGAACGTATTGGTTTAGTGAATAGTTATAGAGTTTAAGTAGATTTTGGCGAAATGGCAGAGTTTAATTTAAAAATTTTGTCTTTTTTTTTACGGCAGAATATGTAGGTGAGGTGGCAGATTCAGGCGACAGGCAGACTGATAGACAGAAAAGTATTTGGGCAGGTAAATAATGATTGGTGATTAGCTAGGGAGGAGGGGGGGAGGGGGGTGGACGGGGTGGAATAGAGGACTCATTCAGCTTTCATTACAATACCCGATTTTTTTTCATGTCTATTGGTCGAGTAGAGGCAAGGGTGGTGGGAATGGGGGAGAAATAGGGAGGAATGGGGTTTATATATAGGGCTGATAATAATTGGGGGTGAAAATAGGGAGTTACCAGTGGGAGTGGGTGGAGGGGGAGGGAGTGGGGAGGAGGGAATACCAGCTTGGACGGGGGAGGTAATTGGTGTTAATGGGGAGAAATTGTGGTTTGTAAATGGGGTGGAATGGGGATGAGGATGGGGAAGCAATGGTTAATTAAGAGAGAGAGAGAGAGAGAGAGAGAGAGAGAGAGAGAGAGAGAGAGAGAGAGAGAGTCTGTCGAGGGATCTTGTAAATATTTGCTGTTGGAATTTTCTGGTTCTTGTTTGACAGGGAAGAGGCTACCTTGAGCTATTGGGGGGGAGGGGGAGGGGGAAGGGAGGATAGAGAAGGGGGGATTTGGAGAAGAAGTAGAATATGAGGGAGGAGAGAGGAGGTAATATGTGGAGAAGGAGAGGGAGAAGGAGAGGGAGGAGAAGGAGTAGGAGAAAGAGAAGGAGATTAAGGATATGATGGAAGAGAGAGTAGAAGGATGTGAAGGAGGAAGGATGAAGGAGAAGAGGAAGAGGAGGGAAGAAAGAGGGGTAAGATGGAGGAAGAGTAGGAGGAGGAGATGACAGAGAACATAAACACAGATAAAAAACAAAACAAAAACATAAATAAACACAAACATGAAGAAAAAATGAACACGAAATACAAACATACCTGGAGGTTAATTAGAACACCTTACATAACAACTTATATAACTACCTGAGAAATATCTATCATTAATTATTATCATTAATCTCTTTCGTAATGATTAATTAAGTAAACTCTGGCTACTTATTACTTAAACACTGTATATCCCTGGCACTTAAGGGAGCTGTAAAGTAACTCAACATCTTACGACTTAATTACACGTCGCTATTAATAGTTTCCTGTATTGTTATTGTTGTTAATGATGACGTCATTCTGTGTTTACCTCAGTGGTGTGGTCGCTTAATGGGGGCCACTCGTAGTGTTGCCACATGGTGAGTCGCGATTATTGAGCAAATCATCGTCCGTGACCAAATTGAGAGTCGATGGATTATTGTGATTGTGTGGTGGTGGTGGTGATTGTGTGGTGGTGGTGGTGATTGTGTGGTGGTGGTGGTGTATTGGAGGTGGTCGTGGTGGTGTGGTAGTAGTGGTGGTGATGATGGTGTGATGATGTGGTGGTGGTGATTGTGTGGTGGTGGTGGTGTATTGGAGGTGGTAGTGGCGGTGTGGTAGTAGTGGTGGTGATGATGGTGTAATGATGTGGTGGTGGTGATTGTGTAGTGGTGGTGGTGATTGTGTGGTGGTGGTGGTGATTGTGTGGTGGTGGTGGTGTATTGGCGGTGGTAGTGGTGGTGTGGTAGTAGTGGTGGTGATGATGGTGTGATGATGTGGTGGTGGTGTGTGGTGAAAATAGTGGTGATGATTGTAGTGGCATTGGTTAGTATTGTTGTTGTTATTGTTCTTGTTGTTCTCATTATTCTATCATCATCATCATCATCATCACAAAAATCATCTCAAATGAAAAGCCACACACACACACACACACTTACACACACACACCACGGTCAAAGTTAATTCCGTCTCATTGACCAATCACCGTCAAGTTTAGCTGCGCCATCCGAGTTAACTTTTGCCTCCGGGCTGGGCCACACTCACACCTGGGGTCACACTCACACCTGGGGCCACACTCACACCTGGGGCCACACTCACACCTGGGGGCACACACACCTAGGGCCACACTCACACCTGGGGCCACACACACACCTGGGACCACACAAACATCTGGGGCCACACTCACACCTTGGGCCACACTCACACCCGGGGTCACACCTACACCTGGGGCCACACACATACTTGGGCCACACTCACACACACCTGGCACCACACAAACACCTGGGCCACACTCACACCTTGGGACACACTCACACCTTGGGCCACACTCACACACACACCTGGCACCACACTCACACCCGGGGCCACACTCACACCTGGGGGCCACACACACACACACACACACACACACACAGTTTCTACCTTAAACTACTCTTCAATTTCTGAGTGGTTGGAGTGAGAACGTATCTAACTGACTCACTTAACCTACGTCATAAACTTAACTTACGAGGAAATATTAGATTCTTAAAGGATCGTCCCAACAACCCTCCCCTTAACCGGAGCCAGAAAAATGTCTCTAATTGGTTCCTTTGAGTTAGGACACAGAACTGGAGGTATAAAAGGTTCGTGTGTGACTTGTCTCTTGTAAAGGGACATCTCAGAATATGTCCTTCTCTCTACCTTAATTTATAACAAGAAATTGACAGAGAAAATGGCGTCGATATTGACCTAAGACTCCGCCATAACTAGTCATGTTAGGCAGTTCTATAAATATCTTTTATGACTGACTGATTGGTTAATTCACTGACTGACTGACTGACTGACTGACTCAATTGACTGACTGACTGACTGACTGGAAGAGAAATCACCTTGAGTGCCTTAGTCCGCTCACGTCAAAAGATCCTCAGTGCAATCCTGGATGAAGCTTACACACACACAGGGGAGGGGGGGTGGGGAGGGGAGGTGGGGAGGGGGAGGGATATGGGGAGGGGGAGGGGAGGTTGGGAGGGGGAGGGGGGGAGGGGGAGGGGAGGGGACGTTAGACTTAGGGTCGTCAACACGGTATATCAGATTAATCTCCTCCCAAGCCTACCACAGTTACCACTCATCCCCTTCACCTCTCTCTCTCTCTCTCTCTCTCTCTCTCTCAAATTATTATACACACGCTTAAAACACACACACACACACAGAGGGAAAAAGCGAGGAGTGTTATTTGAACATGTAAAGTGTTAGTGGCCCCATATTTCACTGTGTTAATTAAGGAGAGGTCGACCACTACTGTCAGTCGCCGCCTGTGTTGTCTGCCCGCCTGAAATTTACACAAGAAATAACAAAAAAAAAACAGAGAAAATTACTGTGTTTTAGTTTGTTTTACTGTGTGTGTGTGTGTGTGTGTGTGTGTGTGTGTTTGTGTGTGTGTGTGCTTTAACCCTCTGGCTGTTACAGATTACCTCAAGCTAAATATAATCGTGTGGTGGCGGCCAGAATAAAATTATGAAGTGTGGCAATACCTGGTAAAGGGTTAACTGCGCTAGGTTTTAATATGTGTTGTATATACTCTTATGAGGGCGGTATACTGATGTGTTTTTGTGTATATGTAATAGTGTGTACTCTGTGTGTGTGTGTGTGTACGTGAATGTGTATGTTCTACTGTATGTATGGGTGTATATTTGTGGCCATCACCACCACCACCACCACCCTCACCACCACCACCATCCCCACTATCACCACCACCACCACCACTACCACCCTCACCACCACCACCTCACCACCACCCTCACAAACACCCCCACCACCACCACCACCACCACACCTCACCACCACCACCACTACCACCCTCACCACCACCACCTCACCACCACCACCACCACTACCATTCCCACTATCACCACCACCACCACCACCACCACTACCATCCCCACTATCACCACCACCACCACCACCACCACTACCACCTCACCACCACCCTCACAAACACCCCCACCACCACCACCACCACACCTCACCACCACCACCACCACTACCATCCCCACTATCACCACCACCACCACCACCACCCTCACCACCACCACCTCACCACCACCCTCACAAACACCCCCACCACCACCACCACCACCACACCTCACCACCACCACCACCACCACTACCACCCTCACCCTCACCACCACCACCTCACCACCACCCTCACAAATACCCCCACCACCACCACCACCACCACCACCACCACACCTCACCACCACCACCACCACCACTACCACCCTCACCACCACCACCTCACCACCACCCTCACAAACACCCCCACCACCACCACACCTCACCACCACCACTACCACCCTCACCACCACCACCTCACCACCACCCTCACAAACACCCCCACCACCACCACACCTCACCACCACCACCACCACCACTACCACCCCCACTATCACCACCACCACCACTACCACCCCCACTATCACCACCATCCCCACTATCACCACCACCACCACCACCACACCTCACCACCACCACCACCACTACCACCCCCACTATCACCACCACCACCACCACCACACCTCACCACCACCACCACTACCACCCTCACCACCACCACCTCACCACCACCACCACACCTCACCACCACCACCACTACCACCCTCACCCTCACCACCACCACCTCACCACCACCCTCACAAACACCCCCACCACCACCACACCACACCACCACCACCACCACCACCACCACTACCACCCTCACAAACACCCCCACCACCACTACCCTCACAAACACCCCCACCACCACCACCACACCTCACCACCACCACCACCACCCCCACTATCACCACCATCACCACCACCATCACCACCTTCCCCACTATCACCAAGTATTCTAGCCACGCCTTTTGATCACCTGACGCCTCAGAGAACTCCTACAGGAACGCAGGACACCCGAGACGCGGTGCTGCCCACGTCCAGCCCTCCAGCGGGTAAGACAACACTCACCTGACGGCGACAAACACACAGGAATCTGAGGTATTACCCAGCCTCTTCAGACACCACCAGAAGGAGGGTTTTCCAATTAACCTGGGCAGCTGAGGCATTTAAAAACTGCCTGCACTCTACACCTGAGATGGGGATAGTGGTAGTTGTGGTGGTAGTGGTGGTGGTGGGGGTGACAGTGGTGGTAATGGTGGTAGTGATGTTGGTTGTGATGGGAGTGAGTGTGTTGGTGGTGGTAGTGGGTGTCTTGGTGGTGGTAGTGGTGGTGATGACAGTGGTGGTGGTAATGACAGTGGTAGTGGTAATGACAGTGGTAGTAATAGTGGTGGTGGTAGTGGTGGTGATGGCAGTGGTAGAGGTTAGTGGTGATGGTAATGTGAAATAGTGTATGTGAGAGAGAGAGAGAGAGAGAGAGAGAGAGAGAGAGAGAGTAAAACAATAACTATCGCACTAGAGTAAGTCATAGCTGATAAAGAACCCGTAGCTCCACCTTTTATACAGGTATATTAAACTTTATAAAGGTGTAATAGACTCTATAACCACAAGCCTAGCACCCTATATAAGGTACAGTACATAACCGGTTACATTACCTTATAAAGACGACAGGTGTGGTCCCTCTGAGCCAGGTAAAGTAGAACACACCTGCTGCTCTCCTCAACGCTGTTATATTACTCCTGGCACCTACTGATCATCGTCTGGCCAATGGGAGGCCTGTAGGAGACTCAGCTACTTAACTGCTCATTAGTGCTTGTTAACTTGGCCAGTGTTATGTTATATGGATATACGTATATAAAGATTCGTTCATATATTCAACACTAATTGTGATTTTTGGGGAATTTTGTAAAAGTTAGTTTTTTCATGTTAAAACTATATATACTTTTCCATAAATATATGACTTACTCTTAAAATTGTTGTATTTTTCTGAAACATGTTGTGGCGCCAAAACTTTTGTATTGTAATTTTTTCATGAATTCTGTAAAACCTGATATATTTTCCTTATCACTTTTTGAAGAATAATTTTTATATCTGTATATTTTTTTGTAATTTTAAACAAGAACGATTTTGTATTCAGAATTTTCCTTGTTTTTTGGTATTTTTTGTGTTTAGTCTTTATCTTTGTTTATTTATTTATTATTATTATTATTATTATTATTATTATTATTATTATTATTAAATCGTCTAAATGCTTATTATAATTTAAGGCATTTTTTTATCAGTTCGTTCAAATATGTTTCGTATTTATCACATTTAAGTCTCAATTGATTCATTCTGGGACGAAACATTATGACACATGAGGACTCAGTGTTCAGTGTTTGGGGTTTTCAATGACTACTGTATTTCTATTTCATAAGTTGGGTTAAATGTATCCTTGATGGCTACAACACAATACAACGTCACTATAACTACACAACATCACAATACATCACAACACTGCAATACATCACACTACATCACAATACCACAATACAACATCACAATAATGTAACAACACAACACTACACAGCACCACAAAACCATAACAACAATACAACCACTACATCACAAAACCATAACAACATCATAACAACACCAATTTGTAAATATAGGTCATTTGGGAGGTGCTTACAACACTAGCCTAAATAATGTGTGATAGTAGTAATAGTAGTAATAATAGTAGTAGTAGTAGTAGCCCTTGTGGTAGTAGTAGTCACCACTGCACTCAACCCATTATCACCCACCACGACTTTCTCTCCTCCCTCAGAAAGATTCACTTGCCGCCATGCTACTCAGTCTTTACGCACACCACTGCTTCTTGGAACACATAGTCGATGATATACACATTTACACAGCCAGTCTGTACACAACCTATCAGAAGCAGGAGCCCGACCCTGGCCTGGCAACAGACTGGAGCGTGTCTGTGCGAGGCGGGGCTGCGTACAGACGCCTGGCTGTATATTATATATGCATTCTTAGTGAACACAATATTTGTTCATATGTTGGCAGAGAGCCATATTAGCTGCCACCGTCCCTTACCCGCCTTCCTGTTTATGGCTTAATATCGTCGCCTGAGTGTGCTTCCTCCTCCTCCTGGGACCCCTAGCTGCTGGGAGTGGCCTCTAGCTGCTGAGAGTGGCTCCTAGCTGCTGAGAATGAACTTTTCACCAGCTGGAGAACGTGGAGCATGACGTACAGTGAATTTCACATAACGTAAACAAAGTAACATTCCTACATGGAGGAAACTAGCATTAATAAATGAATTAATTGGAGAAACCCAAAACTAATCGTCAGCATTATTTTTATTTTTCACCTTTCCTTAATTCTAAATAATATATCTCGTGTTTGTTTTATATATCTTGAATTTATTCTTCTAGGCAGATTTTTATGTTCCAGTTATGAGTAAAATCCAACAGACAAACCATTAAGAATTCAACTATCGTATCTTACACGTAATAGATGGCGGGCTACCTGACTCTCACCTGCTTTACCAACAAAACCCAGTAAATGACCGACATTCCCTTCATTTGCCTGACACAGATAGAGTTATTCTGGCCATGTGTTCGTTAGCCTAATGCTCTTGATATTGGACTGAGTCACCCCGAACAACTCAGCCGTGAGATATGACATTTGACAATTCGCCCGGAAATCATCACAGGTTGAGTGGATGGAATATTTATTAGACCTCGTCTGACAGGGTTGGCCCATGGCTGAGTGACTGTAAGATTTGCTCTTTCTCTCTCTCTCTCTCTCTCTCTCTCTCTCTCTCTCTCTCTCTCTCTCTCTCTCAATCTATCTATCTATCCATTTGTAGTGAACATCCAGTTGTAAATCTTATAGTGCCCGGTCCTTACAGACCCTAACCTAACCTAACCAATCCTAACCTTATCTAACCTAACCTAACCTAACCTATCCTAACCTAACCTATCCTAACCTTATCTAACCTAACCTAACCTAACCTAACCTATCCTAACCTAACCTATCCTAACCTACCCTGATCATGACCTAACTTAACCCATTTATTATATTAGGATCACGTTAGGTTTTGTGTCCCATTGACTGTGACTGGTGCCTATTGTTAATGGGGTCTATTAGAAGACATCTCCATTAGAGGTATGTTTATTAGAACTGTCGGCCATCAACACTGAACCCCATTAGGATTGGCCATTAGAATTGTGGCCCATTAGAACTATGGCTCATTATAACTGTGGCCCATTAGAACTGTGGTCCATTATAACTGTGGCCCATTAGCACTGGTAGCCCATTATAACTGCGGCCTATTAGCACTGTGGCCCATTAGAACTGGTAGCCCATTATAACTGTGGCCCATTAGAACTGGTAGCCCATTATAACTGTGGCCCATTAGAACTGGTAGCCCATTATAACTGTGGCCCATTAGAACTGGTGGTCCATTTAACCAATCAGAGACTATTCCTCCCTTCTCGTATAGTCATTCCTACATATAATGACACAAAGAAAATATATCTTGTTTATTATGTGCATTAAGATGTCTTATATGACTAACTGTAATTATCTTCGTTATTGAGGAGAGGAGTGAGAGGCGAAGAGAGGGAGAGGGGAAAAGTTAGGTAAGAAGCCGAGAAGAAGGAAGGGAGAATAAAGTATGGGAAGACAAGAGGGGGGGGGAGAGGAAGAGAAGTCACAGGCAGGAAAGAGGGAGTAGAGAAACAAGAGAGGGAAAGAGCGAGGGAAAGAAGAGAGAGGGAGAGAAGATAGGGGTAAAGATAGAGAGAGGAAGAAAGAAGGAGAGAGAGGGGAGAGAGAGAGAGGAAGAAAAAGAAAGAGAGAGGGAGAAAGAGACACTCGCTGATGCATCAGGAAATAATGAGTGGTGTCGTGCACTATGAGGCGACATCAATATGGAATTCATCGGTTCATTTAGTAAATGGTTGCCATCTATTGGTGCGTCCCAGGCCTGGTGGAGGGAAGGTCTGGTGGGGGGCGGAGGGAGGGCCTAGTGGAGGGAAGGTCTGGTGATGGGAGAGAGGGAGGGAAGGTCTGGTGGGGGGCGGAGGGAGGGAGGGTCTGGTGGGGGGCGGAGGGAGGGCCTAGTGGAGGGAAGGTCTGGTGATGGGAGAGAGGGAGGGAAGGTCTGGTGGGGGCGGAGGGAGGGAGGGTCTGGTGGGGGGCGGAGGGAGGGCCTAGTGGAGGGAAGGTCTGGTGATGGGAGAGAGGAAGGGAAGGAGGGCCAAGTAGAGGGAGGGGAGGTGTATAGGAGGGAGGGAGGGAATGGCCTGTTGAAGGGAGGGATGGAGGGCATGGTGGTGGGGAATGAAGAGAGAATGAAAGGGGTTGGTGAGGAAGGAAGATAGGAAATCAAAGAAGGTATTGAAGAAGGTGTGGAAGGGAAGCGGGAAAGGAAGTACAGAGGGAAGGAAGGGAGGAAACCAGGAAGGAAGGAAGGAAAGGGTAAAGAGGAGGAAGGAAAGAGAAGTAGGGAGGGACAGGGTTATGGTAGGGAGGGCAGCATAAAGAGGAGGGGTGAATGAAGGAGGGAGGGGAGGGGAGAGAGGGAGGGGAGGGAAAGGAGAGAGGGAGGGAGGTGAGGGAAGGGAGGGGAGAGAGGGAAGGATGAGGGGAATATTGCTAAGTATAAAATTGATTGTGGGTCGCGGAGAGGGGTCGTGTGAATTTGCCGAGCTGAGTGTGATGGTGGTGAGTGGGATGGTGGTAGCTTGTGAGTGGGATGGGTGAAAGTGGGTGTTGTGGTGGTGGTGAGTGGGATGGTGGTAGTTTATGAATGGGATGGTGGTAGCTTGTGAGTGGGATGGGTGAAAGTGGGTGTGGTGGTGGTGAGTGGGATGGTGGTAGTTTATGAATGGGATGGTGGTGAGTGGGATGGTGATAGCTTGCGAGTGGGATGGCGGTAGTTTGTGAGTAAGAGGTGGTAGCTTGTGAGTGGGATGGCGGTAGTTTTTGAGTAAGATGGTTGTGAGTGGGATGGTGGTAATAAGTGAATGGTAAGTGAAATGGTGTTGAGTGGGATAGTGGTAAGTAGGATTGTAGTGATTGGGACGGTAGTGAGTGGGACGTTGGTAAATAGGATGGTGGTGAGTGGGCTGCTTTTAAAACCTCGTATTACTGGACAGAAAGCACCCAATAGGCAGGATCAGGTCGGCTTTGCCCGTGAGGACGCTCTTGCGCTTGGCGAAGTGTCCTCAGGTTGTCAATGGCTGGCGGCGTCAACGTCAGCCGGGGCAACAGGTAATCACGTCAGCTATTGTACTGCTCTACGTGAAGTGTGGGAGAGAGAGAGAGAGAGAGAGAGAGAGAGAGAGAGAGAGAGAGAGAGAGAGAGATTAAAGGAAGATGGAGGAGAAGAAAGGATAAATAAGGAAAAAAGAAGTAAAAGCAGAAAGAAGAAGAAAAAGAAGAAAAAGAAGAAGAAGAAGAAGAAGAATCAAAAGATAAAAATAATAAAATATCTCAAAATATCTCGTCTCCCTTCATCTCCTGTCTCACGGGGTCATGGGCTGAGCGTCTCGCGGGACGGAGGAGAAGGGAGAGAGAGATAGACAGATTAATCCGGATTTCACACGTATGACTTTACTAATTGAAAGTCTGACGAAATTTGGTGGGTCCCTTTTTCACCTAATATGACGTCCTGGGCTGTGGTATTGTCTTGTCTGTCTGTCTGTCTGTCTGTCTGTCTGTGTCTCTCTCTCTCTCTCTCTCTCTCTCTCTCTCTCTCTCTCTCTCTCTCCCTGGACATAGTCAACGTGTCTTCTTTGTCCAAAATGTTGTCTTACTGATGGGGTGGGGGGGGAGGAAAGAGACCACGTTACCTTGGCGACATAGAGCACCTCAGGAGGAAGGGAGGGCGGGAAGGAGAGAGGACGGGAGGAAAGGAAGGAGAGAGGACTGGGTGGAAAGGAAGGAGAGAGGACTGGGTGGAAGGAAGGAGGAAGGGAGGGAAGGGAGAAGAGAAGAATGAAGGATCGAGGAATAGAGGAGGAAAGGAGAGAGGACGGGAGGGAAGGAAGGAGGAAGGGAGGGAAGGGAGACGAGAAGAATGAAGGATCGAGGAATAGAGGAGGAAAGGAGAGAGGACGGGAGGGAAGGAAGGAAAGAGAGAGGGAGGGAAACGGGGAGCTAAATTAATGTCACCTCGACTCGACAAAGAGAGAAATTCTCCCTCTGGTCGACGTCTCAAGAATTCTCACAGTGGAGTGCATAATGCAACACCATCGAGCACCACTTACTGACAACCTTCTGAGAACTGTCGCCTCACTGAATTTAACTGTTTGACTGAGAGACTGTAAGACGTTATCACAGTCAGTCATAACGTAAGGAAAAATGAACTGTGTAATATCAGAGTGTGTTGAATGATACACCTTAACACTTTAAACGTGTGTCAGTGTGTGTATGTGTGTGTGTGTTGGTGCAGCTGAGACGATAATGTTAACGCTGACAGCCTGATGGTGGCGGATTTGTTTGACTGGTGAGAGGGAGGGAGGGATGATAGTCGTGGTTGTGGTGAGGATGGTAGTGGTGGTAAGGGTTGTTAAGGTGATTGTGGTAGTACATTGGAAGTAGCTTATCTGCCACGCCCCCTCACTCCCCCTACCACGCCCCTGACGCCCCCTCCCATGCTCTCCACGCCCCCTCCCACCTCATCTGCGTGTACCCTGGCAACCTTTGTTCTTATTCACTGTTCACCTGCTCCGTTACACACTCCCCTCACCCCCTAACCTAACCTAACCAAACCTAACCTAACCTAACCTAACCTAACCAAACCTAACCTAACCTGTCTCTGGGGTGTAAATTATTCGTATGGTCTGAATAATTTTAGTAATTATCACAAGTATAAAAACTAGAGTAAATTTGACGAATAATTGTGTGAGTTATGTGAAAAATCGTGAGAAATAATAATTGATGTTAATTTAAAAAAATTTAGGAATCATTTGAGGAGTTAAGATAATTGTATACGAATAATTACGAAATATATATACATATATATATGAATTATTATCAAACCATTTTAGGAATGATCAAGATTTACATAATTTGTTTAAAAAATAATATTAAAGTTTAAAAAATGTACATGAATTGCCGAAAGATTATAGGAATTATCACGAAATTTAGACGAATTATACAAAGAATTATTAGAATTATCAAGATTATAGAGTTTTCGGTGTTGAAGCCCTCAGCTCCCTGGTATAATGACACTCCAGTGAGGCCCTCCTGTATCTTAGCGTGATCACCAGTACCCCACGCCCTCCCACGCCTTCCACGCCCTCCCACGCCCTCCTCCCATGCCCCCTACTTACGCCTTGCTACCTTCAACCTCTCTCACAACCATCCATCACCACCACTACCACTACCCCTCACAACCATCCATCACCACCACTACCACTACCCCTCACCACCATCCATCACCACCACTACCACTACCCCTCACCACCATCCATCACCACCACTACCACTACCCCTCACCACCATCCATCACCACCACTACCACTACCCCTCACAACCATCCATCACCACCACTACCACTACCCCTCACCACCATCCATCACCACCACTACCACTACCCCTCACCACCATCCATCACCACCACTACCACTACCCCTCACCACCACTACCCCTCACCACCATCCATCACCACCACTACCACTACCCCTCACAACCATCCATCACCACCACCACTACCACTACCCCTCACCACCATCCATCACCACCACTACCACTACCCCTCACCACCATCCATCACCACCACCACCACTACCCCTCACCACCATCCATCACCACCACTACCACTACCCCTCACCACCACTACCACTACCCCTCACCACCATCCATCACCACCACTACCCCTCACCACCATCCATCACCACCATTACCACTAGCCCTCACCACCATCCATCACCACCACTACCACTACCCCTCACCACCATCCATCACCACCACTACCACTACCCCTCATCACCATCCATCACCACCACTACCACTACCCCTCACCACCATCCATCACCACCACTACCACTACCCCTCACCACCATCCATCACTACCACTACCCCTCACCACCATCCATCACCACCACTACCACTACCCCTCATCACCATCCATCACCACCACTACCACTACCCCTCACCACCATCCATCACCACCACAACCACTACCCCTCACCACCATCCATCACCACCACTACCACTACCCCTCACCACCATCCATCACCACCACTACCACTACCCCTAACCACCATCCATCACCACCACTACCACTACCCCTCACCACCATCCATCACCACCACTACCACTACCCCTAACCACCATCCATCACCACCACTACCACTACCCCTCACCACCATCCATCACCACCACTACCCCTCATCACCATCCATCACCACCACTACCACTACCCCTCACCACCATCCATCACCACCACTACCACTACCCCTAACCACCATCCATCACCACCACTACCCCTCACCACCGTCCATCACCACCACTACCACTACCCCTCACCACCATCCATCACCACCACTACCACTACCCCTAACCACCATCCATCACCACCACTACCACTACCCTCACCACCATCCATCACCACCACTACCACTACCCCTCACCACCATCCATCACCACCACTACCACTACCCCTCACCACCATCCATCACCACCACTACCACTACATCTCACCACCATCCATCACCACCACTACCACTACCATCCATCACCACCACTACCACTACCCCTCACCACCATCCATCACCACCACTCCCACTACCCCTCACCACCATCCATCACCACCACTCCCACTACCACCATCCATCACCACCATACCACTACCCTCACACCACTACCACTACCCTCACCACCATCCATCACCACCACCACTACCACCACCCCTCACCACCATCCATCACCACCACTACCACTACCCCTCACCACCACTACCACTACCCCTCACCACCACTACCACTACCCCTCACCACCATCCATCACCACCACTACCACTACCCCTCACCACCACTACCACTACCCCTCACCACCATCCATCACCACCACTACCACTACCCCTAACCACCATCCATCACCACCACTACCACTACCCCTCACCGCCTCCAATTACCACCATCTACCACCATCTCCCACCACGTACTCGTACTATCACCACTACCACTATCTTCAGAACCTACAGTGAGAGAGAGAGAGAGAGAGAGAGAGAGAGAGAGAGAGAGAGAGAAACTTGATGGTAAGGCGCGTCTAAGTGGGGGGGGGGGGGGGAGGTGGGAGCAAGAGGGAGCTACGCCACTTACGGTGATTGTAACGCTTAAAAAATTATCCCTCGCTAAACATGGGAGGTCGGGAAGGGGGGTGAGGGGAGGGGTTGAGGGGAGGGGGTAAGTGGGAGGGGAGGGGAGGGGAGGGGAGGGGAGGTAGTCTTTCATGATATTAGGTTAGATAACCCCCTCCCAACATTTCCCCTCACCTCACTTCTTCTCCCCTCACCTCACCTCCTGCCCTTCCCATCACCATCCCCTCACCTCCTCTACCCTCCTCTTCCTCCCACTCCCCTTCTCTTTCTTCTCCTCACTTCTCTCCTCACCTCCTCTACCCTCCTCTTCCTCCCCCTTCCCTCCTCTTTCCTCTCCTCACTTCTCCCCTCACATCCTCTCCTCTCCCCTCATCAGAAAGGGGAAATCATTTAGGGAATTTTCCGTTCGACGGCTAAAGTTCAAGGGTCGTGTGTGTGTGTGTGTGTGTGTGTGTGTGTGTTAGTGTATTTAAGTAATTGAGAGAAAAAGGTAATTGATTATGTTTAGAAAATAAAACTATGAAGGAGTTACGACACTTTCACCTTGAGGTAACGATCTAACCTAACCTAACCTTTCCTAACATAACATAACATAAACATAACATAATTCCTGCTTATTGTCAATATTACGTTAATCATTAACTTACCTGCCAAGGCACTATAAGGAGCATCAAGGCACTATAAGGAGCACCAAGGCACTATAAGGAGCATCAAGGCACTATAAGGGACATCAAGGCACTCCAAGGCACTATAAGGGGCATCAAGGCACTCCAAGGCACTATAAGGAGCATCAAGACACTATAAGGCACTGTGGGCAGACAATTCATCACAACACACTACACTGTCGACCATACCCCAGTTCTAGACAGCATCTACAACTCGTGAGATCAGTGCCGGTATTTATGTTGACGTTCTTGAGTGAATCCGGATCAAATCTGCATCGTTCGCGGAGATCCAATTCCCATGTTGTTGTATTAGGTGACAGCTCGGACCATTAACCATCACCACCACCGCTACCCGACTCGTCACTTATCCCTAAAGAAAAAAACCCATAAAATAAGGTTGCGTTATCCCTTCCTCCCTCCCTCCCTCCCTCTCTCGGTATGGCGGCTGCAAATCATGTTGGACTTATCTCCGGCCGGTGAGACTTTTGTGGCTAAAGAAACAGTGAGTTATATATCTTGTTGATGTATGGGTTCACCCTCTCTTCCTCTCCCCCCCCTCCCCTTTCCCCCTTCCCCCCTCCCCCCTCCCTCTAACCAAGAAGTACTGTACATCACTTTTTCCTGTTGACTATAGGGCAGGGGTTCTCAACCAGGGGGGAATTCCCCCCAGCGGGGGAATTCAGGTTTTCAGGGGGGTGGGGGAGGGGGAAACTGATTCGGGAGTAAGAGATCGATGAGAAATCAATCACAGAATTTTGGCCCTTGATGTGCGATTCCTACCCAAAAGTGGCAGAAAGAGCTATCCGTGCATTGCTTCCGTTTGTGTCGACATATCATTGTGAGTCAGGCTTTTCAACTCTGTTGCAAATTAAAACGAAGCAACGTAGTAGATTAGAGGTAGAAAATGACCTGCGTTGTGCCCTTTCAAGCACTCCTCCGCGTATCCCAGAATTGGCGAAGAAAAAACAATCACAGGTTTCTCATTGACTGTAATCTTCATCTGAAGAAAATTAATTACAAATTTATAATATCCTGGTATTCTATTGAACTTTTTGTTTGTTGCATTATGCTTCAGTTTGGTCTGTTAAGTAATTCATTATAAATATAAAAAAACTATTTTACTTTTATTCAAGTTTTATAAATCCATCAACATTTTCAATTGGCATTTAATTTGTAAAACTCCACTATAAAAATAATCCATGTAAAATTGTAAATGTATATGTACTAATATGGAAAAAGTAAAGGATTTTCAGTATTATATGCATATTATTTGGAATGCACTTTTTGAGGCAGACAATCTTGGAAAGGAGGTGGGAATGACATTCTGACATATGGTGAAAGGGGTGCATGGGGCAAACAAGGTTGAGAACCACTGCTATAGGGTGTCTATCTATCTATCTATCTAGCTATCTATCTATTTCTCTTAAGATCCACTTTCCCAAATTGTCTTATTGCTACTCAGTTTTGGTGTTATTATTATTATTATTATCTTATTATTATTATTATTATTATTATTATTATTATTATTATTATTATTTTATTACAACAACAACAACAGGCACCATATCCATGTGAATTAGAAAGCTACAGGAAACAAAAGCAAAAGAACATTATTGGAACTTCAGTGGTAACGAGAGATAGGAGAACCACTCGCACCCTCCACTACACAAAGTCTTTTAAAAAACAACTCGCTAAAGTCCTTTCCAGTAACTGGGGTCAAGGAAAGGTCAAGCCGGCACCAAAGGTCACATTTGTGCAACAGGTCACAAACTACGTCCATGGGAATTGCTTTTCCTGCAGTAATTTGTTAAGATGAAAGTTCGTATTGTGGGAAGAACTTATTTCGACGGATGGGGTCACAGAAAGGTCACAGCGAGGTCATAGAAAGTTTATAGAGAGGTCATAGAAAGGTCATAGAAGGATTATAGAAGGTTCATCGTCGCTATGTACATGTGTTATAGATACCCATACCTGGTTATGCTTATGTATATGTGTAATATGTATTTATGTGTGGTATATGTGTGTCTTTCACTGTTATAGGAGAAAATTACGTATTTTATGAAGCCTCAGATACACAATAACAGAGTGGGAGAGAGAGAGAGAGAGAGAGAGAGAGAGAGAGAGAGAGAGAGAGAGAGAGATGTAAGAAAGTGGGAGACAGGAAAAGAAAAAAAAGAAAAGGAGGGAAAGCAGAGAAGCAGGGAAAAAAGAGAGATAAAGATAGAGGCAAGAGAGAAAGAGGGAGAAATAAAAGAGGGACTGAAGGATAAGAGGAGAAAAGAAGACAATAACCCACTAAGAGGGAGAGAATAAAAAATATATATATATACACAGAGAGAGATAAATGACAAGAGAACAAGAAGAGAGAGAGACAGACAGACAGACAGACAGACAGACAGAGTTAAGTACCTCAACACCTGATGATAAAATTAACAGGTGACGCGCCTTAATTACTCGGTATTTAAAGTGATTAAGTAACGTGTTGTGACTTCCTTAAGGTGTAAGACTCTCTCTCTCTCTCTCTCTCCATGAAGCAACAGGCCCCCCCAACCCCTACCCCCCCAGCCCCTACCCCCCCAACCCCTGCCCCCCCCCAACCCCTACCCCTCCCCTCACCCCCAACCCCTACCCCCCAGCCCCTAACCCCCCCAACCCCTGCCCCCCAACCCCTGCCCCCCCAACCCCTGCCCCCCCAACCCCTGCCCCCCAACCCCTACCCCTCCCCTCACCCCCACATTTACATAACTGAGACAAAGCCAACAAGTCCTGCTTACAAATGACATCCCTGGGGACAAAATAATACCGTCCCACATGGAACTATAAGGTCGATATCCTCAGCTAAAAGACCCGAATAGACTCTCCTTATGTACCCAAGGCTATAATGGCCTCCTGAGACTCGATACTGCTTGATCATTCGTACGTGAGGGAAGTTTTTGAGTTGTGAGTCGTCTCTTTTAACTCCATCAAGACCAAGAGGTGTTTACCCTTTGCCTTCGATATCGTCTTAAGTTCTTTTTTTTTTTTTGGTTATTTATTGGAGATGTTTTTGTTTATCTTAGTCTATTATTAAGCTTTAGTGAGATGTGAGAACTTTAGTGAGATCTGAGAACTTTAGTGAGATCTGAGAACTTTAGTGAGATCTGAGAACTTTAGTGATATCTGAGAACTTTAGTGAGATCTGAGAACTTTAGTGAGATCTGAGAGCTTTAATGAGATGTGAGAACTTTAGTGAGATGTGAGAAATTTAGTGAGATCTGAGAACTTTAGTGAGATCTGAGAACTCTAGTGAGATCTGAGAACTCTAGTGAGATCTGAGAACTCTAGTGAGATCTGAGAACTTTAGTGAGATCTGAGAAATTTAGTGAGATCTGAGAACTCTAGTGAGATGTGAGAACTTTAGTGAGATCTGAGAAATTTAGTGAGATCTGAGAACTTTAGTGAGATCTGAGAACTTTATTTAAGCTCATAAGTTTTGATTTTGGACGATTTGTTGCTTTAAGAGGATATGTCCCTAATTTAAGCTCGTAATTGGTTGATATTGTTATTATTTCTCATTTAATACAGACAGGTTGAGAGAGAGAGAGTCAGGGGGAGGTGGGGGAGGAAGTGAGAGAGATAGAGAGAGAGAGAGAGAGAGAGAGAGAGAGAGAGAGAGAGAGAGAGAGAGAGGTAAAATTCACTTATTAAACTGGTGCACGTCAGAATAATTAATAGAACTGGTGGTGTACAGTATGTTGGACACGGGTGATTATGACACCCTACAGTGTTTACTCGTCTGGCCAGGGAGGGAAGGAGGGAAGGGGGGAAGGAGGGAAGGAGGGAGGGAGGCAAGGAGTTAAGGAGGGAAGGTTGAAGGGAGGGAAGGTTGGAGGGAGGTGGGAGGGAAAGACAGAGGGAGGAAGGAAGGGAAGGAAGAGGAAATGGTAACTCGAGAGAGGGAGGGAAGGTGGGAGGGAGGATATGAAAGAAGGAAAATTAAGGAAGGGTGATTAGAGGGAGGAAGGGAGGAGAGAGGATGAGAGGGAGGGAGACATGAAGGAAGGGAGAGAAGGAGGGAGGGAGGGAGCGATTCTGACTAGAGGGAGGGAGGGAGGGAGGAGGGAGGGAGGGAGGGAATGATGTTGACTAGAGGGAGGGAAGGGCGGTGGAAGGGAGGTGGGAAGGGAAGAAGGAAGGAAGGTGGGATGGTGACTAAAGGGAGGGAAGGAGTGAGGGAGGAAGTGAAAGAAGGAGGAGTAAAAAAGGGTGATTAGAAGGTAGGAAGGAGGGAGAGAGGGTGATAGGGAGGGTAGAAAGAAGCGAAGTAACCAGCCCTGATAGGTACCAGTTCTGATAGTCACCAGCCCTGATAGTCACCAGCCCTGATAGTCACCAGCCCTGATAGTCACCAGCCCTGATAGTCACCAGCCCTGATAGGTCCACACAGTGTTAGTCTAGGCTACATATGAATTCTGATTGGCAAATGTTAACAAGATGAGATTATTGACAATTACTGTGAGTGAGTGAGTGAGTGAATGAGTAAATAAGTGAGTGAGTGAATGAGTGAGTGAGTGAGTGAGTGAATGAGTGAGTAAATAAGTGTGTGAGTGAATGAGTGAGTGAGTGAATAAGTGAGTGAGTGAGTGAGTGAGTGATTGAGTGAGTGAGTGAGTGAGTAAATAAGTGAGTGAGTGAGTGAGTGAGTGAGTGAGTGAATGAGTAAATAAGTGAGTGAGTGAGTGAGTGAATAAGTGAGTGAGTGAGCGAGTGAGTGAGTGAGTGAGTAAGTGAGTAAATAAGTGAGTGAGTGAGTGAGTAAGTGAGTGAGTAAATAAGTGAGTGAGTGAGTGAGTGAGTGAATGAGTGAGTGAGTGAGTGAGTAAAACACACATAGGCCAGACCAGCCTCCCTCGTACGGTTGAAAATCATAAAAGTTTTGATTGGTGAAAAAAAAAAAAGAACTTTATGTTAACAAAGTGTCCGACCCAAGACGGTAGCTGGGGTATGTTGATGTTTTGTTAAGGGGGGGGGAGGGGGGAAGGAAGGGAGGGGGAGGTAGAGATAAGGAAGAGAGGAGGAAATGATGAGAGGGAGGGGGAGAGGGTGAGAGGGGGAGAGAAGAGGGGTGTTGGGTGAGGTTAGGGGAGATGAGGAGGAGAGATGGAAGTGAAGGAGAAGAGAATTGAGACAGAGAGAGAGAGAGGGAGAGAGAGGGAGAGAATGTTTGGGCAAATGTTGATTTTGTTGTATTTGATGAATATTCCAGATCGTTTATGTGTGAGGACCATGATAGGTAGAGAAGGTGTGTGGCATTATTTATACGTCTCTCTCTCTCTCTCTCTCTCTCTCTCTCTCTCTCTCTCTCTCTCTCTCTCTCCACCCAGAGTCGTCAACAGTGATCACAATAAAGGCTGGTGTTTGTATCACTCATTTACAAATGTTTCCTCTCTCTCTCTCTCACTCTCTCACTTTCACTCTCTCACTCTCTCACTTTCACTCATTCTCATACTCATTAACTCTCACACACTCTCTTACTAACTCAAATTCTCACAGTCTTTCTCACTTACTCTCTCACCCATTCTCACACACTCACTCACTCACTCACTCTCACCCACTGTCATCACTCTCAAACTCACTCAAATTCTAACTCACACTCTCAAACTCACTCAAATTCACTCACACACTCTTAAACTCACTCAAATTCACTCACACACTCTTAAACTCACTCAAATTCTAACTCACACTCTTAAACTCACTCAAATTCTAACTCACACTCTCAAACTCACTCAAATTCTAACTCACACTCTCAAACTCACTCAAATTCACTCACACACTCACTCTCGCACTCTCACACTCACAGGAAAAACTATTAGATATAATTTCTCACAAGACAAACTGTTAATATTTTTCTCCCAAATACTTTCGTGTTAAATAGTTTGGCGGAAAATATTTTGTGTTCCGGTGTTTTGTGATTCTCTTTGGACAGTGTTGGCGGGGTGGGGGTGGGGTGGGGGTGGGGAGAAGGTGGGGAGGAGCTGGAAAGGGTGGGGAGGGTTGGGGGTGGGAGGGAGGTAAGGGTGTGGGGAGAAGGTGGGGAGGAGCTGGAAAGGGTGGGGAGGGGTGGGGGAGGTAAGGGTGTGGGGAGGAGCTGGAAAGGGTTGGGAGGGGTGGGGGGGAGGTAAGGGTGTGGGGAGAAGGTGGGGAGGAGCTGGAAAGGGTGGGGAGGGGAGGGGAGGAGGGGGATGAGATAGTGGAGTAGGTAACACGGGATGATAAATAGCTTGGGAGAGGGCCGGGAAGGGGGAGTTTTTGGTTAGCCAGTGCAGTAGAGCGAATTGTCCGGTCTTCCTGGGTTACTTAACTTGACACTGGGCTAACTCAGGGTATGGTTGTGGTGTAGGCTGAGAAGGGGGTTAGGTTAGGCTAGGTTAGGTTAGGTTAGGTTAGTAGTTTACAGTGCTAACATACCCACAGAAGCAAGAGTGCCAACACAGACAATATGGCACCTTAGACCGACACACATTCTGGCACCATGAACAATGACACCCCCCCCCCCCAATCTTCCTCTCCCTCCCCTTCTCCACTCTCCCCTCCCCTCTCTTCCCTTACTTTTCTCCCCCTCCCCTCATACCCTCTCTCTCTTCTTCCTCCCATCCCTCCCCCCGCCCTTCTCTCTTCTGTATCCCTACTTTTATTCCCTCCTCCCTCCCCTCTCCCCCCCCCCCCCAGGAAGGCACAGGGACAGGTGGGGGGGGGGGGTGGCAGAGGTTGACAAACGAGGACATAAAGTACTGTGATGATCGCTCTCTCTCTCTCTCTCTCTCTCTCTCTCTCTCTCCCAGGACACAGTGATGCTTTATGGTTGGTAGTCTCAGGTCATTGTGGTTGTCATTAGCCCTTGTGTGTGTGTGTGTGTGTGTGTGTATGTGTGTGTGTGTGTGTGTGTGTTAGTGCCTCGGCTTCATAATAAACAAAGATATATATAATAATAATATGATTAGTAAACAATTAAAAATATATTATTATTATTATTATTATCTGCAATTTCAGTAAAAAAAAACTCGGGTACGGTTCCCAATACGAGTCCGGTACCGGGTTTCGGATATTACCGTGGGCCGCAATTTTCACATTAGTGTCGGTAATGTGGCTCTGTTATGAAGATGTCCTAATTAATTACATCAACGAAATGAAGTCAACGACCAATGACATCGCCCGGACACTAACACCAGTATAATTAGGGGCCCATTAGTCAGCAACACTGTCATCATTGTTGCCATCACTGGGTCAACCATTACCAACGTCAGCACCAATGAGGCGACAATCAGTAAACATCAGGTGCAATATGGCCACTACGTCATCACATAGCTGGCTAGTCATTTGTCTCTTTGTGTATATTTATGTTTTGAATGTATGCTTATGGGTAATTACGTGTGTGTGTGTGTGTGTGTGTGTGTTTTATGTATGTTTTATTTTGTGTTTATGAAGTCTACAAGAGAGGGCAAGGTATACAATATTATACATCATACACCACCTATCACAAGACACAACACTAAACTACCTATCATTCTATGACAAAATTTACTCCACCATCATCTGCACCGTCACCTTCTACCACCTAAGATTCCTCCTCCACGAGTTTCTTTCTTTACACCACTTGAAACTCACATGACCTCACACACTGAACCCAAACACTCAGCTGCCTTAAACAATATATTATGATTGGTTAATAATTTGATCTAATTTGCACCTTAAGCTTGCATTTATTATCATTATTATTATTATTATTATTATTATTTCTCTCAATCTTTTCCAGCTTTTCATTACCTCCCTTAGTTGTTCCTAGGTGTTACATACATGCATACATACATACATACATACTTTAGCTTCAATACATGCACCAGTGTTTCAGAAAGTATAGAAAAGTAACAAAAGAATACACATATATGCTGAGGCCAACTCCATCCTCCACACACACACACACACAGAACATCACATATGGTGTACTAGGGCAGGGGAGGAGGAGGAGGAGGGGGGGGGGAGGGGGCATAGGCCGGGCAGAACAGTGCATTAAGAGATTACCTCACAGAATACACCCTAACCCTGCCTGCCCCTGTACACACATACACACTCACGCACATATACATACATACATACATACATACATACATACACTTATTTATGTCCACACACACATACACACACACAACATATACCTGATAAAAAAGTACCTTTGATTTTATAACGGATAATAAGCCCCCGTTGTCGGGTTTATAGCGGATAATATGCCTTCGTTGTCGGGTTTATAGCGGATAATATGCCTTCGTTGTCGGGTTTATAGCGGATAATATGCCTTCGTTGTCGGGTTTATAGCGGATAATATGCCTTCGTTGTCGGGTTTATAACGGATAATAAACCACCGTTGTCGGGTTTATAACGGATAATATGCCTCCGTTGTCGGGTTATATTTAACATTAAACCGGTTTGAGTTTTATGTGGAGCCGAGAAAACGAATGAACAGTAATTCTTTTTCCGAGTTAAGAGAGTGGAATGTGTGTGTGTGCGTGTGTGTGTGCGTGTGTGTGTCGGTGTTACTGTGGTATGTTTTGCCTATATATGTACACATGAGGCTGGAGTATACTTACACACAATGATAGAAGCATACGTACACTCAAATACACACACACTTAGACACTCACGAATATACACTGTTACGCCGTCTCTTAATTTACTTCAATATCCAGGTTCTCGGAGTAACCAAACAAAAAAAGTGAAGTAAATCAAAAGAGAATAAAAATAAATAAAGTAAACCTTTAAGAATTTAATTAATTATATATTAACACAATAAAGAGCCTCGTAGGCTGTCACAACAAATTGATTCACCATCGAAACTTTTAAGACACAAATGATACTAAACATGGAAACATCAAAAGAATAAAAATAAAGCATTGGATTACCTTAACACTGTATAAACATATAAAGACCAACACTGAAATTAACTAACGTGAAACAACACTGAATTACTTAAATGTAACTAAGCAAATACTGATGAACATAAATAGAGACATAAATAGGTACTCACATAGATATACCACATTGGTGGCGACAGGAACAACACAAATAAATTAAGTATAAGTAACAGGTGACGAGTGTCACTCAAAGGATGCGAACTGTATGACAAGAGGACTGAACTAACTCCGTCAGTTAGTGAGTCCTATATATAAGGTCGGCTCCCGCCACGCGACCCGCCGGTGGGTCGTTTAACGATGCAGATGGTCGTTAGAGAACAAAGAATACTTGTTACAATACTAAATAAAGAAATAAGATGGACTTGAACAAATAATGACAGTTATAACCTTAACAGCACAGGGTAAGGCGACTATAATATATAATTGTAAATATAACACATCATTACAGGAATAATATGGAGCAACATGGGAGCATGTTATATATAAACAAAAAATAGAAAAATACGACACGGTCGTAACAACACACAATGACACCCATATCCACAAATACACTCATGTACACATAAAAACACATACATGTATGCGCACATAGAAAATGCGTACACACAATGCTGGAAAAATATGTGTACTTAACTGGACGATAGAGATAAATTGTTTATGTATATTCATCTCTCTCTCTCTCTCTCTCTCTCTCTCTCTCTCTCCTCCATTATCAAAGTAGTGTCCATGACCTTCGACCTCTGAGGGTTGTAACGATGTGGGTTAGGTTAGGTTAGCCTTAATTTAGGTCTGGTAAACGTCATGGTAGGTTAAGTTAGTAACGCGTGATGGTGTTTAATCATCAGGTAACCCGTAACACAGGTAACGAACTCTCGTGTATTGTCAGCAGGTAATTTCCTTCTTAATTACATACTCCATTTAGCGGATTATGCAAATTACCGAATAAAAACCTATGGATTATAGGAAGATTATCCCAACCCTCAGCTTGTTGTAAGAGATGAGTAAACACCCTAACCTAACCTAACCTAACCTAACCATAACGTCAATCACAGACATAATCCATAGTTTCAGGCCAAAATCCGGTGGTACGAACTCTTGCTTATTTCCCAACACATAAAAAAGAAATTATCCTAAAATCCCACTTAACTTGCCGCCATATTCCCAACAGCTTAACTTACGGCGGCTTATAACACTATCTCATTTCGACGGCGTATAAAACCTGGGCCCAGCAATCAAAGGAGTGCGATAATATGCAATACACACCTCACGTAAACACCTTTATTACATCATTAACCTGAGCGTATATGAAGCCCCCTCCTCTCCCCCCTGTTTTGATATAGGCGTTATATAATCTGATTTATGCCAGGGTACTTGTTAGACGAGGGGGATTGTGTATGATGACGTGGTAGGTTGGGAGTTAGAATCTATATTTTGGTGTATTAATTAGTGTTAGACTCTCTCTCTCTCTCTCTCTCTCTCTCTCTCTCTCTCTCTCTCTCTCGCCTTGAGTAAGATGAATGAACTTCTTGAGATCGATGAAGTAACATTTTTTCCTTCACTCACGTTTAGAATTACTTATCATCATAAATTCATAATTATTATTGATACTATTATTATAATTATTATTATTAATATTATTATTTTGTTGTTGTTGTTGTTGTTTTTTGTTGTTATTATTATTACTGTATTATTATTGTTATTATTAATTAACAGTCCTCAGCTCCACCACCTCCAGCATGACACAACAAACACAAACATTAATATATGATACAACACACACGTGTACATCAGCGAAGCTTCACTTTAAAACACAGTACGGAGCCGGAAGTTCCATTACCACCAGGTCCTGTGTGTGTGTGTGTGTGTGTGTGTGTGTGTGTGTGCGTGTGTCACAACACAGGCATCACACTTCCAGGTGGGAGAATCACAGGTGTTCATGAATCAGCAGAATTTTACGTTATCTCTTTACTTTTTCAGTGAACTCTTTATATGATTTGAATTCTGAAAATTTCTAGACACAACTGTAGGCAGGAGGACACCTTTAACTAACTGATTTGAGTTAAAGTAGTAATCAAATGTTCTACATGGCGCCAGAATTACGCTGAGACTTTACTTAATCTTACTAGCTTCACTTATCACCTGACAAACTGTCTTCTAGCATAATGATTCTTTACCTTAATTGCATCTCCTAACTGGTGTTAAGTGAGCCTGTGTAGTTAAGGTCCTCTCGGTGGTAGGACCAAGATGACAGAGACAGGACCTGGCTGACTGATGTAAGACCAGGGTGACGGAGGTAGGGCCTGGCTGACAGAGGCAGGACCAGGCTGACGGATGTAAGACCAGGGTGACGGAGGTAGGGCCTGGCTGACAGAGGCAGGACCAGGCTGGCGAAGGCAGGACCAAGCTGACGGAGGCAGGACCAGGCTGACAGAGGCAGGACCAGGCTGACGGAGGCAGGACCAGACCAGCATGGTGGTGCGGGTGATGGTCAAAGTTAGCCCATACAGGTGATGCATGAGGCTGGCACCCTCCACCTGCTGGCACCCGCTGATATACTGAGGCACTCACCTCATGCTAAGTGGCACTATAAACCTGCCCTCCCTCCCCTACCGGATATATGATGATATAGCATAAAACATAATGTATAGGAAAATAATGTAGATATACATATATGCATCAAGAGAGAGAGAGAGAGAGAGAGATACACCCACCATAACACACACTACACCCACCATAACACACATTACACCCACCATACACCCCCTACACCCCCTACACCCACCATAACACACACTACACCCACCATAACACACATTACACCCACCATAACACACACTACACCCACCATACACCCCCTACACCCACCATACACCCCTACACCCACCATTCACCTCCTACACCCACCATACACCCCCTACACCCACCATACACCCCCTACACCCACCATACACCCCCTACACCCACCATACACCCCCTACACCCACGTAATGTAGCTCTGTGTGTTTGTGTGTGTTATTCTGTAATCCGAGACGAAACCGTGAAAGAAAATGTGTTCGGCTGTTCAACACTAAAAGCTCTTGGATCTCCTCTCTTCGTCATTGCTGGCAGAAGGCTGGCGCTCGTTCGTCTGGTGTAGCGAATGTGGGTGAGGTGTGGTGAAGAGGGGTGAGTGAGGAGGAGGAGGAGGAAGAGGGAGGGGGTGAGAGTCGTTAGGGTCGTTAGTGAGGTCATTACAGTGTGTCGTTAAGTTCCCTCAGCTTTATGTCAGACAACCATGACCACCTGCCCACACTAACTTGCCCACATTAACCTAACCCATCACCACCTGCCCACACTAACCTAACCCATCACCACCTGCCTACACTAACCTAACCCATCACCACCTGCCTACACTAACCAAACCCATCACCACCTGCCTACACTAACCTAACCCATCACCACCTGCCCACACTAACCTAACCCATCCCCACCTGCCCACACTAACCTAACCCATCACCACCTGCCTACACTAACCTAACCCATCACCACCTGCCCACACTAACCTAACCCATCACCACCTGCCCACACTAACCTAACCCATCACCACCTGCCCACACTAACCTAACCCATCACCACCTGCCTACACTAACCTAACCCATCACTACCTGCCCACAGTAACTTAACCCATCACCACCTGCCCACACTAACCTAACCCATCACCACCTGCCCACACTAACCTAACCCATCACCACCTGCCCACACTAACCTAACCCATCACCACCTGCCCACACTAACCTAACCCATCACCACCTGCCCACACTAACCTAACCCATCACCACCTGCCCACACTAACCTAACCCATCACCACCTGCCTACACTAACCTAACCCATCACCACCTGCCCACACTAACCTAACCCATCACCACCTGCCCACACTAACCTAACCCATCACCACCTGCCTACACTAACCTAACCCATCACCACCTGCCTACACTAACCTAACCCATCACCACCTGCCCACACTAACTAAACCCATCACCACCTTCCCACACTAACCTAACCCATCCCCACCTGCCCACACTAACCTAACCCATCACCACCTGTCCACACTAGCCTAACCCATCCCCACCTGCCCACACTAACCTAACCCATCACCACCTGCCTACACTAACCTAACCCATCACCACCTGCCCACACTAACCTAACCCATCACCACCTGCCTACACTAACCTAACCCATCACTACCTGCCCACAGTAACTTAACCCATCACCACCTGCCCACACTAACCTAACCCATCACCACCTGCCCACACTAACCTAACCCATCACCACCTGCCCACACTAACCTAACCCATCACCACCTGCCCACACTAACCTAACCCATCACCACCTGCCTACACTAACCTAACCCATCACTACCTGCCCGCAGTAACTTAACCCATCACCACCTGCCCACACTAACCTAACCCATCACCACCTGCCCACACTAACCTAACCCATCACCACCTGCCCACACTAACCTAACCCATCACCACCTGTCCACACTAACCTAACCCATCACCACCTGCCTACACTAACCTAACCCATCACCACCTGCCTACACTAACCTAACCAATCACCACCTGCCCACACTAACCTAACCCATCACCACCTGCCTACACTAACCTAACCCATCACCACCTGCCCACAGTAACTTAACCCATCACCACCTGCCCACACTAACCTAACCCATCACCACCTGCCCACACTAACCTAACCCATCACCACCTGCCCACGCTAACTTAACCCATCACCACGTGCCCACACTAACCTAACCCATCACCACCTGCCCACGCTAACTTAACCCATCACCACCTGCCCACACTAACCTAACCCATCACCACCTGCCCATACTAACCTAACCCATCACCACCTGCCCACGCTAACTTAACCCATCACCACCTGCCCACACTAACCTAACCCATCACCACCTGCCCACACTAACCTAACCCATCACCACCTGCCCACACTAACCTAACCCATCACCACCTGCCCACGCTAACTTAACCCATCACCACCTGCCCACACTAACCTAACCCATCACCACCTGCCCACGCTAACTTAACCCATCACCACCTGCCCACGCTAACTTAACCCATCACCACCTGCCCACACTAACCTAACCCATCACCACCTGCCCACACTAACCTAACCCATCACCACCTGCCCACACTAACCTAACCCATCACCACCTGCCCACACTAACCTAACCCATCACCACCTGCCCACGCTAACTTCACCCATCACCACCTGCCCACACTAACTTAACCCATCACCACCTGTCCACGCTAACTTAACCCATCACCACCTGCCCACACTAACTTAACCCATCACCACCTGCCCACGCTAACTTAACCCATCACCACCTGCCCACGCTAACTTAACCCATGAGTGAGAAGGGCTTAAATTTTCCTCATTAACTCATTTCATTATCTCATGGTACCGTTAACAGACATACCTGTACCGTTGTTCATAAGGTCATGGTACCGTTAACAGACATACCTGTACCGTTGTTCATAAGTCAACAGAGAGACAGACAGCAACGCGGACACAGACAACCACTGACACACACACAGACAGCCAGACAGTCACACATACATAGAAGCTAGACAGACACACACACACACACACACATACACGGACAGCCACACAGACACAGACACACATACACACACACACACATACACAGTCAGACAGACACAGACAAAAAAGTCAGTCAGACACAGACAGAACAGACAACCATCCAGCCAGACAGACATCCAGACATTACAGCGGGTGAAGAACAAGTGTTTATTGTCGTCGTTCACTTGGCCCTTCTGCTGGTAATCACCTCAGAGGTCACCTGGTCTGTCCTGCCTCCCTTAAGTACTGCTGGAGACCCCACACCCACGAGAGAGAGAGAGAGAGAGGGGGGAGGGTGAAATAACAGTAGTAAATAAAGAGAGAGAAAGGTATATAAGGAAAGGAGAGACAGAGATAAGCGAGATGCGCGTCGTGATAAAGTCTACGGTGTTTGCTCCCCGCGTTTCAGTTACTCGTGTTATTATTATTATTATTATTATTATTATTATTATTATTATTATTATTATTATTACTATTGTGGGCCGTGAGGGAGCTATACCACCGCGTTATAAAAGACACTATAACAGATTTGAATATATTTATAAAATTTATTTAGTCATATATAGACATTTAGACTTATATTAATGGAACTTTGTGAATTTATAAACGAAAATTGTACTCGGGTCTTGGTTTTTCTCTTAACGCTCCATGTGGGAGATTTTGTTTTTGCAGTTAAAAGTTAGTTTTAAATACGTGAAATTTACTAGGTGATAAAGTGAGAGAATATAACAGTTTATATTTAGTATATTAAGTATATCAAGTCTTACTCTCGTATTCCAGGCATGAGTGTAGCAGTAAATACTTATTAACGCTACAAAACAATAATGGTTCAATTTACTAATATTAATCTTGTAAAGGAAAAGTGTTATAGAGACAAGTAGTACCTGTTTACTCCTTAAAGTACATAGGGTTTACTCTCATATTGCAGAAGTGTTGCAAGCTGGCATTGGGCGCCCCTGTTATTCACCCCACCTTGTTGATAGTCCTGTAGAATCATGCAATATGCAACTAGCGTACTATAGAACACAATACCTATTTCATCAGTTGCATTCGGTGTGTAGGATATGGCAAATTGCGTTAGGGGATAGTGAATTAATTACGGACGGATTCCCAGTCGTAACAATAACTTGTCTAACGTGATTGTTTGGTTGAGTTACGGCACAGGTCATCTGGTTTCTCACATGGTGTGGTCTGTGGCACTGTTCCCCCCATGGTGTGGTCTGTGGCACTGTTCCCTCCCATGGTGTGGTCTGTGGCACTGTTCCCTCCCATGGTGTGGTCTGTGGCACTGTTCCCCCCCATGGTGTGGTCTGTGGCACTGTTCCCTCCCATGGTGTGGGCTGTGGCACTGTTCCCTCCCATGGTGTGGTCTGTGGCACTGTTCCCCCCCATGGTGTGGTCTGTGGCACTGTTCCCTCCCATGGTGTGGGCTGTGGCACTGTTCCCTCCCATGGTGTGGTCTGTGGCACTGTTCCCCCCCATGGTGTGGTCTGTGGCACTGTTCCCTCCCATGGTGTGGGCTGTGGCACTGTTCCCTCTTACACACCTTTGGTTTGTATTGTTTTTCATTTTAGTAATGGAGTTTAATTCTTGGTTTTTAGGTTTGATTCTAGATTTTGTTCTCATAAGGTTAAATTCAAGTGATTATTTTTTTAGTGTTCATTGAGTTTAATTTTGTGAGTTTGGTTTTTCGTTGCTTTTAATTCTTGGGTTTTATTGAGATTTAAATATTTTTGATAGGTTTAATATTTTTTGGGGGGGGTTTTGTTTTAATAATTGGGGTTGGGTTAGATTAGGTTAGATTAAGTTAGGTTAGGTTATGATAGGTTAGATTAGTTTAGGTTAGGATAGGATAGGTTAGGTTAGGTTAGGTTAAGAAGGTCTCAGAACTGGGGCCCACTTCAGCTGCCACAAGACCTCAATACATCCCCTTACCACACACTTGTATGATAACACCACTTGTCCTATTTCCCCTCCCTCCTCCCTCCTCACCCCCCTTCCCTATCCCCCATCCCCCCTCGCTCTATCCTTCTATCCCTTCCTCTCTTCCCTCATTCTATTTCTTCTCCCTCTCCCATCTCCCTTTCACCCTCTTCTTCTCTGCCTCTCTTCCCTCTCTCCCTTCTTACTTACCTTTCTCCCTCTACTCCTTCTCATTGTATTTTAAGACGGCTTTCTCCACCTCTTGTATGTATGTATGTATGTATGTATGTATGTTTGTATGTATGTATGTATGTATATAAGTATGTATGTCCCCTTTTTTTACCTTTCCTTGTCTCTCCATTTCCCTATCTCTCCTTCTCCCTGTCTCTCCTTCTTCCCTATCCGTCTGTCTCTCTTCCCCATCTCTCTCTATCTCTCCCTCTCCCTTATCTCTCCCTCTCCTTTATCTCCAAGAGTATCTCACGTCTCCTCTTGAAATTCAGACCTCACCCTTTGTTTTGATGGATTAAACTCGTGTGAACTTTAACTGTACTTGAGGTGGTTTGCTGAGATCCCTGAAGGGTGAGATTATTTGTGGTGTGGTTTGGTTATACTTGAACGGTATTAAGAGTAGTTAGTTGTTATAGAGGGCTGTTGTTGTAGTTTACGTTGTTGTTGTTGTTATTATTATTATTACTACTATTATTAGTAGTATTAATAGTAGTAGTAGTGTTACTTTCTTACTATTATTACTTGGCATAGTTTTTGTAGTTAGGAAGAAGAAGAAGAAGAAGACCCCCCCCCCCCCTCACACTCTTCATCACACAGGACCTACCAGCTGGCATCATACACTGTAACAACATCATAAACAAACAAGTAATTGTATATTCAGTGACAATATCGAGTTTGTGGGTAATGAACCATAAAACAGAGGACCAACCTGACGGGACTTGAGCGCCACCAACTGAGAGAACACACACACACACACACGGATAATTTTTACCTCTCACCATCACATAAATACTCTTCTATTGTCAAGATTGGATGATCACCACACACCATAGGGTTATATTTTTTCCCTCATGCAACACCAATATATATTATTCTCCCGTCAAAAGAAAAATACACACAATTTTCCGGAATGTTTGGGAAATATTTCAGGAAGCAACACCACCATCACCACGGGCCAAAGTTAGATGGGAAGTGAGGCTCAACTCTGCCTAACTTTAAATGACGCTCACCGCTACCCAAATCTTTGCCTTAATTTTATGCTTTGTATCTGATGATTTATACGCGCTGTGTAGGTCTCTGTAACACACGGGGCGAGGCTGGCTTACTGTACTGGCGATTCATACGCGCTGTGTAGGTCTCTGTAATACCCACACACACACACACACACACACACACGAAGACCCCTCCTCACACACACACACACACACACACTTTAATATGATCAGAAAAATAAACCAACAAGAATAAATCTGTTATGACGGGAAATAAACAGTTTAATAGACAAATAAAACACATGGAAGTGCTATTTAAATAAAGGAAATAAACTGAGAAGGGTAAAATAAATAAATAAAAAGCTCGCTGTAATTGGTAAAGGATAAATGAAGAAAATAAAGTAAATATTGTAATAAGAATGAGAGACTTATTAAATCTTGTGTTTTATGTTGTGAATGACTTTTTCCGAACGTACATAATTTAATGTTTTAATTCCTGTCTTAATTCTTGTTTTATATCTTAGTTATGTAGTTAAAACTTGACTCTTAAAAACAGTCTACTTTAAATGGTAGTAGTAGTAGTAGTAGTAGTAGTAGTAATAGTAGTAGTAATAGTAGTAGTCGTATTGCATAATTTTTCACAATATTATTCACACCCTTATTACTTTTCATTATCAATAATATCATTATCATCATCAACAATATCATTATCATCATCATCAATATCATTATCATCATCATCAGTATCATTATCATCATCAACATTATCATCATCATCAATATCATTATCATCATCATCAATGTCATTATCATCATCAGCAATATCATTATCATCATCATCACTGTCATTATCATCATCAGCAATATCATTATCATCATCAATATCATTATCATCATCATCATCATCAACATTATTATCATCATCAGCAATATCATTATCATCAGCAATATCATTATCATCATCATCAATGTTATCATCATCAGCAATATCATTATCATCATCATCAATATCATTATCATCATCATCAACATTATCATCATCAATATCATTATCATCATTATCATTATCACTCATTTCTCACCATTATGACCGTTCGTCTTCGTTCTCTCTTAACACTGCCGGGGTTCACGTCATGGGGTGTTATACAGGATAATCAAACATCGTATTAAACAGAAATTTACTACAACACTACAGGGACAACTTGGCCAAAATCTATCTCTATATATGTATGTATGTATGTATGTATGTATGTAGACAAACTCCATATAACATTACCATATATTATTTTGTAACTTACCAGCTATTGTTAATAAATCCTCATACATTTTATTACAACATTTCACTGTATATCTTTCGTTGTAGGTTTCTGGAGGTCTGTCTGTCTGTCTGTCTGTCTGCTTGCCTGCCTGCCTGTCTGCTTGTCTTCCCGCTTGCCTGCCTGCCTGCCTGCCTGCCTGCCTCCCCACTTGTGAATAGTTACCTACTTATTGTGGTCGTAATGGATAGATGCTTGATTTTGGAGACCTGCCTGGAATGTGGATAGTTGCCTGTGTGTGGATAGTTGCCTGCGTGTGGATAGTTGCCTGCGTGTGGATAGTTGCCTGCGTGTGGATAATTGCTTGTGTGTGGATAGTTGCCTGCGTGTGGATAGCAACCTGCGTGTGAAAAGAACATATCCACGTGGACTGAGACATTTGCACTCTGGATCTCCCATAGCCTCTGCAAGTGGATGGCAGACGGGTGGCAGGTGGGTGGCAGACTGGTGGCATGTAGACGGCAGACGGGTGGCAGATGGGTAATAGATTGCGGCAGTTGGGTGGCAGATGTGTGGCAGACATGTGGCAGACGGGTAACAGGTGGGTGGCAGACGGGTAACAGGTGGGTGGCAGACAGGTGGCAGGTGGGTGAGTATGTCTGTCATGACTAGCGGAGACATTTGCTGCTCCGTCGCACTGACTCACGACATATGAGTCGAATGCCCGAGTCACCTGGTCATAACAAGGTACACATAATGAGTCACCTGGTCAAAGATACACCTGGTCACACACATAATGACTCTCGTGGTCATAGGAAGATACTTATTATTAATACATTTATTCCTATTGTCTTAAATACTAGTTATAAGTCATATCAAACTTAGTGAGAGTAACATCAATATTACGAAGTTTAACACAACTGACGTATCCACTGAATCCTCATATACGCTACACACTATGTGGTGACCCACAGTTGTGAAGAGACGTCCTCAGGTGTTGGTTTGTCTGAATGAGTCTCACAGGTAAACAAAGTGCGGGGGGGGTAGGAGAGATTTTATTGGTCCATCAGTTAGAAATGGACTAGCGGGAGAGATCTTATTGGTCCATCAGTTAGAAATGGACTAGCGGGAGAGATCTTATTGGTCCATCAGTTAGAAATGGACTTGCAAGAGAGATTTTATTGGTCCATCAGATAGAAATGCGCGCGCAGAAGAAGTGGGCGGGGCCGTCGATAGATTAGTTTTTTACAGGTTGTCTACGTAACCAGATACCGCCTTGGGCAAGAGGTTATCATTAAGTAGTCTCACACGGCTATCTTGTAACACTATATCACGATGTGCTTCAGACGGCAACACCGCAGAGCTTCAGCAATACATAATGAAGATAGGTTAAGTGAGAATGACTCTATCAGTGACGTCTTATATACAGTAAACTCTATGGTACATGGAAATGGATAAGAAGGTGAGGTACTTAAGAAATTTAGCACCATTACGCTGTTGACTGGCCAGAGATAGCTGTCCTAATATTTCTAACAGGTCTTATTTCTAGTACTAATGGGCCCCAAACCTAATGACCAAAGTAGTTTTACCTTAGGGCCCATTAGGACTAGGGCCCATTAGAACTAGCGCTTATTACGACTGGAGCCCATATGACTTGCGAGCTGTTATTCTTGTCTGGGTTATCACTTGCTGCTGCTAAGGAACTACACCTCACACTATTAAGATGCCAATCATTACCCTCCACCAGACGGAGAATGGCAACAAGCAGACGACAGACTGACGTACATACACACCTTTATCACTCATCAGTCTGGGAGTAAAATAGATAAGTAGATCGATATATACATGGATAGATAGATAAAGACATACATACATACATACATACATACAGTACATACATACAGACAGACAAAAAGGTAGACAGGTAAAAATATAAAATAACCATATATGTATAATTATGAGTATACATGTATTCGTTTTTGTGTGTATGTCTGTAATTAAACTTTTCAAGCAACTCAATACACTAAAAAATATATATATACAACATATCCTAATATAATTCCACATTCAACATTAATTCAACATCCATTCAAAAAAATCACAAACTAAAAAAAAAAGAAATCCTTCGTTAGATAAATTAATTGATTTATTTTATTTTGTTTCATTTATTTTATTTATTTATTTATATTTGTTCTTATCCCACGGGGTCCAGCCACCCGACTAAGACACTCTGAGGTAACATGAGCCATCGGGACCAGTAGACTCCATTACTCTGGTTAAGGGGCCCAGGTTTAACATTAACGTGGTCTCAGTACTAATAGGAGTGGGTCCTAATGGTACCTTTACCTGGAGGAGGATTAGGTTAGACGCAGGTAATGGTGTTGTTGACCTGAGATGTTTGTGGTCCTACACACACACTCTATATATCTATCTATCTATCTATATATCTATCTATCCATCTATCTATCTACCTATCTATAATTTCATCGTCTCTTACTACTATTTTTGTTACTCATTCTTTCATGTCATTCATTCATGTATGTGTGTGTGTGTGTGTGTGTGTGTGTGTGTGTGTGTGTGTGCGCGCGAGTCACAGGATCTTTATTTATTCACTAGTGGTTAAAGAGAGAGAGAGAGAGAGAGAGAGAGAGAGAGAGAGAGAGAGAGAGAGAGAGAGATCCCGTGTGATAAAACAACACGGGAAAAGGGAAACAACGGAGAACCTAATTATGAAACAATTATGCAAATAATCTTAAAGTACCACACTAATGTATATATTATGTAATTTATATATCTCCTTTAGTCATCAATTTATATAATATCTATAAATGACCTGAAGAAGTTTTTGAAATAAATTCTCTTATTGTAAACTGATTAATGGCTTTTGTTGGTCAGCTATGCTCATTTGTTCGTCTCTAAAAACTCTTGATCGCATTCACAAGGTATTTATAAAGGTATTCCGCCACCTAAATCCGGTCACTCATCCATCCGGTCATACATTAATAACTCGGTCACTCCTTAACACGGTCACTCATCTACTCAGTCACTCATTAACTCGGTCACTCATTAAATCGGTCATTCGTTAACTCAGACACTCATCAACCCGAATACTCATCAACACGGTCACTCACACTCTCCCCCGGTCACTCATCTCTGCCAAAAAGTAAGGTTATGGAAATAGTGTCGGCGCTTCAAGAGAGGTTCATCACTCTCTGGCGGCACCCGATAATCTTTGGCTAAGTTGGTTAATTGGGACAGTGTTTTATCTTACTTGTGGGGTTTTTAGTTATTACCATATTGTTTTAGAACCTGTGTGTGTGTGTGTGTGTGTCTGCCTCTATGTGTGTGGGTGTGTGTGTGTGTGTGTCTGCCTCTATGTGTGTGGGTGTGTGTGTGTGTGTGTCTGCCTCTATGTGTGTGGGTGTGTGTGTGTGTGTGTCTGCCTCTATGTGTGTGGGTGTTTTTTTGCGTGCGTGCGTGTGTGTGTGTGTGTGTGTCTGCCTCTATGTGTGTGGGTGGTTTTTTTGCGCGTGTGTGTGTGTGTGTATGTCTGCCTCTATGTGTGTGGGTGTTTTTTTGTGTGTGTGTGTGTGTCTGCCTCTGTGTGTGTGGGTGTTTTTTTTTGTGTGTGTGTGTGTGTGTGTGTGTGGGTGTTTATCCTCCAGTTTCATTTCTTCGTTCAGTCATTCCTCCAGGTTCAGTGTTTTGTTCAAGCGCTTCAGGTTCATTGGTTCGTTCATTCTCTGCTGAAAACATTTAATCATTCAACCAAAATAACAACACAAAACAAATACGATTCGAAGCTTCAGTTAAAGGTCTCGTGGCCACTTATCAATACATTTAAGATATATCAACTTAAAATTTCCATTATTAATTCGATTTTTTTTTTTTTTAGTTTTTATTAACTTCGAGACACACAGGATAAATATAAATATGTGTATGTTCTGCTTAATTGAGAACTTGTCAAATAAAAACAAGTTTGGTTTCTAATAGTCAGAATTATTTTCTTTACACTGGGACATCTGAGACACGAACAGGAAACAAGAACGTGAATCATCAACACGTTCTAATTACCTTGTTATTTAATCTATGTTTTTGTTATTAATTATATACACTTAATATTATAAATAAATAAATATCCGATCAAGACTCCGATTAATTGTAACATTAATAAAATCAACATTCTACGTAAGTCGAATGTTGATGACCAGACTTGTGGTTTCTATATATATATACAAGGAATTTTGGGTTAGGTTAGGTTAGGTTAAGTTAGGTAAGGTCAGGTAAAGTTAGGTTAAGTTAGGTTTGGTTAGGTAAAGTTAGGTTAAGTTAGGTCTAAGTTAGGTTAGGTAAAGTTAGGTTAAGTTAGGTCAGGTCAGGTAAAGTTAGGTTAAGTTAGGTCAGGTTAGGTTTCATCGAGAATATAAAGTACAAAGTTACTACACAGGGATGATATCTTTAACTAATACTTTATAATTATCATCAGCAACACTTAATCATCACACACTTACTACAATAATCAGAAGCTCAGGTGATAATGACCCGTCCATTCACCTTCACCCACTACTGGCCTCCTCAGCAACCATTACAGTTTGTTTGGGTTGACTGGTCTACTTCTCTACACTAAACCTTGACGCCACAGCAATAAATTCACAGCCATATTTTCCTTTCTGTGGCAAATGTCGTAAATTCCCTCAAAATTTACATTATTTTGTGGGATTTTTGCTAGAAACAATAATTTTCATAAAAATAAATTCGAGTAAAGTTTTCAAATTTATATAAATCGAAACTAAAACGGAGTAAAAAAATGTCCTTAAATCTCGTGTGTACTGATGCCTCTGTGTGCGTTATGTACACTACTGCCTGTGTGTTATGTGCACCACTGTCACTGGGTGTATTACGTGCCCTATTGCCTGTGTGTCTTATGTACACCACTGCCTGTGTATACTAGGTGGATCACTGTCTCTATTTTGTCTATGTCCACTCCAGGGAATTATAAACATTCTTAACTGAACTTTGTGTAATTTTATCAAGGACAGACTAAATTTGGGCAGTGTTCAGTGGTCCACTCCTAATGAGAGTTCATTTTGTAATCATCACAATGCAGCAATAATAAGAGTGTCATAGAATATCTCTAACAAGTTTCTCCTCTGCTGTAAGAAAAATATCAACCTTTTTACAAGATATTTTCGTCTGAGCCTAAACCTGAATAGAGATAAAAAAAATTTAAATTAGTGTTTCATTAAACAAAATATAATCTGCAAAGAATAAAAAAAGTTGCAAACTGACTATGGCGGCGCGAATCACCTGACAACCATCATTTAATCTACCTTTATATAGTCTACCCTTTGCTGAGGACGCTAGGAAGGAGTCGACAGGTCACTGCACATGAAAGCATAAAAATATCAACGATGATAACAACTGCACTTACAACTTCCATATTGTTACATCACCTGTCGGGATGTTACTGGTGGCCATGGAGGCCAGTGTACATCAGTGATGGCCGCGAGGGCCAGCAACACAGTGTACATCACTGATGACCAGAGTGCCAGTGCAACATTGTACACCACTTTAGTACAATACAAAACTAATGCTAAGAGATAAAGTTAACTTGTGGTCGTCGCGATACCACAAGTTGTGAGAAACACTCGATGAAGCTGATGATAAGTTGACATTAAGTGAGGTGAAGAACATTACAAGATGAACAACCGTAAGTCTCCTAAGATGTGTGACACGTAATAGTGTTATTATTTACAATATTATGACAGGTCAGATGCTGTGATGTTCCTCAGTAGTGCGTTAATTAACCTCACAACAACACACAGGCACTTCACTCATTACGAAGATGAATTATTATATTACTGTAGTTTAGACTTGAGGGATGTCTGTGTTGACGGTTCCTCACAGAGTCTGACCTGCCAGCTACCCTCAGTAATGGTTCGTCCTCACACTAAATAATCTTAGAAACTCCTTTTTAGAAATACAAGAAGTAAATGGTTACAACTGGAGCGCTAACTAAGTTTATCTTCTAGGGATAACGCTGTCTACTGTTACTCCAGCGAGGGTGGGAGGTAGAGGGTGAGGTGGAGCTGAAGAGTCACCGGGGGATGTTGGCCACCACCCCCACCACCACCTGCACCGCCACCGACAGCGTCACCAGCAGGAAGTGACTGCCACTGAGAGCCCCGCCTGTGTGAGGAGAAGTACACCTGTTTAATGTTGACAATCAGATGAAGACCATCCCACATGACAGGTGTTCAGTCTTAACAGGTGCGTGGAATGTTGTACAGGACACACACACACACACACACACACACACGTTACACATCATCTCAACACACCTAACACACATGATATTTCTAAAATTCTCTCCGTCTTGTACACCCATACTTTTAATTGCGACACCAGCTCTATACGTGTCTGCTACCCTGACTCTCACTTATTGACTCTCTCTCTCTCTCTCTCTCTCTCTCTCTCTCTCTCTCTCTCTCTCTCTCTCATACACCCTGACCCTCCCTCACCTTCATTCTCTCCCTTCCCTCACCCCCTCACCTGAGAAAGCAGAGATGTCCCGCGACTCCATGACGGGCACGTTGTAAGTCAGCTGCTCATCAATACTGTGTTGGTGACTCTTAATGTAAAGGAAGTCGACCTCAGCTGTACACTTAAGGGTCATAGCACCGTCCCGGAAATGCTCGCCGGTGACCACGAAGGAAAGGCCCTGGTGTGCCTCCTGTAGTCGCTGCTCGTTTTCTGTGTTGTTCATGACTATTACGTACTGCCGGGGAGCCTGAAGAAGGGAGGCAGGGAGAGAGAGAGAGAGGGAGGGGTAGTGTGTTACTGGCAGAGTTTATGAGATTATACATATACAGTATACTTTACATACATATATTTTAAACATACATGCATTATAGAAGTTATTGTTATTATTATTATTATTATTATTATTAATGAGTATTGTTTACTGTACATCTTCACTGACAGTTTGTTTCCATCATCGCTAAGCTGTGTGTGTGTGTGTGTGTGTGTGTGTGTGTGTCCCTACATGGATACAAGGCAGCCGAGTATTATCTTAAAACTCACCAACTACCATTCATCCAGGTAACTAGTCAAACGGGCCCCAATCCCAACAGGCCCCAATTCATATAGGCCCCAATCCTAACAGGCCCCAATTCATATAGGCCCCAATCCTAACAGGCCCCAATTCATATAGGCCCCAATCCTAACAGGCCCCAATTCATATAGGCCCCAATCCCAACAGGCCCCAATTCATATAGGCCCCAATCCTAACAGGCCCCAATTCATATAGGCCCCAATCCTAACAGGCCCCAATTCATATAGGCCCCAATCCCAACAGGCCCCAATTCATATAGGCCCCAATCCCAACAGGCCCCAATTCATATAGGCCCCAATCCTAACAGGCCCCAATTCATATAGGCCCCAATCCCAACAGGCCCCAATTCATATAGGCCCCAATCCCAACAGGCCCCAATTCATATAGGCCCCAATCCTAACAGGCCCCAATTCATATAGGCCCCAATCCTAACAGGCCCCAATTCATATAGGCCCCAATCCCAACAGGCCCCAATTCATATAGGCCCCAATCCCAACAGGCCCCAATTCATATAGGCCCCAATCCTAACAGGCCCCAATTCATATAGGCCCCAATCCTAACAGGCCCCAATTCATATAGGCCCCAATCCTAACAGGCCCCAATTCATATAGGCCCCAATCCTAACAGGCCCCAATTCATATAGGCCCCAATCCTAACAGGCCCCAATTCATATAGGCCCCAATCCCAACAGGCCCCAATTCATATAGGCCCCAATCCTAACAGGCCCCAATTCATATAGGCCCCAATCCTAACAGGCCCCAATTCATATAGGCCCCAATCCCAACAGGCCCCAATTCATATAGGCCCCAATCCCAACAGGCCCCAATTCATATAGGCCCCAATCCTAACAGGCCCCAATTCATATAGGCCCCAATCCCAACAGGCCCCAATTCATATAGGCCCCAATCCTAACAGGCCCCAATTCATATAGGCCCCAATCCTAACAGGCCCCAGTTCATATAGGCCCCAATCCTTATGATCTATAAACACACGAACGAAAATACAACTGCATCATATCCTTCAGTGATACGGTAATAAATCACTAAATGGCAACAGATGTTTGTTTACCCACACACACACACAGACACACACACACACACACATACACACATCTTCACTTTATTAATAATAGGATCCGGAGGCGGCAACAATGTGATTATTCCTGAAGGTGTAAAATTCATTTAAGAATTTGCCTACGACTGTCAGGGACTGTCTACGTTTAGAGTTGACTGGTTAATTGGGTCTGAGTATTAAGTGGACCCCAGTCTTAATAGGTCCCAGTCTCAGTAAGTTAGGTTAGGTTAGGTTATTGTAAGTTAGGTTAGGTTACTTCAAGTAAGGTTAGGTTATTTTAAGTTAGGTTAGGTTACTTCAAGTAAGGTTAGGTTATTTTAAGTTAGGTTAGGTTAAGTTAGGTTAGGTTAAGTTAAGTTAGGTTAGGACGGGGGTCGGTAGTCCAGTCACTCCCTCTACATCCTACATAATCACTCGATCGTCGCTGGCATAATCAGGTTGTCGTCATTTCCATAATATTGTGTGGCACAGTTAACCGCATCTCTCTCTCTGTCTGTCTGTCTGTCTGTCTGTATGCGTCTACATCTGTGTCAGTCTATTACTGTCTGTATCTTCTTATCTGTGTGTGTGTGTGTGTGTGTGTAGTCGAGCATCATCAGGGTGGGAGACAATCACCATAACTCGAGTGAGATTAAGTTTCTCTGGTTACCTACACTACCTCACGCTGACCTAGAGATAATTCATAGTTCTCTCTCTCTCTCTCTCTCTCTCTCTCTCTCTCTCTCTCTCTCTCTCTCTCTCTCTCTCTGGATGAAAGCATATAGATAGAGAGATAGAAAGGGAATGAATAGATTAAGGGAGGAAAGCAGAGAAGAACGGAAAACTAAAGTTAATAGAGAAAGGACGAAGTAAAAACAGACAGACAGACAGACAGACAAAAAGAGAGAAGAAATAGAGAGAGAGCCAGCGAGAGACAAACAGACAGACAGACAGACAGAACACGGTCAATCTTCGCAACTACGTCACTCTATATAATAGACACACGTTCACAATGTTTTCTTAACTGTACCACAGTGTAAAGTGTCGCGATAGTGCCAAAACAGCGACACTTCCCCCTGGTAAGTACACACACTAACACTTTATGGTGGGTGCTCTCAGCTGTTCTCAGTAAGTACTACTTGCCCTCACTAAAACAAATAGGCCCCAGTTCTAATAGGCTCCATGCTAATAGGCCCCAGTTCTAATAGGCCCCATGCTAATACAGTCTTACTTGATAGTTGGATTAGGGACCTAAGCTAACCTGACCTGAGCTAAACTTTAAGAGGAAGAATAAAATGTGTCAGTTTAGTCTTTAGATAATTTCATTAAACAAATTCACAACTGACATCAACGAGAAAGTGACTCATTACCAACATCATCAATTTTCTGTCAAAATCAACAGTTCTTTAGTAAACTAATACTCGTTTTCAAATTATATTTTGGGGGTAAAAGTTTCTGAACTGGCGATTACATTTCGGCCACTTCTCATCCAAAACGCCAGTCGTATGCAAATTAATATCCCGGTTATAACGTTAATTTTTGTCTAGAATATGTAACTCAGGGTAATTTTTTTCTCTTTAGTGTTTGAAATGGTTTTGAGATTAAATTTTCCCAGGGAGTAACTGGTCCGTGTGAATGTTATTGCGTGTAAACACAACTTTGGGTAAAGGGTTACTTGTTCGTGTGAATATTAAGAAATATAAATACAAGGGTGAATGTGGGGTAACTGGTCCGTGTGAATATTGCAACATATGAAGGCGGGGTTAGGTAAGGCGTAACGGGTTCGTGTGAATATTACAAAATGTAAACACAAGTTTGGGTAAAGGGTAACTGGTTCGTATGAATATTACAAACCATAAATACTAGGTAGGATTAGGGAGTAATTATTCGTGTGAATATTACACGAGGTAAATAGTGTTCAAAAGGGTTCTCTCGTCCGCGTGAATCTTAGATGTAAACACACAGTTAGACTCTTGCTTCCGTGTTTTCTGTGCAACACGTCATCCTGATGAATACTATCTAACTCTCTCTATCTCTTATTTTATTATTTTTATGTTAGTTTTTATTCTATATTATATATCAATAAAGTTCCTTTGAAGTGTGATATGTAAGGAAGTTGCGTTCTAACCAAATCTAATTTAACCTAACTTAAGTAGCCTAACCAAATCGAACTCAATCTTACCTAACTAAAATAACCTAACCTTAATGACATAACTTATTAAATTCCATTATCAAATTACATCTCTCTCACCATTTTTATCACCTTACTGCCCCTTGATTCAATCATTGACGAATCTACAGTAGTCTCTTTGGTGTGGTAGAGCGTGGCGAGCCTTGGCCGGCCCCCCTGAAGATTAGCCACCCTAGCATATTTCATCTGATTATTGAACACCCTAACGCTACCTGGGTGGGGTTTAGATTAGGTTAGGGTAGCTTAGGTTAAGTGAGTATAGCATTAAGTGTTGCTAACTTTAGAGCGAAATAAACCGGGGGACTGTTCTTCTGGTGATTAACATGCAAGTTCAGAGAGAGAGAGAGAGAGAGAGAGAGAGAGAGAGAGAGAGAGAGAGAATTATGTATCGTAGTTTTTCAGATTCAAATATTTCGTTCATGAGTTCAGTTTTAGAGCTTCATATAATTATTTACGTAATAATGGAAGCAACTTCACTTAACGTAACACAAAAACACAACCTCACTTAACGTAACAACACAAAAACACAACCTTACTTTACACAACCAACACAAAAACACAACCTCACTTCACGTAGCAACACAAAAACACAACCTCACTTCACGTAGCAACACAAAAACACAACCTCACTTAACGTAACAACACAAAAACACAACCTCACTTAACGTAACAACACAAAAACACAACCTCACTTAACGTAACAACACAAAAACACAACCTCACTTAACGTAACAACACAAAAACACAACCTCACTTAACGTAACAACACAAAAACACAACCTCACTTAACGTAACAACACAAAAACACAACCTCACTTAACGTAACAACACAAAAACACAACCTCACTTAACGTAACAACACAAAAACACAACCTCACTTTACACAACCAACACAACCTTACTTTACGCAACCAACACAAAAACACAACCTTACTTTACGCATCTCGTGAAGAATTACTCAATTTCATATGACTTTTATCGAGAAATATTACTACCATGTGTTAAGCGATATACTATATGTGATATATTATGTGTTATAACTACCATGTGTTAAGCGATATACTATGTGTGATATATTATGTGTTATAACTACCATGTGTTAAGCGATATACTATGTGTGATATATTATGTGTTATAACTACCATGTGTTAAGCGATATACTATGTGTGATATATTATGTGTTATAACTACCATGTGTTAAGCGATATACTATGTGTGATATATTATGTGTTATAATTACCATGTGTTAAGCGATATAATATGTGTTAATGATAGGTGTTAGAACTTTGAAGTATTATACAGTAGTTGTGCAGATTATGACACACACACACACACACACACACACACACACACACACACACATAAACCTCGCCCCCTTTCCCATCCTTCTCCCCCTTCACCCTTTCTCTCCCCCCCCTCCTCCCCCTGTACACATGACCCCCAGACCACAATTATAGGGGGTTCATCTCCGGCCTGGCCAACACCCCTAATTCTTGCTTATAAAAGAGACACATTTCACAAACTCATTTTTTTTAACTGTAAGAATTTTTTTTTTTTTTTTTGAGTGTTTGTAGATTCTTGTTTTTGTTTTGTTGTTTGGTGATGGTGAGGTTGGTTTGTTGGGCTTGACACAACATAGAACACAACACACAACACAACACAACAACACACAACACAACACACAACACAACAACACACAACACAACACACAACACAACACACAACACACAACACAACACGTAGATCAACAGCTAAAGTGGTGTAAGTGTTAAGCCTCGCACCAGCTACAGTATAATCTTCTATAATACTCTAAGTCTTCTTTTATAATGCTTAACTTCACGTCCCAAGATATTACACTTCCTCCGAGTTATACCTTGAAGGAAGACCAACAAGGTGAGGCGAATTAGGATCACAAGGAGTTTATTATTATATTAAACATGAATACTTTACTGTAGTTTAAGTTAAGGATATTTCTTTAAGTAAATACAAGTTACATATTATCCCTATAAAGTTTTAAGACAGGGCAGCGTGGATATAGTACACTGTATATTAATACTTCAATACACAGGGAGGTAATATGACCGGTACTGTACTCGATCACCTTTACTTCCTCAACTGTAAAGTCAGGTACACTATAGGGGTGTATCCCATGTATATACCTGTATATTGGTGACCCTTACGACATGACATGCCTGCCTGATAGGTTAGGTTACGTTAGGTTAAGTCGGGGGAAAGATGGGTCACATAATTTAAGGTTGGATTGGATCAAGTTAGGTTAAATTGGGTTAGGTTAGGTTTGGTTAGGTTATGGTGACGCCGAGATAAATAATATATTCATGAAGCAATTTCTCGTGGTATTTTCAAGAGGCGGCGGAGCTTACCACCATCATAACTGCCTCCAACCTCATCGCACTGCCCCTCCCCCCCCCACGCCCACACGCCCACATACTCTTAACTCCTTCTACTGTACACTATCAAAGGCAGTCCCCGAGAGCGTCTGTAATAATAACAGACAGACAGACAGACAGACAGACAGAGAGAGAGAGAGAGAGAGAGAGAGAGAGAGAGAGAGAGAGAGGTCACTTACCTTCTTGTTGTTGATGTACCAGGTGAGGTTGGCCGCTGGGAAGGACTTGGCGGAGGTACAGGTAAGGTGGACTTCATCACCTATATGGTACTTGTTCTTGATGCCTCGGATCTTCGGTTTCTCCTGCGGCACGTCTGTTACACACATACATACATGTGAGTAAACTACCTCTCTTGTTACGTTCATATGTATATACTCATACACACATACATATATAGATACACACATGCATATTCTCTCTCTCTCTCTCTCTCTCTCTCTCTCTCTCTCTCTCTCTCTCTCTCTCTCAACACCTACCGACCACCGTCATTGTGTCACTCTTGTCCGCGGTGTAGAACTGAGGCCACTCTGCCGTGATCTCACACTTGTACTTCCCCGACGACCCAAACTGTACGTCGTTCAGCACAATCTTGGCCCCAGTCGATTTATTTTCCTGTAACGAGGTCATGAAGTGGTTATGTTAAGTCACGTGGTTATTGGTTATTGTTAAATCACACCTGAATACAGTCACGTTTCATAATTAATTTACCTGGTTACAGTGAGTTACTTAAATAGGACTTGTAGTTAAAGTTAGGTGCTGTACATAACTAAATCACATGGTTACAGTCAGGTACATAATTAAGCCACCTGGTTACAGTCAGGTACATAATTGTGCCACCTAGTTACAGTCAGGTACATAATTGTGCCACCTAGTTACAGTCAGGTACATAATTAAGTCACCTGGTTACAGTCAGGTACATAATTAAGCCACCTGGTTACAGTCAGGTACAAAAGTAAGCCTCCCAGTTACAGTCAGGTACATAATTAAGCCTCCCAGTTACAGTCAGGTACATAATTAAGCCACCCAGTTACAGTCAGGTACATAATTAAGCCTCCCAGTTACAGTCAGGTACATAATTAAGCCTCCCAGTTACAGTCAGGTACATAATCAATATATATCTCCAGTTTAACATTAACACCCGCTGTAATGTTTATCAAATACCTATAATACCTATAATATCTTTCTTAAATTATCTATCATCTTACAAATAGAATCAATTCTGAAAATAATATCAATAAATTAAACGAAATCTTAAAATTTTCTCAAATCTGTAAATTATATGAAATCTGGAAACTTAAAAAAAAATAATAACATAGGAGTAAAACAAACTAAGTAAAAAAAATCTGTAAATGAAATGTGTAAATCAGTGAAGGAGAATGAACAGGGGATGAACAGGGGATGAACAGGGAATGAACAGGGAATGAGCAGAGGCTATAGCAAAGATCAGGATAATTCACCTTGGCTGGGAATATTATCTTTTTTCTGACACACTTTCCACTAATTGCTAATGTGTGTTAACTATGAAATAAAAAAAGTGAAAATGGGTTTAATGAGCTGACAGGTAACAGGTTGGTGTGTTTGTTTTGCTTTGTTTGTCGTCAGTTTGTGAAGCTCAAGGTGGCTCATACATACATACATACACGTTCGGTTAGGTTAGGTTAAGTTTAGATAGGTTAGGTTATGTTAGGTTACTTTGGGTTTGATTAGGATAAGTTAGTTTAGGTTAGGATAAGTTAGTTTAGGTTAGGTTAGGTTAGGTTAGGTCAGGTCAGGTCAGGTTCCTGCCTTTCACCACCAGAACAAACATACTATGATAAAATACGTAACAACAAAACATTAACATTACAACATCTTCATTAAGAAACATCGTAAGTGAGGACTGATGTCATCTTAGTTTTATTATATATATATATATATTTTTTTTTTTTTAAGATAAGCTCTAACAATTAACTTTTATTGAGTGGACGATAAGCTAAACACAAAAGAACAGAGACGCTAATAATGGTGGGAAAATCTAACGCTTAACACATGGACAACAATAACACATAATGACTCTCCCTTTAGAGAAATTTCTCATCAAAAGATAAGTCATTTTCATATGTAAGTTGTTTGTCTCGTGTTTGTGTTGTTTCTGATGAAGAGAAGCAAACAATATTACCTTTGTTTACTGTCAGCTGGCTTTTAAGATTCTTTAGATATACGTAAATGAATTGTGGTGTCGTTATTGGAGCTTGTCGAAGGGGAGGAAGCATAGGTGTCGTTTGTTGTTATTATTGCTGTTTTAGTTTTATTTATTGTTGTAGTTTTATTCCCCAGGTATTGTCTATAGCGTATACCATGGTGGAGGAGGAGAAGGGGAAGGAGGGGGAGGAGAAGGAAGAGATAAGGTAGGAGAGAAGGAGGGGGAGGAAGGGGGAGGCTCTAACAGGAAGAAAACAGCAGAAGTGCAATATGTAGCCCACAACAGGAGAGGTGTAACAGATAGCCTACAACAGGATGGGTGTAACAGGATCCCCACAACAGGAGAGGTGTAACAGATAGCCTACAACAGGATGGGTGTAACAGGATCCCCACAACAGGAGGGTGTAACAGATAGCCCACAACAGGAAGCTCAGGTCTCAGCCTCACACAGGAAACGGAAGCCTCCAGTCATCCTCCTCAAGAAAGGTTTAGTGATGTTTTGGTGTTGTAACGTGAGTCTTGTGTCTCTCTGTCTGTCTATCTGTCTATCTCTCCGTCTGTCTGTCTGTCTGTCTGTACGTATACAGTATATACCAGTAAATTACTATCTATCTATCTATCTACCTATCTATCTATCATATTCTGTTAACAAAATAACGTTTCCTTAAGCTCTGGTCATAGAGAAATATTTAAAGATATCGATTTTTTTTTTGTGTAATCCAAAGTTTACCGGCTCATAGGTGTTAAGGCAAAGAATGTCATCAGACAGACAGACATACACTAATACACTTACGTTCTCACACTCCCAGACATATGCACAGACGCCCTCACACCCTCACACTCTATTGTGGTTGAAAGGGTAACTCGTCCTCCTGCACATCATTAGTCAGCTTGGTGGCCGAGGGTGGTGTAGACCCTCGCCCCGACACACTGTCTTGGGGGGGGATGTCTTGAGTGTGTAGTGAGTGTGTCTTGAAGAATCTTGACTTAAGTGACGCGTGCAACAAGCTGACACAAGATGGCTCAGGGTGACACTGTCTGACTTCATTCAAGTTTTGCAAGTCAAATGGGCGCCAGTCCTAATTGGCTATAGTCTTAATGGGCTCCTGTTTTAATGAGCCTAATAGGAATGGGGGGCAGGTCTTATGGCTTCCCAGCACTTTGGGGCCCTTATCCCACAGGTTGGGGCCCATTAGCACTAAGACTCATTAGGACTGAGTCAATTAAGACAAAGGTAATGAACATAGAGTTCCAACACGTATATTGAGAAGGACATAACCTTAAAATACTGACTTTACCGCATAGTTCCTACATATTGTAACTTAGACAGTATACAGTATGCATGGTGACCTGTCGTGTAATGGTCAGAATGCTCGCCTCGCAAGCGAGCGAGCGGACTCGGGTTTGATCCCCGGGCAGGGTGAAATTATGGGCAAATTTCTTTACGCCATTTGCCTCCGTCTATCCAGCAGTAGTTAGGGACCTATATGTTAATCGATTTGCGGATCGTGTTCCGGGGTAATGGTTAGCCAGTGCAGTTGGCGAGTTGTCCGGTCTTTTCGGACTATTCCTTGACACTGGGTCATGTACCTCGTTAACTCAGGGAGTGGTTGTTGTGTTGGCAACAGCTTCTACACCTTAAACAAATTCACTCCTAGGTGGCCTTTGGACTGGCCATCTTCATTACACGAGGAGCAACCATTATTATTATTATTACTACTACTACTACTACTACTACTACTATTACTATTATTATTATTCTACATGATACATATACTATAACTTTCAAATAGTACACAAACACACACACACACATATTATATATATTATATATATATTATATATATATATAATATATATATATAATATATATTATATATATATATAATATATATATATATATATATATAATAATATATATATTATATATAAAACTAGTGCCCTGCACATTATGTATACAAACCGGTGTACATGTTTGACACATAACTTGACGGGTAATGAAAAGAAAATTCCGGTTATTTAAGTCCACTAAAAAAATTTCAACCCAATTAATTCTGAGTTTTCCTTAAAGGTGGGTGAGCTGGCATGAGTAACGATGAGTCAACTATGTCCTGTGATGTGTGGTGGCTGTCATACATACATACATACATACATACATACATACGTATACACACACACACACACACACACACACACACACACACGACTCATATACACACACACACGCGACTCATATACACACACACACGCGACTCACACACACACACACACACACACACACACACACACACACACGACTCATATACACACACATATCAAGACCCCCAGGAATGCGACCATCTTGGTGATCTAATTAAACCCGGGTTAGAAATTCTCTGTTTCCGGGTTATAATATGACTTTGTAAAACACGCCACACTCACACCACTATCCTCCCGTCTTAATGGCGCCCGGGACCCACCACCACTACCCTGCCACACCCTCTACGCCGCCATAACCACAATAGCGCCACAACCACCACCGCGCTATCACCACAACCACGCCACTATCACAACCATCACCACACTACTACCACCACCACCCCCTCGCCACCACTATTACAGCACCATTACCACAACCAAATCACCACCATTATCACGTCACCACCACCACCACCAAGCACTACTACTACACCACACTCACCACTGCGCCACAACCACCAACACACCACCACCACAACACTCCTAGTATCAACAGTATTAATAGTAGTTGTAATGATATTATTAGACGTAGTGGTATTACTCCAGTAGTAGTAGTAGTAGCAAGATAAGGGCATACGTTGATCAAGGCAGCTTCACTCCTCTGGTGTTCACAACCTCTGGTGGGATGGGACCAAGTGCAAGATGCTTCTACGCCAGACTCGCGGAGGTGATCTCCGAACAGAAGCAGCAGCCCTGAAGTTATGTTACAGCCTGGATGAGATGTCGACTGTCCTTCTCTCTCCTTAGGTCGGCTTTGCTCTGCCTCAGGGGAACGAGAGCATCGGCCTCAAAGCCGACAACAGTCACTGAATGCCGCTTAGATCTGCTGCTCAACTAACTCAACACAGCTAGGATAGCTACTTATGTATTAGGATATTTAATTTAAAGGTAATAAAATGGCGGCGAAGGATGGAGGCCATTTTAGAAAAAAAAGTAGTAGTAATAGTAGCAGTAGTAGTATATCAACATATTTCTCTATAAAGCTATAGTAATAAAACAAACTTCTATATTATCCTGTATGAGAATAAATAACAAAATAATCGGTCTCCTCATATAGATTGATAACTCATTAGATTTGCCAAGGGTACCATTCAATTAATTAAATTTCGACCCAACTTGCTATCTTATCAGCGACGAAAAATCCGGATTCAACACTTATGAACCCGGATTGGACAACATGAACGAGAGAGTATGGAGTGTTACCTCTGCTTGCCTTCGTCGTGTCAGCTGGAGGAAATTAAGTTTGTCTCACACACTGATAACAAAATCTGACGTGAGGGCGCGGGAGAGGGTCGTTGGGAGAGCAGGGGAGGGTAATTGGGAGAGGGGTGAGAGAGGGGAGTGATAGGGACGTGAGAGGGGCGAATCTTAGCGGAGGAATCATTTGATGGAGATGGATGGAGCGAGGAGAGAGAGAGAGAGAAAGAAAGAAATGGCGAGGAGGAAGGTCGTGCAATTCTCATATCCAGAGGCACCAAGTTGGCTAGGATGAGAAATGGGTGTGTATGGGATGTGTAGGAGTAGGTGGGGTGTAGGTGTAAGTGTGGGGGGGAGGTGTAGGTGTGGGTATGTGTAAGGGAAGGTGTGGGTGTCTGGGATAAGGAAGGGTGTAGCGAGTGAGAAGGGAAGCAAAAGAATAAGGTAAGAACAAGATAGAGAAGATGCGGAGATAGGGAGAATGAAGGGGAAGAGAGGGAGGCGTAAAGAAGAAGAAGAAGAAGGAGGAGAAGAAGAACAACAACAAGAACAAGAAGGAGAAGAAGAACAAGAAGAAGAAACAGGACTTACAACTAACAACAATATCTGGTTAGAGCCAAACGAGGACTACAAGACGTACTCAACTGTATCTAACTAAAGTCATTCCAGTGGCTTAGTACGGGCCAAGTTTGCTTCTTCATCACTAAACACGAAACATTTTTGGTTACGGAGAACTAAAAACTAACCTAACTTACCCCGGGGGTGAGTGTGATGCGTGTGTGGTGGGTGTGTGTGGTGGGTGTTGTGTGTGTGGAGGGTGTTGTGTGTGTGGAGGGTGTTGTGTGTGTGGAGGGTGTTGTGTGTGTGGTGGGTGTTGTGTGGTGGGTATTGTGTGTGGTGGGTGTTGTGTGTGTGGTGGGTGTTGTGTGGTGGGTATTGCGTGTGGTGGGTGTTGTGTGTGTGGTGGGTGTTGTGTGGTGGGTATTGTGTGTGGTGGATGTTGTGTGGTGGGTATTGTGTGTGGTGGGTGTTGTGTGTGGTGGGTGTTGTGTGTGTGGTGGGTGTTGTGTGTGGTGGGTGTTGTGTGTGTGGTGGGTGTTGTGTGGTGGGTATTGTGTGTGGTGGGTGTTGTGTGTGTGGTGGGTGTTGTGTGTGTGTGTGTGGTGGGTGTTGTGTGGTGGGTATTGTGTGTGGTGGGTGTTGTGTGGCGGGTGTTGTGTGGTGGGAGTTGTGTGGCGGGTGTTGTGTGGTGGGAGTTGTGTGGCGGGTGTTGTGTGGTGGGAGTTGTGTGGCGGGTGTTGTGTGTGTGGTGGGTGTGTGTGTGGTGGGTGTTGTGTGTGTGGTGGGTGTTGTGTGTGTGGTGGGTGTTGTGTGTGTGGTGGGTGTTGTGTGTGTGGTGGGTGTTGTGTGGTGGGTGTTGTGTGGTGGGTGTTGTGTGTGGGGGTGTTGTGTGTGGTGGGTGTTGTGTGGTGGGTGTTGTGTGGTGGGTGTTGTGTGTGGTGGGTGTTGTGTGGTGGGTGTTGTGTGGTGGGTGTTGTGTGGTGGGTGTTGTGTGGTGGGTGTTGTGTGTGGTGGGTGTTGTGTGTGGTGGGTGTTGTGTGTGGTGGGTGTTGTGTGTGTGGTGGGTGTTGTGTGGTGGGTGTTGTGTGTGTGGTGGGTGTTGTGTGTGTGGTGGATGTTGTGTGGTGGGTATTGTGTGTGGTGGATGTTGTGTGTGTGGTGGGTGGTGTGTGTGGTGGGTATTGTGTGTGGTGGGTGTTGTGTGTGTGGTGGGTGTTGTGTGTGGTGGGTATTGTGTGTGATGGGTATTGTGTGTGATGGGTGTTGTGTGTGATGGGTGTTGTGTGGTGGGTGTTGTGTGTGGTGGGTGTTGTGTGTGTGGTGGGTGTTGTGTGTGTGGTGGGTGTTGTGTGTGGTGGGTATTGTGTGTGATGGGTGTTGTGTGTGTGGTGGGTGTTGTGTGGTGGGTATTGTGTGTGATGGGTGTTGTGTGGTGGGTATTGTGTGTGGTGGGTGTTGTGTGTGTGGTGGGTGTTGTGTGTGTGGTGGGTGTTGTGTGTGTGGTGGGTGTTGTGTGTGGTGGGTATTGTGTGTGATGGGTGTTGTGTGGTGGGTATTGTGTGTGATGGATGTTGTGTGGTGGGTATTGTGTGTGGTGGGTGTTGTGTGTGGTGGGTGTTGTGTGTGGTGGGTGTTGTGTGTGGTGGGTGTTGTGTGTGGTGGGTGTTGTGTGTGGTGGGTGTTGTGTGTGGTGGGTGTTGTGTGTGGTGGGTGTTGTGTGTGGTGGGTGTTGTGTGGTGGGTGTTGTGTGGTGGGTGTTGTGTGTGTGGTGGGTGTTGTGTGTGGTGGGTGTTGTGTGTGGTGGGTGTTGTGTGTGGTGGGTGTTGTGTGTGGTGGGTGTTGTGTGTGGTGGGTGTTGTGTGTGGTGGGTGGTGTTGTGTGGTGGGTGGTGTTGTGTGGTGGGTGGTGTTGTGTGGTGGGTGGTGTTGTGTGGTGGGTGGTGTGTGTGGTGGGTGGTGTGTGTGGTGGGTGGTGTGTGTGGTGGGTGTTGTGTGTGGCGGGTGTTGTGTGGTGGGTGTTGTGTGGTGGGAGTTGTGTGGTGGGAGTTGTGTGTGGTGGGTATTGTGTGTGGTGGGTATTGTGTATGGTGGGTATTGTGTATGGTGGGTGTTGTGTGTGTGGTGGGTGTTGTGTGTGTGGTGGGTATTGTGTGTGGTGGGTGTTGCGTGTGGTGGGTGTTGTGTGGTGGGTATTGTGTATGGTGGGTGTTGTGTGTGTGGTGGGTGTTGTGTGTGTGGTGGGTGTTGTGTGTGTGGTGGGTATTGTGTGTGGTGGGTGTTGCGTGTGGTGGGTGTTGTGTGGTGAAAAAGCAGGAGAGAGAGAGAGAGAGAGAGAGAGAGAGAGAGAGAGAGAGAGAGAGAGAGATCAGCTGGTGGTCACATCATGTTACTTTATGTGTTAAGTTAATGTGTCATCATGGGCCAATAAGATGCCTTCCCAGTCATTACCATAAGCATCAAGATACTAATGATATGTGGAGGCGTGATCAACCTTATCGCTCATCACTTTTACGACTTAATTATCACCATTATCCTCGGGAGTTCATTCACACGTTAGAGGATAGGGGGGGGGGTCTCTCTCTCTCTCTCTCTCTCTCTCTCTCTCTCTCTCTCTCTCTCTCTGCTAAGTGAACGCACCTAGATAAGGCAGATTATCAATTACGAGAAATATTGGGCATACGAACCTTAGTGACTCCAAGAACACTCGAGAGGTCATCACTACTAATTATTGCAACCAATGATTATTCCGAAATTTACACTGCAATTAGCGGATAATTTTCTGATATGACTTAAAACAAATTATATTGCAAAGTTATCATATAATTTTACTTCTGGGGCAGATGTCGTTCGTGAGTCATGAAATTTTGTGGGGGGGTATTTTAAAAAGTGTGTGTGTGTGTGTGTGTGTGTGTGTGTGTGTGTGTGTGTGTGTGTGTGTTATAAAAGACTAAGTAAATATTTATGTGATAAATCATTGGGTCGAAGGCCAAAAAAGAAAAAAATCATACTCTTGTTTTGTAAATGTTATATGTCATTAGTAGAAAGTACCAGCCTATGTCACTGACTGCGGGAAAGTGCCAACATTTACCAATGACCTATAAGAGATTCGGTCACTTACCAGCCTCGGGGAAACACACGATTAGATGGCATTAACTCGATCTAATTAATTATGGAGAAAAAAATATATACAACTTTTTATTTTTTTTTTAATGATACGTCGATTGAAAAATATCTTGGAGAGAGAGAGAGAGAGAGAGAGAGAGAGAGAGAGAGAGAGAGAGAGAGAGAGAGAGAGAGAGAGAGAGAGAGATAAATGGACCCCCCTTCCTGATGAAAGTCGGAGGCAGGTGATGCGGCCACCAGGAGATTGGAGGACACCAGATTAATTAAGGAGGTCTAGGCTAATGACGGGAGTACCAGGTGAGAGGAGAGAGAAAGTGAGTGAAAGTACCAGGTGAGATGGGAGGGCGGGGTGAGAGAATGGGGGAGGGGGGATAGTAAGTAAGGTGGGAGAGAAAGTGAATGAAGATAGTGAAATGGGACGGAGAGAAAGGAAGGGAAAGAAGATGAAAGTACATGATGCATTAAGAGGGAAAGCAAATGAAACCATAATAACTACCTCTCTCTCTCTCTCTCTCTCTCTCTCTCTCTCTCTCTCTCTCACATACACACACGTCAGCAGGGCCACAGTCAGCCTCCCTCACACACGTCAGCAGGGCCACAATCAGTCTCCCTCACACACGTCAGCAGGGCCACAGTCAGCCTCCCTCACACACGTCAGCAGGGCCACAGTCAGCCTCCCTCACACGTCAGCAGGGCCACAGTCAGCCTCCCTCACACACGTCAGCAGGGCCACAGTCAGCCTCCCTCACACACGTCAGCAGGGCCACAGTCAGCCTCCCTCACACACGTCAGCAGGGCCATAGTTAGCCTCCCTCACACATGTCAGCAGGGCCACAGTCAGCCTCCCTCACACACGTCAGCAGGGCCACAGTCAGCCTCCCTCACACACGTCAGCAGGGCCACAGTCAGTCTCCCTCACACACGTCAGCAGGGCCACAGTTAGCCTCCCTCACACACGTCAGCAGGGCCACAGTCAGCCTCCCTCACACGTCAGCAGGGCCACAGTCAGCCTCCCTCACACACGTCAGCAGGGCCACAGTCAGCCTCCCTCACACACGTCAGCAGGGCCACAGTCAGCCTCCCTCACACACGTCAGCAGGGCCATAGTTAGCCTCCCTCACACATGTCAGCAGGGCCACAGTCAGCCTCCCTCACACATGTCAGCAGGGCCACAGTCAGCCTCCCTCACACACGTCAGCAGGGCCACAGTCAGCCTCCCTCACACACGTCAGCAGGGCCACAGTCAGCCTCCCTCACACACGTCAGCAAGGCCACAGTCAGCCTCCCTCACACACGACAGCAGGTTGACAGTCAGCCTCCCTCACACACGTCAGCAGGGCCACGGTCAGCCTCCCTCACACACGTCAGCAGGGCCACAGTCAGCCTCCCTCACACACGTCAGCAGGTTGACAGTCAGCCTCCCTCACACACGTCAGCAGGGCCACAGTCAGCCTCCCTCACACACGTCAGCAGGGCCACAGTCAGCCTCCCTCACACACGTCAGCAGGTTGACAGTCAGCCTCCCTCACACACGTCAGCAGGGCCACAGTCAGCCTCCCTCACACACGTCAGCAGGTTGACAGTCAGCCTCCCTCACACACGTCAGCAGGGCCACAGTCAGCCTCCCTCACACACGTCAGCGAGGGCCGCAGTCAACAAGGATAATTGGATGGTTTAATTTCTAAATTGCGGCGGAGATGTATGACCTGCCGCAGCCCATTACCTCTCCCGCCCACTTAACACGGGAGCCCTTTGCCCTCATACTGGTCAGCCCTTAAACTGTCCAGCCCTCATACTGGTCAGCCCCCAAACTGTAAAGCCCTCATACTAGTCAACCCTGAAACTGCCCAGCCCTCATACCTCTCAGCCCTCATACTGCCTAGCCCTTAACCCTCATACTGGCCAGCTCTCAGCCCTCATACTCACCTTCAGCTCTCATACCAACCAGTTCTTATTCTGACAGCTCTTATACTCACCTCCAGCCCTCATACCAACTAGTCCTTATTCTGACAGCCTTCATACTGACGAGCCCTCAATCCTCATACTGGTCTGCCCTCAGCCCTCATACTGACCTGCAGCCCTCAGCCTTCAACCCTTATACCACTATTCCATAAACAAGCCATTCCTAACACCGGCATTTATTTAATTAACTATAGCAGTGACTTGTGTTGTGTTATTTAGTGATGTGCTGTATTGCCATTGTGGTTGTGTTGTGTGTGGTGTATGTGTATTGTGTGTTGTTGTGTAGTGATGGGTTGTGATATGTGTTGTATTGTATTGTTTTCTCTTGTGTTATATTGTGTGTTGTATTATGTTGTATTGTGCTATGTTGTATTGTGTTGCGTTGTGTCATTATCGGCCTGAACACGTATAGTAAATAAAGAGATCAATGATCAAATTGTACCATCTGTAACACCAATGTTTGCCCATCTCCACGTTGAGTCATGAGACAGAAACAGCTCTCTCATTTATGCCACTACCTAATGCTTTATCCCCTTTAAGACTGAGAAATATCTGTCAAAACACACAAGGCGGGGAACAGCAACAATTACTGTGGCGGAAGCACACACAGGTTGAAACACTAAATCATTTATTTAACACACAACAAGGGCCAATACAAACTTATATAAACTAAATAAAGCATTCTAGGTATCCTCTGATAATTTTTAGTTAGGTAGTGATGCTTTTTTTTTCTTTATATCGTCCCTAAATACAAAGTTCGTGTTTCTCTTGGTAACAGTTTTCAACATTGTAAATTTTTTATGACGCGAGGCTGTTATCATTCTCCCACTCGCCACCTTCACCAAAATTTTCATTTATGGGAGAAAATAGAACCAAACTACATTACTTTGCTAGTGTAACTGTAGTACGAATATTAACAAACTCATGCCTTCATTACCGTCTTCAACATTGTGCCGTTAAGTTTCTGATTTGATTTATTAATAAAAATAAATATTAATGCAAGTAAGAACTAAGATATTATATAATTAAAATTACAGTTAATGATATAAAATACAGCTACAGTTATATTCACATGGAGACAGTTTCATAAAGGAGGTGTATTGACTTAGAAGTGATTAATTGTTTCTCATTTGAAACCTGAACTTTAAGTGTCACTTGTGTCCAGTCAGACTCAGAGGAGGACTGTGGCTTAACTTGCTCTGTAATTTCAGGCTCATTTTTCTTTTTTAGGACAATTTACTGAGTGTTTTGAACTCCAGGCACTTTGTTAAGGATATTTTCTATGTCACTGGATATTTAAGGTGGTGTTAAATGAGCAGTGTTTAGTGTTTTAGTGATTTATTCTGGAATTAGTGATTTAAACTTTCTGTAAACAAACAGTTGTCGGAGCGGAGTGTTTTTTTATGTGAAGTTTGGTATTAAATAAGAAGTCTCATAGTAAACGTATTAATTATTGAGCATAACATTATAACCAATGTGAGCTTTAATTTTTGTAATGTTTACTAGTGTAAATGATGCATAACTTTACTTAGTGATAAAATAAGTAATTATCGAAACAACAATGACGCCGTATGTGGAAATATCTTTAATTGGATTAATGACACTAAAACAATATAAAAATATACAAAAAGTGAAAATATCTAATATTAACGTGAAAAAAATATTGAAAATTAATTAATACGAAAAAAAATATATAATTTTTCGATAGAGCAGCACACATTAAGGAGCCGCTGGAAAGAAACACCTGACGGTCATCCAGAAGGTAAGTGAAGGCAACAGTGTTTAAACCATTTTAAGTTCTGTACTGTATTTGTCAACATCTCACCGTGACAAAATGTTTACAGATAAGATATTTCTTAATGGCGTATACTATATATTTATATACTGTTGTGTACAAGGTGAAAATTCATATATTTATTCTAGTAAACAGTGGAATAATAATAATTTTTTATCTATCATCCAGACGAAATGGTGACAAAATAATTCTTTTTTTGACGGGAATAATTATGTCTATATTTTGCTTATTAGGTGAGAATTAAATAACACCATGAGAGTAGTGTTAATTAAACGGGTTCCCTGTTGCCATTATACAGTGTAATAGGAAAAATATGGTACTTATTAGTGTGATTTAATTTGGGTAATGATTTATAACGCCATGCCTCTAACCTCACAATTTGGGGTTTTTCAGGCCTTTTGAAGGTTTCGAAGGTATGGGGGGGGGGGGTATGGTGTTTTTAGGGGGATCTGGGTGTATGGGAGTTTGGGTTTACAGAGCACCTGAAGAATTTAGCCCACCTGAATTATTTGACCTGATAATTAAACACACTGAATTCTACCTTGTGGTTAGTTTAGGTTGATAGGTGAGGTTAGGTTAAGGTCAGTAAAGTTAGATTACATTATTAAGGTGAGGTTAGGTTAAGTTCAGTTAAGTTAGGTTACATTATTAAGGTGAGATTAGGTTAATTTAGGTTGATAGGTGAGGTTAGGTTAAGTTCAGTTAAGTTAGATTACATTATTAAGGTGAGATTAGGTTAGGTTAGGTTAGGTTAGGTAATGTTACATTAAGATAGGTTAAAATATTAAGATTAGATAAGGTTTGGGTGGGTAATGTTAGGTTAAGTTAGGTTAGGTTAGGTTAAATGTACCACTATGCATAATACCTCCTCCTCTGTTAGTCATTAACAGGTTATAACACACTTGGGATTGACAAATTATCTTATCATAATGACATCTTTTGTGACGTGGACTTTATGACCTCCAGTTGACCTCCCAGCTGAGGTTAACCTTCCAGATGCTGTTGATCTCCCAGCTGGTGTTGACCTCCCAGCAGGCGTTGTCCTGCCAGCTGGTGTTGACTTCCAAGCTAGTGTTTACCTCCCAGCTGGTGTTGATGTTCTAGTAGATGTTGATGTCCTAGTAGTTGTTTAACCTTCCAGCAGGTGTTGACTTCTAAGCTGGTGTAAATCTCCCAGCTGGTGTTGATGTCCTAGCAGATGTTGACCAAGCTGGTGTTGATCCCTCAGCTGATGCTCACCTCCAAGCTGGTGTTGACCTCCCAGCTGGTGATGACCTCGCAGCTGGTGTTGATCTCGCTTATGTTGATATCCCTGCTGGTGTTGACCTCCCAGCTGGTGATGACCTCTTTGCAGGTTTTGACTTCATAGGACTTTCACAGCTGGTGTTGACTTCGCAGTGCCGTCTCACATCTGGTGTTGCCTCATAGAGCCGTCTCACAGCTGGTGTTGCCTCATAGAGCTGTCTCACAGCTGGTGTTGCCTCATAGAGCCGTCTCACAGCTGGTGTTGCCTCATAGAGCTGTCTCACAGCTGGTGTTGCTTTATACAGCAGCCTCACAGCTGGTGTTGACCTCGTAGTGCCTTCTCACAGCTGTTGTTGCCTCATAGAGCCGTATCACAGCTGGTGTTGCCTCCTAAGGCCGTCTCACAGTTGGTGTTGCCTCATAGAGCTGTCTCACAGCTGGTGTTGCTTTATACAGCAGCCTCACAGCTGGTGTTGACCTCGTAGTGCCTTCTCACAGCTGTTGTTGCCTCATAGAGCCGTATCACAGCTGGTGTTGCCTCCTAAGGCCGTCTCACAGTTGGTGTTGACTTATAGAGTTTTCTCATTAAAATTAAATCAAAAGGTCATTCCTTAGGGTCCAACTTTTTGTTGATGTAGCTTATAGCGGTGTCCTGTAGTCTGTCCATAGCTTATAGCGGTGTCCTGTAGTCTGTCCATAGCTTATAGCGGTGTCCTGTAGTCTGTCCATAGCTTATAGCGGTGTCCTGTAGTCTGTCCATAGCTTATAGCGGTGTCCTGTAGTCTGTCCATAGCTTATAGCGGTGTCCTGTAGTCTGTCCATAGCTTATAGCGGTGTCCTGTAGTCTGTCCATAGTTTATAGCGGTGTCCTGTAGTCTGCACATAGCTTATAGCGGTGTCCTGTAGTCTGCCCATAGCTTATAGCGATGTCCCGTAGTCTGTCCATAGTTTCTTAATAACTTGTAGGAGTTGTGTAGTCCTTAATTATTTTGTTCGGTATTTGTTAATGAAGGGAGGTAACGGTAAGTCCTGTCAAGTAATTACAAGAGATTAAGCTGAGATGGTTCTTACTCTCGGTGCACTTATATGTCGAGACTGTAAACGTTGACTTTTATCTGTGTGCTTAGCTAAGATTAACCACTGAGCTACCTACTCTCCCTGCCTCCTCTCCCTCCTCTCCCTTCCTCTTTTCCCTCCCTCCTCTCCCTTCCTCTCCTCCCTACTCTTCCTTTCTCCCTCCCTCCCTCCCTCCTTGCTACTATATATTCTCTCACTGTAATATCGCGGAGCTAATTGCTTGTGCCAGCCTATTTATAAACCCAATTTGGATCTTGTATATGTGTAAGTGTCTTGCAACCATTCAATTAATGCTGTGTTTGGGTACTGTTTTTTGTGTGTGTGTGTGTGTGTGTTTGGGTTGAATGTAAATATGGAGTATCACAGTTTGGTCGAAATGAAGAAAGAAAATAGTAATAATAATAATACAAATAATAATAATAATAATAATAATAATAATAATAATAATAATAATACAAATAATAATAATAATAATAATAATAATAATAATACAAATAATAATAATAATAATAATAATAATAATAATAATACAGTACTCACGTTGACTTGGACGAAGGGTATGGGCAGGACAGTTGCTCGAGGCTGTTCTGGGGTGAACCTGAAGAACTCGCGGTCATTGAAGTACCACTTGAGGGAGTACAACTTCCCTGGCACCTTCCACCGGCACTCAAGCTCCACCTCCTCCCCGCGACGCACGAATTGTGGCACCTTCACCTCCTCTATGTACGTCTCCTCATCCTCGTGTGCGTCTGTAATAATAATAATAATAATCTTTTTCAGGTGTGTCCAGGAAATCACAGGTGTTAATTAGAAACCGTCAGGCGTAACATGATCTCTTTTTTCTCTCTCATCCCATCAGCAAAAATGTCAATTCTTACGACCGTCCTTTAAACACACACACACACACACACACACACACAAACACACACACACGAGCTGAGGGAGGGAGGAAGGAAGAGAGAGAGATCTGTCACATATCATAACTCAAACCATTAGGAATAAATAGACGTCTTGAGCACAAATAATAGTTAACTAGCTCAGGTAAACTAGCAGGTAAATAAAACTAACAAGTCGTAAGGTGACTATCAATGCCACACCCACTGAGGACCGTCACGTCAAGTTTATTCCAACACCATAACTCTCTGTTGTAATTCTCCCATCAAAATATTTTAAGTTCACGACTTAGTTTTAAAATTTATTCTAAAAAAAATCGCGAAAAGATATTATACACCTGTATTTTATTTTTTCTGGAGATTAATTCGTTGGTATTTATTCTGACGTCCAAATATTCTAAACTACGACTTGGTTTAATAATTTATTCTAAAGAAAGAAAACGAGAACAAAATATTACCATCGTTGTGTATTGTAACTGTTCCCAAATATTCTTCACTACGACGTTTTACTGATTTATTCTAACGAAGAAATTGGTAAAGGTAATGTTTCTCATTTTAAAGTATATTTATTTCTTCATACGTATTCATTATTGTTATTCTTACGTCCAAGGATTCTATGTTCCGTCTTCCTTAATGATTTGTTCTTAAGAAAAGATCTAAGAATTTTTACTTATTACCAGAAAAGGAAAGAGAGAGAGAGAGAGGGGGGGGGGGGGGAGAAGAAGAGAGAAAGATAGAGATTTAGACAGAGAGAGAGAAATAAAAGAAAAATAAGATAACAGCAATAATAACAACCAGATAAAGCAAAAAATAAATAAATAAACTCACATTAAAACACTACGACCCTCACGACCAAAATAAAAACACACACACAAAATCACACACAATAAATCCACTTAGAAGTTATGACAATAATTCACCCTCAAAAAAACAGAAAACTTATATTAACTAACTGGGGAAATATGACGCCATCCATCGCACATGAGAGACATAAATGAGTCATAGAGACACATCAACGCCTGGCGAGTGACTCTATTTTTGTGGCATAATGGCGAGTGGCACTGTGTTGTGTCCTATGAGTGGTACTTGTGATGCCACTTTTAATTCTCCCTGGGTCGTATTTTTATTTATTTATTTATTTATTTATTTTATTATTTTTTTTTGGGGGGGGGGGGGGGAGGGGGTACCTGGCGATCATGGTCACCTTCCATTTGATGTGTGTGAGGTGGCGATTTTCCGCGACGTTTGAGGGTACGGATTCGTTTACGAGGCCGGGTTCGTTTAAATGTCTGAATTTTTTTACTTGTCTGGGTTCGATTTCGGGTCCGAGTTCGTTTTCGGGTCCGAGTTCGTTTTCGGGTCCGAGTTCGTTTTAAATGTCTGAATTCTTTTACTTGTCCGGGTTCGTTTAAATGTCTGCGCTCTTTTACTTGTCCGGGTTCATTTGCGGGTTCGGTTCCGGGTGCAGCGATTGGGGGTTGGGGTGGTAATGAAGTTATCGAGTAGTAGTTATTGAGTTAAGTGAATGTTAAGAAAGCGTCTTCAAGTATTGTGTGGGAAGGTCCCTCTGTCCTGGTGACTGTCTGGATCAATTATACCAGAGAGAGAGAGAGAGAGAGAGAGAGTAACACTGGTAGGGATTTAGTACAAGTACCTACACTCACTCACCATACCTAAATCTTTCGACTTAAATGTTCATAAAGAAAAAAAATCAAGACCAACACACACACACACACACACACACACACACAAGGACTTGAATTTTTTATATATTAAAATCTGGTTCTTGGTTTTTAATAACCTTGTATAGAGGGTTCGGATGGTTGCGATCTCGCTTCTCAAACACGGAGACACGGGTTCGAGTACGGGTTCGAGTTGCAGTACGGGTTCTGGTTTGAGGTGCAGTACGGGTTCGGGTTCGCGTTCCAGTTCGGGTTTAGTCTGGTGAAAAGGTGAGGTAAGGTTGGTGAGGTGTTGTGCTGAGCTGGCCACCAGCCACCTCGATGCTTTGGGCTGTTAGACCAAATCATCTCACCTAAGGGATCTTGGAGGACTCTGGAGAGCCCTGGAGGGCCGTGGAGATCCATGAATGACCTTGGAGGACCCTGGAGGGGCCTGAAGGACCCTGGAGGACCCTGGAGAACCGTGAAAAACCTCGAAAGAACTTGAAGGATCTTGGAGGAAGGGTGAGGACAGAGGTATCGGGTGTGGCTGGTGGACAGCAATATCACACAGACATAGATTATCGGTGACTCATCGGTTGAAGAAATATCGGGGGTGTGAGGAGAGTGTCAGTGAGGGAGTGTTAGTAAAGGGGTGAGGGTGGGAGAGAGTGAGGCAGTATCGGTGAGAGTAAGAGGAGAGTGTGAGGAGTGTCAGTGAGGGAGTGTTAGTAAAGGGGTGATGGTGGGAGAGAGTGAGGCAGTATCGGTGAGAGTAAGAGGAGAGTGTCAGTGAGGGAGACGTTATGACGCTCTGGGAGATGTTATAATAATAATAATAAAAATTAAATATAATACTAATACTCTCTCTCTCTCTCTCTCTCTCTCTCTCTCTCTCTCTCTCTCTCTCTCTCTCTCCCCTTCTCAACCCCTCTCGCCCCCTCAGTGGAGATACTCTAAACCAGCATTATTAAACTGTGTTGAAAAATATGACCTAATATGGTCCTCCCGCCATCATACATAGTGAAGGGGGGTCCTGGTCCCATCTCCCCCCCCCCCCCCCACACACACACACTGATTTTCATATTCCTATTTTCGTCCGCGGGTAAACTGTGGTTCTTCTTCACGGTGTGCATAAATGAGTGGCTAGCATGGTGCTGAGGTAGGAAGGTCTTGTGCTGGTGCTGCTGTTGGTGATGTTGACTTGTGTAAAGAGACAGGTGTATCGGACCATCGAGAACAACACCATACGACACCACATATGTTAGTACAGTATGCAACATGTAATAGAATATTTTCTGTTATAGCAGTTAGAATGGTTAAGTACAGTTTATGGAGACATACTTTGTTTGCTTTTCATTTGAACTCTCTTGAGAATTAATGTTGTAAAAGCAAGTGGATCGCTGAAGATTAGACACCCTAGCTTATTTAAAGTGAAGATTAACCACCCTAACCTAACCTAGGTTAATGCTAACATAACCTAACCTAAAGTTAACCTAATTCAACTTAACCTAACACTGGCAAGGGGGGGGGGTTAAGTTAGGGTATGTTAGGTTAGGTTACACTTGAGGTTAGGTTAGCGTTAGGGTGGTTAATCTACAGATGATTGGGAAGGTTGTCATATAATTAAGGATAAGATGATAATGGTAGAAATATTACTGGAGGATGGGAGGGCCAGGGGAAAGCAGAGACTGGGATGGATGATATAAATGTTGTGGTCCCCGGAGAGTTAGAGCATCTAGAGGAATTGGTAAACACAGCCCAGTGATGTATTGAGAAGTGGGCCGTGGTCGCCAACCCTCAGCCCTGAAAATGACACCTTGGTTGATTGATTGATCTGATAGTGTTGCAACGATAGAGAGAAAGAGACAGACAGACAGACAGACAGACAGACAGAGAGGGCTAAAAACCAGACAGACTAACACACAGACACACCAAAGAAACATTTATTCGCTCAAAGAAACGAAATAAAAAAAAAAGAAGAAAATAATCCATAAATAATGGGATGGATTTACAAGCAGGGATTTAAGAGATTATCCTGGAAAGAGATCGTGGGAGAATAAAAAAAACCCGACCCAATTAGATAAAGAGAGGGAGGAGATTTTCCATTAAAATCCCTAGAGGATATTTTGAGGAAGTTGGGAGGAGGAAATAATCGCGCTAATTAGGTGTAATCTAGAGAAAGGTTTATAACTCAGTCCACGAAGATTATTTAGTGATAATTAGCAGGAAAGACACAACCAGACATTTATAATTGGGTTGGATGGATGTCTGTCTTCGAAATTAGCTGTAAATAAATGGAAAACCAGTTAATGTGAAATTAGGAAGGAATTTAATATTGAAATTGAAAGGTAACTCCATGAAAATTGGCAGCAAGGAGAGTGACCTAAAGTAGAATCGGATTACACACTTGGTGATAATCCCGTGTAATGCTCAGGTAAAGATGAACCTTATTAGTAGTATATATACGGCTTATTGGTCTATCTGTCATTCTTAGTGTCTCTGTGTATCTATTTATCTATGTTTCTATATATCTATCTGTCTACCTGTCTGTCTGTATGTCTGTCTCTATCTATCTATCTCTTTATCTTCTCCCTTTCTTCCCTGCTTTCTTCTCTTTCCTACTTTCCTCCTCCTTCTTCTTCTTCCTTCTTTCTTCCCCCTTTCTCTCTCTTTCCCCTCCATCCCCTTTCTTCCTTATTCCATTCCCTCTTTCTTCCTCATTTTCCCCTCTTCCCCCTTCTTCACTTTTCCCTTCTTTCTTCCTCTTCCTCCTCCTCCTCCTCTTCTTCCCCTCTTTCCCCCTTCTCCTTCTTCCCTCTTTCAACCTTCTTCTTCTTCCTTCTTTCTTCCTCCTCCTTCTTACCTCTTTCCTCCTCCTCTTTCTCCCTTCTTTCCTCTTCCTCCCTTCTTTCCTCCTCCTCCTTCTCGTCTTATCACCCAGCTCTAGTATCTAAAATTGCTAACCTTCCTGCCATCTTGAGTACCGTGATATCTCTCAACTCTTCTTCCTCAAGTTGGTTTAACCCTTTGAGGACGATGGTTTAACCCAAAGAGACGATGGTTTAACCCCTTGAGGACGCCGGTTTAACCCTTTGAGGACGATGGTTTAACCCTTTGAGGACGATGGTTTAACCCCTTGAAGACGATCGTTAAACCCGTTGAGGATGCCGGTTTAACCCTTTGAGGACGATGGTTTAACCCCTTGAAGACGACGATTAAACCCTTTGAGGACGCTGGTTTGACTCTTTGAGGACGATTGTTAAACCCCTTGAAGACGATTGTTTAACCCCTTGAAGACGATGATTAAACCCTTTGAGGACGCTGGTTTGATTCTTTGAGGACGATGGTTTAACCACTTAAAAACGATTGTTTAACCCTTTGAGTACGATGGTTTACACCGTCGTCTTTATATTAAACCAACTACCAGGAGGAGTTAAACCATCATCCTCAAAGGGGTTAAACCGTCGTTCTTATGTTAAACCATCATCCTCAAAGGGGTTAAACCATCGTTCTTATGTTAAACCATCATCCTCTAAGGGGTTTAACCATCGTTCTTATGTTAAACCATCATCCTCAAGGGGTTAAACCATCGTTCTTATGTTAAACCATCATTCTCAAAGGGGTTTAACCATCGTTCTTATGTTAAACCATCATCCTCAAAGGGGTTAAACCATCGTTCTTATGTTAAACCATCATTCTCAAAGGGGTTAAACCATCGTTCTTATGTTAAACCATCATCCTCAAAGGGGTTAAACCATCGTTCTTATGTTAAACCATCATCCTCAATGGGGTTAAACCATCGTTCTTATGTTAAACCATCATCCTCAAGGGGTAAGAATATCGTCCTCAAGGAATTACCACTGTGAGGATGATGGTTTAATAATAGTAGTAGTAATAATAATAATAATAACAATAATAATAATAACAACAACTACAACAGTAGGTTACACCGCAACTTAACAACAAAGAAAATGGGTTGTGTCAGTAGGGCTTATTCCTCCTCATCCTGTAGACTGTAGAGGGGAGGCGAATGTAATCTTAACTTACCTACTATGGTGCTTATCCGACTAAAAAATGGGAGGGGGGGGATTGGAGGGGGGGTAGGGGTGGATTCAAGGTGGGAGGGCGGGGATTGGAGGGGGGTAGGGGTGGATTCAAGGTGGGAGGGGGGGGATTGGAGGGGGGTAGGGGTGGATTCAAGATGGGAGGGGTCAGTGAGAAGGAAGAGGAATAATAAAAATAGTTGGTGATGGAGAAGATGGGAGGTGAAACACAGAGAAGAAAGGGAGGGGGAAAGGAGAGACGGGAGGAGAGACACAGGAAGGACAGGGAGGAGCGGAGGAAAAGACGCAAGAAGGGGAGGGATGGGAGGAGAGACACGGGGGAGGTGAGAGGGGGGAGGAAGGAGAGAGGAAAGGTGAGACACAAGAAGGAGAGGAAAGGAGAAACACAGGGGGGAGAGGTGAGGAGAGGAGATACATCGTAGGAAAATAAAGAGATAGAGGGAGACTGAGAGATAATGATATAGTCATGGTTGAGAGAGAGAGACACTCAGGGGATAAGCTTTATTTTGAGAGTAAGGGGAGAGAGTGAGGGGAGACTGTTGTGTGGGGAGACTGTTGTGTGGGGAGTGAGGGGAGACTGTTGTGTTGGGAGTGAGGGGAGACTGTTGTGTTGGGAGTGAGGGGAGACTGTTGTGTTGGGAGTGAGGGGAGACTGTTGTGTTGGGAGTGAGGGGAGACTGTTGTGTTGGGAGTGTGGGGAGAGAGTGAGGGGAGACTGTTGTGTTGGGAGTGTGGGGAGACTGTTGTGTTGGGAGTGAGGGGAGACTGTTGTGTTGGGAGTGAGGGGAGAGAGTGAGGGGAGACTGCCGTGTAGAGAGACCATCACTGACCTAACTGATAGGCCTCGTTTACCCTCACACACTACAACACATTATGTTTAATCGACGATAAATGCCGAGATATTCACGAAATTTTCTGAAAAAAATAAAAGATATGTCTCGTATCAGGATCAGATTCTCAAAGGTTCTTACATTAATATTTTTCCTCTTAACTGGAGATGTGAGAACGTATAGACCTGGTCCGAACTACGATACAAAGGTGGATTCTCTAAGGCCCTTACGTTAAAGTTTCTCTCCTGACTGGATGTTTGAGAATCACCTTAAAGAAACTGATGCACTTAAACTACAACACGAAGATGATAGGCAAAAAAAAATGGCGTCTTAGTTATGTTGAGATTGTATCCAGGAAATGTTTAAAAAAAAAAAAAAAACATCCTTATGAATTTTTGAGAATGTGGATCCTTAACGTAGCCAGATACGTTCCCTTAACCAGCAGTTACGGGAGAAAATAATGAACACAGGAACCTCCAAAACTCGTGGACGCTTGTGATTACGACATACACACAGGTATCATACAAGCGGTGATGGTAGTCATTATATTGGTTAATTAGCGAGGTAATAATGAGTAGTGCTAAGTACCACCGTCATCATGATGGGGAAAGGAGAGAGGGGGGGGGGGGGGGAACCACCTCGTTAACTCCTTCCTGAATAATTTTTTGCGGGGATGAAGTTTCAGTGAACAACAGATTGTGTTCACCAGATTTTTGTTCAATCTCACCGTCTGTGTTAACAACTCTGGCTGATGTTATACTTGGTGATGAGTTTTGTCTATGCTATTTATTTCATATTTTATCAAGGTTTGTTTACATGAAGGGTTGATGCTTGTGTTATGTTGGTGTTAGTACGTTTTTATGTTACAGTATTGTTAAAAGTATTATAAAACCATACTAAAACCTTTAAATTATGCAGCTATTGTGTAGTAATATATAAGCACACACACACACACACACACACACACACACACGAGTGATATATACCTCTATCTGTGTTCAACAATACCGAGACGAGTTTCACATACCCCCATTACACTGTGTTCAAGCAGGTGAGTACAGGAGTGTTGCTTTACTAACACCTCCCCATCTCATCAATCTACACAGGCACCTTTATCTTGGGGTCTACTCAAACACCTGGTGGCAGTGGTGGGATTTGGCCTTGTACACACTGTACTAATGACACCTGTCTGCTTTGATGAATATGATGTGGTTGGTAAAGATGAAGTACAAGGAAAGTGAAATATCCCTTACCTCAGAACTATACATTTTACACAGGCATTTGTTGGGTGTGTTATGTTTGTCTCAGGCATTTGGGGGCAGTGGTGGGATCTGGCCTTGTAAATACAGTCCTGGTGTTAATGCTTTGCCATAATAAATATAAGGTGATAAAGGAAGGAGGTCTAGTCTGAAGGTGAAATGTGGTGAGATATTGTATTTTAGTGGTAATGACACATATACAGGCAGGGAAAGCACTGAGAGACGGTCTGTTAAGATAGAAAGTGATATACAGAAGATGAAGTGATAGATAGACAGACAGACAGGAAGAGATAGTGATAAAGGAAGCATCAGAAAGACACAAAAATACAAATATACAGAAAGATGAAGAGATGGAAAAAGGAGATGCAAAAAAGGAATTAGAAAAACAAAAACAAAGACAGATGGAAAAATAGAGGTTTACAGCAGACTAAAACAGACAGATAGAAGGCTACATATCCTTTAACACAGACGACAGGCGTTGCATCAGACCACGGTAAAGTTCAACTACAAACCAAAAAAGTTTCATTACGACATTTAATAATTTCAAAACACAACATGAAATAACCATGTTATGAAATAAAGACGATTTATTCATTATGTTTAATTAGAAAAAAATAATAAGCACCTTTCTTTTTTTAACTTTCCACCTTTGAGTTAGTGACATTATGTATTCAGTTTCAGTAAGAAATATTAAAATTGCAACATGAAGTGAGTTTTGGACACTGTAAATCTTGTGTAAGTAATATTACAGAAAATACAGTACAGAGTATTTGAATTTATTTTAGAACAAAAGATAAGACATAACAACGTAAATAAAGGAATTGTGTTTGTCATATGAAATTTATTAGTAAGCAGTGGAGGTTAAACGGTGGAGGTGACTTTGAGGAGGATAACGAGGGTGAGGAAGGAATAAAAATGACCATGATATTGGCTGCTGGAGACGTGGGGAGATGCCCACCACAACACTGTTTATTAATGTTGGTAGGTGGGAAGAGTGCCAGAATGGAGGATGGGGGTGATAGTGCCAATATGGGAAGAGTGCCAGAGTGGAGGATGGGGGTGATAGTGCCAATATGGGAAGAGTGCCAGAGTGGAGGATGGGGGTGATAGTGCCAATATGGGAAGAGTGCCAGAGTGGAGAATGGGGGTGATAGTGCCAATATGGGAAGAGTGCCAGAGTGGAGGATGGGAGGTAGTAACGAGTGATAAGCGCAATATGGGAAGAGCTAGCCAGCAGTGGCAGGCATGGGGGTGATAAGTGCCCTATTAGAAAGAATCATAAATATATAATGTACAACAGCCATGGAGGATGGGGGTGATAGTGCCATTATGAAGATATGGGCGATGCACAAGATCCAGATATATATTAGGTAATTATAGTCTTAAGTCAGGAGCTGAAAACGGTTTAGAGAGTGACAGGGTGTACAGGGTGTCTCATAAGATACGCTATAGGAAAATGACTATTCTTTTTTTTCATTCAGATGAGGATATCATAACATATTAACGAAGACTGAACAATGAGGACAGATCGAATGGCTACCAAGGTCTCCACTCTTTACACCTCTCGATTTCCTCCTTTGGGTCACCTGAATGGTTCTTGGACGATCTTGGATGACGATAGTTTGTAAGTACCACAGCATTAAAGACTAATACATCCTCTCTATGTCCAGCTGCTCACGACGACATGATCACCTGTTGTTTACTATAGGCATATGAATGATCAGGTGTACTAAATATCTTGGTTGAGAGCGAGAGAGAGTGTTCCATTCAGAAGTTCGTGATGCACTGGCAGTGGAGGGTGTATAGCCGACCCTCCCACCTACAGTGCAGTTTGATGCGAAGACTCATGAGAAAGAGATGGGAAGGATATTAATAAGAGTATCGGCCAACATTACTGCTGATGGATGATGATGTGTTAATATCTTACGAGAAGAAAACCATAGTGATAGGAGTAGCCATTCCGATACCAGAAAACAATGGGGAAATCTGTTTAGAATTATCACTATAAGTAGTTGAACAGATTATATATCAAGAGGCTTCAATGCATTACTTCAAGTTTTACGCATAATACTCTCTCTCTCTCTCGATATAGATAGATAGATAGATAGATAGATAGATAGATTAAAATTTTTAAATCAAAACCAGTGGTAACGCTTTATAATTGGACATATTAACAACCAAGGTTTATAGAGGAGGAGGTCTGCCTACACCTGACCCAGCTTGTGCATGACGTCATAGAGTGGACAGGTGAAGGGGTCGCCCCCTCAGTTCGCTGCAGCTACTATTGTTAAAACTGTTGAAACATAATGCCCGCTAATTGTGCAATGTTTGGGTGCGATTCTTTGTCCAAACGAGGGTGAAATATACACTTACTTACATTTGCTAAAGATGATGATCTAAGATACAAGTAGATTGACCTCGGTAAGAGGAAAGACAACATCAGTACTGCTAATGCTCTGATGTGCAGTCTTCAATATGAACCAACTGCCTCTAAGAGACATCTCAAGTATAATTTACTGGGGCTACCAGTACTAAAACCGCAAATGTAAGTCAAAGTTGTGTCGATCAAGTCCTTTATTTGACGTTTACAGCTAGCAATGGTGAACAATCTGTGATAATGTTTTTGAGTTGTATTATTAAGTGTACGGTATAATAAAACCTGGAACACATTAGTATGAAAATATAAATTCGTGTTGGAAATAAAGTAGATAAGGTTATGTCACAACTGTATGTGGCTCATGTTAGACTCTACCTTGATAATGCTGTTCACTTTTATTGTTCTTATTTTTGAATGGATACGAATCCACTTGAGTCGGTATTGAGAAGAATAAGTAAAATAATTCTGTCTTTGAAATCTCCCAGGTGAATATAGACAAATTTTTTTTTATGAATTCCCCAGCAAGACGAAGAGTAAGCGTGGACACTTTACTCTTAAAGTAACTGGCAAGGACCAGTATAAAGTATCACTGGCAGAGGATGGGGTGACCTGCTTTGCACTATACAGTGCATCTGTTCCCTAGAGATAATCACCCACTTCCAGGGGTACTGAACAGCGCTGCCAGGGGCTCCTGCACATTTCCCACTGGGAATGGACGTGGTTCAGGAGTATATGGCTGCATACTGTATGGTCCTCTCGTCTTCTGGTTCCCAGATGTAGTGACCTGACAGAGTATCACTAACCTCTAAACGGAGTTGTACAAGAAAAGAAAAAGAAGAAAGAGAAGACAGAAAGAGAGAGAGGGCAGTAAGATAAGAGTTGAGGGGTTCGGTTATCGAGAGAGGTGAGGAGGCAGAAGGCTTGGTGGTGATGGGATCATTGAGACCAGCTTCATGGTCTCTTACACTCGACCCGATAGTGTGGGTGTGGCTCTCTCTCTCTCTCTCTCTCTCTCTCTCTCTCTCTCTCTCTCTCATCCCATTACCTTACTTCACTACCCGTCTCTACCTGACCGCTGGTTGATCAGGTAGAAAAAAAGAAGGTAGAGTTAATGGCTCTTATGAGATTAAAGGTGTCCCATAGGTGTAAGTACCCAGGTGTTCATTGGGTTGATTGGATTAAATTTCCTATGTGCCAATACCCAGACACACAGGTTTTGGGTTAATTAGATAATGTATCGTATGTGTCAACACCGGATATACATATGGTGGTGGGGATGGTGATGGTAATAATGATGATGGTGGTGATAGTGAGAAGTATAGTGTTATTAGTTATATATTGTGACCCTGATATAGTTTATTTTATTATTAAACACTGCATTACTAATCATTTTAATGACTTTTAAACTCATAAAAAATATAGAATACGATATTTTTTTTTTACGATGACTTGTGAACAGCAGACACCTTACCCTCCGATGACGTCACAGCCGCTTGGAATAATAGACTTAGCTCTTGCATTAGATTAATTAAATAGTAACCTTAAATATTTCAGGACTTATTATACGTGGAAAAAATGCAACCAGAGTAAATTAAACTTCACCATAACACGAGTTCTCATTGGTTCATTTGACTCATCTAACCAACAGGAAGAAACATTTAAGGTTAAGAGTGATGCTATATACGGGTTCTATAGCTTCACTTTTTCCGGGTTGTGACGTTATATCCGGGTTCTATAGTTTCACTTTTTTCCGGGTTGTGATGTTATATACGGGTTCTATTACTTTACTTTTTACCGGGGTTTGTTGTAGGAATGTTGTTATTGTAATTGGAGTCTGTTTTGCCTCGAGTTATTTATTTGCATGATCAAAATGTTACGGTTCACTTGTTACCGTATTAGAAAAGTTGTGTATCGGCTGTGTATAAATTATTATGGCTGTGATGGTAATGGTGGTGATGATGGTGATGGTGATGATGGTGATAGTGGTGATATTGATAATGATAGTGATAATATTGGTGATAGTGATAATGATGATAGTGATAATAATGGTGATAGCGATGATGGTGATATTGATAATGATGATAGTGATAATATTGGTGATAGTGATGATAGTGATAATAATGGTGATAGTGATGATGGTGATAGTGATGATGGTGTTAGTGATGATGGTGATAGTGATGATGGTGATATTGATAATGATGATAGTGATGTGATGATAGTGATAATAATGGTGATAGCGATGATAGTGATAATAATGGTTATAGTGATGATGGTGGTGATAACTTCTCCATTCTCCGTCTCACTCTTCGAAATGACTGGTCTTCACATGTACCCTATAGAAGTGTATACCCTTGAGACCTCTCGTCCAGTTAACCAATAGAAGGAAATAAAGAGTGACAGCTTCGTAACCTCGACCAGAACTTGTGGGTTATGGCTCTTATACACAGGTGGTCATGTGGTGGCTGGGTTGGTGGTGGTGGTGGTGGTTGTGGTGGCTTGGTGAGTGGTGATGGTTATTGTGGTGGTTGTGGTGGTGGCGATGATGATTGTGGTTGTGGTGGTCATCCTAACATACAGTATACAGACAGACATACACAAATGGCCTAACCTAACCAAACGCTAACCTAACCTAACCCCCACCACGATGGTCGAAACTCTTCTTCCTTGATGCAGTGAGCCTTCAACCTTATGTACTGGTGTGGGTTAGCGTGTTTTTTGCTCCCACTACCAACTTGCGTGTTTCAGCGTTAATTGTTATGGCAATATATTCGACGTAATGTTCTGATAATTTTCTTATTGGTGGGAAAAATATATTCTACTAATTATTATCATTATAAAGGTGTTGAGAGTTTACTGTTTTTTGTGGTTGTTTTGGTTGTGGGTGTTAAGGTTGTTGTCAGTGTTGAGTTTGTTGTGGTTGTGGTTATTTGTAGTGGTTGTGGCTGTGGTGTTGTGGGTGATGTGGTTGTTAAGGTTGTGTTTGTTGTGGTTGTTGAGGTTATGGTGTTTGTTGTGTTGTGGGTGTTTTGGTTGGTGAGGTTATAGTGATGTGTTTGTTGTGTTTAGATGTAGTGAATTAAGAATAATCATAACTCGGATGTGGATCCCCCAGACGCTAACTCAACCTAACCTAACCTAACCTAACCTAACCTAAACTAAACTAACCTATTTCACCAGAACTAAAATCTTGTTTTTAGCGTGAATATTCTGGTCCGCATCAGGGATTTGTTTTTGTTAGCGAATATGTGTGTATGTGTGTGTGTGTGTGTGTGTGTGTGTGTGTGTGAACCACAGGTAGTAAATAAGGTCAGGTGTGATATAGCCAGACGTTGATTACTATAGTTAGAAAGGTAAACTGCCTTGGTCATGTGTTGTCTAATTGGATACTGTCCATCAATGCCACCCACCATAACTACCACCCACCACTACCACTATCACCAGCTTAAATTATCTTGTGGTACCTGTAATGGAGCGAGTAACTTTGACCATCACATGGTGGTGTTGGTGTTGGGAGAGTGTGTGGTGAGGGTACACACACACACTCTCTCTCTCTCTCTCTCTCTCTCTCTCTTGTCAATCTATATTAAAACACTACTGTATATAGGCCTTCCCCTTTGGCCTATATACTCTCATAATCTCGTAACTTGAACCCAACCTAACCTAGCATAGCATAACCTAACCTAACTTAACCCATCTCACTGTTTATCCAAAGTATTTTTTTAAGCGTCAAGATCTCTTTCAAGACACCATTAGTCCACCGTTAACGAGTCCCCCTGTGCAATATGTCTCGCGTGCTCAGTGTATCCTGCAGCTTACAGTCAAGTTTTATAATCCGTCTGTGTGTGTGTGTGTGCGTCACTCGTATCCTTGTTCTAGTGCTGCCAAACATATTGTTAATCTCCTCTCAGATAACCAATCAGAGGGGAGAATTACACTAATTACCAATCGCCTCGTGAATCTCTCTTAGAATGAACCAATTATAGGCCAAATTTAAATGACCAATCAGTAAAGAATCGAAAACATAACTCAGTAAGCAACAGGTTCCCGTTTTCTTTATATCCATTTTCTTTGCTCTCAATTTCTTTCGCCATTTTTTTTTTTTTTTTTGGGGGGGGGGGGGGGGGGGCGTTGACTATTGACTTGTAAATTGGTGGCAGGGCAGACAATAGTCATGCAGGAAAGCACTCGCATATTTCCCCACAGAGAATGACAGAGATGGGGGTATGAGCCTTTGAAGGGGGTCGTGGGAGGTGAACCTTTGAAGTGGACGTGTATATTTTTGAAAAGGGGCTTCTCTGTGGCCTCACCCATAGCTTTCCTTTTTGTGAAATTCGACACATGCAGATACGATTTTAATGTATATTTTTTCCTTCTTTTCGTCTTTTTGTGTGTGGGGGGGAGAAGGTGGAGATAAAATGAGAAACAGAAATAGTCTTCACCAGAGCTTACACCAACCAATCCACCAACTTTTCTAAAAACTTCAGAACTCGGGCACCATGTTCGAGGTGGACAGTGGAACCTCCAGGCGACAGGTTGTATCCCGGAATATCATCACGACTGACACAACCATCGCTGGAAACATTAGCCGCCCACCTCAAAGTCTTCTCGTCAACTTGTGTGTGTGTGTGTGTGTGTATGACAGTTGAAGACGACGGTGGTGTTTCTGGCCTCGTCAACTTGTCGTCTGTGTGTGTGTGTGTGTGTGTGGTCCAGGCCTGGGGCTTGTTGGATGAGGTTTTTAACTTGTGTGTCACGACAAGACAAGACTCTCGCTCGTGTTGTGAATACATAAAGGGAAGCTCTCTCTCTCTCTCTCTCTCTCTCTCTCTCTCTCTCTCTCTCTCTCTCTCTCTCTCTCTCTCTCTCTCCTTCTTTTTTAAATAGATTAAATGTATAAATTAGATGGATAGATAGATGAAAAAAGTGTAAACATTGCCACTGGATGCTACAGTCAGCTATGTCGGGATCACACACAAACAGTCCTCAGCCCTCATGGACTGAAGGACATACAGTACTTTGCATTGCCTACCGCCCGCCTGAGTCCGCCTGTTCACTTTCCCTCCTTTCCTCAACTCCTCCTTACCAGGACATATCAGCGCACAGAGTGTCGATCAACCAGCGAATAGAACACAAAAGTAACAATTGCAACTCTAAAAAAGAATGAAAACAAGTGTTGGACAATAGAAATACCTGACCTACCAGTGTTCAGTGTTCAGACCACCTTGGACCTTACACACACCAGCGAGGTCCCACTCCTGACGACAACTAACACCAGGTGGGAAATGATTACTCCCAGCAACACCAGGTGGGAAATGATGACTTCCAGCAACACCAGGTGGGAAATGATGACTCCCAGCAACACCAGGTGGGAAATGATGACTCCCAGCAACACCAGGTGGGAAATGATGACTCCCAGCAACACCAGGTGGGAAATGATGACTCCCAGCAACACCAGGTGGGAAATGATGACTCCCAGCAACACCAGGTGGGAAATGATGACTCCCAGCAACACCAGGTGGAAAAAGATGACTCCCAGCAACACCAGGTGGTAAAAGATGACTCCCAGCAACACCAGGTGGGAAACAAGAACTCTCCAACACCCCATGTGAGGTGGGTAGACCTACGAGGACAGCGTGATGCGTGTGATATATGTGAACATTGAGACCAGCCGGGAGCAGCGACCAGAGTACCACCTGTTTATGTAAAGCTGTGTGAGGCCGTGAGAGGCGTCCTTATATCCCCTGAGAAAACTGTCAAACCCTTAATTAACGTTTATGTTCACTCCATATTTCTTCTCCTTTGTGCACTGCAAGGTTTTGACATTCAAGTGACCTGCTCCCAATGTCACCATATGTAGCCTTTATCTTCTCTGTTTATTATATATTTTTTAGCCTTTGGGCTACTACGTTCTATCAGTAACCGTTAATTTTTATTTATTTTTTGTTATACACCCACACAAACATAATGGTTGCCCCTCGTGTTCAAGGATGGCTGGCCCTAGGGCCGCCATGGCGTGAATTTCTGTAAGGTTTAGAAGCTGTTACTAATACAACAACCACACCGTAAGGTAACTAGCTCCATGACCCAATGTCAAGGAATAATCCGAGAAGACCGGACAACTCGTCAACTGCACTGGCTAACCATTACCCTGGAACACAGTCCGTAAATTGATTAACATCCAGGTTACCAATTTCTGTTGGGCACACACACACACAGTAAGATAGTGTACACATCAGGATTATATACACACACAGGATTTATGTACACACTGAGATAATCTACACACGAGGGTTGTGTACATAAACATTCGGTTTGCCTTGGATGATGATGTAGACACGGGACGACGAACACACACACACACACACACACGGGACGACGAACACACACACACACACACACACAGGGTCTTAATATACCATGGATAAAGTTATGACTGCTAACTCTGTCTGTCTTTCATTGTTTGTTTGTTTGTGTTTGCACGTATTTTATCTTGGGGGCAGTGTGTTGGGTGTAGATTCAGAAGCATCATTCAGACATATAAACACAACTACAAACTCGTAATTAGAAAGGACAGGTACACTTAATTACACAGGTAGGTTATTACTATCTACGGGTACAGTTAATTACAAACAGGTAGTTTATTACTATACAGTTAATTACACAGGTATCGCAAATTATCACTAGTGTTTAATACTCTGGACTGGAAAGGGAAAAACTTGGTAATAAATAGACTTAATTAATAGTGGCGATCATTCATTACTGTTATATGCTCACATCTTGACACACACACACACACACACACACACACACACACTGATGACACATGCAATACAACCCATTCATTTAGGTGAAGTAAATTGGGAACTTATTTTTTTTTTTACCGAAACCAGATTTAAGTATTTTCCCTTAAACTTACAATGTTAACTCTCGCTTCCCTTACTTAAAATACGTATAAGTATATTCCTTAAAATACGTCTTAAAACTTACACTGCTCACTCTCACTTCCATGACCTAAATCAGTTTATAAGTAATTTCCCTAAAACTCATGAATGTGGCTACCTAACCTAACCTAACCTAACCTAACCCTCGGTGCTGTAACATCCTAGCACTAACCTATAAACGTCAATGTGTCTCTCAACAGGCTGTACAGTACATAATAGCATGAACATGTAAAATGAGTCGGCTGGTGTGCCCATAAGACTTCATACTGACTCACTCACAGACATGCCGCTTACAGTGCCCTTCTCAAACCTTTCTTGTCGTGTTTTTGTTGATGATGATGATGATGATGGTGGTGGTGGTGATGATGGTGATGATGATGATGTACGCTGAGAATGTGGTGATGGTATTGGGGAATGATGGTGAGGGTAGTTAATAGTGATGGTGATGGTGGTAGTGGGATGGTTGTGTTGGTGGTAGTGGTGGAGTGGTTGTGTTGGTGGTAGTGGTGGAGTGGTTGTGTTGGTGGTAGTGGTGGAGTGGTTGTGTTGGTGGTAGTAGAGTGGTAGTGGTGGTAGTGGTGATGGTAGTTAGGGGTGAGGAGCCATGGCTGGGGATCCGAACCACCGTAGAGAGTGAGGGAGAGAGCAAGAAAGAGAGCGAGAAAAAGAGAGAGAGAAAGGGAGTGACAAAAAGAGAGTGGAGGAGAGAGCTCCATCAACCGATCTTTAAAGCACTGGTTGAGCTCTGTGCGCTTAACTTCTCCTTTACGAGGCGTAGTTAAGGTCGTTCTGGCTGGCAAGTAATTAGAGAAATTAGCTTTATGTCTATTAGGTAGTTGACTACAAGGAGGGAGGTTGTTTCACTGAATCCCTTGTTTACATTAAGCTGTAGTAGTAATAATAGTTAACTCTCCACCCGGGCTATATCTGACTGACTAACTGAGATACGGCTTTCCTCTCCACTTGGTTCCTATTACATCGTTTTTGTCTGGCTCTCGGGAGGTGCTGCCAGGCGTGTGATTCCTCTAAATACTGCCGCGGTGTTGTGGGATATTCTCGGGGATAAGACTGGGGCCTGTTAATACTGGGGTCTGTTAATACTGAGGTCTGTTAATGCTGGGGTCCGTTAATACTGGGGTCTGTTAATACTGAGGTCTGTTAATGCTGGGGTCCGTTAATACTGGGGTCTGTTAATACGGAGGTCTGTTAATACTGGGATATGTTAATACTGGGGTCTGTTAATACGGAGGTCTGTTAATACTGGGGTCTGTTAATACTGGGGTCTGTTAATACGGAGGTCTGTTAATACTGGGGTCTGTTAATGCTGGGGTCCGTTAATACTGGGGTCTGTTAATACTGGGGTCTGTTAATGCTGGGGTCCGTTAATGCTGGGGTCTGTTAATACTGGGGTCTGTTAATACTGGGGCCTGTTAATACTGGGTTCTGTTAATGCTGGGGTCCGTTAATACTGGAGTCTGTTAATACTGGGGTCTGTTAATACTGGGGTCTGTTAATACTGGGGTCTGTTAATACCGGGGTCTGTTAGTACTGGGGTCTGTTAGTACTGGGGTCTGTTAGTACTGGGGTCTGTTAATACTTGGTTCTGTTAATGCTGGGGTCCGTTAATACTGGAGTCTTAATACTGGGGTATGTTAATACTGGGGTCTGTTAATACTGGGGTCTGTTAATACTGGGGTCTGTTAATACTTGATTCCAACTGTATTTTAAGTAACGTTAACAGTTAATGAGATAACATAATATACTTAAAGACCACACACACACACACACACACACACACACGCACACACACACAGTTGCACATTTCACCAACTTGGAATAGTTTCTCAGTGTTGCCGCGTCAGTAGCAACAAGGAACTGCACTTTTCACCCGTTGCTGCCCAGTGCTGTTTCCGAATTAGGGTCGAATAACAGCATTTCCTCCCCCTCCCCCACCTCTGCTGTTAAGTGCTGCTGGTCAACGGGATACAAACAGCTGATGGGTTCCTTCGGTGATACTGTGCTCGACCTAAGGGTTGTGTATGGTCGAATAAATATATATTTTTTTAATGTTTTTATTCAGAAGAGGAAAATGTTTTGAGTGTGAGTCTTGGTATTTTTTCTTTCATTATTAAATTATTATTATTATTATTATTATTATTATTATCTTTCCATCCCTCCCTCTCTCTCCCTTTCTCTCCCTTTCTTCCTCTTCTATTCCCTCCTTCCCTCCCTCCCTCCCTCCTCCAGTTTCAATTAATAATTAAATTGCAGTAAGCCTTAAGTATACATCTATTGCATTAATGAGACTGTATCACCCTCGTTAGTATCACTTCGTTGTATCTATGTCGGAAAATGTTGCAAGGAATTACTTTTTACACCTGTGTCGAAACACTGACCAATTAAGGCAAGGTAACCGTGTTCTGTTTCATACCTTTTGCATCAATACCGGAGTCAGTAGACACACCTGTTAACAAAGAGTGACAGGTGTGAATTATTTACACACCTGTTAGGGAGAAAAATATTATATAGCTACACCTGTTAACCTATAAGACAGGTGTATTTGATTTACGATTCTGCCAGTTTAAAGGCAGATATACCCGACAACTGTCTACAGACGTCGACAATACTATGAAATATGTACCCCCTACCACCCAATACTATGAAATATGTACACCCTACCACCCAATACTATGAAATATGTACCCCCTACCACCCAATACTATGAAATATGTACCCCCTACCACCCAATACTATGAAATATGTACCCCCTACCACCCAATACTATGAAATATGTACCCCCTACCACCCAATACTATGAAATATGTACCCCCTACCACCCAATACTATGAAATATGTACCCCCTACCACCCAATACTATGAAATATGTACCCCCTACCACCCAATACTATGAAATATGTACCCCCTACCACCCAATACTATGAAATATGTACCCCCTACCACCCAATACTATGAAATATGTACCCCCTACCACCCAATACTATGAAATATGTACCCCCTACCACCCAATACTATGAAATATGTACACCCTACCACCCAATACTATGAAATATGTACCCCACCCCGGGCAGTGTTAAATATGTACCCCATCCCCTGGACTCACCACATTTCCTGCTCGTCAGCTAAAACAAACAATGTTTTTATCACATTATTCTAATTATTAAAACAACCCACCTTTGTTTTTCACCATAACTTAATACTGACCCTGTGTTAGTGTCCTTAGTCAATACTGGCATTAAAAAAACAGGTGTTATGTAAATTTGTGTAGTTTTATGGGATCACCTGAAGATTAACCACCCAGTTTACTTCAACGGCTGATTAAACACCCTTTCGTTACCTGGGAGGATTTAGGTTAGGTTAGGTTAGGTTAGATTAGGGTAGGCTAGGTTAAGATAGGTTGGGTTAAGTTAGGCTAAGATGAGTTAAGTTAGGTTAGGCAAGAGAGGGCAGTAGTAAGGGCCGGGGCAAGAGAGGGCAGTAATAAGGGCCGGGGCAAGAGAGGGCAGTAGTAAGGGCCGGGGCAAGAGAGGGCAGTAGTAAGGGCTGGTAGATTACACTACATCGGCTGCTTGTGTGACCACTTGTTATTGGCAATAAACGTCACTGTTTCCCCCAGTGTTTGATGGATCACCCACCTGATTGATGTACTCCGTGTCGGGAAGGAGAGAGAGAGAGAGACACGCAGACAGACAGACAGACAGACAGAGATATTGATGGTATCTTCAAGTTGCACGAGGGAGGGAAGGAGGGAGAGAGAGAGACAGAAGGAGGGTGGGAGGGAAGGAGGTAAAAGAGGCCCCAGAGAACTGCCAGTCCTCCCACACCAGACTGTCATAATCACACAAATATCCAACACGTATTAAACGCAAGTTAACGTTAAAATAAAATTATTTCCGTTAAATTCCGCTAAATTAAAGAAGAAAAGAAAATCTGATGAGCTAAGGTAGAAGGAATGTTACAGTGCACGCTCCCTGCCCTGCCCTGCCCCGCCCCGCCCCGCCCCCACCCTTACGGTACAGTAGGATTAATTAATCACCTGAAGATTAGCCACCACACCTCATTTCACTTGATTAAAACACCTGATGAGTAGGTGACGTTAGATTAGATTAGGTTAGGTTAGGTTAGGTTAAGTTTCGTTAGGTTAGGTTAAGTTAGATATCCTCTGAGACACGTTATTAATTATCATCGTTAAACAGACATGTCACTGTTAACCAAAGTAGAGGTAATTAAGGTAATATAGTCTACTCTCACCCCCAGAGTCCCGGGTAATTAATGTCCGCTTTGTTATATTCAATTTTAACTTGACTGTTGAAAGGTAAATAAAAATTACCACTACCTCCAACAGATGACGTCACGTGTGGCTAATTATGACCTGATATTAACCAACACGTGACGTCTTTATGCAAATTAACTCGCCAAAATATGTTCACAGTATATCAATCTAATACTTCTATCAGCGAAGACCACCACAGTGTGATTCTGAGTGACAATAGCAATATAGCATCAGTGTATATCAGTATAGCAATATAGTACCAGTGTATGTCAGTATAAGATACCATAATACCTGTGAGTGTATGCGATACAGTATAGCTTCATTTTAAGTATAAGTATAGCAATACCCAATGATTCAGAGATAAGACTTTATATATATACAGTATAGCGACAGTTGAACAGTATATCACCTTCATGTCATACCAGAGAGTGCCACATTCAGTATATTGCCTGAGGTGCCACAGAGTGAGTGCCAAACTGTTAATGGCTCTTGTAGTTAAGTTGTAGTGTGTTGGTGTTGTTTCATTAGCAGGTGAGGAAGACAGTGTGTTGCTTAATGTGTGCTCGCGATGACACCACCCAAGGCAGTGTGTTAATCGTACCTACTGTCACTGGGTACATGTCTCACCTGGCTGAGTCCAAATAAAGACTGAGTATATCGTTACAGCATTTGAGTCCAAGATCGAGTCCCTGATCAGTCCATCATGTAGAGTCCAAGATCACAATAGACCAAAAGTACGTTATGACCAGTGAACACAACCCCGACATGTACTGTACAGGTCAGGCGGGACAGACTTAACGTGTATTGTACCTGAACACAACACGATACGAATTCGTGCTAATACGAAATATTTCGATGTTCCCTTAAAACAGTTGGGGTTTATTGCGATTAATAATAACTAACAGTCACACCATTATTCGTTTTCATCATTATTAATATATTCCAACCTTGTGTGAATGAGTCTCTCCTCCTCCTCGTACTACACCTCGCTGGCTGCCTCCTTCAGGTAATATCTTTGAGCCTCACATTACGACAGCACCTACAGGAAGCACGGGGAGGCGAGGTTCACGTTGACGCATTAATTACCGAGATCTGACGCTGTGCTCATGATGGCGCTGGCTCGTGTCTCAGGCCCGGCCACCTCTCCGCTCCTCTTTCAACTCAGATTTGGGCGGAATCCCTTCATCAAGTGAGTCGGCAGGTGTACGTGTGAGAGAGTCGTGCGAGGGACGTCAGGTGTGTGTGTGTGTGTATGTGTCTCGTCTACCGCCATCATGATCTCGACCCACCGTGAGTATCTCGTAATGTCTCGCCGAATATAAATAATTACACTAGTATATATATATTTCCTTACCGGTTATCGACCCACAACGGGGCCGGGGGACGGTAAAAATGAGAGAAAAAAAAATGTTACTCTACACCACGAGGATGCCGGAAAACCAATTTTTTGAAGCGAGACAGATTGTACGAGTGTGAAAACACAGAAGAAGGCAGAGCATTCCACAGTTTGGCTGTGTGAGGAAAGGAGGAACTACTATAACGGGTTATTCTAGTGTGACCGACATTCACACAGAAACGGTGGGCACCGCGGGCAAGACGAGTGTTACGAGCCCACTGCCTTGTCGGCAGTACACAGAATGCCAATTGCCAAATCCACCGAACATTGCCCGTTAAAGTACCTGTAAGACGGTGAAGCAACATTGCCGCGAAGAGAAAGGGAAGAGAGATTATTGACTAGAGGAGGAAAGTTAATAAGACGAAATGCCTTTGATTCCACCCTATCTAACAGTTGGACAGAAGAAGAACTCGGCTTTCGGGAGGTCATCACCAGCTATGTTGTAAATATGTGGTTAGAGAAGGGGCGAGAGATCGATCCCTCGACAACTGCCATGGATTGGTTCTCAGGGAAGCTATAAATGAGAGAACAGGGTGGAGGAGAGAAACCATAAGAAGGAAGTTTGGAAAGCAAAGACTTGTGCCATATTCTGTCAAATACCTTGGAGATGTCGAGGGCCATGACAAAGGTTTCCCCATAATCCCTAAGAGAGGATGACCAAAGATGGGTGCAGTAGGAGAGCAGATCACCAGTAGATCTCACCTGGCGGAAACCATACTGGTGATCCGACAAAAGAGAATGGCTTTCAAGGTGACGGAGAAAATGGGAGTTCAAGATAGTTTAGAAAATCTTAGAGAGGACAAAGTTAAGACAATGGGTCGATAGTTAGGGGAAAATAAGGTGCTAAAGAGATTGGCTTTATCAGAGGGAGTGTTGGCTGTAGAGTTCTCAGATCAGAAAAGAAGTGCAGAAGTTATTACAGATGTTTATGGCTTAGGACCAGAAAAATATTATAGAAAAGGAGTGAGTCAGGTCAGGTCTTACAATGATTCACAAAAGTAATAAAAGAGGAGTAGGTAACAGGAGAAGGGGATAGTTTCATAACTCCATACGTCTTATCTCTCTCTCTCTCTCTCTCTCTACACTGTTGGAGGGGAAACTTATCAGGGTATAATCAGATTCACTTTAGTAAAATAGTCGTTCGTGTTTAAATGATTCAGTATGTTTATAGACAATGCAAATACGAGTATATATACACGGTGAAGACATACAGACAATGGTAAACAACTGGTGTAAATGAAGTGTGAGCGAGAGAGTGAATGACACACCATGGCCTCCTGGCGCTCGTGACGTGAGAGAGAGACCTTGGCGATACACATAACTGAATAATTACCACAGATCCTGGTGTCTGTCAGAGTGTTGGGCGGAAGTACACACACACACACACACACACACACACACACACACACACACACACACTCTCTGAAGATCACAACAGGGTGCTTGATTCATGTGAGGATAACAGACAAAGGGGAGGATACACAAACCACTGAGTATATCTAAGTCAGTACTCGTGTGTTGTGATGGACAAGGGGACCTCATCCCACTGAGGAGTAATCATCAGGGCTCTTGATCCATGTGAGTTGTGATGGTTGGCAGGAACATGCGGTACAAGTGTGTGTGTGTGTGTGTTTTATTCTGCTAGACACTGCCTGATGCTGTGTAGTGTAGAGACCAGGTGGAGGCGCTGGCTCGTGTGGTCAAGGCCGGACATCCTAATTTCTACCAGGATATGAGAATTACCCCCGCCCCCCACCTTCTCCCCACTTCCCCATCACCCCCACCCCTCCCTCTCTCCCCACCCCTTTCCCTTCTCCCCCACCCCTTTCTACACTCCCCCACCCCTCTTATCCTTACCCCAACCCCCCCTCACAAACACTCCCTCCCCTCCTCTCTCCCTACTTACATCCTCCCCTTTCTCACCCTCCCTCCCCCCCCCCCCCACACACACACTGACGTTCAATAAAGACTTAAGTTATTTTTATTGACGTGTTGCATTCGCCAGCACCATCATCACCTGACCACCACTCGTAGTTGTTATTATTGTCGTGGTTGTGTTACAGTATATTAACTATAGGTGATGATGTACATACGATTATTTACTATACAGCCCCATCACCCACTTCTGCCTACTGAACTAATCACACACACGTATTCTCTTTACCTACTAATCTTAGGTTAACTAAAATCTAATGACTCTCTTGCTACTCAAAGTGTACTGTAAGCTTCAGGGATTAATAATAGATACTCAACACTACACATATGATCTTAGTTTCTTAAAAAAAATAAATAAATAAAATAATGGTAACTAATTCAGCTGTGTGGCGCCGCGACTTACCAGAACCCAGTCTGGTTGTCTGACCTAAGAGCGAAAACTAGTATAACTGCCCATACGTCTGGTTACAGTGGTGGATGGTGTCATAGTCTGTTACAGTGGTGGATGGTGTCATAGTCTGTTACAGTGATGGATGGTGTCATAGTCTGTTACAGTGATGGATGGTGTCATAGTCTGTTACAGTGGTGGATGGTGTCATAGTCTGTTACAGTGGTGGATGGTGTCATAGTCTGTTACAGTGATGGATGGTGTCATAGTCTGTTACAGTGGTGGATGGTGTCATAGTCTGTTAGTGATGGATGGTGTCATAGTCTGTTACAGTGGTGGATGGTGTCATAGTCTGTTACAGTGATGGATGGTGTCATAGTCTGTTACAGTGGTGGATGGTGTCATAGTCTGTTACAGTGGTGGATGGTGTCATAGTCTGTTAGTGATGGATGGTGTCATAGTCTGTTACAGTGATGGATGGTGTCATGTGGTGTCACTAATCACATCGTGGGGTGTCATAATTCCACTGCTGTCATGATATTCATTTGGTCATTATTAATAAACGCTGCAGTATTAATTCTTGTTACAATGTGATAATGACGTTGGTCGGTGATGTCAGCTATTAAATGGACTTGTCACTATTGATAAAAGTTCATCATTAGTGAGTGACTCGTTCATTACGGGTGATGTTTACAGATCTTGGTCGGGTTCCTGTTTTGGTAGAGGATTATTAAACTACCCTCACATGAATAATGAGGTTTTGTTTGTAGTTATTGTTGTGTGTGTGTGTGGGGTTCATACGTAATACCCCGCCTGTGTTAGTGTTCAATGACGTATGACTGCTTCCCTTTCTCAGATGCAGGAGCGGTTTCTTAATTCATCCTACACAGTGCACGCAACCACACTTGTGCCACTAGATACATTACAGTACAGAGACGAGTACAGGCCCCTAGAGAGGCCTCTAGACACCAGTACAGACCCCTAGAGACCAATACAGGCCCCTCAGAGACCAGTACAGGCCCCTAGAGACCAGTACAGGCCCCTCAGAGACCAGTACAGGCCCCTAGAGACCAGTGCAGGCCCCTCAGAGACCAGTACAGGCCCCTAGAGACCAGTGCAGGCCCCTCAGAGACCAGTACAGGCCCCTAGAGACCAGTGCAGGCCCCTCAGAGACCAGTACAGGCCCCTAGAGACCAGTACAGACCCCTAGAGGCCAGTGCAGGCCCCTAGAGACCAGTGCAGGCCCCTAGAGACCAGTACAGGCCCCTAGAGACCAGTACAGGCCCCTAGAGACCAGTACAGGCCCCTCAGAGACCAGTACAGGCTCCTAGAGACCAGTACAGGCCCGTCAGAGACCAGTACAGGCCCCTAGAGACCAGTACAGGCCCCTAGAGACCAGTGCAGGCCCCTCAGAGACCAGTACAGGCTCCTAGAGACCAGTACAGGCCCGTCAGAGACCAGTACAGGCCCCTAGAGACCATTACAGGCCCCTAGAGACCAGTACAGGCCCGTCAGAGACCAGTACAGGCCCCTAGAGACCAGTGCAGGCCCCTCAGAGACCAGTACAAGCCCCTCAGAGACCAGTACAGGCTCCTAGAGACCAGTACAGGCCTCTAGACACCAGTGCAGGCCCCTCAGAGACCAGTACAGGCCCCTCAGAGACCAGTACAGGCTCCTAGAGACCAGTACAGGCCCCTAGAGACCAGTGCAGGCCCCTCAGAGACCAGTACAGGCTCCTAGAGACCAGGACAGGCCCCTCAGAGACCAGTACAGGCCCCTAGAGACCAGTACAGACCTCTAGAGACCAGTACAGGCCTCTCAGAGACCAGTACAGGCCCCTAGAGACCAGTACAGGCCACTCGACACCAGCACAGACCCCTAGAGACCAGTACGGACCCCTAGAGACCAGTACAGGCCCCTAGAGACCAGTACAGGCCCCCCAGAGACCAGTACAGACCAACGGTGGCCAGCTGAGTCACCTCTTTCCCGTTCTCTCTCAATTGCCTCCTCAGCAAAAGGTTATGTATGCAGTAAATAGCGGAGAAGTTGACTGACTGACAAAAGTTTCATTCTTGCCCGTGTGAGTGTGGGGGGCTGGTGTTGGTGAGGGTGTTGGAGATGGTAGTGAGGGTGTTGGTGGTGATGGTGGGTGGTGAGGGTGTTGGAGATGGTAGTGAGGGTGTTGGAGATGGTAGTGAGGGTGTTGGAGAAGATGGTCAAGGTGTTGGTGATGATGGTGAGGGTGTTGGAGATGGTAGTGAGGGTGTTGGTGATGATGGTGAGGGTGTTGGAGATGGTAGTGAGGGTGTTGGTGAAGATGGTGAGGGTGGTCAGCTCACTACATATACCACAGCATCGGAACCTGTGTCTCTCAGGTTGAGCGCTCCCATGTGACATACGGACGGACACATGATCCTGACACTTAGAAAACTACTTAACACATTACTACAGCGGCGGATGAACCCCTAATAGGACGACCCATAAAGAATATCAATCATATCAAATTTGACCAGACTGGCACTTGAGACAGCTGGTGCCAATACCTGTCACACTTCCAGATGGATGGTGACGTGTGGCACCCTGTGGCACCCTCACGCTCGCTGCCACTCCCAGGTGTAAATTAATGCTACCGGGATGGAGGATTGTGTGGGTGAGAGGGATGTTAGTGTGGAGGAGTGAGTGTGTGGGTGAGAGGGATGTGAGTGTGTGGGTGAGAGGGATGTGAGTGTGTGGGTGAGAGGGATGTTAGTGTGGAGGAGTGAGTGTGTGGGTGAGAGGGATGTTAGTGTGGAGGAGTGAGTGTGTGGGTGAGAGGGATGTTAGTGTGAAGGAGTGAGTGTGTGGGTGAGAGGGATGTTAGTGTGGAGGAGTGAGTGTGTGGGTGAGAGGGATGTTAGTGTGGAGGAGTGAGTGTGTGGGTGAGAGGGATGTTAGTGTGGAGGAGTGAATGTGTGGGTGAGAGGGATGTCAGTATTCCCTCCTGTAGTACAATATTAATATAAACTCACCTGCCTCATTAATTTACTTATATCACAGTAAAATCACCTGTACGCATAACCTTACGTAATACTTTAATACATTGCATTAGTTTTACCGTCTTCTACATGACTGCACACACATGGGTCTTATTAAAACCGAAGTGTGTTTTTTAGCTAAATTAATTCACGGATCTAGAAAGGTAGAATTTGGTTTATGTATTCTGCTCTGGTTACAAACTTATAAGCGATTTAATTTCAAACCAAGAAGTGACCTGACCTGACCTGACCTGACCTGACCTAACCTAACCTAGCCTAACCTAACCTAACCTAACATGAGCCATTAAACACCATTCTCTGTAGGTCAAACTTTTAAACGTTTCAATTACCCGGATAGACTGTACAAACTACCTTCCTCAGGTCTTAGTCCCACACACCGAACAGCATTTAAAAATTCAGAGCATCACAAGAGGAACCTAGTTTAGCCAGAGGTAGGCACTGTGTCCACCACTTTTGCAAGAGAACAACGCAGAAGGACACAGAAACGAGTCTACACAATTTTCCGCCGGCTAGTTCTGTACTGTGTAGAAAATGGACAATTTTTGTTTGGTTAAAGATAGAGGAGTAACTGACCTCGACCGCCAATGTGTTGTGTTGTGTTGAGTTTATGTCACTGTACGGAGGATTTTTGTCACCGTTACCAGGGTTTAGAGACGCGTTTAATTCTCGCAGTGGGATAACTTAAACCCCTTGAGTACAGTGGATAAGCCAAGTACAATGGTTTAACCCCTTGAGTATAATTTGTGTGTGTGTGTGTGTGTGTGTTCAAATGCTCAATTCTTTGCACGAGACGACCTCCCATTCACTAACTCCCTGCCATCTGATCGCACGAGTATAAATAACTGATTGGCTGAGCATGCATAACCTGATTGTCTATGTATACATAATTTGTTTGGCTGAGACTACATAACCAAATTGAGCACACATAACCGGATTGGCTGAGCATACATAACCAGATTGACTGATCATCCATAATCTGATTGGCTGTGCCTACATAACTTGATTGGCTATTAGTCGACAGTTCACGGAAGCATCTTAACCATTCTGATTAGACAGAGCATAATCAATCAGTATACATAATCTGATTAGCTGGGCTTGCATTGCTTGATTGGCTAAGCTCATATAATCTGACTGGCTTAACTTACGTAATCTGATTGTCCTAATTTACTTTATCTGATTGGCAGAACTTGCATAATCTGAGTGGTTGAACTTACATAATCTGATTGACTAAACTTACATAATGTGGTCGGTTGAACTTACATATTCTGATTGGCTGAACTTATATATTCTGATTCGCTGCTCGTTGCCAGTTCACGGAGGTATCATGGACACGAATTCATTCAAGAGAGGTAATGAAAATGTCACTCCAGCACTAGCGAGAACCTGAACTATTTCTGGCCTCATCCCGTGATGTGAACGACTGATAACCCATAACCACTCTTCCTGAGGAGCCAGAAATTTCCCTGGATTTATATTTTTGCCTTGATTTTGCCTGAAATTTCCCTATATTTCTTTAAAATTTCCCTACACTTTACATGAAATTTCCCTGTTTACTGAGAAATTTCCCTAGATTTTATGATGTCCTGTGAATTTTTCTATTTTGATATTTCCAAAGATTTTATGAATTCTCCGTAGAGATTGTTTTAAGAGATTTCCCATGTTATCTTTTTATGAAATTTACCCACTTACCGAGAAATTAAACAATTCTTGAACGGTTCCTCTTTTTCTAGGGAAATTACTGTTTTTTTCGGTGAAATTTCTACCCCACCTCTACTATCTCTCCCGCACCTCTCTCACACCCATTCCAGCTCTCCTAGCACCCCTACTAGCATCCTTCCCAGCACCTCTCCCAGCACCCCTCCCAGTTCTCCCAGCACCCCTCCCAGTTCTCCCAGCACCCCTCCTAGTTCTCACACACCCCTCCCAGCACCCATCCTAGCACTTCTCCCAGCACCCTTCCCAGCTCTCACACACCCCTCCCTCTCGGCTCTCACACACCCCTCTCCCAGCACCCCTAGCACCTCTCTCAGCATCCTTTCCAGCACCTCTCCTAGCACCCTTCCCAGCACCCATCTCAGCACCTCTCCCAGCACTCCCCCCAGGTCCCCCACGCGCTTCTCTCCTCAGCGCCTAAAAGCCTTCCATTAACAATGCAAATTACAACTGGTTCGCTGAAGACCATTTTGACCTATTGAAAAGCTGCTCATCCAATGTACATCATCAGCGAAGCAGGAAAAACACGTCTAATTAGTGTGTGGGTGATTAGGGAACAGGCAATTAGATATACAGTGATAATCTAGTGCCTCGTAACCACTGTAGTGTATTAGCCAATCATTAATCTTATGGTGATGGGTGGTTAGAGAAGTAATTAGATATACAGTGATAATTGAGTGTGCCTCGTAACCACTGTTGAGAATTGTAATGTATTAGACCATCATTAATCTTCTCGTCATAGGTGATTTGAGAAGTAATTAGATATAAAGCCATAAACTAAAGCCTTGTTAGCAATGGATCAGTCGACATCATCAACAGTGTTATTGCTGGCTTTATAACAATGGCTGTACGATAGTTTGGTATGTAATTTTTTTCAACTTCCTACACCTCATCCCGGGAGGATTACCACCACTGGCAGGCGTATGACTTAATTTCCTTGAGTACATTTTCATCTTACTCAAAGGATAAAAATCGTCGTACTCCGGGGTTTAAGTTTTCGTACTCATATGTAATCACAAGGATGAAGGCTGTCAGGAGGTGTACTTAGTATTAAAACCTTAATTAAGAAGAATACCTGTAATTACTACATAATGAGTTCTGGACTAACATATTTAGTGCCTAATTTAATGTTTGTTTTACCGTGTTCAGTAAAGTGTTTCCGGCGGTAGGTTGTGTTGTGAAGACTAAGTGTGTGGTTGTTGATTTTAGGTTGTGAATATCTCGTTACCTGTTGTATTATTGCTGCCGGGGCTGAGGAAGACGTACTTCTCGTCAATGCTTCAGTCCGTCCTTCTGTCCGTGAGTTATAAACACGATAACTCGAACAAACAACAACTTACTATGTACAGTCGGTCCCAAAAGTATCTTTACGAAGGGGTCCAATGAATTTCAAAATGAATACTGCAGCTCCTGTTGACTCGGTAGGGTCGTCAAAATCCTTCGTCGGTTGTGTCATATTGTCTCACACCAAATCGTAAAGATACCTTTTTGAGTGACTGTCTGTCTACTACATCAAGATCTCAGCACAGCTCGAGTCATTAATTTGTATCTTTGCAGTACAGATTTCTGGCTCCTTGAACTTTGTTGTGGCGTGATGGAGGAAACTCAATATTTTGTATTATTGCTTTACAAAACCGTAGCCTTGTGGTGGACTGGTGGACTTAGTTAGGCAGCCTTAACGTTAAAGTCTGAATAACCAAATGACCTGCCAACACCTGGGAAAGTTGATACTCAGACTGACAAGTTTGGAAGTGAGAGTGGGTACACATGACTGTCTGATAGAGACAGTGTGGATACAACACATGGTATACTAAACCTTCGGTACTCGACCGTATTTACTTCCTCAACTGTAAAATGAGGTATTTAGTTAAATCTGGGTTGACTGAGAGTGCCCCGAGATCGAACTTTAAAATAGAAAGTAAACGCTATATCCATTCGACCACCGCACTCCCTGGTAAAATTGATATATTAGAAAAATACAAGATTACCGCGAAATTTACTGAGTATGAAAGTAAAGTGGATGGTGGGAGATTTGTTTTAGGGGAAAATATCGGTGCGTAAATATAAGCATTAGTCTGCAAGCGATTATGGGCGGGGTTATATAAAAATGTTTAGTGATTGAATAGTGAAACCTCAAGTGTACCTTAAAAGTAAAAAAAAAAAAAAAATACAGGTATTTAAAAGACGAGTCATTAGATTCATATTTGAAGAATGCATGATATTACTGCCATTAACTTTCCCTCAGTAAATACGAATGCGCCATTTTAGTCGAACACGGGAGGTGTTTGTTTACATTGATGACGTCATCCTTCACTAAAAACCCTGGGCAGTTTTTCAGCGATAAACAGTGTATAAAGTTCAGCAGCTCTAATCATTTCTCGCTTCCTCGTGTTTATGAGGTAAATACATTAAAATCCACGAGCATTGTGTGTTACGTCCATTTTCTGGCACATTTCGACCAGAATTTTTAAATCTCAATTTGACGATGCAGGAAAAAATGTGATTGTGAGTTAGCAGCGTTGCCGTGCTCGGCCACAGCCAACAGTTATTGCTTTTGATGAAGTTACGTTCATCATCCTGCGGGTTTTATATACACGAGATTGCAATGAAAAACAAATGGAAATTACCAGGTTTATCTGGCATTTATTAGATTATGCTCGGGTATAATTTGAGAGAGAATATTTGGCTGGCAATCTGGCTATCAGGGACGAGGGCCTCACGCTGACGGCCGCAAGCCCACTGCTGCCCCCAGGTCCCTGTATCTCACAAATTACTGTATACAGTATAAATAAATAAATAAATAAATATATATATATATATATATATATATATATATATATATATATATATATATATATAATTGCCGATTAGAAGTAACTCGTATGTATCTCTGGGTTTTTTAAAACTTCTGACTGGCCATAAACGACCATGCAGATCATAAAAATACATATTAATAGTTTCATACAAAACGTGACCTAACTCGCCTAATGTAACCTAACCTAATCTACGTTAAGTATAATTTCCCAATCTTATGATGGCAAATGACATTTTAAATGAAACTGAAGAAATTTTACCATATTAAGATTATTTTCCATTAAGTTATAACAATTATAAATAATGATCCCTTTTTGGTAAAAAGGTCAGTTACTTTTTAAAGTTTAAGCCGGTGAGTGTACGTATTTAGCAAGGGAAAATGTTACTAATTTTGCAGAAGAGAATAGATGACTTCAATACAGGGGCAAACTTATTAATTATTAACAATAATTATGTTATTATTACTGGTAGTAGTAGTAGTATTAGTAGTAGTGGTGTCATTATTATTACTATTGTTTTCTTTGTCAATATTATTATAATTAAAAACAGTAATAACTGAGTAACACTGCCAACCAACATTACACAACACATTACATTTGCTTCACTAAACACTAACATAACTTCCAACATCTAACTGTATGTTCGTCTCCCTGTGTCAACATTGTGGCTACAGCGGCTAATGTTATGGTCATCAACAGAGCGTGTTTGGTGACCGTATCTGGAGTGTTCCTAAGGGGGTGTGGGTTAACAATAAGGGGGGCCTGTAGGTAAGGAGAGGTGAGAGGGGGTATTGTACGCCTGCCAGCTCTGTGTAACTTAGGGGATATACTGTATGAGAGTGGGGGAGATGCTGCCAGTCGTTCCTTCCCAAAGTGTCGTATATTTAGGGAGAAAAGCTCTTAAATAGCGTTAAGATTAGTTTAGGTTAGGTTAGGTTAAGATTGTTTTAGTATTACCATAGAATTACGTTAGGTCAGGTTATGAATTCGAAAACCCAAAACCCGTAAAAACACGTACAAATAGATCCAGCTCACACCAAACAAATAGACCCAACTCACACCAAACAAATAGACCCAACTCACACCAAACAAATAAACCCAATTCACACGTAAATAAAAACACCAATCTATCTAAACTCAGATCTAAACCACGGCAAATTGAAGCGTGTTGTTGTCTTGCTCTTTAAAAATTACTAACACGAAAGGCTAAAAAAAATTGTTCGAGGGGAGAACATGTACCAGTGCTGTTGTCCTGTGCGTCTAGAGACCTCAGTGTCGTGTTAGTGCCGCACTGCCACCTGAAATGTTGTTGGTGAGGAGGTCCACTGTACGCCTCCCTCCCTCCCTCTCCCACGTGACCTATACCCTGGCTAGGTAGTGAAGAAGGTTGGCCAGTTGTTTGGTGCATTGTAAGGCCAGGTGATCTGCCTTACTTAGCCGAGTAGTTTAGTATAGGTTAAGTAATCTCCCCCCTCTCTAGGGTAAGGAGTTCCACACGGTACTAGTTCGAGGTTATAAATGAACTCTTAGGGAGCCATACAAAGTCTCTCACACTCTCGTATGGGCTGATGGTGAGGAGGTTAGGGGGGGGGGGGTGGGGGATGGGGAGGGGTAACGTTCCACTGCTTCCCTTCCTTAAACCACTACAGCTCCCTTCTCTTGGTATACCCCTTCCTCTCCATGACCCCTTCCTTCCTTTGGTCCATTACGTCATCCAGTGCAGTGGCTTCCTGCCTTCATTCTTTATTTATTTTGCCAAGAACGAAGGAGTATTTTTCAGATCTCTCTCTCTCTCTCTCTCTCTCTCTCTCTCTCTCTCTCTCTCTCTCAAGTTCTTTGTTGGTGATCTTTGTCATTTTTCATCATATTTAAACCTTCCTATAGGTAGCCATTGTCAAAGGTTTGGTTAAGTTAGGTAAGGATAAGTTAGTTTAAGTTAAGAAGGGGTGTTATACACGTCACACCTTCTTTGGTCTCTACACTTCTCAAACCTTTCATAAATAAAGTGGAATCACCTGAAGAATGCCCACTCCACCTTTACCTAACCTATCCTAACCTAACCTACTCTAACCTAACCTAACCTACTCTAACCATCTCCCCTTCCCCCCTCTTAATCAGTAATAAAAAAAACATGAGTACAGTACTACCCTTTTTTGTATTACCTCCTCCAGGCTCCTCCCTAAGCACCTCCCCGGGCACCTACTCCAGGCACCTCCCCCTAGGCACCTCCCCGGGCACCTACTCCAGGTACCTCCCCCTAGGCACCTCTCCCAGGCACTTACCCCAGGTACCTCCCCCTTGGCACCATTCCCAGGTACCTCAATCCCCCTTATCCGGCACTGAGGTAGCGGAAATAGGTAAGGAAAGGTCTTTTGTCTCCCGGTTCGATACCTACTTTATCCTGGTGGTTTTTTTAGCTGTTGTATGACAGTGACAGTAAGACCCCCCCCCCCTCCCCTCCCCCTATCTCTCTCTCTTTCATTTCTCTTTCTTTCAAATGATTCATATCGTAAACTGAATCTCTCTCTCTTGCTATCATCATTATTAATTTAAAACGATAAATAAATGAGAGAGAGAGAGAGAGAGAGAGAGAGAGAGAGAGAGAGAGAGAGAGAGAGAGAGAGAGAGAGCATCACACACACACAGTAATACACGGGGTGGGTGATTATGTAGTGTTTCTCAGTGTACGGCCAAAGGTTACACACGCTTTATAAATGTCAATATTAATAGTCCTTATAATTGATGAAGAAGCGGGCGATCTATAGGCTACGGTGAAGTGAATAGGCGTTCTGTAGGCTAGGAGGGGCGTGGTTAGGTGTTATATAGGCTGGGAGGGCCGTGGATAGGTGTTATATAGGCTGGGAGGGCCGTGGTTAGGTGTTATATAGGCTGGGAGGGCCGTGGTTAGGTGTTATATAGGCTCGGAGGGCCGTGGATAGGTGTTCTGTAGGCTAGGAGGGCCGTGGTTAGGTGTTATATAGGCTCGGAGGGCCGTGGATAGGTGTTCTGTAGGCTAGGAGGGCCGTGGTTAGGTGTTATATAGGCTGGGAGGGCCGTGGTTAGGTGTTATATAGGCTGGGAGGGCCGTGGATAGGTGTTCTGTAGGCTAGGAGGGCCGTGGTTAGGTGTTATATAGGCTGGGAGGGCCGTGGTTAGGTGTTATATAGGCTCGGAGGGCCGTGGATAGGTGTTCTGTAGGCTAGGAGGGCCGTGGTTAGGTGTTATATAGGCTGGGAGGGCCGTGGATAGGTGTTCTGTAGGCTCGGAGGGCCGTGGTTAGGTGTTATATAGGCTCGGAGGGCCGTGGATAGGTGTTCTGTAGGCTAGGAGGGCCGTGGTTAGATGTTATATAGGCTGGGAGGGCCGTGGATAGGTGTTCTGTAGGCTGGGAGGGCCGTGGTTAGGTGTTATATAGGCTGGGAGGGCAGTGGATAGGTGTTCTGTAGGCTCGGAGGGCCGTGGTTAGGTGTTATATAGGCTGGGAGGGCAGTGGATAGGTGTTCTGTAGGCTAGGAGGGCCGTGGATAGGTGTTCTGAAGGCTAGGAGGGGCGTAGATAGGCGTTCTGTAGGCTAGAGGGGCATGGTTAGTGAAGTATTAACATTAGGTGTCATCGCTGATCCACAGTTCGGCAGCGATCACCTGAAGTTAGGGCGAGTCTGGCAACCTCTTGACGAAAACAAATCAGGATGAATAATGATAATAATAATAACAACACTAGATCACCCGAAGATTAGTGTCCCGGGGTTAGTTTAGGTTAAGTTAGGGTTGGTTTAATTAGGTTAGTTTGTTTTAGGTTAGGTTAGATTTAGTTAGGCTGGGATTGGTTAGGTTAGTTAATCTTAAGGTGAAATAAGGTTAGGTTATGCTACATTCAGTTAGGTTAAGTTTAGGTTTGGTTAGGTTAAGTTAAGTTAAGACTAGGTTAAGGTTAGGTTAGGTTGCCTGGAGTTGATGTTGGTGGGAGTCAGGTAGCGTTTCACTACACTGGTTCACCGAAATACAGTATTTGTACAAGGGGTCAAGTCCTCTCCTAGTCTTCTACGACAAAAATACAAACTGTTGTAAGAAAATCTATAGATACTGTCCTAGTTTTCCTAGTTATTTTATCTGAAGCGAATGTCTAATCTATGTTTTATTTTTAAGTTGTTTTAAATCTATATTGAATGTTGTTTTATTTCCCTTGTGTTTTAAAGCTACAGCGAATATGGGGGTGTTTTATTTTTCTCTTGTTTTTGTCAACAACGAATGTTCAATATGTTTTTATTTAATCTACAACGAATATCCTTCCCCTGTTTTATTTCTCTGTTGTTTTAAAGCAACAACGAACGTCCATTGTGGGTTTTTTTTTAATCTATAACAACTGTCTCTCCAGCTTCTGTTTGTGTGTTTGTTTTTGTCTACAGTGAACGTCGTTCGTGATGGTTTTTATTTAATGTTCCGCTTGTTTCTATTTGTTTGTTCCATTTTTCTTTACCTACAGGGAATTTTCTTTCAGATTTTTTTATCAACGATGAATGTCAACTGCGTTTTATTTTTTATTTAGTTTTTATTAAATCAACATCGAATGTGGTTTTAATCTATTTACTTTTTTGGGTCAACATCGAATGTCCTTCACTGTATATTTTCATTTTTAAATCAACAACGAATATTATCCTCTGTAAATCCTTCCTTAGTGATGTTTATAAAGGGATTATTTTTTCTCCTCTTATTGCTCTTATAATTAGGATTATTGGGTTTGTCTTTTGTTATTATATTCTGCTTTGACTGTTGTCTGTACTGTACTCTCTCTCTCTCTCTCTCTCTCTCTCTCTCTCTCTCTCTCTCTCTCTCTCTCTCAGCCCACCTTCAACCCTTCCTCACCTCCCCTCCCCAGTTCCTCATCCATCTCCCCTCATCCCCTTTTGTCCACTTTTACCCCTCCCTTCCCCTATCTCTTCACACCCCCCTCCCTTTCCATCCATTCCCCCTCTCTTCACTTCCTCCTCCCCCCCTCCTCTCCCCCCCTCCCCCTCCCTCCCTTCCCTCTCTTCCATCAAGCAGGGTGGAACAGAGGAGATAATTTTCCCGGGGATGGTTGTTGGTTGGGAAGTTTGGTAAACACACCATTGCCATTACTGCCGAAGATCCCAAGGGAGGCGGGGCGGAGGGAGAGGGGGGAGAAGGGAGGGAGGGAGAGAAGGAAGGAGGGAGAGGGGGGAGAAGGAGTGGAAAATAAGGTAGAGGAAGAGTGGGGGTGTGGAGGAGGAAGGAGAGGAAGATGAATGATAAGAGGAGGATAGGAAGGAATCAGAAGAAGAGAGGGAAGGAGGGGGAGGGGAGAAAAAGAAAGGATAAGAGAAGGAGGAGGAAGAGGAGGGATAAGAAGAGGAAGAGAGAGGTGGAGAAGGAAGACGGTAACATCGGACAGTCGAGACTCAGGAAGCTGCAAGGCGGTAAACTGGCCAACCACAGCTGAGTGTTAGATGGTCTTCTTCTTGTTCTTCTTCATTATCTTCTTTTTTCTTCTTCTTCTTCATGATCTTTTTTTCTTCTTCTTCTTCTTCATTATCTTTTTTTCTTCTTCTTCATGATCTTTCTTCTTCTTCTTCTTCTTCTTCATGATCTTCTTTTTTCTTCGTCTTCTTCTTCTTCTTCTTCTAATTCATCGTCATCAGTTTATTATTATTGTTGTTGTTGTTGTTTTTGTTGTATTAATGTAGTTTAATTATTTCTGCCGTTTGCATCAGAAGTTCCCGCCATAGAAACATTCACAATACTTCACGCACCGTTACAGTTGAGTCTGCAGCTCTATACATGACGCACAATACTGTAACGTTTTAATACTTGATTTACGCCCCAGATGTTAAACCTTTATTTCAAAACCAGAGAGAGAGAGAGAGAGAGAGAACATTATCCGACAAAAATGTGAAACAAAAACACATTCCTGGTTGCCCCTCTTAGCAGTCACTACTTTTGTTCTTGTTTGTTGTTGTTCTGTGTTAATTACTTAATTGTTGTTGTATGTGTTGTGTGGGTGTTCATGTGTTTGTTGTTATCGCCACCGCTCACCTGTGAAACAAAAGATTATCTGATGAACCAACTTTCTCAAGTGGTGTGTGTGTGTGTGTGTGTGTGTGTGTGTGTGTCCCCACGTGCACAATGCGACCATGCAAGCCAGGAGAAAGACAGACAGACAGACACTGACTCGACATCATCCAATCATGGTAGACGGACCACAGCTGTTGTGTGAAGGACATTACTGATATTAACTCTAGCTCACACCTCTCTCTCTCTCTCTCTCTCTCTCTCTCTCTCTCTCTCTCTCTCTCTCTCGTTTTCTCCATCTGTGTGAGTTATCTTAGCACTGTGTGAGTTATCTTAACACTGTGTGAGTTACCTTAACACTGTGTGAGTCACCTTAACAGTGTGTGTTACCTTAACACTGTGTGAGTCACCTTAACAGTGTGTGTTACCTTAACACTGTGTGAGTCATCTTAACACTGTGTGAGTTACCTTAACACTGTGTGAGTTACCTTAACACTGTGTGAGTCACCTTAACACTGTGTGTTACCTTAACACTGTGTGAGTTATCTTAACACTGTTGAGTTACCTTAACACTGACTGTGTGAGTTACCTTAACACTGACTGTGTGAGTTACCTTAACACTGACTGTGTGAGTTACCTTAACACTGACTGTGTGAGTTACCTTAACACTGACTGTGTGAGTTACCTTAACACTGTGTGAGTTACCTTAACACTGTGTGAGTTACCTTAACACTGTGTGAGTTATCTTAACACTGTGTGAGTTATCTCAACACTGTGTGAGTTACCTTAACACTGTGTGAGTTATCTTAACACTGTGTGAGTTACCTTAACACTGTGTGAGTTATCTTAACACTGACTGTGTGAGTAACCTTAACACTGTGTGAGTTATCTTAACACTGTGTGAGTTATCTTAACACTGACTGTGTGAGTTACCTTAACAGTGTGTGTTACCTTAACACTGTGTGAGTAATCTTAGCACTGTTGAGTTACCTTAACACTGTGTGGGTTACCTTAACACTGACTGTGTGAGTTACCTTAACACTGACTGTGTGAGTTACCTTGACATTGACTGTGTGAGTTACCTTGACACTGACTGTGTGAGTTACCTTGACACTGACTGTGTGAGTTACCTTGACACTGACTGTGTGAGTTACCTTGACACTGACTGTGTGAGTTACCTTGACATTGACTGTGTGAGTTACCTTGACATTGACTGTGTGAGTTACCTTGACACTGACTGTGTGAGTTACCTTGACACTGACTGTGTGAGTTACCTTGACACTGACTGTGTGAGTTACCTTAACACTGACTGTGTGAGTTACCTTAACACTGACTGTGTGAGTTACCTTAACACTGACTGTGTGAGTTACCTTAACACTGCTCCAGTAAGTCGGTGAACGGCTAATGAACTCTGTCTCATTATGCTGCCCAAGTTCAGTACAAGTTGTAGCAGACTACTTAGTGTTTCTGAGGGCGGGTCAGGGGGGCGGAGGTGAGGGCGGGTCAGGGGGGGCGGAGGTGAGGGCGGGTCAGGGGGGCGGGGTGAGGGCGGGTCAGGGGGGCGGGGTGAGGGAGGGTCACGGGGGCGGAGGTGAGGGCGGGTCAGGGTGTAATGGGCCCCTGTCTCATCAACAGAACATATTATATATAAATGGGTCAATACATCTGATATTATATTCAGATTCACCACCCTGTAACTTTCCACTGTCTATGAGTAAGACATGAGTTGGGCACTTGAGCGGGCAACTCTCCCAAGAGGGCGAGACCCATAGCTCAGCATTTCTGTAAACCCGCACAGCGAGGTCCTCACAGTCAGTCACTCACATCAACTTATATCGTAAGGACGTGACCTAACGTTTATAATACATAAACGCCGTCCCTTTATCATTCACTCCTAGACAGTGAGACTTTCGGTCGATCTACACCCAGGAATTATATATACAATCCTTTTATAATAAAACAAAGGAACTACCGTTTGGGTTTCGTTACTTAAAACCCAAATAATAAATATATGTGAACGGCCTGGTTAATTGCACAAGCAGCCGATTCAAGGGGGGCGGAGGTGAGGGCGGGTCAGGGGGCGGAGGTGAGGGCGGGTCAGGGGGCGGAGGCGAGGACGGGTCAGGGGGGGGCGGAGGTGAGGGCGGGTCGGGGGGGCGGAGGTGAGGGCGGGTCAGGGGGGCGGAGGCGCGGGCGGGTCAGGGGGGCGGAGGCGAGGGAGGGTCAGGGGGGTGGGGGTGAGGGCGGGTCAGGGAGGCGGAGGTGAGGGCGGGTCAGGGGGCGGAGGCGAGGGCGGGTCAGGGGGGCGGAGGCGAGGGAGGGTCAGGGGGGGTGGGGGTGAGGGCGGGTCAGGGGGGCGGAGGTGAGGGCGGGTCAGGGGGGCGGAGGTGAGGGAGGGTCAGGGGGGAGGGCCAGGGGCGGAGGTGAGGGCGGGTCAGGGGGGCGTAGGTGAGGGCGGGTCAGGGGGGCGGAGGTGAGGGAGGGTCAGGGAGGCGGAGGTGAGGGCGGGTCAGGGGGGCGGAGGTGAGGGCGGGTCAGGGGGCGGAGGTGAGGGCGGGTCAGGGGGCGGAGGTGAGGGCGGGTCAGGGGGGGCGGAGGTGAGGGCGGGTCAGGGGGGGCAGAGGTGAGGGCGGGTCAGGGGGCGGAGGTGAGGGCGGGTCAGGGGGCGGAGGTGAGGGCGGGTCAGGGGGGGCGGAGGTGAGGGCGGGTCAGGGGGGCGGAGGTGAGGGAGGGTCAGGGGGGCGGAGGTGAGGGAGGGTCAGGGGGGCGGAGGTGAGGTTGATTGTTTTGGTGTACAGTGTGAAAGACTTATTGTGTTCTCTTTTAATGAAGAGAGAGAGACACGCAGTGAGAGAAAAATAACATCTATCTATCTAAGACGCTCACCTTTGTCTGCGTCATCAAGGGTTGTATAGTGAAGGACACACTGACAGTATCCAAGATCGTTTTATATCAGTATGTATGAGGAAGAGTTATAGTGTCAAGATTGTTCGTAAGACCATCTGTACGCCCGTCCTTGTCCGTCTGACCGTCCGTCCAATTGACTTTGATGATTTATATACACGAGTTGACTTATTTGAAGCATAATTGGCAATGCACGCATTTACATAACTACTGCTACATTATCATCTACAAAATACACGCCACTATGACCTTTGTAGTTTCTGGTTGACCTTTTAAACATTCACCTCATTTTGAGGGGTCAGCCTGTGGTATTAAGGTTTAACACTGAGTCACAGTTATCTGCCGTGCACAGACCATTCTTAAGTACTAGACATACGTGAAGAACACTACATCATTGACTGTGTTATGTCACACTAGTGTAAATTGTCCCTCATATGGGAAGGTTAGGTTTGATACAGTCGGTGCCGAGCTGACTTAACACAACCTTTACAAAGGTGGTTATTATTTGTGTTACTCTGACACCTGACAACTCTCATGCCCTTCCTCCTAACTCCATTCTTACGCGCACACACACACACACACACACACACACACGGTTCATTCTCAGCTCCCATGGAGTGAAAACATATACACGGCGCCTTTGGACTGCCAAGGCCAGACCGTTGGCCCCTCCCCTTCCCTCATCTCCTCCCCAGCAGGATTTATCAACAGCCCCCCACTGTCAGTACAGTGCAAAGATTGACGATCAACCCACAACTGATATACAAAAGAGACAATTTTAACTCGAAAGGAAGAAACAATTGTTAGAGTGACAGTGAGTGCTCCGCTTCAGTGGTCACCTGATATAGGCCTCACACACTCTGGTCCCGCCCTACACTAACCACCAACACCGGATGAGAAACCAAGACCCTAAACTACATCGCGAGAGGAATTAAAGAATCCCAGCTATGAGGAACAAGAACCCTCTCCAACACCCCGCCTGAGCTGAAGGACCTACCTGGTCCAGGCCTGCCCTTAGTACCTACTGTAGGTATGAAGGCCATCCGAACTCTGGGAAGGACTTTGTTGGCGCCGCTATCAAGTCAAAAGACTGTTTACAAGACCAGCTCCCACAGTACCAGATTTACAGTATAGTTAATTTAGATGTTTACTCTATGTTTCTTATAATTTTGTACTGAAAGCTTTTGTCAGTCAAGTGACCAACTCGATAAATTCACAATTTGTAACTTTTATCATCTCTGTTTATTGTATATTTTCAGCATTTTGGCTGCCATGATATTTTCACAAACCGTTAACTATTATAATTATTATTTTTTTTACACACACACACACACACTCCCATGCCCACCGCCCAAATATGCACGCCCTTCCACCTCCTACACAGCCACGCCCACCTACCCCTACCGTCCACAAAACCATGCCCTTCCAAACCCATCTCTTACACAGCCACGCCCTCTCACGCACACCACGCCCTCCCACGCTCACCACGACCACAAACCACACTCAGCAGGTCTGTACTGGTGGACCAAGACGCCCACCATAACAATTAATTTCCCTGATTCATGAATATTTAAGAGTGAGTTTTACCGTGGTGTTGGTGGTGGCCCTCCCTCTTGTTGACGCGCCATTCCTGCACGCACGCACGTTTAACTGATGAACCAATAAGATCTCTCCTGCTCGCGCATTTTATTTACCTGTGAGGCTGACTCAGACAAACCAACATCTGAAGGACGTCTCTTCACACTGTAGATCCTCACATAGTGTGTAGTGTAGACTGTGTAAATGAAACAAACACTCAGTTATGTTTTGTTAACGAGTATGATACAGCAATAATGGTTAAAACATGTTGTTATGGTACATTACTACCCTAGCAACCAGTCTGTTTGTGCGAGTTTCCACATTTTCTAAGGTCTGATACGTGTAGGGGGAACTTAGACGCCAGGTTACATCTTTTTAAGGAGAACCTTTAATCTTCTTATGAAAAAACAAATCAGGTCTCAGATGTACTTACACGTAATGCTACTACTTCCTTATCAAAGTGGTATGATAATGTTTACAGTTTATTTAAATTAAAACCGGAGAAGAACAACTGCCTATACAGTACATAAACAAAGCAGTCGTTGAGGAGCGTCGCAAGTTATCGTTTGCGATGAGGTGGGAAGTTGGCAAAGTTTAGTTTAATAAGGTAGGAAGGTGGCAAGTTAGTCCAGAGGCTTGGCGGCTCCTCTCACTAGCACGTCACACGCCCCATTATACTGCGCTACAATGTTTACACAGCCGCCAACTTAAAGTTATAAATAAATTATCAAAGTCCTCACTTAGATGAGGCCAACAGATGAACTTTAGTACAAAAGCGAAATGTACTGGATTGTGAATTATTTCATTACCTCAGTGCTGGGCTGTACATTACTGCTCGACGTACAGTACTGTCCCAAACTGGTCCGTCAGCGTTATACGACTCACTGTGTAGTATGACAGAATGAAGTTTATTTTGTACCAATAAGACAGCTAAGAGACACGACGAAGGTTCTCGCCCTGAGCTCTTGAGGTGGTCGAGGGAGAAACACGACGTACTAAGGAACACTATGCACTAAGGAACACTGGATGTACTAAGGAACACCAATATGTACTAAGGAACACTGGATGTACTGAGGAATACCATGTACTAAGGAACACTGGACGTACTAAGGAACACTGGGCGTACTAAGGAACATTGGACGTACTAAGCAACACTGGGCGAAGTGAGTGCATAAAAACAACGTCCAGGCCACAATTCCTTCAATTTATGTCTATCATGCAAAAGTTAGATCACCTGAACTATAACCTCAGTTTATTACACCTTAAGATTAACCACCCTAACCTCACCTCACCCCGCCTCATCTAACCTAACCTCACCCCGCCTCATCTAACCTAACCCTGCCTCATCTAACCTCACCCCGCCTCATCTAACCTAACCTAACCCTGCCTCATCTACCCTGAACTAACCTACCCCAACAAGGAAGATTAAGAGGAACTAATCATTTATGGTCTACATATACTGTACACACGAGCAGGACTGGTGCACCCTGGGTTGGTAATTATTGTGTGTGGCGGCTGGTCAGTTAGGACAGTCTTAATATTCCCCCATACCTATTATGTCCCAGACCCTAGTCCGCCACCATTCAAAATTCATAAAATTATTCAGGTTTTGTACGCGCACGCGTGTGTGTGTGTGTGTGTGTTATGGGTGTGTGTGTGTGTGCAGTGGTGATAGCATACGGCGGTCGATGCCTCTCATTATAAAGGTGTTAATATGTGAATAAATAAATACATATACTCGTATATATTTATATACTATCATGATGTGATGCTTTTGTCGCGTTTATTATGATTCATTACCTCGTCGACACACCTGAGCGGCTTCATACAGTATAATTATATATATATATATATATATATATATATATATATATATATATATATATATATATATATATATATATATATATATATATATATATATGTCATATAAAATCCACAAGATAAATTGTAACCTTAATTTACATATCGTCTTCATCAAATAAGTGAATTAACTTTACAAAAGACCACAACACTGAATTTCCTTGTCTCGCTGAGAGAGAGAGAGAGAGAGAGAGAGAGAGAGAGAGAGAGAGAGAGAGAGAGACCAACATCGCACACCAAAGATCCAAAGAAACACATAAAGGCGGAGCATTAAGGCGGTGCTGCCGGGGTCCCTGTAAGTGATATTACCCGAGGCTAGTCCCAGGCTGAGCGTGACCCACCGTCCTCCCCACACACTCACCCACCTCCCCACACCCTCACCCACACACTCACCCACCTCCCCACACCCTCACCCACACACTCGCCCACCTCCCCACACCCTCACCCACCTCCCCACACCCTCGTCCATTTCCCCACAGCCTCACCCGCCTCCTCACACCCTCATCCACTTCCCCACACCCTCACCCACTTCCCCACATCCTCATCCACTTCCCCACACCCTCATCCACTTCCCCACACCCTCATCCACCTCTCCACACCCTCATCCATACCCACCTCCCCACACCCTCACCCCCATCCCCACACCCTTACTCCCCTTTCCACACCCTCACCCCCATCCCCACACCCTCACCCACCTCCCCACACCCATCCCCACACCCTTACTCCCCTTTCCACATCCTCACCCCCATCCCCACACCCTTACTCCCCTTTCCACACCCTCACCCACGACACCACACCCCTCCCCACCCCTGGACTGGTCGCCTGGTAGCCTCAGTCTTTCCTCCCGCCCTAACTGCACCAGTGACCTTCCTGATGTATGGGAACTATCAACAGAACAGGAGGTAGTCCGGGGCGAGTCCCTGCCTGACTCCAGTGCTTCGTGAGCTCTCCCCTGGGGCCTGGTACGACTACTGCTGGGGCCTGGTACTACTACTGCTGGGGCCTGGTACTACTACTGCTGGGGCCTGGTACTACTACTGCTGGCTCCTGGTACTACTACTGCTGGCTCCTGGTACTACTGCAAGACGAGGATCACACTTAGGTTGTAGGACAGTTAGGCTCTGTAGTTGTAATAGGCCATACCTTAACCAAACCATTAAAATTTGGGTATACACAGTCGAGGAATGTTGTCAGTACAGAGGAGAGTTCTGTGTGCCGCTACACCACCCTCCAACACAGTGGTGTTCTGTGTGCCGCTACACCACCCTCCAACACAGTGGTGTTCTATGTGCCGCTACACCACCCTCCAACACAGTGGTGTTCTGTGTGCCGCTACACCACCCTCCAACACAGTGGTGTTCTATGTGCCGCTACACCACCCTCCAACACAGTGGAGTTCTGTGTGCCGCTACACCACCCTCCAACACAGTGGTGTTCTGTGTGCCGCTACACCACCCTCCAACACAGTGGTGTTCTATGTGCCGCTACACCACCCTCCAACACAGTGGTGTTCTGTGTGCCGCTACACCACCCTCCAACACAGTGGTGTTCTGTGTATCGCTACACCACCCTCCAACACAGTGGTGTTCTGTGTATCGCTACACCACCCTCCTTCAATACTCTAAACAATTCACTTAATGGAAATCCGATCGATATTGTTAAACGAATTTCCGGAACAGTGAAAACTACGGTTTAAGGCTTAAGGTCTTGTGGTGGCGCGGCGTAGAGGAATGCACCGACTTGCTGTCTTCCTCTCACGTGGTAAATTTTGGGTAAGTCTTCTGAGACAGTCCCATGATGTGACCTGAGAGAGACAATTTTCAGTACGTCTCAAAAAAATGTAAACACACTGCCTTAAGGTTTCCGTGTGGACGCGTGAATGATTGTACAGTATTACACTAGTAACACTGTCCTCACTTATGAGAGACCTCGCACATTACCAATTAAGGACAATGTATTACAAGTATTCACGGGATCATAATTACAGTGAAAGCTGTGAGGCAAGTGTGCATACATTTATCTGAGACGGAGGGTTGTACAGATGACCACTGAGATGTCTTGTTGGTCTTATGTTGTGGTGGTGAGGGAGGGTGTAGTGTTGTGGTGGTGAGGGAGGGTGTGGCGTTGTGGTGGTGAGGGAGGGTGTAGTGTTGTGGTGGTGAGGGAGGGTGCGGCGTTGTGGTGGTGAGGGAGGGTGTAGTGTTGTGGTGGTGAGGGAGAGTGTGGTGTTGTGGTGGTGAGGGAGGGTGTGGCGTTGTGGTGGTGAGGGAGGGTGTAGTGTTGTGGTGGTGAGGGAGGGTGTGGTGTTGTGGTGAGGGAGGGTGTGGTGTTGTGGTGGTGAGGGAGGGTGTAGTGTTGTGGTGGTGAGGGAGGGTGTAGTGTTGTGGTGGTGAGGGAGGGTGTGGTGTTGTGGTGGTGAGGGAGGGTGTAGTGTTGTGGTGGTGAGGGAGGGTGTGGTGTTGTGGTGGTGAGGGAGGGTGTGGCGTTGTGGTGGTGAGGGAGGGTGTGGCGTTGTGGTGGTGAGGGAGGGTGTAGTGTTGTGGTGGTGAGGGAGGGTGTGGCGTTGTGGTGGTGAGGGAGGGTGTAGTGTTGTGGTGGTGAGGGAGGGTGTGGCGTTGTGGTGGTGAGGGAGGGTGTGGCGTTGTGGTGGTGAGGGAGGGTGCGGCGTTGTGGTGGTGAGGGAGGGTGTAGTGTTGTGGTGGTGAGGGAGGGTGTAGTGTTGTGGTGGTGAAGGAGGGTGTAGTGTTGTGGTGGTGAGGGAGGGTGTAGTGTTGTGGTGGTGAGGGAGGGTGTGGCGTTGTGGTGGTGAGGGAGGGTGTAGTGTTGTGGTGGTGAGGGAGGGTGTGGCGTTGTGGTGGTGAGGGAGGGTGTAGTGTTGTGGTGGTGAGGGAGGGTGTGGCGTTGTGGTGGTGAGGGAGGGTGTAGTGTTGTGGTGGTGAGGGAGGGTGCGGCGTTGTGGTGGTGAGGGAGGGTGTAGTGTTGTGGTGGTGAGGGAGGGTGTAGTGTTGTGGTGGTGAGGGAGGGTGTAGTGTTGTGGTGGTGAGGGAGGGTGTAGTGTTGTGGTGGTGAGGGAGGGTGTGGCGTTGTGGTGGTGAGGGAGGGTGTAGTGTTGTGGTGGTGAGGGAGGGTGTAGTGTTGTGGTGGTGAGGGAGGGTGTGGTGTTGTGGTGGTGAGGGAGGGTGTGGTGTTGTGGTGGTGAGGGAGGGTGTGGCGTTGTGGTGGTGAGGGAGGGTGTAGTGTTGTGGTGGTGAGGGAGGGTGTAGTGTTGTGGTGGTGAGGGAGGGTGTGGCGTTGTGGTGGTGAGGGAGGGTGTGGCGTTGTGGTGGTGAGGGAGGTTGTGGGTTGTGGTGGTGAGGGAGGGTGTGGCGTTGTGGTGGTGAGGGAGGGTGTGGCGTTGTGGTGGTGAGGGAGGTGTGGCGTTGTGGTGGTGAGGGAGGGTGTGGCGTTGTGGTGGTGAGGGAGGGTGTAGTGTTGTGGTGGTGAGGGAGGTTGTGGCGTTGTGGTGGTGAGGGAGGGTGTGGCGTTGTGGTGGTGAGGGAGGGTGTAGTGTTGTGGTGGTGAGGGAGGGTGTGGCGTTGTGGTGGTGAGGGAGGGTGTGGTGTTGAGGTGGTGAGGGAGGGTGTGGCGTTGTGGTGGTGAGGGAGGGTGTGGTGTTGTGGTGGTGAGGGAGGGTGTGGCGTTGTGGTGGTGAGGGAGGGTGTGGTGTTGTGGTGGTGAGGGAGGGTGCGGCGTTGTGGTGGTGAGGGAGGGTGCGGCGTTGTGGTGGTGAGGGAGGGTGCGGCGTTGTGGTGGTGAGGGAGGGTGTGGCGTTGTGGTGGTGAGGGAGGGTGTAGTGTTGTGGTGGTGAGGGAGGGTGTAGTGTTGTGGTGGTGAGGGAGGGTGTGGTGTTGTGGTGGTGAGGGAGGGTGTGGTGTTGTGGTGGTGAGGGAGGGTGTAGCGTTGTGGTGGTGGGGGAGGGTGTAGTGTTGTGGTGGTGAGGGAGGGTGTAGTGTTGTGGTGGTGAGGGAGGGTGCGGCGTTGTGGTGGTGAGGGAGGGTGTGGCGTTGTGGTGGTGAGGGAGGGTGTGGCGTTGTGGTGGTGAGGGAGGGTGTGGTGTTGTGGTGGTGAGGGAGGGTGTGGCGTTGTGGTGGTGAGGGAGGGTGTGGTGTTGTGGTGGTGAGGGAGGGTGTGGCGTTGTGGTGGTGAGGGAGGGTGTGGCGTTGTGGTGGTGAGGGAGGGTGTGGTGTTGTGGTGGTGAGGGAGGGTGTGGTGTTGTGGTGGTGAGGGAGGTTGTGGCGTTGTGGTGGTGAGGGAGGGTGTGGCGTTGTGGTGGTGAGGGAGGGTGTGGCGTTGTGGTGGTGAGGGAGGTTGTGGCGTTGTGGTGGTGAGGGAGGGTGTGGTGTTGTGGTGGTGAGGGAGGGTGTGGCGTTGTGGTGGTGAGGGAGGGTGTGGCGTTGTGGTGGTGAGGGAGGGTGTGGCGTTGTGGTGGTGAGGGAGGGTGCGGCGTTGTGGTGGTGAGGGAGGGTGCGGCGTTGTGGTGGTGAGGGAGGGTGCGGCGTTGTGGTGGTGAGGGAGGGTGCGGCGTTGTGGTGGTGAGGGAGGGTGTGGTGTTGTGGTGGTGAGGGAGGGTGCGGCGTTGTGGTGGTGAGGGAGGGTGTGGCGTTGTGGTGGTGAGGGAGGGTGTGGCGTTGTGGTGGTGAGGGAGGGTGTAGTGTTGTGGTGGTGAGGGAGGGTGTGGTGATTTTTGTATTTGTTTATTTATCGACCGACCAAGCTAGCGGGAATCATCGCAAATGGTCAACTTTGGGAGGCTGGCGACCAATGATACATCTTCCTCTGAACAGCTGAAATAAAAATTGCTCCATGTGTTGTAATGGTAACTCTCTCTCTCTCTCTCTCTCTCTCTCTCTCTCTCTCTCTCTCTCTAACTCACGACCGAATCTCCCCTAATCCTACCTCTTATCTCCCCCTTCCTCCCAGATCTCTCTTAGTCTCCCCCATCTCTTTAATCTCCCCAGCGTCTCTCCTGCCTTCCTTGCTGCACCCACATCTCTCATACTCTTCCCTCCCTCCCCAGTAATTCTCTAAGAGTGTCTTCTATCTCCTTAACTCTCCCCTCTACCCTCTTAATCTCCCCAGTTCTTCTCTTCATCTCTGCATATCTCCTCATTTCCTCCCCACCCTTTCTGGTCTTTGCCTTTAACCCACCCTTCTCTCCCTACGCCACACCCCCCCCCCCCTTACCTCCCCATCTCCCCTCTCTGCCTTCGCCGTACCTCCCTACTTCCCACCTAACCTCCCCACTTCCCCTCCCCCACATAATGGTACAATAACAGGGGTGATAATTGAAAAAACGACTGACGTGAATTTCCTCTTAACTGTTCCGTCTAGCGGCCAGAAGTGACAGTAAGTGTGTACCATGATTCTTACTGACACAGCGACACCTCCTCCTCTTCCTCTTCCACCTCTTCCTCCTCCTCTTCCTCCACTTTCTCCTCCATCAGCTCCTATTCCTTCATCTCCTCCTCCTTTTCCACCACTCCTCTTCCTTCACCTTCTATGCACCACCATCTCCCATTACACGTTTCTCATTGTTTATCGTCTCTTAGTAACGCAGTGGAGACGAACATGGCCAGTCCTTCACGTGTGGTATCTCATGAAGGTGTCCACGCAGAGCTCAGCCATATAATAGTACTTGACCTCGTATGTACCGTATCTGCCATTTACTCAAACTAAAATTAACATCCGTGTAAATATTTGATAGATAAAGTCATTACATAATGGTAGGTATACCTGTACTGTGTCTATGTATACCGTGTACATCCATTGTTTGTGTACATGCTCAATTGTTTACTTGCATTGTTTATATACATGCTGAACTGTATACCAGGATTTTCTATATATTGTACAGACCCCTTCACTAGTGCGTTTACAGGGGCTCGTTATGTAAACATTCCCACAAATCATTACATTGAGATTTTAATACTGTTTTAGTTTGATTCCATAGTGTGTTTATTATTGCGTGCTTCTTTCTGTCGAAAGTCAACAAACACAGGGCTGCCACACTGCACAAAACCTGACGAGTCCCTGTAAACGCACAAGTGAAGGGGACTGTACATGCTCAAATGTATACAGTACATGCATTGTCTATATACGTGCTTAACTCTATACCTACATTGTCTATATACATCCTGAATCAATGCAAACTTGTATATGACGATTTTTCTGAATAAAACGGAACCTCTCTCTCTCTCTCTCTCTCTCTCTCTCTCTCTCGCACCTCAGCCTCAATTGTTTAAGTGGCCGTTTCCTTGCTTGTAACTCCTGCCAGTTGTCGAATGAAAGAGAGAGAGAGAAAAAAAAATACTCTGACCTATCGACGAGAGAAGAGGAATCAGAGACGCAATAGAGGAATCAAAGACGGCTGAAGCTACATAACCAAAATAAACTCAGGATCTCGTGTTGTTGAAATATTCCTGAATGCTTTCTTGTACGTATTGTTAAGGTCAATATTCCCTTGACAACTTAATAATATTTAGCATGGATTTGTGGGTCGTTACTTGGTTTATAGCTGGTGAACGTTACTTGGTTTATAGCTGGTGAACGTTACTTGGTTTATAGCTGGTGAACGCTACTTGGTTTATAGCTGGTGAACGTTACTTGGTTTATAGCTGGTGAACGTTACTTGGTTTATAGCTGGTGAACGTTACTTGGTTTATAGCTGGTGAACGTTACTTGGTTTATAGCTGGTGAACGCTACTTGGTTTATAGCTGGTGAACGTTACTTGGTTTATAGCTGATGAACGTTACTTGGTTTATTGCTGATGAAAGCTACTCGACATCCCAGTAAATAATCACAGTACAGGAACCTCAAGTCGATGATGCCAAATAGTGACTAAAATGTCCAGGGATTTTTGAGGGCCAGCTGTATCAACACAAAACAATGACTTGTCTTCCCGTCTGTCACAAGAAACTAAACGAGATGTACTGTACAACTGCACTTAAAAGCTCACTCGAGTTAAGGATTGCCTATCACCTCCTCCTCCTCCTCTCCCACTACCTCCTTCCACCTCACCACCTCCACCTCTTTCTCCTTCTCCATTACCTCGTCTTCCTCCTCTTCCTTCATCACCCCCCCCCCCACCTCCTCCTCCATCTCCACCTCTTCTTCCTCCATTACCACAATAACTAACACATTAAGTAGTCCAAGTTGAAGCCACAGTAATATGATGTTACTTTCTCGGAGCAGCTAAAGGTTAGGTTAGGTTAGGTTAGGTTAGGCTAGGCTAGGTTAGGTTAGGTTAGGTTAGGCTTGGGTGATTAATTCTCAAGTGTAATAACTTAGGATGTCTAATCGTCACGTCTTCTCTTTTCTCTACATGAGGTAAATGTCGTTAACAAAACAAACACCGAAATAATCCACATTAATAGTTGGTCTACTCTCACCCATTAACAGAAGGACTCGTCTTTATCAGACTCTTCTAAGCCTTCAAAAGTTATTGGCAGCGAGACACTAAGTTCAGTGACTCGAACATTCATAACACCGAAATCTAAACCTGACAACAAGTTTCCTTTTCGTTATAGGAACATCAAAAACAAAAGCGTAGCGAGGGAACCAAAAGTTAACACAGACACACGCAAGATGTAAACATATTCTGGGCCAGGTTTTACAGCCGGGAGGAGGATGGCTCGCAGGGCCTTGGATAGAACTCAACTTAGCTCAACTCAACCAAGTTGGTGATTGAGTGTGGGATACCTTTTATTGCAGCGTCTGTTAGGGTGAAGGCGGAGGCTAATTTAGAGTGGGCGGGCGGGTGGGCGGCTGGGTGAGTGAGTGGGAAGAGGAGATATGTACCAGAGCGGGGTTGTGCTTGTGTTGGGGAGATAACTTTGTTGGGGTGGGGTGGGAGGTTTAGGAGTGGGTGGGATGAGGGAGCAACAAGGATTCGAAGAGGAGGGGGAGGAGGGAGCTACAGGGGGAAGGGAGGTGCTGCCTTGCCTGTACCGTGTTGCCGCTGTGATGGTGAGAGGCTATTGGGTGTCTTTAAAAGTCGATCCAAGGAGTCTTTGTCTTGATGGTGGTTTATCTTGTTATCTGCTGTGTAGTCTTAGTGATTGTTACCACCACCGCCACCACCACCACCGCCACCACCACCACCGTCACCGCTACCACCACCACCATTCGCAGTAAAGCACGACACAAAATCCAGTAATGCAGTTGTATTTTCCGGGCTATATAGTAAAGAAGGAAATACAAACTTATGTCAGTAGAGTAATACAGTTATATTTTATAACCCGAATATTATAGCAGAAAATGTATACATATTCTTGATATAATTCCTTCGTTGTCCTTCTTCATTCTTCTTCCTTCGCTCCTTCTTCCTTGTTCCTGCCCTCCCTGCCTCCTCCTCCTCCTCATTCCCATCCTTCCACCTCTTCCTCCGTTTCCTCCTCCTCACCCTCCCACCTCTTCCTCCCTCTCCTCCTCACCCTCCCACCTCTTCCTCCCTCTCCTCCTCACCCTCCCACCTCTTCCTCCCTCTCCTCCTCACCCTCCCACCTCTTCCTCCCTCTCCTCCTCACCCTCCCACCTCTTCCTCCCTCTCCTCCTCACCCTCCCACCTCTTCCTCCCCCTCCTCCTCACCCTACCACCTCTTCCTCACAAGGGTTTATCACTACTCTCAACCGTGTGTCCCCAGGTACCTTCTGCATTATTCTGAGGATTTGTGAAGGCGTATGGGGGAGCGTGGGAGGATGCGTTGAGGGGAGGGGGGGGCGTGGGAGCATGCGTTGGCGTGTGGGGGTGTTTGGAGGCGTGTGGAAGCGTGTGTAGCCGTGCGGAGGCGATTACGAATTTTTCTCCTCATTAAAAACACTTGCATCAAAGTCCTGCCACATAAAATTCATTATTTTACGTACATATATTAAGAAGCCATCACTCCTCCCCAACACCTCATCCAGACACTCCTCCCCAACACCTCATCCAGACACTCCTCCCCAACACCTCATCCAGACACTCCTCCCCAACACCTCACCCAGACACTCCTCCCCAACACCTCACCCAGACACTCCTCCCCAACACCTCACCCAGACACTCCTCCCCAACACCTCACCTAGACATCCAGACAGCCATCACTCTTCCCCAACTTCAGGACACAAGTGACAGGTTCCCCAGGTCAGAGGTGAAGTTGGTCTCGTGGGAGTATCGAGAACACCAGGCGAGACATATAGTAAATGGAAGAAGGCCTCCCTCAATCTCTTACCTGAAGCTGAAGGGAGGGGGGGGAGGGAGGGGAGAAGGAGGGAGGGGGGAAGGAGGGAGGGGGGAAGGAGGGAGGGGGGTAGGAGGGAGGGGGGAAGAGGTTGGATGAGGAGGGAAATGGAATGAAGGTGGGGGAGGGAGAAAGAGAGAGCGAGGGGAGGGGGAGGTTGGATAGGGAAAGAGATGGAATGAGAGAGTGGGGAGGTTGGGTGTGGTGGAGAGGGGGAAGGAGGGAGGGTGGGTGTGGGAAGGGGAAAGAAGGGGAGAGTGAAAGAAGGGTAGGGAAAAACGGTAGGAAAGGAAGGAGGAAGGAAGTGAGGGAAAATAAAGAGTGATAAAAAGGGAAGGAGGGAGGGACGGAAGGGAGGAGGGTCAAGCCGGGTATACAGTATATGTGACCTCTGGGACACACTCAACCTTTCGCTCACTTGCTGGGAGTGGTGGAGCGGCAGACACCCTCCTAGTGACACACCTGCTGCTGCCACCATCACCCCATAACACACTTGGTCTTTACCTCTCTTTGGACTTCCTACCCCCTACCTTCTTCTACCCCTCCTACCCCTACCTTCCCCTGGTCCAACCTTCCCCTACCCCTCCTACCCCCCACCTTCTTCTACCCCACCTACCCCCACCTTCCTCTAGCCCTACCTTCCCCTACCCCTCCTACCCCTACTACCCCAACCTTCTACCCCACCTACCCCCACCTTCCCCTAGCCCTACCTTCCCCTACCCCTCCTACCCTTCAACATGTTCATCATCAGCCCCACGTCCCTAGTTATACAGCCCAAATCTCTTCATTTCCTTGTGCTATAAATTCTGTGATCTGTAAACATTGATCATTTTAGGGATAATATTTGAAAAACATCGACATTTAACATCTTAAGAAAATTCTTATTAGTTGAAATAATGTTTAATGCTCCTCACCTGTACTACTCCACCAATCTTAACCTAACCTAACCTAGCGTGCTGAATCTAATCTATCTTAACGTAACTAATCTAACCAGACGAATCTAACCTAACCTAACCTAATCTAATCCAGACTCACCAGATCTAATTTAACTAAACCTATCTTAACTAATACCTACGTTACCTTCTAACCTAACCTAACCTAACCTACCTTAACTAGACCCATATAACTCCCTAGTTTGTCACCACTTACCGACTTGACTGAAGTATGCTGACCTCACCAAGACTACACATCATCTCTATTTATAACTATTTGATAGACGAATATAATTTTTTCTCTAAACAATGAGTTAGTTGGTAATTCACTCTGATGTGACAGATTATCTTAATAAAATTAGCATAATTATTCCCAACGTTTTGACATTTTTTTTCCAGATATAATCAGATGACCACTTGATGTTGTCCAACCTGACGCTCTCTCTCTCTCTCTCTCTCTCTCTCTCTCTCTCTCTCATTCGGTCATAGAATTTTAAAGACAGAGTTCAAAATTGGCATGGGGAGTATATGCCTCCCAGAAGTATCCAAAAGGTAGAGTTTTGGTGAGTTAAATAAGAGTATGTGAAGGGGTGACGGCGGCGAGGTGAGGGCGGGGAGGTGAAGAGGTGGCAGGGTAAGGGCGGGGAGGTGAGGCGGTGGCAGGGTGAGGGCGGGGAGGTGAGGAGGTGGCAGGGTGAGGGCGGGGGGGTGAGGAGGTGGCAGGGTGAGGGCGGGGAGGTGAGGAGGTGGCAGGGTGAGGGCGGGGAGGTGAGGAGGTGGCAGGGTAAGGGCGGGGAGGTGAGGCGGTGGCAGGGTGAGGGCGGGGAGGTGAGGAGGTGGCAGAGTGAGGGCGGGGAGGTGAGGCGGTGGCAGAGTGAGGGCGGGGAGGTGAGGCGGTGGCAGGGTGAGGGCGGGGAGGTGAGGAGGTGGCAGGGTGAGGGCGGGGAGGTGAGGAGGTGGCAGGGTAAGGGCGGGGAGGTGAGGCGGTGGCAGGGTGAGGGCGGGGAGGTGAGGCGGTGGCAGGGTGAGGGCGGGGTGGTGAGGAGGTGGCAGGGTGAGGGCGGGGAGGTGAGGAGGTGGCAGGGTGAGGGCGGGGAGGTGAGGCGGTGGCAGGGTAAGGGCGGGGAGGTGAGGAGGTGGCAGGGTAAGGGCGGGGAGGTGAGGCGGTGGCAGGGTGAGGGCGGGGAGGTGAGGAGGTGGCAGGGTGAGGGTGAGGAGGTGGCAGGGTGAGGGCGGGGAGGTGAGGAGGTGGCAGGGTGAGGGCGGGGAGGTGAGGAGGTGGCAGGGTGAGGGCGGGGAGGTGAGGAGGTGGCAGGGTGAGGGCGGGGAGGTGAGGCGGTGGCAGGGTGAGGGCGGGGAGGTGAGGAGGTGGCAGGGTGAGGGCGGGGAGGTGAGGAGGTGGCAGGGTAAGGGCGGGGAGGTGAGGCGGTGGCAGGGTGAGGGCGGGGAGGTGAGGAGGTGGCAGGGTGAGGGCGGGGAGGTGAGGAGGTGGCAGGGTGAGGGTGAGGAGGTGGCAGGGTGAGGACGGGGAGGTGAGGAGGTGGCAGGGTGAGGGCGGGGAGGTGAGGAGGTGGCAGGGTGAGGGTGAGGAGGTGGCAGGGTGAGGGCGGGGAGGTGAGGCGGTGGCAGGGTGAGGGCGGGGAGGTGAGGCGGTGGCAGGGTGAGGGCGGGGAGGTGAGGCGGTGGCAGGGTGAGGGTGAGGAGGTGGCAGGGTGAGGGCGGGGAGGTGAGGAGGTGGCAGGGTGAGGGCGGGGAGGTGAGGCGGTGGCAGGGTGAGGGCGGGGAGGTGAGGAGGTGGCAGGGTGAGGGCGGGGAGGTGAGGAGGTGGCAGGGTGAGGGCGGGGAGGTGAGGAGGTGGCAGGGTAAGGGCGGGGAGGTGAGGAGGTGGCAGGGTGAGGGCGGGGAGGTGAGGAGGTGGCAGGGTGAGGGCGGGGAGGTGAGGAGGTGGCAGGGTGAGGGCGGGGAGGTGAGAAGGTGGCAGGGTGAGGGCGGGGAGGTGAGGAGGTGGCAGGGTGAGGGCGGGGAGGTGAGGAGGTGGCAGGGTGAGGGCGGGGAGGTGAGGAGGTGGCAGGGTGAGGGCGGGGAGGTGAGGAGGTGGCAGGGTGAGGGCGGGGAGGTGAGGAGGTGGCAGGGTGAGGGCGGGGAGGTGAGGAGGTGGCAGGGTGAGGGCGGGGAGGTGAGGCGGTGGCAGGGTGAGGCGGGGAGGTGAGGAGGTGGCAGGGTGAGGGCGGGGAGGTGAGGAGGTGGCAGGGTAAGGGCGGGGAGGTGAGAAGGTGGCAGGGTGAGGGCGGGGAGGTGAGGCGGTGGCAGGGTGAGGGCGGGGAGGTGAAGAGGTGGCAGGGTGAGGGCGGGGAGGTGAAGAGGTGGCAGGGTGAGGGCTGGGAGGTGAGGAGGTGGCAGGGTGAGGGCTGGGAGGTGAGGAGGTGGCAGGGTAAGGGCGGGGAGGTGAGAAGGTGGCAGGGTGATGGCGGGGAGGTGAGGAGGTGGCAGGGTAAGGGCGGGGAAGTGAGGAGGTGGCAGGGTAAGGGCGGGGAGGTGGGGAGGTGGCAGGGTGAGGGCGGGGAGGTGAAGAGGTGGCAGGGTGAGGAGGTGGCAGGGTGAGGGGGTGGCAGGGTGAGGGCGGGGAGGTGAGGTGGCAGGGTGAGGGCGGGGAGGTGAGAAGGTGGCAGGGTGAGGGCGGGGAGGTGAGGAGGTGGCAGGGTGAGGGCGGGGAGGTGAGGAGGTGGCAGGGTGAGAGCGGGGAGGTGAGGAGGTGGCAGGGTGAGGGCGAGGAGGTGAAGAGGTGGCAAGGTAAGGGCGGGGAGGTGGCCTGGGTGAGGGCGGGGAGGTGAGGAGGTGGCAGGGTGAGGGCGGGGAGGTGAAGAGGTGGCAGGGTAAGGGCGGGGAGGTGAGGCGGTGGCAGGGGGAGAGCGGGGAGGTGAAGAGGTGGCAGGGTAAGGGCGGGGAGGTGAGGAGGTGGCAGGGTGAGGGCGGCGAGGTGAGGCGGTGGCAGAGTAAGGGCAGCGAGGTGAAAAGGTGGCAGGGTGAGGGACGGCGGGAAGAAAACCAGAAAGATGTGGCGATATTCCCCACCAGTATCGTCAGGACAGGTAAGCGTACAGGTGATTTCCCGCAGCCAAACTTAATAGACTTTTATAAACAGTCTTGTGTATCATAATAACATGAACTACAAAAAAAAAATTTGGATCACGTGCCGATTAGACATCCCGACTTATTTCACCTGATGACTAAATACCCCTAACGCTCACCTAACCTAACCTAAAGACGAAATAAGACTCAGGGTTCCGACACTAGTAGGGTGTGGCCGCGTGCACTAGATCGGTTTTTCCTCTTGTTGATCACGTTGGTGACAAAATGTACGCGCGTATCGGATGAACCTTTACGCTCATCTAACCTAACCTAATGCTCACTTAACCTAGCCTAACCTACTGCTCACCTAATCTACCTAACCTAATTTAACCTAACCTAACTTAACCTAACCTAACTTAGCCTAACCTAACTTAACCAAACCTAACTTAGTCTAACCTAACTTAACCAAACCCTAACTTATCCTACTTAACCTAATCAAATTAACCTAATTGCTATACAAGGTACCACTGACACAAGGTACCACTGACACAAGGTACCACTGACACAAAGTACCACTGACACAAGGTACCACCTCACTTACCTGTTATACAAGACAGGAACAGGAGAACTAACAAGGATGGCAGCAATGTTCGTGTCTCCCACATGTTGACAAGGACAAGGGTTCGATCCTGGCTGTCACGCTGCCACCTGTAACAACTTTGTCTTTTTTATTTTTTTACTTCGTGTATTTCTTAATCCGTATCACTTCCTCTGATCGTTATTTAGTTTTCATTATTTATTTTATCTGTAATTCAGTTCTTATATGTTTACTTTCGTCCCTTGTGTTTATTTTTTTAAGTTAGGTTTTTCTTCACTAATGTTCTTTATTTCCTTCATTCTTATGTATTTTTATTTACTTTCACTTATTCTATTCGTCGTCTTAAATCATATTTAGTTTTTATCGTTAACGTTTGTTTATTTCTCATTTACTGTATAATTCTCTTTGGTGTTTCTTATTTTCTTCCGTATTCGTTTTCTCACTAGTTTCTCTCTAATTTCATCCTCACTTAACAGTACAACTATATTCTTTTTTATCTCACTCTATTCTTTAATCCTTTACTGACGATTTTCATTCTTTGGTTTATTTTTTCTCCTACTCTCTTTATTCCTCTACTTCATGTATATAAAATTTCCTTTAAGACAATTTAGCAAAACAGAGTTAAATATATATATATATATATATATATATATATATATATATATATATATATATATATATATATATATATATATATGCTGATCACTACAAGGAAACAAGAAAACACGAAGTTCCCAAGCGCTTTTTTGTAATTCACGTGTGAATTACACAAAAGCGCTTGGGAACTTCGTGTTTTCTTGTTTCCTTGTGGTTATCAGCATATACTTGGATCACGCGCACCTACAGTGATCTACTTGCATATATATATATATATATATATATATATATATATATATATATATATATATATATATATATATATATATATATATATAGGATATAAATAAATTATAGTGTCACACGATGCTTCGATTTAAAATTCTAGCTGGTGTCAGTTAAATATTCATAAAATCAAATTTAATATAAATTAGGTGTTGGGAGTTGTCACTAACCTAACCACGTCATCTAACTACGATTCCTATAAATATATCAGGTAATGTTAACCCCACAGTAAAATATGAGTAATTTGACAAATACATGAGATTTGGTATTGACAACTTGTATGGTGTTTTCAGATTTGTAATTCTGAAATTACCAGGTTTTGTTGTTTTTCTTTTAAAATAATGCATTAACAATCCGTGATATGTTATAACAATTCTCCCAACTAGTGAACATAACCTACACATCATTTTCTCAACACCATAACTCTGTGTTAGGGTAATGGCAACCTGGCGCAATTCACGCACGAGTCAACTCTGTGAGTCAGGCCGGAGGAGTGGCCCTTACACGTCCGCTCACAACGATGGCTGGTCAAACACTGACTGAGCCTGAGCAGAGCTACTCGCATCAGTCGCATGTCGCCCCCCACTTTCCCCCAGGACCCACACCCCTTGTGTCGCAATGACTCTAAAAGCACGGTAGAGAGGTTCTTTTAGTCTGTTTGTGTTGTAAATAAGTGAAATATATCGCTGTAATTGAAACGTATTTCCTTATGGTTGTTCTGCATGATAACTTGGCGAGCTTGTAGTTATGTCTCCTCGTGTTGGTTGTGTGTGATATCACAAACAAATGGCCCGGGTTCACGTTTTTCATCTCTTTGGGATTTTGAGTGTTTCAATTATATCTACCCTAATGTGCCTTGTCTGAGGGGTTGTTAGTCAGGTTCTACCACCACCACCACTGCTTGTGCTGGTAGACTGTTCCATAGGTCTACCACCACCGGTTCTAGGACAACTGCCACCTGGACAATTGCCTCCCGGACAACTGCCCCCCCCCCCCCCCCTGGGACACTTGTCCCCCATAGTGTACTTCGTGTAGGTATGCAACAATAGTATATTGTATGCTTTGTAAATCTACAGGAATACAAGTGATTTTAATCTAACAAACATTATATTATTCTTGGACCGTCCGAAGCAGACGAGTCACTTTAGCAACGCAACTCAACACAACTCTCTTCTCTCGTTGTAGCTTCATCTGTTATTTTCATTTTTTTTGTTAGTTTTAGTTTTGAATTGATAACATTATTGGTTTTCACGTGGACAGATAACTTGTTCTAAGGTATTATAACTGATAGCGAACTCCAGGTACTATATAAAATTGTTTCAACTTTCTCTTAATACTGTAATGGATTTCTCCCCTACAAACGCTGTTTGTCGCTGCATAGCCGACCCCGCGAATTCCACAGTGTGTGCCTCGTGGTCTAGGTCAACCAGCGCCGCCCACGGAGCAGGGGGTCAACTACTAAGCCACGCCAACCCCCGCTATTTAAGACCTGACCTCGTGGTGATCGCTCTCTTTCTACCTACTCCAACCAGCCAGCAACACCTCCTCCGCCTGCCTGGCGGTCCTCGCTCCGGCCGGCGAGCATGGCGACCCACAAGCTTACCTCCTCTGAGCACCCTCACCAACCAGCTCTCTCTACATCACGCTTGTAACCATGCTGCCTTCCCAGCACCAAGTTGCATTGTACATCCAATACAACATGTATACAGAGAGCACATCGTGAGTTTCCTTTCTCCAACCCATCCTGAGTCCGAACACAAACTCATACTCCACAAATGGTGACCCCCGGAGATTCGCACTCACACAGGATGGAGGAGAAACTGATCACGCTCCCAGTCTTCAAGCAACATGGAAGACTGGCTTATCCACACAGAAGCAGCTCTCATCGGCTCTACAACTACTGTCTCTACACCGCAGGTTAGACACCCTAGAGCAGCTCTGCTACTCAAAGCAGACAGCCGCTCCTCTTCCGACCCCAGCACACCCGTCAGCCCAGCAGTACCCCCTGCCGCTTCTCCTGACGCGGCCCCTGCTCCTGAGTGCGGACCCACACACCCCTCTTTTCTCCCTCAGGTACTCCCTGCTAATGTTCTGCACCCTGCTGCTGTCGTGGACCCAGCTGCTGTCACGAGCCCTCATCCGCTTCTGCTGACGCAGACCCTGCTCCTGACCCAGGCCCACACACCCCAGCAGGCGCATCTGACGACTCTGTACCTGCCGTGAGGGAAGCACAACATTCATCGCCTCCACACACCCTTATTCTTCCTCTCTACTCCCACAGATAGTGTGTATCTAGACAGTTGTCTCTAGCGACCGGCTCATCTACGCCATTGCCGTTATGGCTCACATGTGGCATGCACCGCCCGTTCTGCCTCACATGTGCTATGCAACCCTGCAGACAACAAGTCTCCTACACCGCCTGGAGGGAAGGAGGGAGTATTGTAGTGGATTTCTCCCCTACAAACGCTGTTTGTCGCTGCATAGCCGACCCCGCGAATTCCACAGTGTGTGCCTCGTGGTCTAGGTCAACCAACGCCGCCCACGGAGCAGGGGGTCAACTACTAAGCCACGCCAACCCCCGCTATTTAAGACCTAACCTCGTGGTGATCGCTCTCTTTCTACCTACACCAACCAGCCAGCAACACCTCCTCCTCCGCCTGCCTGGCGGTCCTCGCTCCGACCGGCGAGCATGGCGACCCACAAGCTGGTCCTCCTCTGAGCACCCTCACCAACCAGCTCTCTCTACATCACGCTTGTAACCATGCTGCCTTCCCAGCACCACGCTGCAATGTACATCCAATACAACATGTATAGAGAGAGCACATCGTGAGTTTCCTTTCTCCATCCCATCCTGAGTCCGAACACAAACTCATACTCCACAATACCCTGCCGGCTCATATCCCTAACGTACACCCTGCCGGTTCATATCCTTAATCCTTATAAAGTTGTGGTGTTAAAAAAAAGTATGAGTTGTGCATTTTGTGTATATAGTTATTACTACAAATAAAACATGAAAATAAAGCTTTAATTCTTAGTGTTATTTTCTCCTCTCTATTCATTTAGTTCCATGTTTTGTGCCAGTTATTCACTGGCAATGGGGGGCAATTGTCCAGGGGGCAGTTGTCCTGATACCCCCCCCCCCCCCCCAATAAGACAATCGCTTCCCGGGCAACTGCCCCCACCAGACTCATTGCCAATGAATCTGCACTGACATTTGCTGTTTTTCATAGGAAAAAAAATAAGTTTACCAATAACTGGCATAAAACATGGAACTGACTGAATAGACAGGAACAAATAACACTCAGAATTAATGTTTCATTTTTTTGTTTTATTTATTATGCATAATAGTAATTATATACATAATCTGTACAACTTAGACAAATATTAATTTTTTAACATTACAAACCTGCAAGAAAACTATAATTAGTAATACTGATAAAAATTGTGGATACAGGTAAGTGAGAATATTTGTGGATCAGTCATAATTAACATTTAAAGAGTCTATGTCATATATCACACATTAAATTCCAAGTTGTGGGCTATTGCCCTCAAAAACTCCAGCACATAGCGGTTCTCAAAGTCTTGTACGGTGGTTGCTATTCTGGCTGTCGAATCTTGATAACGTTTCCGCTTAGGTGGTGCTGGCCCTCCTGCCTGCTCCTTTTTCAACACTGAAAGAAACTTCAAGATATTTGGATGGAATGACGTAATGTTTGCTAGCATATGGTTATGCCTTCCGCTGTAAACGCTTCTGCGCTTCACCTTGCACAGGATGTAAGGGGGTGCCCAATTAACTAGCCCCCTCGGGGGCAAATCTGAAAAAATCTGTTATGCCATCCTTCTAAGAAGTTGGTGCGAGGTAGCTCTTCGGCTATATCATGCAGTACATATTCCACATGCTGACGGAAACTTTGAGCTCGCCTGTATGTTGATGTTGTCTGCCAATGTGTGTATCTTTGAAGTAGTCTACAACAGGATCAGCTTCAGGTGGCATATTCTCTTGCAGTGTCTCAAACGCATCAACCACTCCATCTTGTGGGATGAAGGCTAGAGCTGGTAGTATTCGAATATTCAGGACAAAGTCAACATCAACTTGATAATGTCCTTGTAAGACCTAAGATTGTACCTTGTGATATATGTTTTATGATAAGTGGTAGAAACATCCCTTGATTGTTGTGTTGGGAAAGACCTCTTCAATGTCACTCCTGGCAGCTTGTTCATAGTCTATGAGAAAGGTCTGTGGGTTGAGTAAATATCAGTACAGATTCACTGACAATGGGAGGTCGTTGTCCAGGGGGCTATTGCCCCATGGAGGCAGTTGTCCAGGGGGCAATTGTCCTATGGAGGCAGTTGTCCAGGGGGCAATTGTCCTGATACCATCAAAGTCACCGAGAATAAGAGTGGGAACCTCATCGTAGAGGTCGTGAAGAACCTGGGGGGGGGGTCAAGAGCATCACTCTTTAAATGAACGTTAACTACACGAAGGGTCCAGTCACCAAGAGTAAGAGAGACAAAGCAGTTCAGACGGGGGCCCATGTGAGTTTGGTGAAGGAAGATGAACAGATGGAATGGTGTTACGTACAAGGGTGAGGAGACCACAAACATAGCCACAGGGTGTAGACAGTATAGCTAGACAGTGGAGCAACATTGTCAAGTGATGGTTTCCTGAAGTAGAGCGACTTCTACTTAATGGGAGAGCACATATTGGGCGAGGTCTGTCTTGCGAGATCTGAGTCCCTGGATGTTAAATTAATCTCAGTTACAACAGTTTGGTCTGTTGTAGGAACCCCGTTTAACCTGTTTACATATTTATACTCAGCCATAGGAATAGCTACATTGATTATTATATCCAGTTTGTCCATTTCCCCTGAAAAAATATATGTTTATATATGTCTGCCCTTGACCACCTCACGTCAGAAAATCAACTCCATTTAGTTTTCCATTAAATATTCTGAAACTTGGTCCGAACCTTTTAACTACGGTACTTGTGCAAGGGATCCCTTTCCTCTGTGCAGAATAAAATTAAAAGTGGCGTCCTTGTTGTGAAGGAGTTAGCGGAGATAATCTACTCGTAAAACGTGATGACGTGCACAGTTTAACATGGGTGTTGTAGGGTGGTCATAATGAGTGTAGCAGGACACACATTTCTCTTTCATATATTGTATACCCTGTATGTGTCCCATATTCCATGTTTTGGCTTTATCTCACAATGGACACTTCCCCCACCAAATATACACAGGGATTCTCTCAGTGTTTCATGATTGCTTCAAAAATTCCTTAAAGTGTTGAAAAGTGAGAAAAAACAACAGCTCTGTCTCATTATGTCCTCCATTCACCCATACACATTGCTTCCTTGTCTTGCACAATGTTTTCTCTACACTAATGTATTTTTCACCCCTTGCCATAAATCATCACCTCCCTCAGTGACTCACAGACTGTTCTGTCATATGCCTTTTCTAGATGCATCAGCCCATCATAATTCACTCCAAAAAGTTTCTTTATGGTATTGTGTGAAGCAATATGACACAACAGGCAGGATTTTGATAACCTTACCAAGACAACACGAATTGTGGTATTCATTTTTAAATTAATCGGAACCATTCATAACGATGCTTTTTGGAGTGAGTTGTACACCTTAATTTTTCATGGTGTAGTTTTCAGTGTGTAGTTGTACCGTATTGATCTTATCTACACATACACGTATCTTGTACTGCACTTGTATTTCCTTACCGGGTCAACTCAGAGGACTGTACCTGTATGTCCTTTTTTTTTTGCCATTACAGTCAACCCTCACTTTACGCAGTTAATGTAACCCGCAGGGTCCCGCGGAAAGTGAGGAACGCGTAAAGTGAATAACATAACATATGGGATTAATTGAAATAGAGTCCGGGCCGACCCCCAAACTCCACTTTTTGACGACACACAACTATGTTGTAGTAAAAATTTTATCTTAACTTCATGATGGTATGAAAAAACAAGTACTGTAATATAGAAGAGGCTAGGTTAGGAAAAATAAAGGTTAACATAGGAAAAATAAAGGTTAGGTTAAGAAAACTAAAAGTTAGGTGGAACACTTACATTAGTAGAAGAGATGGGTCGGCGTACGGGGATGGAGGCTGGTTCTGAGGCAGAGGGCAGGCTACTGGCCCTCAGGTGAATCGCCATTACTAGGTGCATCACCATCACTGTCACTTACAGTTGTCAGGGCTTCCCTGACAAATCCCTCAAAGTCATCTTCACTGTCACTATCACTGGCTTGGGCTGGCTGTGGTGGGTTGCGGGCGAAGAAATCTGTTATGCTTTGCTGACGGCTGGTGTTGATGTTGTCGTGATACACCTTGATGTAGGGCTCCATAGTCTGCAACAGCTGGGTAGTGGAGATTTCATACCTGTTTGCGTCAGGGTCGTCGGAAAGGAGGAGCTTGGCTTTCTCGATACACTCAATGGCACCCCTAACATTACTATGGGATAAGTGTTGTTCTTCTTGGGATGACGCACCACCTGCCTCTTCACTGACGTCGTCATCATCATCTACCATCTCGTCAGTAGTCACATCAGGTTCCATTATCACCTCCAGGATGTCGTCGTTGGTGGTCTCGGAGAAGCCTGGAACTGTAACAGTCTGCGCAGCTTCTCTGGCAAGGTCCACTGCTACTGCAACAGTCTGAACCTCACCAGTCACAGATTGACTCCTCCTCTCACCTGGTATTCCATGCAACACATGTCTCCATGCGTGACAAATTGTAGCAATAGACAGCTGGTCCCATGACTCCACCAAGAAGACCACAGCTTTCTTGATGTTAAATACTCTCCAGAATTTTTTGAACAGTATTTTTTGCTGTGCCAACTATTGATCCTCATCTTCTTCGCTCTTGCTATCGGTGGTGGTGTCACTCAGGTTACGCAACTCTTCCTTGGTGTTGTTGTAGTCGTTCAGGAGTTTGAATTTTTTCGTAGAGAATGCAGCTTTTACATTACAGATTAACTCTTGGTCCATGGGCTGTAATATAGACGTAGTGTTGGGAGGAAGGAAGACCACTTTTACGTTGGGGTGACGATCTAACAGTAGGGGCAAGTGTCCTGGTGCGTTGTCCAGCAGCAACAAAATCTTGAATGGCACATTCTGTCGCTCACAGAATTTCTTTACATCGGGAACAAAACAGTCATCAAACCAGGAGAGGGACAGTGTAGAGAACATCCACGCCTTACGTGCGGTCAGCCAGTGGACATTTAGCTTGGTCATGTCCATGGTTTTGTAGGCGTGCGGCTTGCGTGCTGTGTGGATCACCGATAACTTGAGCTTACTGGTACCGGAGGCATTGGTGGTAAACAGGACGGTGATGCATTCCTTCTGCATCTTCCGGCCCCGAATCTTGCTGGCATTCTTTACAACGAAGGACTTGGAAGGTAGCTTTTTCCAGAAAAGACCAGATTCGTCCATGTTAAACACCTGGTCGTCACTGTACTGTCCTTCCTCCATAATCTCACGTAAAAACGGAGGAAATTCCCTAGCCGCAGCACGGTCAGCACTCGCTTCTTCACCACCAATGTTTATATTGGTGATCTTGTTCCGGATCTTAAACCTCTGTAACCACCCAGAGGAAGCATTAAAGGGTTTGGGCTCTGTAATTCCCATCTTTCGTGCCACTGCAATGTACAGTTCACGTGCGTACTCCTTAACAGAGCGCGTGTCGACTGCCATGTTCCATTGCGCCTGACGCACCAAGTACCTCACAAGTAATTTTTCTGTCTTGAGAAGCACCTGGTTGTGAAAATACTTGATCATAGAAGCACCTGTAGACTTTGTGATCTTCATGTGCTCCTTTATCTTGGCTGCATCCTTCTTTATTGTTCGAATTGTAGATTCATTCACACCATGCTGGCGCGCCAAATCAACCTGCCTTGTTCCTTTCTCCAACTCTTGGATGATCTTGTACTTCACCTCGTAGCTTAAGGAACGTTGTGTCTTCTTTGGCTTAGTGCCGCTGGGTCCAGGTAAGGATAGGTTTCTCTCTGGGGGCGGTGGTCCGGCGGAAGCCATTTTACAGAACAATGGATACATGTTTACACTGTCTGGCGTGGAGGGATGAAATTGGCGCGGCTAGGTCACGCATCGTCTTTCCTCCCTCCCTCCCCCGGGTGGACACGTCATAATACTTTAAGCCAATTACAGCTAGCAGCAGAGGGGGGTAGGGATGCATGGCCAATCACAGTCCGATACGTCATATGACGTCAGTGATAACGCAACAAAGACACACACTGCGCAACCTTACCGCGCGGCTTGCCCAGGCGGAGGGAGGAGGGAAGGAGGGAGAGCCGAGAGCACAGGGAGGCAGGCGGGTGGGGCGAATCTAAAAATAGCGTCGCGCCGGACACTCTCCGCGTAATGGGGTTCACGCACCGCGTAATGTGAGCACGTTAGGTTCTGGCAGGGCACTGTGTTAACGTGGAAACGCGGAATGTGGGACCGCGTAAAGCGAGGGTTGACTGTGTACTGTATTGTGCAAGTAAAACAGCAACCAATTGTTTGTACATTACTGTACAGTACCTGTACTTAAATATAATATAAGGGTTAATGAAAAACTTTTATTTTTAAAGATACATTCACCAACACATGTTAGGATGTTGAGGTCAAGGAACAAGAGACAACAGTGTACACAATTTTTATAAGCCAGCACATAGACTTATACCGATCATGTACACAGTAAGAACATTTCCCAAAGAATACGCTGGAGCCTAAATTTAACAAAACTTTGAAAGGTTAAAGAAATTGTATCCTGCTGTAAATTTCAGATATATGACCTGTTAGATATATCTTACCAAATGCGAGTCATTACAGTACAGTACAGTACTTTAATCTAATCCAGGGGAAGCACCTGACAGCCTTATGTATTCTACTTGAAATAAAAGAACTGTATCTGTAATGTTAAACATCCATTTACAAAATGTCTTCAAGTAAACTTAATTTAGACATTATATACATTACTGTTACCTAATTGCGGTAGTGATTTCTAGTTTTTAAAGTACTGTACAGTACTGTATTCTATTGTACATGTATTGTGCTGTACAGTATTTGTTTGAAAAAATTCATATTCTTTTATCATCCTGTTTATCACTGCTTAATCAGATGATTTCTTACATTTCTTTATTCTAATTTTGTTAAACAGTACATTTTCTTTTTGTTTCTTATTCCCTGAACAGTAGTGTTGTTCTTGAACCACCAACACAGATGGAATGAGTTAAAGTTCTGTGGCCGGATACCTGTACTCAAAGAGTATACTGTTTACCGTACAGTACTGTATAAAATTGTGCGTGCAGTATTTCCCAGTTGACTCTGTAAATTGGTCCTAGAGGTAGCTAAGTCCTCTCTGTAGTGATACTATAAAAAAAATATCTGCCATCTTGTGAGTTACATATTGTATCTGGAGGCTTTAACTTAAGAGGACCTTCGGAGTTCCTGTACCGGAATAAACCCTGATATAACGTAGTACATGTGTACAGTATTTCCAGATTACACAGTACAGTATGTGTCTTCCAAGCTATGATAAATCTCATTAAAGCTGCTTTTATCAGAGAAGACAGCAGAATATAAGTTTCATGTATTATTTCAGTTGGAAATAATATTAAAAGATAATATTTAATCTGTTAAAAATTATCTTATAAACAGTAACTGTGCTTGTTTATGTTTGGCAGGCAAGATGGAGTTGATTGATGTATATTTAAATGACCAAGCTTTGCAACGTGAAAGGAGGTACCGAGACCTTTTGGACCCTCACATAAGTGATGAACAATTGTTGAAGTTCTACTATGTTTCCTCGATTTCAAATTTTTAAACTATGCGTGGAAATATAACCTTTTTTACAATAGAAAAAAAATATGCCATACCCTGTACCGACTCATACCCAACTGTTATTATCATTTGTACTTTTCATAATTTTGTTTATTATAAACTGTGCTACTAGTTTTTTTAATCGTTATGTAGAATATGATATTTTTTATAAGAAATTGTACATATTTTTTCAGCTTTTTAAACTCCTTTTGTTTGTAAATCTCGCAACCTCAAGCTAGCTGACATCCTTAACATGTACCGGTAAATGGTCGTCAAGTTTTGAAAGCGTAACCGTAACCGACCAACTGGCCTGCATGAAGACTTACTCTGCAATGTTTACATTGCAAAATAGTTTTGAGTATGGGGGAGTTACAATATTGTTAGCAGTTGTAAGTTTGAATGCTGTAAGTCAGTTATAAGATTGCCGTGTGTGTAACTTATTAGTAGATTTGAGTATCCGCCCCATTGGATACAGAAGACTTCATCTAGAATACAAATACTCTGTCACATAAATGAGTAATGTTATTAGTGAAGGTATAAAAATATTTTAAATCATTATCGATTACATAATTCACTACTGTCAACATCAGCTCGGAATAACATGACAATATACATGTACTGTACAGATAATGTAATGTCCCCGTCACTAGAGCATTTATAGTGGCTCGCCAAGTTTTGTACAGTGTGGCACCCCTGTGTTTGTTTACATTCGAGAAGGAAATTAGCAATAGTAAACATACTATGGAATCCAAGTAAAACATTATTGAAATAAGTATCTCAGTGTAATTATTTGTGGAATGTTTATATGACGAGCCTCTGTAAATGCACTAGTGAAGGGGCCTGTTACATGAGTTTCCAAACAGAAGTGGTTTCAAAATTCTTCTTTGATAAAAATATATTCTTCCTGATACTCTGTCTTAGTAGGCCAAGAAGCTGGTAAATCTTCTGTTTTATAAGTGATGGAACCTGAACTGTGTTTGGCCTCCATCTTCACTGGTTCTCTACTTGCCAGCTGCTGCTCCCCTGGTGACTCAGTACTTGTGTTGTCCACTTGTGTTTGTTGGCAGGACAGTATCATATCTTGTTGTGAAATGTGGCAACTCTCAGAATTGCTCTGTGAGGACGTGAGCAACAAGTTCTTCTTATGGTATTTTTTCATGTGACATATTAAGAGTTTTTTCTGACTAAAGTCTTTCATACACTCTGAACACTTAAATGGCTTTTCATTTGTATGAACTACCTTGTGTCTTCTGAGACCAGATTTTTTGGTAAAGTCTTTATTACATTCTGAACACTGAAAAGGCTTCTCTCCTGTATGGATTTTTGAATGGGTATTCAGATCACTTTTTCTTGAAAAGGCTTTACAACACACGCAACACACATACGGTTTCTCTCCTGTGTGAACTGTCATGTGATCCTTTAAGCGACTTTCAAAGGTAAATGCCTTATTACACTCTAAACACTCAAATGGCCTCTCATCAGTATGAATTTTCATATGTCTTATCATAACATTTTTTTGTGCAAAACCTTTATGACATTTTAAGCACTGATATGGTTTCTGCCCTGTATGAATTTTCATATGTGAAACCATATCACTCTTCCTTGCAAAGGTTTTAATACACACTGAACAGTTAAACGGTTTCTCTCCTGTGTGAATTGTCTTATGTGATATCATGCTCTTCTTCCAAGCAAAGGTTTTACAACACACTGAACATTGATAAGGTTTCTCTCCAGTATGAATTTTCAAATGCAACTCCATGCTATCTTTTCTTGTAAATGCCTTAGAACACATTGAACATTGAAATGATCTCTCCTCTGTATGGAGTTTCATATGTGCAATAAGATGACTTTTTTTTCGAAAGGCCTTACAACATTCTGAGCAAATGAATGATTTATATCTTGTATGAATCCTCATATGTTCTCTAAGCTGACTTCCACATGCAAAACATTTTTCACACACTGAACACTGGAATGCTTTCTCATCTGTATGAACCTTCATATGAGAATTAAGATGACTTTTCCGGGTAAAATTTCTGTGACATTCTGAACACTTGAATGATTTTTGTCCAGTGTGAACTATCATATGTTCTTTCAGTTGATTTTTCCAAGCAAAGACTTTATGACACTTTAAACACTGGAATGGTTTTTCACCAGTATGAATTCTATTATGTCTTGTTAGATGAGATTTTCTTCCATATGTTTTATTACACTCGGAACACTCAAATGGCTTTTCCTTATTAGAATGACCTTGAATATGTGTTGATAAATCAGATTCTGATGTAAAATATTTAAGACACTCGAAACATTGGTGTTTTTCTCTTGTACGAACATCAACATCCGATACAATATGAACTTTCTGTGTTTGAGTTTCATGACTCTCTGCTATCTGACTTGGTTCCTCTTCAGAGTTAAGTCTAATGTGTATAACAAGATCAGATTTTTCTTCAAAGTTTTTAAAATGGTCCAGAGTGCACTCTTCCATTGTGAAGTTGTATGGCTTTATGGAATGAAGGTTTACAAATCTGGAAAAAAAAAATCTTCAGTGAAAACACTCAGCATATAATATTAAAGAATATGTAAAGTGAACACAGACGGGATCCAAATATACATATGATTTTTTGCTTGAAGTTTATGCATGATACATGTCATGTCCTTAATATTACATACAGTACAGTACCTGTACTACTCAAACAAAACCACTATGTACTGCAGCAGGATTACAGCAATAATGTTTTACTGTAAAAGCACCTCTTGATTTACGCGATAATTACATTCTTGAAAATAATCATGTAAATAAAAAATGCGTAAGTCAAACATTGTAAATACCTGTAGTAGAGGTTAGTGGGTTTTGTTATTAACAAAATAATACCCAATATTATACCAGTGAAAGACTACAGTATACATGTACCAGGAAATATAAATTATAAATCACAAGCATGTTGATGGGAACACTTTCGTGAATTTGGTGTTCAATCCATGAGCTCAACATTTGTTCCATTCTCTCTATAATCAAACTTTGGGAATGCAAGATCTTAAATGCAGTGATTAATGTTCCACTCTTGGCACTTTTCTTGATCTTCTCTGCACTATCACGAATAGTCCATAAATTAGATTCACTAAGTAAAAGGGCACACTTAATATCAGCCGTTCATTCAACTGTCTCATAACGTTTTAGCACATCCATCTTAATCTCAATACAGATGGCCTTATACTTCTTATCATCACTGGTACCAGGATAACTTAAAGGATGCTTTGGTAGCATGATGCAAGGGGTAAAAGATGTGCAATATAATAACAATAATAATAATGGTTGCGCCTCGTGTACAAAGTTGGCCGGCCCAAGAGCCACCGAGGCATGAATTTATTTAAGGTGTAGAAGCTGTTGCCAACACAGCAACCACATCCTAGGTTAATGAGTTGTATGACCCAGTGTCCAGGAAACGTCCAAGAAGACCTGACAACTCGTCAACTGCACTGGTTAACCATTACCCCGGAACACAGTCAGCAAATTGATTAACGTCCAGGTTCCCAATTACTGCTGGATAGACAGAGGCAAATAGATAAAGAAACTTGCCCGTGGTTTTACCTTACCCAGGAGTCGAACCTGGGACCACTTGCTTGTAAGGCGAACATGCTGACCTTTATTACAACACAGGTGTAATATATAGTATACTGCAGCATAAAATACTGTAGCATTCCGTGACTATAGACTGTATCCACACACCGAGGACTGCAAGGTGAGAAGCTGCATACCCACGCCTCATGTGCGTGTGCTTCTCATATGGCCCTGGTAATGCCACACCACCTCGCTGCCAGCCCATTGATGATGTTTGTCGATGGTCTTGTTATTCAAAACATAAACCCATATAAATTATTAAAAAAAAGGTGTAAATGGACTGCATGCAATACAGTATTCTAAAAATGGCTTAAACCAAACACATGTAAATCAAAAGGTGCTTGTACTGCTATAGTCTGACTATTATTCTTATGAATATTATTATTATTATTTAGTTATAATTCATCAGAGAACACAGTGGTGAAGTTTTCCTGTTAAATAATCACATTAAAGTGATGAGTCCCCACTTTACTACAGATTATGTAAAGTAATTGTAATAGATTTTAACACAAGTATTATAGCCTCACCTGTCATATGTACCACTGCACCTTCACTATTTTCACTTATCGAGTTATGTGACAGTCTTGGCCAGATTTATTTTCACATTTGTGTTCGATTTAAATCTTACAATAGTTTGTGTCCCTAAATCACAGAGCATTTTAATTCATTAAGTGTCCTCTTATATAAGATGCTTATACTGTAGTTAGTGAAGATCCATAATGTGTTGACAATACGTACTTCACACACACTGACGAAAATCTTAATTCTGTTAACTGTTGTGATGATCTTGTTTGTATGAGGCTATAGTACCAAGTTATTCTTCAGGTTTTATCTGTGAAAGAAAAAGCAAAGGCTTTAGTAAAACACAGGGCGAGAAAGTGATAGGGCTAATATCATCTCTAGTGCATGTTAATACAGTATAACCACCTGAGTAAATGTTAACTATCCTGTATTTTTTGTGAATACACTGTATTATTGAATTATATAATAGGTAAATTAATGTCTTCATTGTTTCATTATTCATTGAAGAACATTAATGCTATAGTAAAAAAACCCAGAATTTTTAATTCTTGCAGTTTTATATAAAGGAAACTGTGTTTCAGTTTACAATAGTAATAAATAATTTAATAATTACTGTATTAGCACTAACACTACGGTGTTCTCACATTTAATAATGAATGAGAAAATATATGCATTAATTGATAAAGTTAAGCTGAATCTTGTTCAGAATTTCATATAACTCACCATGGATATGGTCTCGGAATGTATTAGTATAACTGGATCTGGATCTGGGAAAATCTCTGCATATCTGGCCACCTGCATTTTCTACCATGCCTCTGTGTCACTTACCATACCACTGTGTCACCTACCATACCTCTGTGTCACCTACTATGATGCTTCATTCTTTGCCTGTAGTGCTGGTAAGTTACTTTTTTACATTTAATAATTACATGTATGTACACATATATGGGTCAATAATTTTTTATTCTTGTATTTTTGTAGGAGGGGGAAGTGCCTCGATAAGTCGGAATTTGGGATAACTCTGCAATGCCAGAGCCCCATATGTGCTGAGTTATCGAGGGTTTACTGTATTTGTTTTATTAGCTACATAAAATGCAAATCAGATAGAGAATCACGGAAAAAATCAGTGTGAACTTTTAACGTGTATGCATGAAGCTTCACAGTCTCATGTTTACTGTTACCAAACCATTTACAGATTAAGTTGACTGGAGGAACTTTAAGAAAAATTCCTCGAGAAGAAAATATCTTTCTTACCTCTAGGATATCCCAAAAAATAAAAATGAAGGAATTACATCTTTCTTCCTTTTCTTTTTGTGATTTTCATCCTGACCATGAATCAAAGTCAACAAGCTAGCTTTCTGCAGTGACATCCTGACTTGTTTACATTGGCTATATTATTTGTTATAAGATGATGAGCTAAACAAATTTACATTAGCTAATACCTATCCTTGGATGGAGGTACAGTAGGGTCGGGATATATCGCGACTTTTTATAACGATTTTTTTATATCGTGACTACCAAAATAATTAACATTTTCCAATGTACTGTATAGCAATAAATTTATTTATTTCTTGGGGGAAATCGGGCAGAAAATATTTCAAATGTACCGCCATGGCAAACAAATACATTATTTGCTCATCAGAGGTGCCACTGTGGCTGCTCACCCACGCTATTGACGTGAAAAATGAAATGAGGAGAATGGAACGCTTAATGGTTTGTTTGTTTCTGTAGGTGTGGGATTGTCAAGTGAGGGTGGTAGTGTGGCGTCTGCTGCCGAGTCTGGTGTTCCCGGGATGGTGCGTCAGCTGCCGAGTCTGGTGTTCCAGTTTCTATACTGTACTAAAACCTAATAAAACCTGACCTAACCAATCAAAGAAACCTACCTAGCCTTACCTAACTTCCTAGTAGGGGGGCGGACCCCTGTCATATTAAACAGAAAGTACTTAGACAATCATGGTAAAATAGCGTGAATAGGATCAGCTGGTCACGGCAAAATATCCACTGTTCAAAATTCGTTTTCTATGAAAAAATCAGCGTCTGTGGAATCGTAAATAATTACCCAGATCTTTAAAAATTAACTTTAATGAGATTATATGTTATTAACTTAGCACAATCTCAAATGTCTGCTGAAGGAACACAATCATGCCACGAAATGAATGTAAACAAAGATCCTGGCGTTTGTGAAATGAATCCGGATTCAGAGTAAATAATAATAATAATAATAATGGTCTATTAAGTACAATACATTACAACTTGAAGAATATCTGATGCAGTTGATAATTGTTTCCCTCCAAGAATTTTTTCACTAGAGTTCTTAATGTGCTACTGGGGACAGGTTAAAAAAATAATGACACTAATTGACAAGGGTTCGGTATCATGGATCAAAATACGCTGCACTTTATTAATCTTGGGGTGCTGATTTCTTTTACTTTACTTTTTACTTTCCTCTTCACAACTGATCGGCTCGTTAGCCGCTTGGGCGATCGGTTACGTCTCGGATTAATTTTCCTTTTCTTTTATCCTCGCTTGGACATTTCCCCGAATTCCGTACCCTAGCCCACAGATAAGAAAGTTACTTTGTAATGACGACTTTGAAAACAAACCGAAAGAAAATGAGCTAGCTGCTTGGAAATCCTTCACATCTGTAGTCAAGGGGTTTCTTGGAAACGAGAAGGAAGAAAAAACTATTGCCAACTTGTAGAGGAACTATTAAAAAATACAAAAACTTAGGATGCAGGATGTCCCTGAAAGTCCATCCCTACACTCGCACTTGGATTTTTTTCCTGAGAATCTGGGGGCGGTTAGTGATGAACAGGGAGAGTGATTTCATCAAGACATTAGACGTGTGGAGGAAAGGTACCTGGGTAGATGGGATCTTGCCATGATGGGGGACTATTGCTGTTTTTTACAATCGGAGGACAATACAACACATAAAGTAACAAATGCCCACACAGTGGTTAATTTAATACTTTTTGTGACTTCTTAGGATTATTTTCATTATTTATTGAATTTTAGTGTGGTGGCGTGGAAAAAAGTAACAGGAATAGAAGGTAAAATAGTATTTTTCAGTTATTGTATTTGCAAGATTTAAGTTTTTGTATAACAACTAAACTGTACGTGCCAGATAAGTTTTATTGCCAGATTTGAAATCAGCTCCTCAAAATTACCATGTTACGGATTTATTATTATTTAAAAAAAATATTGCCTAGTGCTATTTTCGACTTCACAGCCGCGAATTTTCCATAGAAACGAATTTAAAAACACCGCGATTTCACTGTTTTATAGTGGACCTAACCTAATCTTCTTAAACTAAACTAAACTAGCATAACACCTGCTGTGGGCAAACTTAATTAATTTTTTTTTCGGACTTGTCTCATGCCATCAGTCGTAAGCGTTCTCGAATCCAAGTTTGTTTAACTTTGTTATTGTCTGGCGTTCAGCAAATGGCGTGTGGTTCAACAGTACAAACTGAGCCTACAACTCGACATAATTTGTCAGCAATCACAAGTATAACATGTACATAAACCCATCCGAGGATTACCCTAAGAAGTGCACAGTACAGTAGTATGGTCGTCATTGAGGATTACCCAGGATGGAGAGGAAGACGTGAGGGACCTCTTGTTGTCAGCTTATCTAAGTCCGTCAGGTTTATGTTGTTGATATATTAATGTTTGTGGTTGGTTGTAATTCGGATTAGTTGCGTCCCTTAACTGCCTAATAAATGACATTTCACCATTGAACAAATATTTTTTTTTGGATAATGCATATTTAATAAGACCCCTTTAACACAAGTAACAACAATGAATCTTCCCAAAGTGGGCAGGGCTTTGAAGCTGCCAAGTGGAGATATGACGATACAGGATAGCCTATTACAGGCACATTTCTTACCAGTTTGTTCAGTATGTTTAATTTTTCTTTTAGTGTCAGTCTTTTCCCCTTGCCTTTCCTCTGCCCCATGGTGCCATAAGTTTTTTCTGTAGCTTTTGGCTTTGTACGCATTTTGTTTACCTCTCTCTCTCTCATTTTGCTAGTCTTTTACACACCCTCACTGAAATAAAAACAATACCTAGCTAGGCATCTGATGGTAGTTGGAGTAGCCTTTTCCATATCCTGAATTTGAAAGTCGTAAAATTTATTTCACACAAAATGCATTGCTGAAAGCACTAATAATAATAATTGATAGACAGTCAATTTGATCAAGGCCAGCCGATAAAGCCATGAGCGGCTTGTTTCCAATAAAGTCCCTATGCCAGCAGCATTTGATGTTCTTACAATGTTGTAGGTACATACCTGTAGTTGAAAAACACAGTTCATCTGGACTATTACCTTCAAGTGAATGGTTAATAAGACATGAAGTACTGTAAAGGCACTCTGGGTGAGAAAAGGAGGGTAAAGGTGTAGAAAAGGGTGACCACCAGAAGTTGTTTGTTGATTTTCTTTATTTTTGCTATACCTTTTGTTTTGATGATTTTAAGTATATGTTATGTGCTAAGATATTTATTGTACTACACTATAGCAGTAATATCTCTATTAACCGGAATCCGTGTTAACCAGAACTCTCCAGTACCCAGAATTGAAATTTGCTCGGAATTTTTCTGTTAAAATTCTTTCAATTCTGGGTCTGTGAATGAGTTTTCAAGGGTGAAAATAAGGCGCATTTTCTGTCAAATTCCAGAAACTCTCTCCAAATTTTCTTGGGTCTGGGAGCGAATTCCGAGGTTGAAAATCAGACGCATTTTGGGGAAAATTCAGAGAAAATTCCGGAGACTCCAGTTTCTTTTTTTCTGGTCTGGGAGCAAATTCCAAGGATGAAATAATATTTAATTATGGAAAATTCCCAAAATATTACAGAAACTCCAGAATTGCAATTAAATGACAGGTAGCGACGTGTCCTAATATTACATTTTAAGTAATTATTAGATGTTTTAATTGCCTGTATGTTGGCCTGGCGAGTTATTGCTAGGCATTAACATACCTAGGTATAAGCTAGGCGTCGCATTCTGGACTATACTGTATCACAAAAACTGGTTTTTAGAAAAAAGTCTTTTTTCTGCCAAGTCTGATGTAATAAATGAGAGATTCGTCTCGTTACCCGGAAATCTCTCATCCCCAGAGGAGCTCTACACTAATTATTCTGGCTAACGGAGATATCATTTGTATATGGCAAATTTTAATACTGTATAGTAAAGCGTAGAAATATTTCATTAAAATCATGATTTTCTCTTCACAGATACACATTAAGAGACATAGAGGACGAGGACTGATATATAAAAGAGGAGAGCCAGAGTGAATACAACAGTTTTGCGAGCAGTGAAAATAAGGTAATTTTCCTTTGCAAACAATTGTCAGGAAACAAATTCAGTAAGAATAGCCTGTAAACATACCAAGTACAACCTCAAGTTAACCTCTTCATCATGCAACAGTAACTTGGTATTTACTGCAGTAGTAACCTTGTCATTAGTGCTGGTCGTGTAGTATAATTGTCAACTGTATTTATACTCACCTTGATATTACAGATATTACATAATCAACATTAGCTTATGCTCAATAAGTTTCAGCTTTTCAACAATACTGTAATAGATTACCGTATCCTGATATTTGGCTGTGGATGTTGTGAAGTAAGTGTCAGGACACAAGAAAGCCCATACACAAAAGACCTTGTTCAATGTTTCATTGGCCTTTGTTGAGAAAAGTGATAAGATGGAGTCTTACTCAGAAGAACAGTCACTTCATTGTTCAGAATGCTTTAAAGTATTTAAAAAAAAATCTCAGTTAGAAAGACATACGAAAGTTCATACAGGAGAGAAATCAGTTCATTGTCCAGAGTGTCATAAAGGTTTGTCATGTAAATCTCATCTAGAAGCACATCTGAGAGTTCATACAGGAGAGAAACCATTTCAGTGTCCAGAATGTCACAAAGATTTCTCAGAAAAATCCTCTTTGGTAAGACATATGAGAGTTCATACAGGAGAGAAAGCGGTGTACTGTCCAGAGTGTCATAAAGGTTTGTCATGTAAATCTCATCTTGATGCACATCTGAGAGTTCATACAGGAGAGAAACCATTTCAGTGTCCAGAATGTCTCAAAGATTTCTCAGAAAAATCCTCTTTGGTAAGACATATGAGAGTTCATACAGGAGAAAGACCATTTCAGTGTTCAGAATGTCCTAAAGGCTTTTCAAGTCATCCACATCTTGTAACACACATGAGATTTCATACAGGAGAGAAACCATTTCAGTGTCCAGAATGTCTAAAGGGATTTTCAGAAAAATCTTCTTTAGTAAAACATATAAGGCTTCATACAGGAGAGAAGGAGTTTCGGTGTCCTGAGTGTCTTAAAGATTTCAGAGAAAGACATCAATTAGTAAGACATTTACGAGTCCATACAGGAGATAAGCCATATCAGTGTCCCGAGTGTCTTAAAGACTTCTCAGAAAAATCTTCTTTAGTAAAACATATGAGAATTCATACCGGGGAGAAACCTTATCACTGTTCAGAATGTTTTAAAGATTTTTCACGTCAATCTCATCTTGTAACACACATGAGAGTTCATACTGGAGAGAAACCGTTTCAGTGTACAGAATGCCTGAAAGGCTTTTCAGAAAAATCTTCTTTGGTGAAACATAAGAGAGTTCATACATGATAGAAACCATTCCAGTTTTCAGTGTTACAAGTTATTCAGATAAATTACATCTGGTAGAACATATGAAAGATCTTATAGAGAAGGTTTTTTATTTTTTATTTAATGTACCGTATACACATGTGTATAATAGTTTGACCCCTGATTTTGGGGTAAAAAGCCTGATTTTTCCATACAGTATACCTCTTGTATAATTGAACCCTAGCTTTTGAGAAATACTAGATGTAATACTAAACATAATTTGTAGCAAGACACTAGATTAACACCAACGTGTCTTTGCCATGACCACCACCACAACTTGTGATGCTATGAAACTGAATTCCCGCCAGTTACTAACTCCTAAGAGGAATAAGATAAAATAACATATACCTGTACAGTAAATTTAAGGAATAAATAAAAAAATAAAAAATATTTTCTTCCCATTTGGCTGCTAGACGATAAATTCTGTCAATCGTTTCACTACACAAGGGAGACAGCTGAGATCACTCACTCCCCCCTCCCCCGGTAAAGTGAACTCTTTACACATGCTTTTGACCTTATGATAACCTTTTTGTTTAGCACATTCTGTAAAATTGTGTGTACATGTAACAGTAAAAAAAAAGAAGAAAATCACGTATACTGTATCTACCCTAAATTATGCATTTAAAAAGAACCATAACATCGCTGATGAGTCATGGTGTTACTATTACATATACTGTACAAAACTTAATACTGAAAAACAAGCTGAAATAAAAAAAAAACCGAAGGAAGATTATCACAAATGTAATGTAACGGCCCACACAGTAAGTCAAATAGCTGAAGCAAACTCATAACTCCCTGTACCTATTTCCCAGCATTCATAAACCATGTTCTACTTCAAATAACATCAGTTTACAATCTAAATGAAAAAGTGCCACCAAAACTGTTAAGGAAAAGCTAAATGAAAGTATAACACAACCACCATTTGCATAGATGCTGGCTGCTTGGCCTCAACACTCGCCAATTGCCATAGCAGTGCAGCCCCCCCCCCCCCCCTACACACACACACACATATATTATTATGTCTAAATCACATGTAAGTTTGTATATTTTCAGCCACCGGCTGCAACTCTATTAATAAACCGTTTATTATTATTATTACATACACACACACATACATACATACATACATACATACATACACACTCCGCTTCCTCCAGCTCCCCCAGCCCAGCCACCTAACTCACACGCAAAGAACTGTTTATTCCCTTTATGCTTTTGACCTTATGATAATTATTTCTTATACTTTTGTTTTACACAGTACTGTACAGTATGTAGGTATTGTGTGTGCATGTAACTGAGTAAAAAATGAAGAAAGTTACATATATCTACCCAAAATTATGAGGTGAAAAATAACCAGAACACCTCACAGCTCAGTAAGGTTAGCCTACCACGAGCAAATTCTGGGTAGCTATTGTTTACCATAAATGACCTGCGGAAATGCATGAATTTTAACCCCTCAAAAATACTATGCACTTACTGTAGTTGACCACCGACTTTTTGCATAAAAATTTGATCATAAAATCTCAAACTGTGTTCAAGTACAGTACAGTACAGTAAGTCCTCGTTTAACGTCGTTTCATTATAACTTCGCTACTCTTTAGATACCCATGATTTGGACAACGTCCCGCCGATTCAATATAACGTCGTCACGGACTACTTTGTACGGCGCATCACCCTCTCTCACCCAGTCAGAGCGGGAGTTATTTGATATGTAATTGCTTGGTACTTTTTGGTATCATATCAGTCAAGTAAAGTTAAAATTTTGTATGAGACAATCTGACACAATAGATGAAAGATTTTGGCAACCCTAACCAGACAACCAGAGTCACAGTGTTCATTTTGAAATTCAAAGGAGCTTTTGGAGTGAGTGTACACTTCTGCTAGACATTCTGGTTCACAGTTGGATTATCTTGCAGTAAGAGCAGACACTTGGTGGTTAGACAAGTTCTTGATACTGTCTATTTTATCTTCAAAAGAAATACTACAGTATTGTGTCCTTAAGTACTGTATATATAACTTTTAGCTAAATGATGTACAGTACAGGTATCTAATAATGAAATCTGTGGCAGGATGTCATAAAGCTTGTGAACAAAGAGTTGCATAGTTGATGCCGTTAAGTGAACTCTCAAGAATTGGTTTGAATTTCAAGTATGTTATTATAGCATGTACAGTTCTACAGTGTGATGATGGAGCTGGATTATTACATAGCTGGGTACAGATAAATAGGTTATACAGTATTTAATTTTTGGATTCATTTGTACTCATCAGACATGTTGTAATCATAATCAGTAATTGCAATTATCGGAAACGATTCCACATTTCTTGACGAATCATAATCAATTTCATCATCTTGGGGGACCAAGGAATCGATTCCAAGGTAAAAGGAATCATCATGATTACAACATATTGACATTGTGGAGAGCAAAGGTGGGTGAGGCGGGACACTTGGCCAATTTCTCAAGGACTTAACATTTCTCTAATCCTTAACCTGTTGTTTGAGCTTCATTATTGGCTGACAATGTGAAGAGTAGGAGACGCCTGCCAGTGTTTGGACCAATGACAACTGTTGGATTAGTGGGTCCTTACTCCAATGACACTGGCAAATCATACTTGCAGAAGGAACTGATCAGTGAATTACTCTTCACTGTGTATTTCATTACAGTTCTGTATACTGTACTGATTACAGTATTGTACCACAACAATGTGACTTTCAGAGTGACAAGTGCATGAATTTGAAAATATGTGGTATAATTTTGTATGAATATAAAGTCTTCAATAAGTGGGTACAGGGCCAATTTTTTATCTAGGTTCTCATATTTTTTACTTAACTATTGAATTCTGTTATATTTTGTAATACCTGTACAGGTGTTAGCCATTATACGATGTGGTTAGGGACCTCAAAAACCATTAAGTGATCGATCGTATATCGTTATTAAGAACTTGTGGTGAAAAATAGGTTCCATTCCTGAGACCCTGAATAGCCTAAACAAGTTTTATATGCTGCTGCTATGATTAAATAATGTCTAAATATCTCAAATAAATTATAAATAGCCCAAAACAATACATTTATACAAAATAAAGATTTATTTTCATTTACCTGACTTGATAGTGCAGTATGTACGTATACAGTAGTAAGCTGCTATCTCCCAGCTGTCACTGCAAGTAGCAGCTGGGAGATTGCCAAGGTTATTGCACATCACTTTTTCATAGTGACAATGCAGGAAAAACTTTCTTTATATACATGTCATTCACACATAAATTCATAATAAACAGTAGTTAAGATAAGGAAATTAATAAAAAATATCTTATAAAAGAATTTTTTTTATATCTGGTTTTGTAAATAAACATCGGAGGCCATGACCACCGTAAAACTGATCTTAGCTATCACATAGCAGTACGTAAATGGTTTTAATTTTTTAACATCGTAAAACTGATGGATCATATATAGATCCAGTGTATAGTGGCCAACACCTGTACCCTGTACAGGAATTTAATATTCACTAATTACCATATACAGTATAGCTTTAAACACCTTTCATGACAGTGATTATGTGTTGTTTTGTTTACCTAATTTGGAATCATAGTAATCATGATTAGTTTTTAATATAATTAATTACATTACCTTTGGAAGGAATTGTAATCATAATCATGAACCTGCAAGATAATGATTAAATGATTCCATTTGTGGAGGAATCATAATATGTCTGGTACTCTTACAGTACAGTATTTAATTTAAGTATTCACTTTTATGTTGATGAATAAATAGGTACCATACTTTGTGGAAGTGACATTATCTCTATTGATGTACAGTTTCTGAAGTTGTTGTTTGATTTCAAAGGTAAGATTTTGCTTCAAAGTATTTGATTATATCATTCTTTATCTTTTTTTGTAGTTATTTATACATTAATGAAAATTAATTTTTGTATATTGGTTTACCTTTAACTCTTCCTATGTACAGCACTATACAGTAGTTATACTGCTTAAAAAAAATTTGGTATTGGGAATTTTGCTGCCTGTTTATGCCACATGAAAGTAACAGCTCCAGGTCCTATCACTCCTGGCCGGGGACAGGCTGTGCCCCCAGGCTAACCCTGGCTGGAATGAAAGTACAGTCAACCCTCACTTTACGCGGTTAATGTAACCCGCAGGGTCCCGCGGAAAGTGAGGAACGCGTAAAGTGAATAACATAACATATGGGATTAATTGAAATAGAGTCCGGGCCGACCCCCAAACTCCACTTTTTGACGACACACAACTATGTTGTAGTAAAAATTTTATCTTAACTTTATGATGGTATGAAAAAACAAGTAATATAGAAGAGGTTAGGTTAGGAAAAATAAAGGTTAACATAGGAAAAATAAAGGTTAGGCTAGGAAAACTAAAAGTTAGGTGGAACACTTACGTTAGTAGAAGAGATGGGACGGGGATGGAGGCTGGTTCCGAGGCAGAGGGCAGGCTACTGGCCCTCAGGTGAATCACCATTACTAGGTGCATCACCATCACTGTCACTTACAGTTGTCAGGGCTTCCCTGACAAATCCCTCAAAGTCATCTTCACTGTCACTATCACTGGCTTGGGCTGGCTGTGGTGGGTTGCGGGCGAAGAAATCTGTTATGCTTTGCTGACAGCTGATGTTGATGTTGTCGTGATACACCTTGATGTAGGGCTCCATAGTCTGCAACAGCTGGGTAGTGGAGATTTCATACCTGTTTGCGTCAGGGTCGTCGGAAAGGAGGAGCTTGGCTTTCTCGATACACTCGATGGTACCCCTAACATTACTATGGGATAAGTGTTGTTCTTCTTGGGATGACGCACCACCTGCCTCTTCACTGACGTCGTCTCATCATGTTCCATCTCCTCGGTAGTCACATCAGGTTCCATTATCACCTCCATGATGTCGTCGTTGGTGGTCTCGGAGAAGCCTGGAACGGTAACACTCTGCGCAGCTACTCTGGCAAGGTCCACGGCTACTGCAAAAGACTGAACCTCACCAGTCACAGATTGACTCCTCCTCTCACCTGGTATTCCATGCAACACATGTCTCCATGCGTGACGAATTGTAGCAATAGACAGCTGATCCCATGACTCCACCAAGAAGACCACAGCTTTCTTGATGTTAAATACTCTCCAGAATTGTTTGAACAGTATTTTTTGCTGTGCCAACTGTTGATCCTCATCTTCTTCGCTCTTGCTATCGGTGGTGGTGTCACTCAGGTTACGCAACTCTTCCCTGGTGTTGGTGTAGTCGTTCAGGAGTTTGAATTTTTTCGTAGAGAATGCAGCTTTTACATTACAGATTAACTCTTGGTCCATGGGCTGTAATATAGACGTAGTGTTGGGAGGAAGGAAGACCACTTTTACGTTGGGGTGACGACCTAACAGTAGGGGCGAGTGTCCTGGTGCGTTGTCCAGCAGCAACAAAATCTTGAATGGCACATTCTGTTGCTCACAGAATTTCTTTACATCGGGAACGAAACAGTCATCAAACCAGGAGAGGGACAGTGTAGAGAACATCCACGCCTTACGTGCGGTCAGCCAGTGGACATTTAGCTTGGTCATGTCCATGGTTTTGTAGGCGTGCGGCTTGCGTGCTGTGTGGATCACCGATAACTTGAGCTTACAGGTACCGGAGGCATTGGTGGTAAACAGGACGGTGATGCGCCCCTTCTGCAACTTCCGGCCCCGAATCTTGCTGGCATTCTTCAAAACGAAGGTCTTGGAAGGTAGCTTTTTCCAAAAAAGACCAGATTCGTCCATGTTAAACACCTGGTCGTTGGTGTACTGTCCTTCCTCCATAATCTCACGTAAAAACGGAGGAAATTCCCTAGCCGCAGCACGGTCAGCACTAGCTTCTTCACCACCAATGTTGATATTGGTGATCTTGTTCCGCATCTTAAACCTCTGTAACCACCCAGAGGAAGCATTAAAGGGTTTGGGCTCTGTAATTCCCATCTTTTGTGACACTGCAGCATACAGTTCACGTGCGTACTCCTTAACAGAGCGCGTGTCGACCGCCATGTTCCGTCGCGCCTGACGCACCAAGTAGCTCACAAGTAATTTTTCCGTCTTGAGAAGCACCTGGTTGTGGAAATACTTGATCATAGAAGCACCTGTAGACTTTGTGATCTTCATGTGCTCCTTTATCTTGGCTGCATCCTTCTTTATTGTCCGGATCGTAGATTTGTTCACACCATGCTGGCGTGCCAAATCAACCTGTCTTGTTCATTTCTCTAACTCTTGGATGATCTTGTACTTCACCTCGTAGCTTAAGGAACGTCGTGTCTTCTTGGGCTTAGGGCGGCTGGGTCCAGGCAAGGAAAGGTTTCTCTCTGGGGGCGGTGGTCCGGCGGAAGCCATTTTACAGAACAATGGATGCACGATTACACGGTGTGGCCTGGAGGGATGAAACTGCCGCGGCTAGGTCAAGCGTCGTCTTTCCTCCCTCCCCCGGGTGGACACGTCATATTACTTTAAACCAATTACAGCTAGCAGCAGAGGGAGGTAGGGATGCATGGCCAATCACAGTCCGATACGTCATATGACGTCACTGATAACGCAACAGAGACATGCACTGCGCGGCTTGCCCAGGCAGAGGCGGGAGCAGGCGAGAGGGGCGAATCTAAAAATAGCGTCGAGCCGGACACTCTCCGCGTAAAGGGGTACACGCACCGCGGAATGTGAGCATCCTGGGTTCCGGCAGGGTACCGCGTAAACGTGGAAACACGGAATGTGGGACCGCGTAAAGTGAGGGTTGACTGTATAAGTATGTTTTCTCTCGAAGATCTTTCTGTGCGTTCTGTTAAGAGAACAAGATGTAAAGATAGGGGCAGAGGTTCACTTTATTGGTATTATAGGTCAGATTGTGTTAGTAAAGTTGTGTTGTTGGCAAAGTTGTAGGTGCTGTTGGTGGTGATAAGGGGGTGTGTGTGTGTGGTGGTAGTGGTAAAGTTGTGTGTCGGTGGTGGTGATAAAGTTGTTGATGATGGTGATAGTAAGGTTGTGTTTGTCTCTTCAACAGGACTGTTAAGGTTGTGTAGTGATAGTTAGCAGCTAAAATTTTTAAGGAAGTTATTAACCTATACAATACAATTAATGTGGGAAACAGCAAACATGCAAGGAATCTGACAAGATGGTGGTGTTAATGTTTTTAAGATTCAAACAAAAATCATAAGTAATCAATTTTATTTTACACTGTACAATAAGTACTGCATATTAAGTTTTATATGCAAAATTGATTTCAAACATGACAACAAAAACTAAAAAAATATTATGGAAGGTTATTGACTATGTGGACCACTTAAAGCATATCAAAATCCTTCAGTTTTCATTATAGTTTCTACTTGATAAAACAAAATGCTTTATAAAGACAATGCTATATATATATAGCCTATATATATATATATATAATCTTATTTATTTTACTATTTTTACAGTTTGCCATTGGGAACTTATCATAAAAACTTTTGCATTGAAATAATGCTGGTTTGTAAATCTTCTATTGTACTTTTAAGCTAACCTATGTTTAGCATTACAAGTAAGAAACTGCCACACCAAACTGAAGTCCCTGGTTAGGTCTATCACCACGCTGGAGCAGTAGAGGGATGCAGTAGTTAAGTTCTACTCTTGCAAACCCACCGAGACTCATTGCTAATCCAGCTCCATATGACAAACGCATGTCACGAACAAGGGTCTGAAGATTCTGTTTGTAGTCATCAGCTAGGAAGAAAGTGTAAGGGTTAATTCATATAACTAACTCTTTATTCACAATGATTAGGAAGTACAGTATATAGTCTGTTCACGTGAACCTTACAACAGAGATCTGGGTCAATTTATAACAAGGCAGCTGATTGGCTGGCAGACGTACAAGGGAACAAAAGTGCACATAAAAATCACTGTAGGGGCACATGATCCATGTACAGTCAGCCAAAGATCCAGGTTTATCATTATGTAGTGTTGTGGACAAAACTGCATATATTATGCTTTTACTGTCACCTTTTAGCCATGTCCATAGTGAAATATGATTGAGAGTGATTTTTGTGTTGGGAAACATAGGTTTAGAAGTTAGTTTAGGCTGAAAACTGACATAAAACTTGTGTGTATGAAGGCTAGCACCTTCAACGACGCTGCCTTAAGTGTCAATGAAGTTTAAATTGTCACCCTACATGGAAGAAAAACAAATAAATTCTGCAAATATACAGTTTGTATATAAGGATATGACAAGCTGTCGAAGTGATGACACTGACAATATCTGAAGGAAAAAAGTCTGTTTCCATGTGAACCATACAGTCAGTTTAGTGATGTGTGATGATATTTGGAGGTGAATTTATTAGGTAACTAGAATGTGAATTACATGAAAGTGCTTCATGCTTTCTTATGTGGTTATCAACATGTACAGTCAGTCAAAGATCCAGCGACCCCACCCCGAGTCTCGTACTGGCAATTTTACCTGGCAATACTTGGTAAAGTAAGGCTGTATGTAAAGGTGATTGTGATTGGTGAATCTTGGCTGCTTTACTGTCAGGATAAATATTAAACAATCCAAAGGTAGAATTTTTATAATAATAAACTATTCTTTCTTATTTAAAATCATGAGAAGTTTCCCAAAAAATTTTATATTTGGTTAAATAATGAAGAAATTATATTAATGAATTGGCAACCCCACTACAACGAGGAGTGCCACAAGATTCTCAGATCAAATTTTCTTAATTATTTAAGCAAATACTGTATACAAACATTTGGAAACTTCTCATGATTTTAAATAACAATGAATAATTTATTATAAAAATTCTACCTTTGGATTGTTTAATATTTATCCTGACAGTAAAGCAGCCAAAAATAGATCCACCAATGACAATCTCCTTCACATACAGCCCAAACTAACTTCTAAACCTATGTTTTCTAACACAAAAATCACTCTCAATCATATTTCACTAAGGACATGGCTAAAACGTGACAGTAAAAACATAATATATGCAGTTTTTGTCCAAAACATTACACAATGATACAAACTTTAACAACCTTCAAATCCCACACTCTTTACATTCCAGCCAGTAATACTGAATATTATTCACCCAAGATGGCAGTGTATTGTTGACAATCATAACTCTATAGCCCTCAGCATGAACTCTTACCAACAAGAGAAAACCAAGCCAACAATGTCAGGGAGGAGAAATTTGAGCTTGCAACCGAATCAGCTGGTTTGTAACACTGGGTTTAAAATATAAGAATATAAATACAATAGATTAAAACTAGAGAGTTGTAGCAACTTTTCTCGTGCCCGTCTGCGAGCCAATCAGCTGCCTTGCTGTAAACTGACCATAGACCTCAGTTGCAAGGTTTGAGTGAACAGACTACAGTATAGTAAGCCTCACAAGAACAATAATAATGTTACACAACTGTGAATGTTCCAGGCTCAACATAACTGGTAACAGCTACTATACTTTGCACCTCAAACAATAACAACTGTGTGTGTGTGTTAACACAGTGGATCACTTACTCAATACGAAGTCGCCGATGTTGCCGGTATTAACAAAGGCGTGTAATCTGAACTTCTCACTGATGGAGCCTCGGTTTAGAAGTGGCAATGGAGTATATGCATGTAAAGCAGCTGCCCAGTACATCTGTTTCAGTAGACAAAAGCAGGGTTGTAGTAAAACAAAATCTTATTCCAACAAAATAGGTTAAGACAAAACTCATTCCATTAAATAAATTTGGGGCGAAAATAGCAACATGGTAATTATATCTCAAGGGTGGATCCGAGGGGAGGGGGGGGGTTGTTTCCTGGGGGTCTGCACCTGGTAATCTCTCCTCCTGGCTGTCATCGCCTCGCCTCCCCCCAGCCAGTAGGCGATAAGGATTTTAGAGGGTGACGGTGGTTTTGGGCTTAAAGTTTTCTCTTATAAAATGCTACTGACTTGACTTAGAATGTAATTTGCATTGCTGGAATCCTTGCAAGATAGCAATTAATTTGAGTATAACATCTCATAGTTTGCATGAGATAAAAATTTTAGTCCTTTGCTTAGTACATTTGAGTACAAAGTAAGTACAGTAATATGTTCCTCAAAATTATGGCTTTTCACAGGGAAAAGTCTGTATAAGTAACCCCAGTGGTCAGGATATTATGGTACTGAATGTTAGAGTATTTCAATTAAATTCTTTGTTTAGTTCTGTACATATATGTGAATCCACATACATACTGTATAGTGAATGTGCATAAAGTGAGGTTCCAGTGTCCAGTAAACTTGTGCCATAGCACTAACACTTTGTCATTACGAGGTCCAGTAAGCCTGGGCTAGATTTATGCTGATGTAAGTTGTATTGGTACCAATAATAGTACATTTTATGCATTATTTTGCCTTTTTCTAACCTCGGCTTCGATGTTTCAAAATTTTCGCTAATCCGGAAGCGGTCTGGTCCCAAGCTTCCCGGATTAGCGAGGTCCAACCTGTACTGTACAGTATACTGTATGCATACTGTACTTTAAATAAATAAGTGAGTTAAATGAGTCTGTATACATCCCAGTAGCTTCTAGTGAATCTCAACATATGTCAGTAGTAGTGAGTGCATAAATAATAATTGTCTTGATTGTAATATTTTGTTAATATTGTTATCAATATTAACAAAATATTATTATTGTTTTCACAAAGCCTTTGAAATTATTATTGGTCACATTTTATCAAAGATTCAAAGTAATTTATGCCAGATATTACTTGACCCAACCATTCTCAGATATCAACTGGACAATAAGTGTTGGAGGAAAGAAAGAAAAAATGAAAAAGAATAAAAAACAAGCAAAAGTACTTATAAAATACATTACCTCAGCTCCCAGTGAACATCCATCACTATGAGGGCCAATGCCAGCCATTTCAAAGCCTCGAACATTCATGGGGCCACCTAACATGAAGCGGTCGGTGATACAGTGTGTCTTGTTGTTACGAAGTGGTAATAGGTGGCCCGCTACCAAAGATCCCTGGATGACCTGCAAATAAAGCAACATAACTTTTGTGTACTGGCTTAGTAAGGCTTGCATACTCATACACTTGGGCAGCCACATGTACAATCTTCCCTAAACACTTCATCCCACCACAAAATCCTAAGATCAAACACTGAAGTAACACTTGAAACATTTACTGAATAACTTCACATGCTGTTTTGGTAATCCCTTAGGCTGCAACTCATTAAAATTTCAAAACAAAAATGTGTGGAAAAGAAAAGATTTATCTCATTAAACATACAAAGTATATATGTACTAGGTAATATGAATTTTTCTAATGAATCCTTATGTGACACATCTCAGAGCCTCCAGGCCACCTCATCACTACTGTACACATCTCCTTTGTCCTATCTTTTCCATATTTTCTCCTTTAAATACAGTTTCCTCTTTCTACCTAATGCATCTCTTCACTGCATCTGTGCACAACGTCTTTACCGTTCTCCCCTCTTACACCCTTTTTACAAGTCCACACCATTCCAGAGAACTTCACTCATTCTACCACATTCCAGTTCTCAGCCACTGATGTCTCAAGTCATTACAAACCTTTCTGTTAACCCCAGATGCAGGGCACAGCTAATATATTTCTGTTATAATGCTGACCCATGTTTCACTACAACATACCATACTAGGGGTCTAATCTTCAAGTGATTCAATATAAAGGATACTTTTTAAGTCTGAGAAAATGGTTGTGTAAATGAAGCAAAGTACTACTGTCAACTGGGTAAGAGGCTGCTCCCTTATGACCACCTGTACTGTACACACGAGCAGAATGAATCAAAACTTACCATCTCCTTCGGCAGAGGAACGTTTACCTGCATATCTAACTCATTCTTCAGGAAACCAATATCACCTCCCAAACCAGCCAATTCATTCTGAAACATTAAGAGTACAAGTGTGAATCATATACAGTATATTAAATCAAGAGTATAGTAACACCATCACTCTCTGTACCCATGAACAGCTAATATCAAAAGATACCCTGAAGTCATTTAGATGTCTATTGTAAGAAACTGAGTAACTCATGTGCTGCATCATCAAAGTTATGGACACCACCTACATGACTGGGTTATGTTCCAGTTTTCCAGTAAAATGAGAGAACTAGAGATAGTCATTCCCAACTTCTGCAATTGGAAACCATAGAATATGCATTTTCTGTGGTTTCCAACTGCAGAAGTTTTTGGTTCCTACAGACTGAAGTCCTACATTTTGTGCTACCATTCAATGAACCAGAGAGTGGTGAGTTAGTTTCAATAATCACTGCACCTCTGAAAACCCACAAATGGGGCTTTTGTGCTCCACTTAGCACTCTAAAACTTAACTCTAGGGAGATGGATGAGATCTTGGTCACTCATCCCCAGTTTTTGGTCATAATCCTACAGACTTTAGTGAGACAGTGAGAAACTGACAAGATATGGAACATGCCGAGAAATGGAAGATGAATGTAATTAACAACACATGACTTCCACAGATTGACAACACAATATATCATGGCAGTATACAGGGTGTTTTGGAAATATGTTTCATAAATTAGAAGGTGTAATCCTGAGACATACTTAACCCTTTAACTGCCCATTATGTCAATGTGACCCTTCCTCATGTGCACATTACTTCAAGGATATTCAAAGTTCTCAAAATCTAATAATAAACAGAGTATAAAAGCTGTACTTGCATTGAATAGCAGGCCACAGAGGAGTGAAGTGAGCTAGTGTGGGAGGTCCCACACTGGGGTGGGGCCTGGGGGCTGAGAGGGAGGGTAGCAGTAGTGGTGGGGTGTTAAGTGGAGGCATCAGGACATGTGTGTCAGTTTTCTATGACTAAATTATATGAGTAGCTTTACTTCACCAATTATTGAACATACTTATTATACAGTAATGTTATCTGGGGGTATACAATATTTTATTAAAGTACAATAAAAAAAAAGGCACACACATTTCACCACTACTCGAATATTATAAAGTCTTGTACTGTATGATGCGTAGGTGGCTTGGGCCAGTGTTTGAAAAATTGGCATGTACAGTCAAAGACAAAAGTAGTGTCACAGTTTTGACCGAAGATTAAACATAACTCATGAAACATTATGAGAGCCCTACCACAAGGCAGAGCACACCAAAATTTTTAGCCCTTCGGCATATGTTTTCACCAAATTTCATGACACGACTTTTGTCATTGACTGTACATCTTGATACCCGATCATGGACAGGAGCTGTCAGCAATGCCAATCCCCAATCGGGGAGAGGAACAGTTATAGGGTAAAAGATAAATGACTCCATTTCCATAGTGTCAATACTCCCATAGTTTCGGAGTTATACCACAAAATCGGGTAGAGGAGGACCAATAAATCTATGGACATACCAGGGTAAAACAAAATATCAAGCCATATTTAACGTACTGTATAAGTAACCCAGAGCATGCTGATTTCGAGTATATGGTCCACGATTCGATTGCGGGGTAATTAGTGGCTGTAATGACCCTTGGAGGATTTAATTACATTTCTTAATGCTAATTACTCGCCAACTATGATTTTCCAAAGTGCGATTTGGGTGTTAATGCGTTATTCTGTAAGTACTTAATTAGTTAAACCCCTTAAATTTCAATTCTGTGAAAAAAGTATATTTTGGGCGAAAAATTACCAAGGGGTAAAACTTACCTTTTCGACAGTTTTGACCCAAAAATTTGATTTTGTTGAAAATCACATTGTAGGTACTCCAGTGCATGCTGATTTCAAATATATAGTCCACGATTCGATTATGGGGTAATTGGTTAACATAATTAGTTAAACCCCTTATCCGAAATAACGAAAACCGAAAACCTCTCAAAACAGAAAGTTTTTTGTGGAGCAAAATTTTTTTTCTTTTTTTAACAGGGATCAGCCCAACCAGGCACAGGCCACTGACCCACATCAGGGCCTGGGGGGCGAAAATTGAATAATAATTATAATAAAATTTATAATAAAAACTACAAAAAATAAAATAATAATGATAACAACAACAATAAAAATAATAATAATAACAACAATAATACTGTAACAATAAAATAATAATAATAATATTAACAAGGAAATACAAGAATGAAAAAAAGATCAACAGTGACCTGTGCCCAGGTGGGCTGATCCCTGGGAAAAAAAAAGAAAAAAAAAAAAAAAAGAAATTTAAACTAACCATTCTGAAATCCGAAAAAATTCCGAAATCTGAAATGCATCTGGCCCCAAGGATTTCGGATAATGGATTGTCAACCTGTACTTGGTAACAGTCATTTGGTGATAGCATGATTTTAAGATTACCCAACTTGAGAAAGATCAAAAGAATTGGATTTGGGCTTCCTTTTGAGCATGTTCAGTGTGCTGGGGTCTCATTGGTAGTTAACCAGGGTATGTTGGCCATAAACTGGATACCTACTGTATTTCTAGAAAAAACATTCACAAACCACACTTAAAATACAAAGGAATACATTACATACAATCTATCCAAACCTTAATAGTGAAGGCAACACCATCAGTTGGGAAAACCAAATCATCTCTCCTGTCGACAGAAAGCTCATGTCTTAGGGCTGATTTGAGAGAATGGCCTGCTTGTTCACGGACGGCAAATGCAGTAGATCTTGAGAGACAGGTGAGGTGTCGCCAGGCTCCATCAAGAATCAGTTTCTGCTGAACCTGTTGATAACAAAAATAATCTGTAGCAGTTTAGTCTATACTGTACACAGTGTCTTCCATGCCTTTTTATCCATCCATATACAGTGTTACCGCAAGTGGTACATAATTATGATGACATATAAACAAATGTTATGTTAGGCTGTAACTCACAATGTAGACTGTTGAGATGGTTGAAGATGAGAGGCCCAGAAGGAGGTTGGAGGGTGTGAAGGGAATTTGTTTATGTATAATTATAATCACCTGACTCAGCCATAGCTGACCAGCCAAGGGGCCAGGCTATATGGTGGGCATTTCAGTATAGCTACCCATATCTTAGAGTCAACACCTATCCTGGCTTCTCTCTAGACTTTCAACACGTTTGACTGCAACCGCCAATCAGACAGTTAGTGGGTGAATAATACTTCTCACGTCGTACACGAATTATAGTGTTCGTGTATGACGTGAGAAGTATTATTCACCCTCTAACCGTCTGATTGGCGGTTACATACAGTACAGTACTTTAAAGTGGTGACTGTAGAGGGAAGATGTAAGAAGGAAGATTCAGACCATAAACAAATGCAATAAGTATCCCTCCAGTATCTGTGACCTCTTATCTCTGCAACATCAACAAAATAACAATGTTTGTATGCTAGTAGGGGTGAGGGAGAGGGGCAAAGGGGGGGGGGGGGGGGTGCTAAATAACATTGTATGCAACATTGTGTCTTGCATGGACAAAATTTAATAGAATATCAAATGAAAAACACTGATTTTCAACAGCCTTTATCTTTCGACCCATATTAAGAAAAAAAAATAAACTCATACACTATTCTGTTGACGTGAGCTGGGTTTGTTACCAAGTACATTACCCCCCAAAACTTGGTCTTATCTATTAAAATGTGATGAACTATGGACAAAAACATATCTATTACAAGAAGAATACTACACACTAATGCATATACTTGTTGTTTTAAGTTAATGAACCAAATATAAAATTGTAAAAGGGGAATGAAGATGATAATGCTGATGCCAGTGTGGTATAATAAGAAGACAGGTACAATGGACAATAAGATGTAACACTATCAACTCAAAAATGCATGAATGACTTGTATTGTAACTGTTAAAATATGTAAAAAGAAATGGGAAAGAAGAGAAGAAACAGGAGGAGGAGAAAAGAACCATATATCTTGAAAGATAAAGTCATAATTACAGCTTTAACTACCAGCTGTGGGGGAGTGATTGAGGTGTAAGGACATCAGTGAAGGTGTATATATGTGAGAGTAGTTATCATACAGTAGTGAAGGTGTGAGTGTAGTTATCATACAATATTGAAGGTGTGGGTGTGACAGTAGTTATCATACAATAGTGAAGGTGTGAGAGTAGTTATCATAGAGTATTGAAGGTGTGGGTGTGACAGTGGTTATCATACAGTAGTGAAGGTGTGAGTGTGAGAGTAGTTATCATACAGTAGTGAAGATGCATGTGTGAGAAAGTACAGTAGTTATCATACAGTGGTGAAAGGGTAAGTGTGAGAGAGTAGTTATCATGCAAGAGAGAAAGGGATTTGTATATCAGATGAAGAAAAAGCTTATGAGTTATTTGTCAAGAATAATGAAACCGATGTGTTCTATTGAATATTTTTAAGGTTATTAAGTTTTATAATAAGTCAGATAGTTAATGGACACCCCTTATATTACTTGTACGTACATTAGGCGCAGAGTTGAAGGCTAAAGTCAGCAAGACGCCTCGGTCGAGCTCTTTGTAGCCTGACCAAGGGGTTTCAGTCCCTTGCTGGTACACACTGCTTGTAAAACTAAGAGAAAAGAAATACTTAGTTGAAAAAATTATTAACACAAATTTTACCAAGTGAATTTTATGTCTTTTATTGTATATTTAGAACATCTCGACTTTCCTTACGATATATAAATAGAGTAGAGTGAAAACATGAAGGACAGCATGATTATGTTTCTGAACCTCACACGATACAACTGATTCTGACTAAGATTCTTAACAATTAATTGGGAAAAAATTAGTTTGGTTCACAGTTGCCTTTACTATAAACTTACATGAGGACTAGGATGTAATATATGCTTTGTAATCTAACTTCAAAATGTTTATTTACTTAGTACAACCGCAACAACTGGAAATACAGATCAAAACAAAATAGGAGCAACAGATCTTTACATACAATGTTAAAAGTTCAGACATCGTTACCCAGAGTAGAAGTACTGTACCAAAACACAATACTACATTATTCTGGTAAAGTGATTTGTTATTTAACTTTTGTGCATAAAAAGTTCCTTTTTAATGGCTTTAATAAATTTTTTCTCATTTTCTTAAGGAATAAAAAGATGAGATAACCCCAGTCATTAAGTGTTGATACTGGCAGACCTGATTTATGAGAGGGTCACATTCCTGAAAAAGCTCTCATAAAACAAGGTCTGCCTGTACTGGATCAGTAAATGTATTATTCAAGCAGCAAGGGTTGATTTTAATACAGAGCCATTTAAGTGAACAAAGAAGTTTCAAAGATATAAAAGTATATTGAACTTACACAGTGCTGGCTTCATTATGGAAAGGTTTAGTGAAAGTAGTGAAGAAGGAGGAAGACTTCTTCGTGCCGTGAGAATATTCGCAGCTCAGCTCTTCGCCTCGTCCAAATATGTTCTTCAACAAGCCTCCCGTTGACACCGTACCTTCGTTGTTTCCAACACTTGTGTTCACCTTAGCTCCCATGAAGTTTACTTCACGCACCTCAAATGTCACCTGTAATATACAGTACATGTATTATATGTCAGATATAAAAAAATCTTCATAAAATTTTCTGTCACCAACAGAGTAAAACAGTAAAAAAACAATAATCCATCCCTATATAACTTAAAAATCTGTCTCAACAAGCCCGGAAAGAAAGATTAAGGCATAAAATCCTTTATATAACCAAGAAACAAGTGAGTGACCTGTAAGAGGTGTCACCATCATATATCCTTGGGCACAACCTGCCAACACCCAAAAATTCAGATAATCTTTACCAAGAGAACGATATTATCCATGTAGACAATGGTTTACTGCAAGCAAAGATGCCTTGTCTCTGTCTCAACTTTTACAATCATTATCAGTTTCACATTTCGTAGCTGTCTCAGTCAATAACAAGGATTCCAGTCACAACTGTGTCCCAACTTTCAGTCCCCTGCTAAATCAAGGCATTACTAAAGGGAGGAGCTCCAAGTCACTCATGCATTTTCTTGGTCATAAATGAAGGCCTGAAATATGAAATCCCATTTCACAAAGTAAAAAATTACCAAACTGTGAGATGCACCACTTCTAATTGCCCCAAGCTGAGCCTGTCATTGCCAAATAGCATAGACTTCTTGGTGTCAGGTACAACAACCATGAGGACAATGTTTATGCTGAAAGCAGGTTTCTCATCCAATTGAATCAGGGTTCTGAACCATTAAGTTGCAGTTGTCTCTTTCAACCAGTGAAGCTTCAAGGCAGGAGTCCAAGATTCAGTAGGTTCAGGTATCTCTAACCCATTATCTATATATTCAATGCCAAACATCAATCCTAATAATATAAATTCTACATAAGACAGTTTCAGTTGATTCATGCTTTCTATAGGCTAACTGGTCCAGAAGGATCACTCGATTTCTTTTTAACAGAGGAAGTAACTGATCCAGCATAGCACACTCTGTGATCTTTAATAAGGAGAGATTAGAGACTGGACAATAATTTGACATTTTCAGTGTCAAGACCAAGTTTCTTAAAAAGTGGATGCAATAAAGCCTGCTTCTCAGTTCGCACAAAATTGCCCTCTGCAAAACATGTGTTTATGATTCTACAAATAAAGTCTGCAGCATGTTCAAAAGTGAATGGTACCTTAGATATATTTAAATGATCAATGCTTAAATTTGTAATATGTTTTTGATTACACTTTATTTTATTTGTAACTTCTAGTATTTGATTGTTTGTATATTTAATTTGTATATGTTTTCAACTGTTTAATAATTTTTACAGGTATTTAATTAGCCATCTGTAAGTGATCCCTTATGCAACAGTGCATATGCGGAGGTATCAGGGAAGGTAATGTCTGGGATTGATGGATTCAAGGTTTGTTTTTCACCACTAACACTTGCTCGTGTGAGCACTGTGCTTTGGCTGCTCATGAGTGTCGCTCTTAAGATCACAGTGTATATTAAAAATGAAGAAACCTCTTGTCATATAGTATAACCAAAGATTCTTATGTTCTGTAATTTTTGTTACTGTACAACCTTTTCTCTGTGGATTTGTCATGACACCTCAAGCGTGTGCTGTTCCCTCTGCTGGCGCTATATCCTGTGACAGGAACGGTTAGACTCGTACTCCTGGCACGGTTTACCTGGAACACTTGACAGCAGGACATGAACTACTAACTTCAACCACTCCTCGCACCTCTGTAGTGATTCATGTTTACTGAATTTGTACCCAGGGTGATGGAAATGTAAATACATGTATTATATAGAACTGATGCATATTATTCTTACCCTCTCTGTTGCCGACAAATTAAGGGTGAAAGTGATCAAAAGATTACTGAGACTAACATCCAAAAGAACCTCCTACAGACCCAACAACAAGAAAACCCTAATACTTGTATTATATTTAGAGAAAAAACCGGTTTACAACAGAATACTTACCTAACTACTGTAATTTGGTAACTAATTACTGTACAGTAATTGGTTAACTAAATAAAACATACTGTACTGTATCTTTCAGACAAGTGAGGATTGCTTTTGAAGAATAAGAGAGGTGTAAGAATAAAATTTTTGGATACCGAAGATTCGGATAACAAGGAATAAGTATATAGTACATGTTTAATTTAACTTGTGAGTTGTGTCCCACAAGACACAGATATGTCATTCACACAACAACCAAACACCAAAACTCAAAGTCCCTGGGGAAATCCAATAAATTTAAAATACCCACAAACACCACATTTAAAAAAAAACAACAGCAGCATACAGACAATTCATGAATACCACAATAAACAGTGTCAGCTAAGGCTCTACCTGAGTAACATCACCTTCCAAAACACCAGAAGGTTTTAAGACCCCGATGAAGTCCTTAGTGTAATAACAGATGGATGCAGGACTTGCATCTGGTCGATGCTTTGAGTCTGGGATACCCCCAATTGATCCAAGGCAGAATGGGTACAGCCTCACTACATATTCATGTAGTTGTCAATGCTGTCCTCACACTACCCCTAATCTGCCTCAAATAAGCCATGAGTCTATCTGTCCCACATATAATTTCATATTATGAAACAAGAATTCTGTCTTACAAGACCACCTAACATCAGGGCACAGAGTTAATTGCTTCTGCACCTTGCTCATCCCTGCAGGTTCATGCTAACCTACCCCTCTCCTCAGAGACACAAAACACCCCCCAGCAGAACACAACTCCCATACCTTCAACAAGTCAACAACATTCCACCTACTTTTCCAATACAACCATCTACTGTACAAATAAACCCACATCAACTCAGCAGCCTCCTCCATCAAACAACACTCCAGATATAACTGTATACACCTCCACCAGACGGCCACATCGTAAAACCCACTATCCCAAGAGGGGTATATTTCTCACCACATTGTGAACAACACCCTTCCCTATACCCTAATAACAACAAAATAACAAATTCACCATCGTAACACTGCTACACACACAACTCTTCCTTCACCCATCACATGCCCAGTATCTACCCAATCTAAACAATGCTTATAGATAAGCTCAAAAACACATCTTAGGGTGCAACCAGCAGTTATAACTTACTTATAACTAAAAATATTACCGGTGTAAAAGCTTTCTAAGAACCTTATTCATTAAACAAGGTGTGTTGCTTGATTCACATTATAATCTATAATTCCATGAACACCCTACACCACAGTATGTCTCAAGGTGCACTCACAGGTTACACATATTGGAAGATCCTCTAAAAAACACACTTTACTGCCCACCTCAATACCATCCTCAACAGCATCAGGTCCCTCGTAAGTGTCGATGAAGACGCCCACATCCTTAAAACATCCCAACTTTGATAATCTTGTTCTGGCTTCATGAATTTTCAATATGACCTGCAAAGATGTAAAACTTAAATTAAATATAATAAAAGGTAATTCTTGTTTGACATTGATATATCAGTCTGGTGTATTTTCATCATCTTAAATTCTTTATTGGATATTATATCTGCAATACAACACAAAACAAAACATACTTTTATCCTATACAGTAGTGAAGTTTTTACTATCCACCATCTAAGCTGTCAGTGTCAACTATACAAAAAAATTTTGCCAATCCAATACTGTACTAATTGCATATCAGTCAAGAGTCCAATATTATCACTAGATTACCCACAGATCTCACACACTGAATGTTTCTTCAGTAGCTCAGTTGACAGAATGGTGGACTGTTTGGAGCCTCGGAAGAGAGCAAAGATGATTGTGACCAAATCTGTGAGCCAATACAGACAAGCAAAGATCTTGATGAAAAGGAGGAAAACATTGAGAGTACCCAGGTTAACAGACATCAATATATGTCCACACAACTGGTCCAAACAAACACACCCTCCCCACATGTTAAGTGTGGTGATGTTGGTGTGCGGATTAGTGGATGTCGTGTTTATGACCTGACCTCATGTTTAGTAAAGTCACCTTGTGTACTAAAGCCTCTCTTGGTCTTTGCAATTCGGTTGCCTCTGAAGATGTCTTGAATAAAAACGAAAGCTAAGGTGCTCCATTGTTTCCCTTTTTCCTGTGTGATTTTATCAAGATTACGACAGGGTTAGGGACCCAAATCCAGGTCGTAAGTCGAAATGGCAGTAAGTCGAAAATGCTTAAATAATACATAGAAATTCTAAAATGGGTTCTCTTTTTCTTCTCAGCACCAAAAAACTCTCACTTTTAAGCTTGCCAGCCATTTTAAAGTTAATTACAAACGAAAATTTTGTCTGTGTACTGACGTTGGGACTCGAAAATACGTAATTTGACAAAATTTTGGTACGACTGAGGCAGGTCGTAAGTCGGGGATATATATATATATACAGTTGGTCCTCGTATTACGCGGTTAATGTAACCCGGAGGGTACCGCGGAAAGTGAGAAACGCGTAAAGTGAATAACATAACATATGGGATTAATTGAAATGGAGTCCGGGCCGATCCCCAAACTCCACTTTTTGACGACAGCTTGTAATACTGTAACACTGTCACTATGTTGAATTGAACTGTAGTTTGAGCTTTTCCCCATCTAAGTTATTATATGTCTTATTTGTGTCACTTATGTTACTTGTATATTATTTGTAATTCGTAACCCACTCCCCAAATATGTAACTGTATATTTTCAGCCTTCTGGCTGCCAAGCTCTTTCAATAAACCGTTAATTATTATTATTATTATTATTATTAGTAAAAATATTATCTTAACTTTATGATGGCATGCACACACAATTAATAATTAAGAGAAATATCAATAATATTAGGTTTTTTAACACTTACATTAGTAGAAAAGATGGCTGGGCACACGGGGATGGGCGGTTGGTTCCGAGGCAGAGAGCAGATTATTGGCCCTCACCTGTATCACTTGTATCAATTGTATCACTATCCACCACAGAGGCTTGCAGGGCCTCTTTGTCAAACCCCCCAAAGTCCGCGTGTTAAATGGACTAAAAATGAAGTATATATATGTACCTCGCGTTTCATACCAGCTGGATTCGGTAAAATGCTACTAACACCACATACGAGGCACGGGCAGTTTCCCAATGAGGTTCACGGCGCCATCAGCTCGATGAACAGGCTTTGTGTGAAATATAACAGAGTCTAGAACTGCTTTTAGTGTCCTTGTGGGCTAGCCGGTAAGCGTTCCCTAGGGCCACCCAGTAGGTCGAGGGTTCGATTCCTTGCTGGTGAGGTCGTTGATTATATGTTCAAAGTCCGCGTGTTAAATGGACTAACAATGAAGTGTGTATATATATATATATATATATATATATATATATATATATATATATATATATATATATATATATATATATATATATATATATATATATATATATATGCAAATAAATAACTGTAGGTGCGCGTGCTCCAGGTGTGTGTATATATATATATATATATATATATATATATATATATATATATATATATATATATATATATATATATATATATATATATATATATGCAAATAAATCACTGTAGGTGCGCGTGCTCCAGGTATATGCTGATAACAACAAGGAAAAAGAAAACACCAAGTTCCCAAGCGCTTTCGTGTAATTCACATCTTCAGGGGTGAGTACAAACTAAGTAGAAGTGCAGAACAAGTTATATACATATATATATATATATATATATATATATATATATATATATATATATATATATATATATATATATATATATATATATATATATATATATATGTAACCGGTCGGAATTTACTGGACTTTAATTTCTCACTTGACTTGGGGTTTATTTAAAATTAATAGATGGTAATGGCAGTGGAAGCGCCCCTTTGAGAAAAATCCCGAACCAGCACAAGAACACTTAAAACTACTAAACAAAATAAATTGTCCGTGACCCGTGGAAGGATAGCATCTGTGACTGGGATGAATGAGACACACTGTTACATTTAGACACTTATATTCCCTCCAACACTACAAACACAATCCAATAATGGTACACCAATATGCGCACCTCTTAACTTGAACTTAAAACACTACTCTGGGGAATAAAAGTTATACATGATATAAAAATTATTAGAACCTCAGGCAACAATAAATTTGAAGTATTAAGAACTGTTCCGTGCACACATGAAACAGGCCTTAAAGGCTTTCACACAATAATATCAGTCACTTAGGTACCAAAAAAAGAAATTAACTACTCTACAATGAATAGGCCTTAAGGGCACTCAACAAAATTATAGCACCCCAACAGATGCACACTTCCTAACCTAACCTAACCACTACTCTGGGAACAAGGTTATACCTGAGATCAGAATTATGAAGAACAATCAGAGGCATTAAAAGAATCAAATCACAGTATCACTCTGGTTCCACTTGATGGCACAAACATTCAAAACAGTATTATCAAAATTATCTAGAAACTATTAAATTACACCCGTAATAAGGGAGGGAAAATGTTCCTCCAGGTATCTCCTAGAGACCTAGACTCACGGTCTCAGTGTGTGACCATTAGTCTACTCAGATAGCCTCAGTGTACTCCCAGTGCGTCCATAAAGCGGACGGGAGTGAGCCAATCAGACCTTGTACAGTTGAGAGAAGCTTTAGCGTCCCGTGTCGTTTAGTTGTCGGGAGCACTCGTTCACTCAAGAGATCCTTTGCTACCCCGCTAAACAGTGACAGGCCTACTTTGATCGGTCCAATGGCGACAATCGCCACCCTCAATCCTCAACGGCAGTCTCAAACGGCAGTCAATCTCAGGTCAACTCCAGTCAACTTCAGTCAAGTGGGTTCTCACGGAAACCCTGAAATGAACTCACTGTTAGCTCTAGTTTACTTTATCACTGCCCTATCTAACCCTGTCTGAGATCGAATGAGACTTACTTGTTATACTGCAATATTTCAGCACAGGTGACTAGGCCACGTGACTATTTCTGGGACAGACGCGCAGGGACGTCTTGTTCGTGTGAGTGCTATCCGGGACTGAGAGAGAGCCCGCTTCGTGTCCTCTCAAGGCGTTAGCTTAGGCCTACGTGACCTATTTTCCGCCTAACTAATAACTCCTTGGGACACCCTTTAACATTATTCAGACTGCTAAACGATCTATAATAATTTCAAATTCAATAATAGTCCCTTAACTTCATGAATCGCATCATTATTAATCCGGCAAATTACATTTAATAGCATATAGGCCTAGTTCCGCAATCTCCCACTATGTGCGGGGAGCGCTCTCTTCCCTCAGACGACCTTGAACGCTCAGTACCGCTAATGGCGGGGCATTCGAAATTACTCTGAAATTTCTGAATATTATATATATATATATATATATATATATATATATATATATATATATATATATATATATATATATATATATATATTGATAAAATCACACGGGAGAATGGAAACAACGGAGTACCTTAGCTTTCGTCTTTATTCAAGACATCTTCAGAGTTGCCTCTGAAGATGTCTTGAATAAAGACGAAAGCTAAGGTACTCCGTTGTTTCCATTCTCCCGTGTGATTTTATCAAGATTTATCTTATCCACATTTTTATTGTGGATTTACATGAAATATATATATATATATATATATATATATATATATATATATATATATATATATATATATATATATATATATATATATATATATATTGTAAATTTCTCCCCATCTGTGAATTAAACTACTATCAGTGAACATTAACAAATGGTGATATGTATGAGGATACGGGAGTTGGAATGAGAGGTAGTATGGATGGTAAGGAGTGTGGACAGTGGTCACAGATTGAGGATATGTGAGATGAAGCCAGGTAATATATAGAGTTGGTGGGAGTGGTAGATGATGGTGTTAGTGGTGCTTTTGGTTCATGGTGCTGAAGGTTGTTGATATAGGTGGTTGTGATGCTCAATGGACAATAGATGATTTTCTAATATCACAACATTTAATAACTTTTCAAAGCATCAGCCATCATGTCATCCTTTTATCTTTCAATCCACAATACCGTCTTCTTACCCCTCAAAAACCTTAATGAAAAATTACCTCATACTTACAGACTGGAAGTCCTGGGCACTAAATACATCTCGTACAGTACTGATGACAATGTCGTCCTTAGTGCGGGCCAGTCCATCAACATGTACACGCTGAACATGAGCCTGAAATAAGAAATACCATAAATTAAACACTGTACTGTACCAGCAAAGGTTAATGATAAGGATGAATCATTATAATTTAAAATAGCATCTATACATTAACTTACTATAAGCTCCACCACTCTCAGGAGTATGAAGGAGAAAACAAAATAATAATTACTTACTCAAAAAGATGATTCTCGATTTCTGTAATAGGGCCATGACATGCACGCACACACATGCACGCACATGCACACACACACACACACTATCCTCATCAATGATGCCATGAGAATCTCCTGCTTGATGGAAATATGCTGATGACCCCATCATTGGGATCAGTGTGAATAACTCGGCTCCTGACTACAGTGCCCCCTGAAAATACTGTATACTCAACAGTCTCTAAAATTGGGCCACCAACAACCATGTCACCATTAACCATAACAAGACCATGAGTATGCACATCAACCTCTCCTCTGACCATGTCCCACCTCCCTCTATCACATTGGGCCCCAACACATTCTTAGTTGTGAACTCCTCCAATTGTCAAATCCTCTGGCTTTCACCTCCACTTCCTCTATTGCCTCAAGTCCCTCGGAGTTCCTGCACCTGAGTTCCTCAGTGCTGACTCAACATTTATACTTCCCAAGCTCACTCATGCTTCCTCTGCCTGGTCTTCCTCCTAAATGCCACACAGTTAGGACTCCTAAAAAGTGCAGAAGAGGGAGTGTAAGATTCTTCTCTCTCCTTCCTACTTCACATATCAAGAAATACTCAGTAAACTGACACCTGTTCACACTATAACTGTATCCAGCCCATATGACCACGCACTAATTGTGATAAGAACAACCCAATTCCAACCATTGTAAAAAAAATTATCAACAACTCTTAAGTTAACCTGTGTTCACCCCCTGCCATTCTCAATTTTGTACTATAACTACGGTAGGTGTACTATGAAATTCCTGATAAATGACCATCTCCCCTTTCTCATTATACAGTGGATATTATATTAGTATCACTAACAATACTTATATATTACTTGTCAATTAAGTGACCCCCTCCAAAATTATGTAACATTTTTCAACTTTGTCTATTGTATATTTTCAGCCTTTTGGCTGCCATGTTCTTTCAATAAACCATTTATTACAGGGTATTATTATTATTAAAAAAAAAGAAGCTAGTCAAAATTACACATTTTTAATGTACTTCTAACAAGGCCAAAATACCTACAGGTATATTGTTCTATACCGGTACATACACTGATCTATATATATATTCCAGGTTGTGAAAGCTTACCTTTAGAGCCTGAAGGTCCATCCTGATGTTCTCACCCTCATCTGCCTCGGGACTCTGAAAATTTAGAGGCATTAAAATCTTGGCAAGTGAGTGTTGATGAAGCTTAAATGTGTGTGTCACTAGCAAGCATATGTATCCCTGAACCACATGAATATTAAACACCTCAGCATTGTTCACCTTGAGATTAACCATCCTTATGTTAACCTAATCTACCTTAATGCAAACATACCCTACCCCAATGCTAACCTAGCCTAACTCACTCCAACCTAATACAACCTACAACCTGACTTACCCAACTAAACCTAACCCATTTCAATCTAACCTAATCTAATCTAACCCCCAGGTAACCAGCATTGCTCATTTGTTTATTTGTGTATAATTAAAGGTCTTACTCATACTAATGAACATATTTTTTTTTTTTTTCAAATTTGTCTAATCAAACATTTTAATCATAATTTTAAAAAGACAACATCAAAATTTCCAAACCAAACAATGATCACATTCTATTGTCTTATCCAAACTAATGGCTGATCTCGGAGTGACAGACTGATTGGGGAGAGAGAGAATATCTGAGACAGAACCAGATGGCCACAAAAGGGAATTAATAAGAATCATTACCTAGACCAAAAGCTAAGAATTCTTAAAGTGCTGGAGAATTGGCACACATAGCGCTATTGTTTAGGTTTTGAGACGTTGACCAAAAACCTCTACAGTATTTACTCATAACTCCACTTTACCTGGTAATCGTAAACCCAGCCACTTAATACCTACAATTATTTAACTACTCTCAGGATTAAGAACATAGAAAAGCCTCATACTAAAAATTACTGAACCCCAATAACTGAATTTAAATTTTACTTATCAATTCAGTTACAAAATCCCTCAGATCAGAATAAGTAGATCATTCTAATGCTAATCCATGTTATTATTACACAGATTCTTCATAATCCATTGTGCTGACCTAACCAACCAAACCAAACAAACCTACCTAACCTTACCTAACTTTCCTGGTATATTAAACAGAAAAAACTTACTATAAGGTGAAATTTTAGAAATTTTCTGGACGTGAGATGAAACTTCCGCATCAGCGCTATGCAACCCTGGCGGGTTAGTCCTATATATTAACCATTGGCAGACCTGGAGCAAGTCCCATAATTTGTACCACCTAGAATACGACCAACGCCCACGGGTTAGGCATCGCACACCGTGAGGAAAGCCCACGTAAAACTATCTTAAATACGGCCCATAGTTTAAACTTTGATTTCGCATAATAGCAACAAGTGAAATTTTACCATATCTATCTACCTATATATCTATCCACGTCTGAATATTTATATAGGAATCTATCTATCTACCTACCTACCTACCTATCTACCTCCCTACTGTACGTATTTTTGGTAACATCATTAGTGAAAGTCTAAAAATTCCTCAACGTGTTAATTCTTGTTTCAGGATCCGACAATATTTTCTTTACCGATTACATCACACTTTAGGAGACTATGGTGTTGTAGAGTGTAATATAAGGTTGTTTGACACTTACTTTTGCGTGTACGGTGCCCATTGTGATGTTTCATGCGTTTGGTGAGACCTCCAATGTTTACCTTCCTGACCCCGACCACTAGATGATGGATGTTTACAGATTATCACGAGCACCCTATAGGCAACATTTTGCAAATATAGTTAAATTAGTATTAAATTTTCGGTTAACTATACTTTTATTTGACCAATTGTAATTGTTTTTTCATTAAAGTCTATTATTATTAGGGTCATTTGAAAAAATATAGTGTAATAATTATGTACGTGGTGGCTTGATAACATTAACCTGTTGTATGAGCTAGAGTGAAGACCGGCTGGAGCAGCTGACTTGTTGTCAGTGTTACCAGAAGAAGTTAGGTACAAACCTCTACCCTTTTATTTTCTACAAGAAAATATTGATTGAATAATTCATTTAATATAATAGCTATCATCACCTTTTCATAAACGATGTATTATTAAATTTAGTTTTGAACGTCTCTAACACTTGGCTACGATAAAAATTAATTAGAGGTATATAAAAAACCTAGATTAAATCAAGGGCGTTGATGAGCAATTGATATATGTTCTTATTTTATTCGTTGGTAGTGTTAATGTCTCTTCAGTTTCACATACCACACTCAAAAAATTAAAAAAAATTCTAATGTAGATTTTTATGCAGATTACAAAATCCCTCAAAATGTGAATTTTATATGGAGGGGAGAAATGAATAAAAACATTATAGCCCTTTACTTTTATCCTCTTCGCCACTGATCGGCTTGTTACCATTTATAGCATGAATTGCTTTAGCCTATGTTTTTCGTTGCAGATTAATATAGGTGATGAAGTAAAGAACACCATACCTACCATTGAAAACCTTTCCTAACCTATAAAAATCGACAAAGTTAAGGAGAAACCCAGAAATTCAAGGCGTGGGCTGGGCCAAACGATGAGCAGGAAAGGAGGATGTCTGCACAGAGCCAGGAAGCAAGCAGTCAGACTGTAGAAGGGCTGAAAAGGCGTTCCAGGGGCTGGTTGCAAGTGAGGTCAAGTCAAGCCCAAAGGCATTTTACCTTTATGCAAAGTTTAATTAAAAACATGAGTAGGAATATCGGACCTGAGGATTAAAGATGGGAGTTACGCAGATTCTGACCAGAATAAAGCTGAGGCATTGAACAGGTTTTTTTTCTCAGTGTTCACAAGAAAGGATGCGATAAATCTTCCTGCATTTGAGGACAGACAGTTCGACACAGCACTGACCCACATTGTGTTCACAGAAGAGGTTATACGAAATAAACTGTCAAAGAGTCCCGGCCCTGGCATGGTGCATCCTAGAGTAATAAGAGAGCTGTGCAATGAGCTTGCTGAGCCCCTGAAGATCCTGTTCTGTAAATGCCCGGACGAGCAAAAGGTCCCCAGTAATTGGAAAATGGCTAAGTGCGTTCTATTATCAAGAAGGGCAATCGTCACTCCATGAATAATTATAGACCAGTGAGCTTGACCAGCATAGTGTGTAAAGTACTTGAGAGCATTATAAGAGATGCCATGATTAAAGGTCTACTAGAAACAACTTTGTTAAGGAGTGCCTACATAGTTTTATGCTGGGATGCTCCTGTTTTACACAATGACTGAAGGTACTGGATGTTTGGATCCAAATTTTGGAACGGTGGCAATATATACAGTACCTCAATTTTGCCAAGATTTTTGGCAGCATACCACATTTACTTAATCCTCTTCACCACTGGTCGGCTCGTTAGCAGCTTGGGCGATCGGTCACGTCTCTGATTACTTTTCTTTTATCCTCTTCACCAAAAGATCGGCTTGTTAGCCGCTTGGGCGATTGGTCACGTCTCTGTTACGCACTGCTGGCAGGTACTGAGCATGCACTGGCTTCTGAATGTACCTGAACTACTCTCTGGCAGATTGTTCTAAGAGTTCACAATTCTCACTCTGAAAAGTTTGCCCCTACAGTTTTCTGGACTAGTGGCTTCTGCAACCTTGAGCTGTGACACCTTGTGGGGTGGGTATCTGCCAGCTCCAGGTATGGACACTCAACTGAGTAGTAACTTGAACTGGAGGGGGGGGGGGGGGTAATCTGAAACTTTTACACAAGTGCAACCTTGTCCTTGACAGATCTTCTGAAGCAGTGCGATTTGTTTCCTGCGATTTGAAAAGGCCTACTGATTTCCTTGACACTTCCAGCCTTCACTTGTGAAGTAGAGTGGTCATTTAGTACATCGAGATATGTCAAGACATGTAACTGTACCCACACTAGTGTTGATCCATTCTAGTTTTGATTAACTTACCTACCATGGTACAGTATTTTACCATATTGTCATGAATTTTTCATGTGAAAGATAACTGTTGGTCAAATAATATTAGTGGCACAGGGTGTAGAAAAGCACTGAATCCTATGGAAAGGGACTTTGTTAAGAATTTAGGTATTTTTTTGTCAAGCATAACAAAAACAACTTTCTTGGAACGGCTAAATTCTTGGTACTGAACAGTACTCTGGTTGTTAATTTGATGCCCCCCCATGAACCCAGTGCCTGGGGTATATGCCCCCATTGCACCCTTCCTCTTGCTATGCCATTGCTGCTTCTTCAAGTTGTTTTTGTTAGACTGCAATTAGGATGGTTATATACAATCAAATTATTTTTGCAACTTTATTAAACAACTGAGGCATCACCTACAGTAAGGGTGTAAGTGCCAAATGTGCAAATTTGAGATAAGATTTTTTAAATTCTCTGTCAGTTGGTATAAGTACTTACTGTAAACCTATAGCTTACACCACAGCATGTGGCAGCTGCTGGTGTGGGGCTCCCTTGTACCTAATAGTGGCAATGTTTTGAGATCGGAAAAGAGACATCAAAATGGTTAAATGGCGCATGATGATTTTTGGAAACCAGGTGACTACAATCTGCAGAATGCCTATCTCCACGAGGCACATGTAAGCCTTAATTACAGATATCTCGAAACATCAGACTGGCACTTACGCTTTTACTTTGGGCAACACCTCAATTCATGGACAGATTGTATCACAGACAGTGTGAAGGGGAGTGTCATTAAAGTCACCAGTATATATACTTCTATAATAACATAAAACAATTGGATTTATATAATGAATGACAAGCTCTATAATTCATCAAAAACTAAAAAAGTTATACAAAGAAACGTACCCTACCTTATACTAGGAACTGAGGCTGGTCTACTAGTATTGTCTGTGCATTTTATATGGTAGAAAACCATCTGAAACATATGATCTGTAATAAAACTCACAATATTATGAGTGATGGCAATGCTTTGATTTGGTTAAAGTTAACATCAGGTTAAGCCTCTGAGACCCTCAACAAACTTACATCATTCTTTGCTATTTGTCCACAATTATGAATTATCCTACATATTTTATGTGAACAACTTCTACTGTGCTGGAGGGGGAGGGATTGGGGGGGGGGGGCTGACGCAAGACAAATTTAGCTAATGATTGGAAATGAAGTGGTCAAGAATCCCTACATCAGAGAAAAAAGCACCATAAAAATAAACATCTGAAGGCTTTGTCAGCTAGCCTTCATCAAATTGCCTTGCTGTTTACTATTGTTATATACAGTACTTGCACCATCTACTGTAGGTACATTGGAAGTTGTACATATATTTTACCCCCAAGGTCTATGTACACTGTTTACCTGCATTGTGTATACACATGTTGAACTGCACGCCGACAACTGTAAACTGAATAAAAATTATCTTTACATTATTATTATTATTATTAATATTTTTAGTAACATCTGTTGTTTCTGAAAAATATCCTGGAAAGAAATGTACCCAGAAAGCCAGTGACAAAGGCATGATTATTAACCCCTCCTTGATCTTTAACCTGTACAGTACTTTACTTTATCCTCTTTGCCACTAATTGGCCTGTTAGCCATTTGAGTGGTCGGTCTTGTCTCTGTTACACACTGTTGGCAAATACTGGGCCTGTACTGACCTCACACAACTTGTTCACCACAGGAAACAATGCTAATATTGTCCATAACCTCAAATTACCTACCTGACCCAGTACAGTATCCCAATTATCAACACTTGTTGTCCCACACTGACCTTACATGACCTGTCTCACCTGTGACCCAGCAAGTTGCAGTTGTGACACTTTGTAGTTAGATTCATCAAGTCAAATGTGAAAATGATGTTTGTGACCCTTTCATATTAAAATAATAATAATCATTTGATCACACACATTTTGCACAATTGGGTTGGTTGATTCAACATTTAGGGAGATGTTCAGACTCATGACTTCAGTGTCCCTCACTAAAAATTCCCAACACATTGCTAAACACATGAGAATTTACTAATGTGTATCTTGGCTCACTATCATTTGTCAGAGACCTGTACCTCCAAGTTCCCCAATGTATGACTGATGCTCAATACTGTACTGTACTTCACCTTAAGAAGTAACAGTAACCCTGTTTAAAATACTCTGATATAGCGTAAAGCAGCTACTGACTATCACCATGGTTTTAACTGACAAGTATTCTGGAGCAACACTTTAAACATTTGCTGAAGACTATTACATATTGGTTAGGCTGCCACAAAATGAAATCGGTACAGTACCACTTTCTTCAATGAAACCAGAAAATAAGGAGATGAAAGGCTGTTTCAACATGTCTTCACTAATGGAAAATCACAAAATAGTGATTGTGGCCAAAATTAAAAGGAGCCAAATACAAGAGGAAGATGTCCTCTTTATTCTCCCACAGCAGTTCAGGTATATTCTGGACCTGGTACAGTACTATATTTGCCAACAGTGTGTGAAAGAGGCATGACTGACAACCTGGCTGGCTAGAATGCCAGCCAATGGTGAAGAGGATAAAGTAAAGACACAGATATTGTAAAGTTTCAATCATTCTGTATTAAATACTTTATCCAATCTCGCCTAATATCCTGTAATATCACACTTTTTTAGTTTGGCTCTGAACATCAGGTGCCTTAATAGGTCATGTATTTATATCACTAGTACAGTAGAGCTGTAACTGAATACAGCACAGTAGTAGTATGAAGCATCAAATTTCTTGTTGATGGTAACAGAGAATGGAAAAATTTTCTGTTAACCATTACAACAAGAAGTCAGTCAGTCAGGAAAAGTGAATACAGGTGCTAATTTATTTAATATTAATCTTCCCAGTAATCATAATGTACAGTGTACTGTAATATATGTGACATTGTGAGTATGAGGAATAATCTACTTACAATAAATATTTCAATTACAATTTTTTTTTTATATGATATAGATTTCTTAAATAAAAGTCCCATAGTTGTGAGTTGAAATATTTTCAGTGAAGTGATGATAATAAATGTTAAAACTTACCTTTATTGATAACTATGAACATAGTTCAATATAAGAATTAAAATTTTTCATGATATGTTACCATCCATCAATAAATCATATCTATTGTTCAAGTATTTTAAATAAACAAGTAGCAACAAATTTCACAGGAAAAAGTAAGCCTTTTATGCTAGAAAAATAGATAGCTGAAGAAAATGGCAATGGAATTTTATATACAATCAGGTGCACTGAATGCTGATGACTTTATTTTCAGTTTGTGTGAAGGAAGAGGGCAATCCAGTGACTGTGTGTTGTTTGTCACACGTGCTGGAAGTGAAGACTTAATAGTTGTCATCATATTCTTCTTCATCTGGTGGAGACTGCTCGACCTCATGGTAGTCCAATTCCAGGGCCGCTAGATCCTCCCGTGCTTCTGCAAACTCTCCTAGAGAAGGTAAATTTAATCAGAGGCATATAACAAGTGAGACATTTCCTTACAAAATGTTCGAATTAAAGGAAACAAGAAAAACAACACAGTGGTCATAGGAAGTGGTACAAGAACACAAATGGGAGTTGAAAGTTAGTATAAGTATACTATCTTAAGTCTTAAAAAAAACATACAAAGCCACCCAGTTAGTTTTCCAGAGTACTGTACAAGACTACATGCCCACAGAGAAAATGAATCAGAAAATGAAACATACATTGGTTACAAAAAAGAACTGAACAAACACAGGTGACCATTTAAAATAAATAGTTTAAGACCTCAGCAGTGCTAGTTGCCATGGGGTCACAATACCAGCATAAATATATGAAATTATACCAATGACCATTAGATATCTTCCACTTTTAACATTAAAGTTACTTGTTGATGTATGGTATACATTCTCTCCCTCTGCATCATCTTATATACTGTATGGTAAAGCAGGGAAGAATTTTGTCAAGGATAGATCTACTAATGGTAGAGGTACAGTACATGATTCTTCCTTCCCACATCAACACATTAAGTAGGATAATGGAAGTAAAATATAAACTTGTTTGCTTTTAAAGTCGATTTATAGCACTGAAACAAACAACACAAGGTGTTCCAAGAATTAGTTTAGCCTGTAGCTTCCTATAGGCAAGTTATACAATTGGGTTGGATGTAAGAAGATGAGGAAGAGGATAAACTGACTTTAGGAACACCTTTCATGACCTTATATTCTCAAAGTCCAAGAAGAGTAAAAAAAAATGCAGTTTCCCTGTAAGCATTCAGTCAAACGAGTATATTTGTGATTATGACACTCAAGAAGTTAAACTCCCTACATCAAGACTGAAGTGATATGCACACACATAGAACCTAAATTATGTCTAAATCATTTTGAACTACTGTATAAATCTCATATTTTTATTAACATACCAGTATGTGATTTTTAGCTTATCAAAAATACAAAAGTAACCAAGTAACAGTCTTTTGGGGCTTGGATTATTTCTTTATTCCCATAGCAAATCCAAGTGGTTATTCATATACAGTACATAATAGTAGGGCAGGGAGGCTGCAGATTGGATGTACAAGTACAGTATTGTCCATCTCTTACAGAAAGTAAAGGGATCAGGAAATTCATATTCCATTTTACAGGAACTGAGGGATGAGAGTGTTGTACAGTATACAATATATGGCATATCCACCTGTACACGTAGGGTGAAGACAGTTAATAGATATATCTTCCTATCTACAAGAAGTAGGAAAACATTTGTTATATTTTCTGATTCTCTACAGGGAATGCAGGGATATGTACCATATTATCCCTACCTACAGAGCTCACTTAATCATCTGTAGAGACATGCTAAATACTGCCCCCCCCCCCCTACTATTACAGTAAGTAGGAAGGATTCATCCAGTGCCTCTCCTCCCCAGAATATTATGTATAAAATAGTACAAACACATCAGCATTTATTTAATTACTACCTCTAACAGCAATACAAAGCTGTCAACATACAACCAACTGTTGAAGGAGGACCAAGGTCTTGCTTGTTTTATGCTTTGGTGATACATAGCTTGACTCCAGATGTTGCTGAACAAGTCAATACCCCTGTACCTAGTTCGCTATGTTGCCAACTTATGCCATTAACACTGCATTTTCAACTGGCACAACTGAAACATTGCAATACTGTATTTCTCTTTTTTTGAAAATTTTAGTTTTCGTAGTTAGGATGGTAAGGATCACCTGGTATTTCAGACTCCCTCTTGCCTACAACCAACTTGTTATGAGACATGAGAAAACCAGTGATGATAATTTACTAAAAAATGTTAATATACAATTAAACTTAGGTATGTTGATCAATAACCCCAAAATAATGTTTTTCCAAATACAGTGACCCCTCGGTTAACGAACTCAATCCGTTCCAGAAGGTCGTTCGTTAACCGAAAAGTTCGTTAACCGAAACCATTGTTTCAATGGGTTTTTGGGTAATTGGTTCCAGCTCACCGAAAATTTCCTAAATTCAACAAAAATGGTAGAAAAGTTCACTTACTTTGAGGTGTATTTGTAGAAGGCTCCTGGATGATGATGATGATGATGGGATTTAGAATGGGGGTGGAGGAGAAGGAAGAAGAGAAGGCATTGGGGTAGAAGAGAAGTCACCCCATGGCGCCATTTCACCCATAAAATTTTAGCTCTCTTGGTGTAATTCAAGATTATTTTCTTTAAATCAACACTGCACTGCATTATATATTGTCAATATGTAAAATATATTTCAAAATGACCAATAATTTGCTTGGAAACACAGAAAAAAAGCATTTAGTTGAAGAGAGTCTCAAGCAAGATGTTACCTCCAGTGAAAACAGAGAGACTAACGCCCGTTTGCTGTGTTAAGAGGCTGGATGCCGCGCATTAAACTAGTCACTTTACCTTCAATTATGTTCAATAATTGTTGAAATGACTAAAAAATTTAATATTAAACTTTTAAAATTATTGAATAGTATAAACTTCTTGATATTTACTAAAATAGTAAGGAATTTAAGCCCTAGAACCGATTAATGTATTGGCGGACTGATACTAAAGCTGGTTGCCTGGTCAGTGCAAGCGAAAACATGTTGAGGTCGGTTCGTAAGAAATTCGTTAACCGAATTTTTGTTCGTTAACCGAATTGAAGATCCTTATGGAAGGCAGTTCGTTAACCGAAATTTCGTTAACCGAGGCGTTCGTTAAACGAGGGGTCACTGTACTGTACTGCACAGTCCAACCCACCAATTCGATTTCTAATAGTTTGGAAAAAGCAAGATAGAGAATTTAACAAATTAAAACAAATTTCTATTAAGATGGCTATGAAAAATCACGACCTATAGACACACATATGGATATTAATACCACCATAAGTGTTGAAAAACCATTTTACTTTTATCACATTGAACTCTACTGCACTGAAGGACTTCTGAAAGCATCTAAGGAAAGCATCCTAAATAATACAGTACAGTACATATTTTTTCAAACATTTAGACAATTTCTAACACTGACAAACTACTTAGGTAATGTTGACATTCTTTGCGAGTTATTTGTGAATAAATGCTGTCGGGAAGTGTATTACTAGTTGTCTATTGCCTTATAAGTGTTATTTCACTCTAACACTTGTACTGTACCTGGTGGACTTAAATACTACAGTGAATAAAACATACACTAAACCCCCGATACACAGGGCCGGCGCTACCTACTAGGCGAACTAGGCAATCGCCTAGGGCGCCAACATCTGGGGGCGCCACAAATTCAGGGCAAACTTGGATAAAATTAAAAATGAAGGGAAAACTGTGGTGGACACTGTGGTGGAGCCGTGGAGGGTCGGAGCAGGATGTTAGAAGGGGGGGGGGGGGGGGGGTCAGAGGGAGGCGAGGGTAGGTAGACGGTAGCCGACTGTGTTTTCTTTTTTAATATTATTCGTTAACCCCCCGGAGGGACTAACCCGGGTCCTTATCTTTGGCGGCCTGGAGAACTGTCGAGCAGTGACCTGAAGGCTGACATCTGAGGAACCCTTCTCCCAACCCCACCATCCCCTCCCCTCCCTTACTGCCAGGGCGGCTGAGCCGCCCCTTCCCTGCCTTTGTCGGGATGAGGCAAGGTTACCTGACCTCTGAAGTTTGACCTCGCATAACATAATCCCACTGAGACTGGCCAGCGGCCAGAGCCGCCAGGCAAATAGTAACCTGGAACAACTTGATTAGTTGGAGATCAAGATTCAAGCGGTCCAGACTACTCACAGACACCAGTGGCCAGGCCACTTCAGTCCGAGTCAGTCATCTCCAAAAGTGTGGTGCAGTGGCAACAACTTCAACAGCTGGCTATCCTGCTAAACAGTAAGTTGAAACTGTCTTATTATTTTTATAATGTATGTAGTTATTTGTTTTCTCATGTACTCTGTCTATAATGCTGTACACAGGGATATACCTTAGCTAGTCTTTGTTTCAATCTTAGTGCTTCTCGTCATTTCGTCAAGTTTTATCATACGTGTGTACGATGTGTACTAGTGGACGTATGTACTGCGTGAGCGTGTACTAGTGGACGTATGTTCTGTGTGAGCGTGAGATGAAAATTATGTTATCAGTGGTCTTTCGAGAGTTAGAAACAATGTAGTAATGGGTTACTGTACCTACATTAGCTTATCAAAACTTTCAAGGGGGCGCACATCTAAAGGCTTGCCTAGGGCGCCAAATCATCTTGCACCGGCCCTGCTGATACAGTATAATGGACACTATCTATAGCGGACTTCGACTTTAACGGACACTTTGATTCATTCGGACTAGGTTCATGTACCGTATTGAGGACTCAGGTTTGTTAAAGTAAAAAAAACGGACTCAGGTCCATTATGGTAAAAAAATTACGGACTCGTGTCCATTTGTATCCAATTTCTCACAAATAATTACAGTAATACCCCCATTTAACCCAACCTGCATAGTGCTGATTCATTGTAGAGCTCTTTGGTCCTCTCCTGGAGTTATTTTTTTACAAGAAAAAAATTAATTATGAAAATCCATAATACAAGGCAGAAGTTACAAGACTAGCCAACAACGGCCATGTTTCTTTACAGTCTATCCGCCAAAGAGAGCAACATACCCATGTATGCTCGCAGCCAATCAGTGCTCTCGTGTAAAATTATTCCCGGTAGCATTCAACTTACTTGTCATGCTCGCTTTTTATATGAGTGATTTCAATATATTATCGTGAATATTTGTGATCCTGGTAGTGCAGTGGTCATTATTTATCTCACCCCCCCCCCTCCCTTACAACCAACCAGTACCATATGTGTTACTAATGTGTCGAGTGATTTTGTTTATTCTGCTAATCTGCAGGTCGCCACTCTATCACTCTAGTTTGAGCTCATTCTCATCCTATAAACACCAGTTGGTGATGGTGAATGTTAGTGGTGGTGATGATGAGGGTTGATGGTGATGGTGAGTATTGATAGTGATGTTGAGTGTTGGTGGTGAAGGTGAGTATTGATAGTGATGTTGAGTGTTGGTGGTGAAGGTGAGTATTGATAGTAATAGTGACTATTGATAGTGATGTTGAGTGTTGGTGGTGAAGGTGAGTATTGATAGTAATAGTGACTATTGATAGTGATGTTGAGTGTTGGTGGTGAAGGTGAGTATTGATAGTGATGTTGAGTGTTGGTGGTGAAGGTGAGTATTGGTAGTAATGGTGACTAGTGATGGTGAGTGTTGGTGGTGATAGTGAGTGTTGTTGGTGGTGATGGTGAATGTTGTTGGTGGTGATGATGAGTTAGTGAGTGTTGTTGGTGGTGATGGTGAGTGTTGTTGGTGGTGATGGAGAGTGGTGATGGTAAGCGTTGGTGGTGATGGTAAGCGTTGGTGGTGATGGTGAGCGTTGGTGGTGAAAAGTGACCCATGTGGTTACTTCGAACTATATTGGTACAGCCTGTATATAACAGACCAAGTGCGTTATTATTCCAGATCAGGAGAGAACAGACTTTCGACTTTAACAGACCTGCCTCCCCCCATTTAGTCTGTTATATTGGGGCTTTACTGTAATTAATAATAATAATAATAATAATATGAATAATGATAAGAAAAGTAACTACCGTATACCAATATTAAGTAAAATAGTACTGATAATAATAATTACAATTACTGATGCTTTTTTTATTATTCTCTCAAGACCTTACCCATTATAGCACAACACTGACATCCTCTCATTCCTCCTGTTCTGTGGTCCAAAGTCTCTTGTACAAACACACATCACATCTTATCCTAGAATTGTGTTCCTATACTATTTCCAATCTCCTTGAACTCCCCCTAATTCATCCTTTATATACTTGTATCCATTTCCTCTCGCTCATTGTTTTAAAATATTTCATCCATATTTACTTTCCTCACTTGACTAAGAATCCCCAACTCCTAGTTTCTTGATTCTCCCTTGTCTTTAATTTTTCTTTTTTATTTCAACCCCTTCACTATCGGAATGCCACTTTTAATATTTTATTTGGCTAATGCTTGACAATTTTAGTCAGCAGAGAGGGGATACCCTATACAAGTGGTTAATAAAATTGGTCAGACATTTCAATCACGGTTCTTCTCAGTTCCTTAGATGCCTTTCTTTCAATTTCATTTAATTTATAATTTTACTACAGTAAAGCCATTCAGGTGATCATTTTTTCTTTGTTTCTTTGTTTACAAACTTGACAGTACATAAGTGTTAGTACTGTACAGGAGGTAATCGGAGTACCCAGAGAAAAGATCTGACCAGGTTGAGGATTCAAACTGGGACTCGGTGGTGAGAGGCAAGTATGCTATGGCTGTATTCATTCACAAGACCCCAAATTCACCTTTACAGTAATCCTATCCACCTAACATTCACCCACTCTTGTTTCTCAATCTCCCACCACCACTACCACTTATCAGGTTACTCGCATTTTGTCCATTTATTTGTTACTTTGCTATGAACTTTATTGCCCACTATTAGTACATGAAGAAACATCATGGTATACCACTGTAGTGTACCAACAACTTTTATCCCGACCCATATTATCACTTTGGAACTAGCACATTCATTCTGTCATATAACTTTGAATACTAATAGTACATGCCCAGTACCTGCCAATAGTGTGTCACAAAGAAATGAACAACTACCCACTATTGCTAACAGGTTGATCAGTGGCAAAGAGGATAACATATAATAAAGTAATAATAATAATTACAGTATTATAATAATAATGATAAAGTAGGAAGACCACTTGTTATAAATTAAATTGTAAAGAGTGAAACACAGCACAGTACTATACTGTAGTGATAGAAGTGACCTGAGTGCTGGTTTGACATACACCAGTACATTATCACAAACTTATTAGCATACAAAAGGGGGTTGCTTAATGTACAACTAACAAACTTAATTCAAACTATTACAGTAGAGAACAAATATTATGTTCACTCTCAGAACAAGTCCTAATTTAAATAATGCATGCATCTTAAATTAATAAATGCAAATAGAAACTTTGATTAGCCTGAGATTGTTGTGAAAGTTAAAATACATTTACTCTTAACCTTAGCCTAAACTGATAGAAAATACTCTTAAAGATTAACCTTTTGATTTTTTATTATGATCACTGTATTCTGATTTCCTTTCAAACAAGTACAGTGGTCCCTCGGTTAACGAACACAATTCGTTCCACAGAGTCGTTCATTAACCGAATCCATTGTTTCAATGGGATATTGGGTAATTGGTTCCAACTCACAGAAAAGTACATACAGAGTAAAAAAAAAATGCAGTTAAGTACACTTAGTTTGAGGTGTGTATGTTAGAAGGTTCCTGGTTGATGATGATGATGGGATTTAGAAGTGAAGGTGGAGGAGAAGGGAGAAGAGAAGGAAGTGGGGATGGAGGAGAAATTGCCTTTCAGGGGACCCATGCTTGATGCAGTAATTTCACCAATAAAATTTTAAGTTCACTAGGTGTAATTCAAGATTATTTTATTTAAATCAACACTGCACTGCTCTATATATTATCAATATGTTCACTAAATTTCAGAATGACCAATAATTTTAATGTAAAAATATTCAAGACACCAACAAAATCGATGTTCACTCCACTGTAAACAAAGCCAAACTGACACCTGGTGGGCGAGTCAAGCGGCTGATGGGTACACAAAAAACTAGTTCCCTGTACTGCATATATTATCAATATGTTAACTAAATTTTGAAATGACTAATAATTTTAATATAAGAAATGCAAAAATATTAAAGAGTACAACTTTCTTGATATTTACTCCACTGAAAACGAATGTAAACATAGAAAAGATTAATGAATAGGCAGGCTAGCCCATCAGCTGATCAGCTGATGCTCACAACAAAATGTGTTTGTCGTAAGGATTTCGTTAATCGAAGTTTTGTTTGTTAACTGAATTGAAGATCGTTATGGGAGGTAATTCGTAAACCAAAATTTCGTACATCGAACCTTTCGTTAACCAAGGGACCACTGTCCAGTAGCATTCACTGGGTGTTATATATTAAGACTTAAATCTTAACAATTATAAGCATGATGGTTCAATGATTATATGTTCAGTAAGCTCCTTGAAGACATAAACTAGCTTTCAGATAATGGAAAATAACTTTGCCACTGATCGACTCATTAGCTGATCACATCTCTGTTACACACTGTTGGCAAGTACTGGCTCCTGAATGTATCTGTGCCTGCACCAGTGTTGGACAAGCCTGGTCTTGAAAGAGCTCATACTCAGTGCTATCACAACACTCTCTGGCAGATTATTCCAAGAGTTTACAATTCTCGCTCCAAAACAGTTTGCCTTCACAGTTTTGTGGACTTGTGGCTTCTTTAACCCCTTGCGGGGCAGGCATCCACCAGATTCAGATTTGGACACTCAACTGAGTAGTGCACTCTACTTGCAGGTACAGATAGATTCTGGAGCCAGTACATGCCAGAAAGTGTTGTGATTGCACTGAGTGTGATCTCTTTCAAGACCGGACTTAACCAACACTGGAACAGGTTCAGGTACATTCAGGAGCCGGTGCATGCCCAGTACTTACCAACAGTGTGTAACAGAGACGTGACCGATCGCCCAAGCGGCTAATGAGCCGATCAGTGGTGAAGAGGATAACAGTCTAAAAAGTGATGACAAGGTGGACAGTCAACAGGGCAAACACCTCTAAACCATCTATAGTAAACTGTTGACTGCTCACATTCACCCTCTTTTTCATCTTACTGTAGCTAGTTGGTAGCAAGGCAGTCAGCCAGTCAACTATTATCTCTTCCACTTCTTCAAGTTCTGACCTATCAGTGCCCTTCCTGCACCACTAACCTTCTTCATCCATCTTTCTCTACAAAAAAAGGTGTTACTGGGTTTTGACTGGCTGCTTGAAACAGGTATTCCACATCATCAACATTTTACAGCCATTTTCCATACTTGTCTGGATTAGCTGTTAGTGTGAGTGACAACTAGTGGGGTGTGTTCCTGTTATACTGTATAATGTATAATTAAATAATACTGTAATATTAATAATAATAATAAATATTAACATATCTAATATGCAATATTGAAAATTTGATCAGATCACAAAGGTTATTTTACAGAGCTATTACGGTATATATCCATTCATATACAGTACAGTATACCTCTTTTTGTGTTGCATTAACATGATCATTTTAAACTCTGAAGGATATGAATGAGAGATCAGACCAGTGTCATCATCAAATCTAATACAGGCATCCCCCGGGTTACAGAAGGTATGTGTCTTTGAAAATTTGTCCGTAATGTTAAATTTCATTATGCGAAACCAATTTTCCCATTGACTTCCATTATATAATTGGAGATGCGTTTCCAAGGAAATATTTTTGGGAAAAAGACGTAATACAAGCACATTTATGATTGATTTTTTTTTTTTAACATATACATTGATTACTTTATGATAATATGATAATAAATGCCTGTATACAAAACACTTGAATTTAACTTACCCCAAACGACGTTGAGTGCTACGTTAGGTGAGGTGGTGCAATCGGAGTTACTGGGAGGGAGATGGTACTGGAAGGGAGACGGAGGGGCACTACTGTACTGGCTCCTGCCTCGCCCTGTACAGTATTGTAGCAACCACCAAGAAATCCACACGAAATAAATTTTATAATTTCTTTAAAAAAAATTCTAATAATATTGATAAAAAAATAAAATAAATTAACTTAAAAATTTACCCAATTTCCGTAAGGGTGAATTTTTTTTCCATATCCCGAATTTATTGGTCGTGATTTACAAAATTCGTAGGAGCGAATTTCCATAACCAGAGTTTCCGTAACACGGGGATGCCTGTACTGTACAGTACTATAACATCCTAGTTTCTCTCAACAGTATGTAACAACAGTAAAACATTAACTCCTGTTGTACAGTCCCCAAAAAGTATGGTTACTTTTTCTGTCTTTACGATATGAAATGCTCAACGAAATGTTTTGTTACATTCTTCTCAGCATCATTGTAAGTTGGTATGTCGGCTTGGCATACAGTGTTGACATGTACAGTACACAGCATATGCACAATACAGTATTTATACTGTATAATATTTGCAAGAATAAAACTTTTATTTTGGGTAATTTTAAAATTCTGGCAGTTTTTGTGCATGAAAGTGTTACCTAACCTAACCTGGAATCGACTGTACCAACCGTTCTGAAACTAGTGGACTAGCACTGCTCAAAACACCATGACCACATCGACCCCATGGCTAACAATACTTTTTTGGGTACTGTACATGACTTGAACTTTCATTTTTTTATTGTTAGGTATTTTGCGAGGTCTCCATAAATTATATTACAGGACTAGACTATCAATGTCAGATGAGTCACAACAGTAAACTTGTACCAAAGTACAGATATTCGTCTAACTACCTATAATATTCATGTGGTTATTGCTGATTTATTTTGATTTTAATGCTGAGTATCTTCTTTCACAACAACAACTGCTGCTGTTGTTGCTACTTTTCAGCTCACCCATTGTTCCCCAATGTGCTGGAGCTTCACTGTACAGTGCAGTACTGTAATCTATTTAGTCAAGTTCCATCACTCACACATCTGTCACTGTAAACTGCACACTAACATGTACCTTTTGACTGACTGATTTATATATCTTCAAGCACTAATATACTGTACATGCACAACAATTTTGCTATGAAATTACTTCCAACTGATTACACTTGAAAAAACAGAAAAACTAATTCAGTCCCTTCAAGTCCATCAAGACGGTTTGTTGAATCAGGTCATAGCATAGCTGTGTCCAATAACTTCCATTCCAACAGTGGCGAGGCAGCTCAGGTACAGCCTCTACCCAGACCACATGTACAGTACTCAAGACTCAAGAAGTTCAATACTTCTAGTGAAGATGGTCAGCACCAGGGGTGATACACTGTGATCTAATATTCGTCAATAGAGTCCCCTTCATCTTGGGCACTGTCTGTTACGTCTCTGTAATCCTGTTCAAGTAATCTCAAGTTCTCCTGGGCTTCTGAAAACTCTCCTGTGGACAACAAAATAACTTCATGTTGAGAATTCAGTTGGAAAATTCTAAATAAAATATGTTTACTGTCTGCAATTGGGCGTGCTTTAATTCCATCAACAAGTTATTAATATTATTGGTATGCATTTCTTTATTTAATAACAGCCACAAGAGCATGAGTCCAAGCAACAACTACAAGCCTATCATTATCAGGTCTTGTATCAAGAGAACAGGACAGGACCTAAGACAGTGGTAAAGTGGTCTCTGAGTTTCCTTTATGGCTATCATGGGATATCAGACAAGACCTATGAAACGATCATTCATTTCTACTGGTAGGTGGCACAGCTGTGTGTGAAAAGAAGAATGTTACCACTAGCAATCAAGCACATCAGCACAGGATGAACTCACCATTGTATCAGATGTAATAATGCCAACAAATTAAACAGGCCTCTGGAAGGAAAATTCTGCTTTATGAGGTAAGAACTAACAGTACCTCTTTCTTTAAACTTTCTTAGCAATTGGAGGCCAGGGAAACAACTTAAGACAAATCACACACATACTACTGTAGTATGCCTTACTGTTATTTATTCAGCCATGCAGGAAAAAGCATTGGCCCAGCAGATGACATGGACTGGGTCCATTTTAGCAGTGGGGGGAGAAAACACAGCATACGGACTGAGAGGGAGAGACCGGATAGGAATTTGCCACCTCAGACATTGGTCCGGATCAGAGAGGTCCAGAAGTGCAAGGGTTTACTGTATTATTATTCTTATATGAAAATAAGATCCTGTGGACATCCATGCATATAGATGATACACAGTTAGCAGAGGGAATGAAGGGAATTTTAATACTGCTCTAGTTTACCATAAAAAGACTATAACACTGAGTCTGAAAGTCGTATAACACATGAACTTAATACTGTATTGTATAAATATTTTAAGTGTACTACTGTATTATAAGTATTATTTTGAACTATTCAAGAATGTTGTATTTTGATGTACAGTAAGTCCCCAAGTTACGTACATAATGGGGACCAAAAGGTTGTACGTAACTCGAAATGTACGTAACTCGAAAATCCCCCAACCCTATAACATTGGTCAACTTTTCACCACTGTCAAGCAGTTTTATTATGTCCATTTTTACCTCTAGTGAGATTGCTTGACGTTTCGTAGCACTCCCACTGGCTTCACCACTCTTACGCTTTACACCAGTCATTGCACACAGAGTAAAGTGTACAAAATAGGGCAGAAATTCACAGGAGAAGTATGCACAATGACCACACGTGTTCGCACAATGACCACACGTGTTGCTTTGGTGCGTCTAGCGTGTCGTCTGCATGGTCAGTGATAGTGGCGGCGCGGTGCGGCTGGCACGCAAACTATACGCTCGCCCGCCAAATTTAAAAATTGCTCGCCCTTTTAAGACAATATTTTTGCAATTAAAGACTTCAGAAACGATGTACGTATCGGCCGTTTGTACGTAAGTCGGATGTACGTAACTCGGGGACGAACTGTACTGTACTATTATTATGAGCTATTAAAGAATGCTGTATTTTGGACTGTTGACATATGCATTACATGTCAATGACAAATAATTTCATAAACAAACATAGAATATTGAAGCCACCAAGCAGTTTGCTCTTTTCTATAACTGTTTGATACAGATGGCAGAACAGAAAGGCATTGGCTGTCACAGAGAAGGTGATGAATGTGGTAAAATATTGTACTTCAGCAGCAAGCAGTGGACATCAAAGTGGTATTACCCATAACATAGTGCTTGGGTGAACACAGGCAGTAAAGTGAGCAATAAGAAACTCAAAGAAGACACACATGATAGACACATCAATAATTATATACAATAATAACAGGATGAATAAGTATATTTATAAAGTCAAGGCAAAGATAAAAAAATACTGTTAAGAGATACAAAATACTGTAAAGGGTAAAATCTATGTGGTATGATGTAAGAAGTATTAAATACTGTATAAGATAATTAGCTTATGAAAGATATACCCAGTAAACCATGATGAAGTATGTAGGATAACAATTGAGGGCCTTAGGACTGATAACTCTTCAGACAAGATACAATAGGACAGATCCCACAGAGATGTTCAAAACCTTGAATGGGTTGGAGGTCGTAAACCCAAAGCAAATTTTCATGATTGTCATGCACCACCAATTCAAGAGGACACATCTTCAATCTCACCAATGTGTTATATAGGAAGAATATTTCGAAATACTTCTTCATACAGAAGCTGGTATACCTATGGAACTGTCTACCAGCTCAAGATGTAGAAAAGAAAACAGCACTGGCCTTCAAAATACAGTAGTTCTGGACAAGACTATCAAGAACAAAGGAGGAATCCTTCACAGGACATTGGTTTTCTCTGTCTTGGCCACCTTTAGGTAAGTAAGTACAGAGTAAGAGGTACCGTATACATTATCCATATCTAAATCAGTGATGTGTGATGGAGTCCAGCAGAGACTGTGGTGAGCTAACAGCAAGGGTCTTTACTCCTCTCAAAATTCAGGGAACGAAATTAAAGATACAATATTTTAACTTAAAATATGACAGGTAAGAATATTTGGTAAATGTCAAGAAAGATAACGAAGCTTTATGTGTGTGTTAGTACAGGTATATGGAAAATATGTACAGTAACACATCCTATTAACATTTCTATTTATAAAATGTAAAAAATAAGGTGACAGGGTTACCAAAGCCAAATAGGCTACGGCATTAAAGTAAACTTTTACCAGCCAATAAAGGTGATGCAATAATATGATGACTGTTAGACTACAAAGGCATAGCCAATCATTTTTTTTTTTACGGGGAATAGCCCACCCGGGCACAGGTCATCGACCCACAACGGGCAAGACGAGTGTTACGAGCCCACGGCCTTGCCGACAGTACACAGGAAGCCAAATCCACCGAACATTGCCCGTTAAAGTACCTGTAAAAGAGAGAGAGTGAAGCAAAAATGAGGCAAAGAGAAAGGGACGAAAGATTATCAACTAAAGGAAGAGAGTCAATAAGATACAATGCCTTTGATTCCACCCTATCAAAAGGTTGGACAGAAGAAGAGCCACCCCAGATATGAGAGCAGTACTCCAAGTTAGGACGAATGAATCCCTTATAAACTTAAAGCAACTACTCAGGTGTGAAGTAGCTATGGCATCTGCACAGCATTCCCAGCTTTCAGGAGACAGCTTTAGCAATGTGGTGAGACCTAGTATATCCATTTTTGAGCTTAGCAGAATGATTGCGTCCTGAAATGTGATCAGTGGAAGATCATCTACTTTGGAAAGTGTAATTGGTAAATACTGAGTTTTATTACTATTGAATTTAACCAAGTTTCTACCTCCCCATTCGGAGATGCTGCACAGATCCGCAATGATAAATGATATGATATCAGCTCGAGAAACAGATCTAGTCTGAGAATTAGGAGGAAGGGAAAATGTGAAGAGTAGAATCATCAGCGTAAGAATGGATAGAATTAGTCGTAGTTTGAAGTAAATTATTGATAAAAAGAAGAAAGAGTAGGTGAATGAACAGAACCCTGTGGTACACCACTTTCGGTAGAGAAAGAGCGAGAGATTGATCCCCCGACAACAACTGCCATGGATCAGTTCTCAAGGAAGCTAGAAATTAGAGAACAAAGTGGGGGAGACTGGCCAAATCCAACAGCTTTAAATCTGTTGTGTATAATGGAGTTATCCATGGGTGTTTCCGGAGTAATCTGCATTTCAGCTCATTATGTAATGATCACTGGCACAGACAACCTGTTTTTTGTTTATGTACACATTTTAGGCAACATACAGAGTTATTTGTGATGGGGTACATTCCTGAAAACCCCATCACAAGTAGAAATATTGTAAATCGGATTCATTATAACATGGGGTTCAGTGGGATAGGTTCCTGGCCAGTCAGACACCCAATGTATCACAAAAAAAAATCCTAAAATACTACTTCAGTAGCATTACAACACAATTAAACAACACTCACCACATCTTTAAGAACAAGTCTAGTCGTCATCATATGTCCCCTTCAAGGCTAAGGGGACTCTTAAGGTGGAATGGAGACATCAACCTAAGTCCCTCACAGACTTTGGGGAGTCTGAAGTGTGGGAACTAGATGTGTAGCCTTCATCCTGGCCTTAAAGATGGTGAGCAAAATGCTTGCCAGACATTTTCATAGATAAATTGCTCATTTCGGTCACAAAAATACAACAATAATGATGGGGACTCTGTTATTTTATGAAAAAAAAAGTATCAAATATGGTGATGGAAATGTGGTAGGGGATTAGTAGGTCTCATGTTATTGATCTGACTTGATCAATGTCAAGTAGAGATGGGGTTGGGAATTAGTGGGCTCATGCAATATCTGGTCACCCCACCGTTATGGTGGGGGATTAGTGGGTCTCATGACAAGAAGAGATCTTGAATTAAGATGAAAGCTAAGTAGCAAATGTACTGTAATTTTGGCTAGCAAAAAGTGTATAAACTTTTATTAACAGCATCTGTTCTAATTGTGTTAGAGACATGAATTTGGTACCAGCCAGTTTTAATAAAAAATTCCTAAACAAAATATTTCGACAAGATAAAATGATGGGGGACTCAATTCCTTTATGAAGAAATGTAAGAAATGTTGATACTGAAGTCTATAAAATCAGTTCAAATTAACTTAGAAACAACGTTTTTTTTAGTAAAATAATCCTAAATAATTTATCTGAAAGGTTTGTTAAATAAATATGTTTAAAAAACTAATATCTATATGATACTGGCGTGCGATGCACCTCGTGAATGGAGCTGTGTGTCACAGTAGAATTTTCCACCATGTGCTGGAGAAAATTTTCCCAAGTCTAAGTGACATATCTCACACAAATAGACACAATAGCTGTACTGTATTTATTTATGCAAACACGACTTTACACATACAATATGCATATTATAAATAACACAAATGATGTACATGTATATTACTACTGTCATCTTGGGCTATAGTATAACGAGTATACAGTACTGTCCAATCTATTGAATGTAAAACATGACTCTAATCACTTTTTACGTCTTTTAACACGTGTCATGGAGGTGTAAGGGATTAGTGGGTCTCAAGTTACTGACCTGACCTGATGCAATGTCAGGTTTACCCATTGTATATAAACTCTTCTCTCATTTGCAGTGGAGGTGGGGTGAGGGATTGGTGATCTCATATTACTTGACCTTCAGATGCAATGTCAGGTCACCCATTGTCTGGGTGGGGAATCAGAGCAAAGGCACTTCACAGTCACTAAAACAGAGTACAATGTGAACTTTAGTGATGTCCCTTTTACTGAGAGAGAGAGAGAGAGAGAGAGAGAGAGAGAGAGAGAGAGAGAGAGAGAGAGAGAGAGGAGAGAGAGAGAGAGAGAGAGAGTGATGGAGGAGAGAGAGAGAGATCCATTTCTTACACACATGTAACCAAGAAGAAACAATGGCAAGACTGTAGTTCACCAGATGGCCACAAGGCGGAGTTCGGGTAAATGGAGCCTCAGCTTACATATGAAGTGAGTGTTGCGTTCCATTTGCCGAGTTGGCGGAATGATGAATATTGGTAATGCAAGTTTGTTTACATCACAAATAGGGGGGTGGTCTTAATATATCACCATCGTTAATGCGGATTATCGTAGATTTGGAGATCATAAATAGAGGTCAACCTGTAAATAAAAGTTTATGCTAATTACTTCATGATCTTTCCAACATAGAACTACTACCTGTACTACTATGGTAGCTAAAAAAGTGTGCTTCAGTTTCTATAAATAAAAAAAAATGGCATAATTAATAAAAAATATGGTATAATTATTTCATAATCTTGAGTGTAAAGTAGTTTGGTTTCTTATATAAACCATTTTATAAAGAATAGAAATACAGTACAGTCAATCCTCATATTACGCGGTCCCGCGTTTCACCGTTAACGCGGTGCCTTGCCAGAACCTAACATTCTCACATTCCGCGGTCGTGAACCCCATTACGCGGAGAGCGGCTGGCAAGCCGCTCCATTTTTGGATCCAAACCTCCCGCCATCCGCCATGTTGTGTAAGAGGCACGAAAATGGTGCGCACAAGGTCGCCCAGTCATCAAAACATTACCAGTTCTTCACCCGCCACCCACTACAGCCGGCCCAAGTCAGTGATAGTGATAATTATAGTGAGGATATGGACTTATATGAACTTTGGGGGGTTTGACAAAGAGGCCCTGCAAGCCTCTGTGGTGGATAGTGATACAATTGATACAAGTGATACAGGTGAGGGCCAATAATCTGCCCTCTGCCTCGGAACCAACCGCCCATCCCCGTGTGCCCAGCCATCTTTTCTACTAATGTAAGTGTTAAAAAACCTAATATTATTGATATTTCTCTTAATTATTAATTGTGTGTGCATGCCATCATAAAGTTAAGATAATATTTTTACTACAACATAGTTGTGTGTCGTCAAAAAGTGGAGTTTGAGGATCGGCCCGGACTCCATTTCAATTAATCCCATATGTTATGTTATTCACTTTACGCGTTTCTCACTTTCCGCGGTACCCTCCGGGTTACATTAACCGCGTAATATGAGGATTGACTGTACATCCATGAACACTAGTCAAACACATTTTTTGCTCATACTACAGCCAAATACAGTACTACATACTACAGTACAGGAAAAACTACAGTAATACTTCAGTACAGTATGTATAAGATAGACTCCTTACCAAATAATCCTTCTCCAGGGGTCAGTGTCATGCCTCCTCTCAAGTTTTCTTCTGTTGGTCTTCCGTGAACGGACTTCCTCCTACTTTTTGTTTCTGAACGTTAAAGATCTTATTGGTATTTTCTTTAATCCTTGACCAACAACTCTTCTTGCTGACACATTCACCTGATGCACTCATCACAGTACAGTACAATATCTTCCAACATTCTTCCCACCAACTATAATATTTCTGTCTGTTAATACTTCTGACTTGCTTCTGTCTTGTGCTGTGTTGCATTCTTTTCACTTTTAGTCTTGTGCCTTATTATATTTGCCAGAATTTTGCCGATCTTCTGCCAGTCTTAGTTTTACCACACTTCTACTATCTAAAAATGTGCAGTAAACCCTCTGTAACTGGCTGTGAAGATCACTAGATTCACCCTAAAAAGTAGCTTTAACTGTACACTGTAACATTAAGACTTAAAACTGTAGGCAAATGAACATCAATAACAAAGCATATAAAGAGCATTAATGAAAGCATAAAGAGAGCAAAAATTATACAAGTTAGTGTTCAAACTGCATCGCAGTCACCCCTGGTGATTGCCTTAGCTAGCAATGGTGCTGTGCCATGGACCCTCTGACTTCCACACACTTACCACATAGTTTTATGGTGGAAGCCTATAAATACTTAAATGTTTATACCTAATGATAATTACTGTACACTATCCATTTTATTTATTTTTTTGTACTTTCTGTATGTAACCGAGTTAAAAACTACGTAATACTTTATGATAATTACGGTTGTTTTTTTTGTTTTGTTTTTTTTTGGGGGGGGGGCATGTTCTGTATGTAAGATTGAGTGTGTATGTAACTAAGTAAAAAAAATAACCATAATATTGTATAACATAAAGCTCACAGGCAGAGTATGGCTGGAAATATCCCCACTTGGCACAGGAATTACTTGGCATTCACTTATAATAGGACTTATGAGAGAGTACTTTCTTTTTTTTACTTTTGAATCCATGAAGTCAGAAATCCAAAACCTGGGGAGTGTCTGTATACAGTACTGTGATAAGTCTTTCTTATTCATAGCAATAAAGCCAAGTTATATGTACGTACGTATTAGAATGCCTTCAGTTAATTTATACTGTAGAGGGGCAAGGAGGTAATGTAATGGAAGTTTATCAACTCCTCAGAGGACATTACTTAGTCGAGTGTTCATACCTGGAGCTGGCAAATGGCTGCCCCACTAGAGGTCACAGCCCCAGATTAATTAAGCCACAAGTACAGAAAATTGCCATAGTCATCGTTTTTGGAGTGTAATCTCATTTAGGATAAGACTTAGCCAACACCGGCACATGTTCAGGTACCTTCAAGAGCCAATACTTGCCAGCAGTGTGCAACAGAACAGACCAACTGCTCAACTGACTAGTGAGCTGACCAGGGGTGAAAAAGATCAGTAGAAACAGAAACCTCGTCAACCTGAGAACTGTATAAGATAATCTCACAAGCATTGTCTTGTCACTCTGAAGCCACAATAATGGGACTTCACAAACTCTACAATACTTTATCCTTGGGAACATAAAAGTCCTGTGAGTGAAAGAAATAATTCTATAGTAACCAACATCATCATAACAAATAACTCCTCAAAAATCTGAAATACAGTAATAATTCAAAGTCTTGCAATATTTAAAAGTACAGAATATACAAGTTGCACTAAAATACAGTATGATAAAATGTAGTTAGAAGTCTATGTTACATTTGAACTACCTGTACAGTACAGGTACTCACAAAATACTTCCGCAATTTAACATATACTGTACACACAAACAATAATAAATAATTGCTAATATGCATCAAAAAAATCACAATACAAAAGTGTACTTAAACTTAACACCAAAAATTATGTGAACTGAACTTAGCCAGCAAGAGGATCAGTAAGGGAAGCAGAGCAGTGATGTATGCACTCACATCCTCAAACAGGAAGAACAACCTGTCCATCCTACTTTTCATGTTGTTTGTACTGTGTATATATATATATATATATATATATATATATATATATATATATATATATATATATATATATATATATATATATATATATATATATATACTATAGTTCAGTAGGTATACTCACATAATCATGGCTAAGTAAGTTCGTAAACAATCCTCTAGTTACAAATATTAATAATCTTGTATTTTCATTCACACATTATCCATGTTCACATTCTTGGTAAGTTTTTAAGTAACCAAATTCAAGTTAAAAATACATTACTGGTGGCTTTGTACATTTTTTAATAAATTTGACCTTTGTAAGTATTTCTGTGTTCCTTATCAGTAAAGACAAACTTATTAGATTATACAGTACTGAAACCATCCTAAAAAATGTATTCCACACAATTTTCACACCTTAGTCTGAGATAAATGAATGATATTACTATAGTATATAAATTTTCCAATAATGTATATTAATTCATTATTACAAATTAATAAATGAAAAAGTCTAGTGATTTGTATCTCTTATTCAGTTATATTGAATTTCCAGTTACATGATAAATATTGTTGTACAGTGTAGTTAAAAAAAAACAAATATAAGTTCATTTATCTGAAACTCCTGGTGAGAGAGAGTCCACACTGCCTGTATGTTTTGTCACTCTTCACTAGATCAGAACAGTCATAAAGATAGTGTGTGACATGTTCCCTTGGGTATACAAGTGTAGGTATACAGTTCCCTACCTGACCAAAAAAAAAGTGATGGTCAATTTATAAAAGATACAAGTTCTAATGAAGGCAGGATACATGGGTGATATATAATTAGTGTTGTCAATTGTGAAGACATACAGCTTCATGCAAAAGGATACATACATGCATAAGAAGGTCAAGTAACCATAATACAATACTGTACTGTAATTTGGAACATACACAAGTGCACATGAGTAAAAGTAATTGTAAAAGGACAAACCAAAATACAGTATGTAAAAGTAACTAAGGGGACAGCTGGAAAAATGAACCATAATAATGAAAATATGGATTGAACATAGTTAATTAGTATCAAGTAAGTAGATTATCTAAGACTGAAATATCATCTCAGTACAGTTTAACAGAGAAAGAAAGAGAAATTTAAAACAGTAATTGTATTATCAAAAATTTTAAAGTTTGTTAAACAGGAGCTCGAGTTATTCTACTTTAGTTCTCAGACGTGTATCTCGAATTTCAAATGCCGTATTTTTTATGGCTGAGTAATTGAACCTTGATTTGTCTCCCACAATGCACCCTCCATCAGCCTACAAGGGCATCCCAGAATTTAGCCAGAAAACTATTGATACAGTGAACATTAAAAAAAACTTATAACACAGCTGAACCAAGTGTGACCTAGAGAACCTGTGTCCAGTTCATCTCTAGCTTGGTCTTGTACCCTGCAATACCATTATATAATTTATCAGTTGACAACACCCTGGCCCAGCTTTCTCTGGTGCTGTATTTGGCATAAAGCATCGGCATGCCCTGATGGCTGGTGATGTTATTCAGGGCATCAGCAATGAAGTGGTGGCCAAAATATAATGCCAACTTGTTTTAATTATGCGTACTTCACCTTCATGATACAAACTTGGTTTTAAGGTGACAATACTGCATATTGTAACTCCAGCCCAGAATGGCAAATAGAAATAAAGGCTTACTGTAAATTACTCTTGGCCAGTAATTTTTTTTCTGGCAGTACATCATCAAAACATTTTATCTGCCCTGATATGAGCAAGCAAGGAGCAAACGTGCATGAATGAGCGTATGTTCAATTGCGTCTGTCAACTGGCTTTAGGAACTGCATGTGTTTCCCGATTGTTGAAAGTTTATTGCGGAAGCCAAGGACAAGCTGGAGTTCAGACGTCTCTCTGCCATATATAAACCCTGTGAATCCAACGGAAGCTCTGTTGACTCCTCCTGACACTCATTGAACCTAGGTTCGTGTGTGAAGCCTCCCTCCCTGTATTATTCCCTGTGTTGGACTCCTGTTGGAATTCTGTATTTTTAAGATAAGTATATTTAACAGAGACTGGGTCAGGTTCGTTTGTAATAACGTGTTGTGTAATTAGTCTCTCAGTGAATTTACAAATATTTTATGAAAGAGACTCAAGATTTGTGGTATTTTGTATTTTATGTACACTATTTGCCTCGGTATGTTTTTGTGTTATACAGTAATTTATGGATAGAGATCCTGATCTGGATGTAATTTTGTTTCATTCTCTTCTGGTGAAAGTGGTTTCACGTAGTCAGATTGGTGTAACGTGGGGGTAACAGCACCAAAAATACATAATACTGTACAGTACATGATAATATGAAGACTTGATACTGATCACCATGTAAAGAATATTGTATAGACAATGTTAACATGATACACATGCCCTTTTTAATTATCCATTATAATGTTTAGCAACTCTTATGTCAAAGCAAATATCATGCATATCATATAGATTACTAGTACAGTACAAACTTGTTAGGTACAGTACTATTGAATTTAACTCTCTTGTTAAAACTGTACAATAATAATCAATAAATTAAACTGTTCCTTTTATGATTAAAAGCTACTAAAACATTGAAAGAAGTGGATGTACAGGGAAGCTATCGGCAAGAAGGGTAAAAGGAAAAGCCCATAACTGAAGTATCACCACAATAATTGAGTGCCCTGTGCTCCATAACCTGTACTGTATGGTAAATTAGAGGTAAGGATGGATGACTCTCTGATGTGCTAAATGGATGATGGAGAGAGAAAACCTATATCAGTTGTGCTGTGGGAGTGGAGAAGGCATCACATGACATAAGGAGATAAGTCAGTGTGCAAACAGAGAAGATGAATTAAGGGGGTAACAGAGGAAGAGAAGATACACAAACAAAAAGATATACTGTATATATTATGGTGTAATGAAGTTTGATAACAACTGTGTTTGACAAGGATTCTGCTTAAGGTATCTAGCTTTACTGAAAAAAAAAGTTCATTGGACATTGTAGACAAAGTGATAAACAACACATCTGAGAGAAAAACAAGATATGATTTTGAGTGTAAAACATTAAGAACAATAGCATTACTAGTGGGCCTGTGGGTATGGCTAAGAATGAGGTTAAGTTACAGTATAGCAGCACCATATGTGAGCTCATTAAAGACCAACTTGACCAACACTGGCACAGGTACAAATACACCATGGAACCAGTACATGCCAACAGGGTGTAACAGAGACATAATTGACCATCTAAACGGCTAACAAACAAATCAGCAGTGAAGAGGATGAAGTATAAAGTATTACTAGTGAACCTGTGGACATGGCTGAGAATGAGGTTAAGTTAAAGCATAGCATTACCAGTGGACTTGTGGACTTGGCTGAGAACAAGGCTAATGTACAATCCTACAGGGGGGAAGTAAGAAATAATCTCAAATCACCATTGAATCATACTTCTATTAAGGATGAGAGGAGGGAGCAGAGGGAAGATGATGCAGATCAGTGGAGGTAGTCTACTAGAACCTCATCATCATCATCTATTTCAGCTGCGCTCGACTCCACCTCATGGTAGTCCATTTCTAAGGCAGCAGTGTCCTCTCTGGCCTCGGAAAACTCTCCTATGGGGCCAATGGAATAACACAAGGGGGACATGGGAATGACAGAGGAGAGAGGTTAAGGAGAGAGACGTTTTTATGAGGACAAACATAATTCAGGGGGGACAAGGGAGAATGACAGGAACCAGAAACATTTAAACCAAGGAAGAAGATACAGGTGTGCGTGGAGGAATGTTGAGAGTGAGAAGGAAAGTCACAGAGGTAGAGGATTCAGGAAGTGAAGAATTCTTTATTAGATAACTTGATAATCATATCCAGACATGCATCATGCAATTAAAAAGTATCACTTGTGCATTTTTTCATCTAAACTGTGAACATTATGGCCGCAAACATCTAATGCACTATCAGTAAGATTATTGAAATAGAAAATCACCATAATGTTCAGTAAAATTTAAAAACATAGCATAATGGCAGTCATCAACAAGTTTAAGAGAAAAAATTGGGATTACATGAAGTATAGATATACGAGCTCTTTCTACCTGAAGATTAACCACCCCAATGCTACCTGGGGGGGGAGGGGGTTAGGTTGGGTTATTGAAAGGGTGGTTAATGTTCAAGTAAAATAAGTCAAATGTACAGTACAGTACAGTAACTCAAGGAGATGTATTTTGGGTCAATGCCTCATGCAAAGTGACTTCACAGACTCAATTAACCTCATCAAGTTTATGGCTAGTATGAGGTAGACATGTGTCAGCTCCACACTTTTTACCTAGTGGGTTAATTTATGAGTTATCGAGACTAAGGTAAGTGAGCTATGAATAACTGGAGCCAAATTTTCCTTTGGTTGAAATATCTGACATTTAGTAGGTGTTTCTACCATTCAAATATTTATGAATGCAAAAATGTTTGTATTACTATTTGCTCCTTCCGATTACTTTACTTATGTACAGCTGTATTGATGACTGTGATTAACTGTCTTTTGAAGTTTTATTTGTGAAACATGGTCTTAAACGTGACTCCCTATAGTGTACAGTATTCCAGCCTAATGTTAGAAGATAGCTATTGTATCTATTTTATATATAATCTGCTGGTCTCATAACATCTGACACTTCCTCTCCATTCTACTATACAAATATAATCAAATTCCACTTCGTCCTTGAGCTTCAGCCACACCACTTAACTTCCAAGTGTGTCATCACCAGCCTCATCCAAGTCATGTTTAAGATTTGTCAACCACCTATCACCCTCAGGCATTGTTGCTTCAAAATGCAAGATGTAAATACCGTAGTAATAATTATTTGCATGTGTTGCCTTCACCAAAAATCATCCAAAAATTAAGTTATCATGACTTACCTTCTTCCATGCCTTCTCCAACGTACCAGTGTACAAAGGCTCTTTTGGAGAACATCAAATCAAACTTGCGGTCGAGGCGCTCCCAGGCGTCCTTAATTGCAGTTGTGTTTGAGAGAGCACAAACAGCTCTCTCTACTTTAGCCAAGTCAGTACCAGGTACCACAGTTGGTGGCTGGTAGTTGATGCCCACCTAGAATATATACAGTATACCATATATAAATACAGTACAAAAATTGTGATAACCACAAGAAAACACAAAGTCCCACAAGACCAGAACATAAACCTTCTCTGGCTTATTTAGTGCCTCCTCCTCCTTCCTCCACCCCGCTCGGCCCTCAACGGAGCAGCTGCAAGAATTGAAAATTAAATCTTTACACTATGCTTGTAAATTCTCAAGTCAAGATCTCTAGTATTTTCCATTCTAAAATGTAAAGATATTTTGTGTTCTGTACTATCCTAAAATTTAAAGAAAGAATTAAATATTCTTTCTCTAACAATAATTACAAATTCTAGAAAGTGTTGATACTGTTCAGTTACTGTACCTTGAAGCCTGTTGGACACCAATCGACAAAAGTAATATTTTTCTTGGTGCGTGTCTCGGCAATGGCAGCGCTGACGTCCTTAGGAACAACATCCCCACGGAAGAGGAGACAACATGCCATATATTTACCATGCCTGGGGTCACACTTGACCTGGTGAGAGACATGAACAAAGGATCATACAACACACACAGAAGATGCTATTTTATTGGCACTAAGTATCTGATGGCCTTGTCAGCCATTTTTGGTTGAAATGCCTTATTATTTACCATTGTTTGTATACTTGCACTGTCTTGGTATATTGTTAGTAAATTTGCACTGTCTAGGTACACTGTACTGCACTATCTAGGTACATTGTTTGTATACCTGCACTGTCTAGGTACATTGTTTGTATACCTACACTGTCTAGGTACATTGTTTGTATACCTACACTGTCTAGGTACATTGTTTGTATACCTTCACTGTCTAGGTACATTGTTTGTATATCTACACTGTCTAGGTATATTGTTTGCATAACTGCACTGTCTAGGCACATTGTTTGTATACCTACACTGTCTAGGTACATTGTTTGTATACCTACACTGTCTAGGTATATTGTTTGCATAACTGCACTGTCTAGGTACATTGCTAGTATACCTGCACTGTCAAGGAACATTGTTTGTATACCTGCACTGTCTTGGTACATTGTTTGTATACCTGCACTGTCTAGGTACATTGTTTGTATACCTGCACTGTCTTGGTACATTGTTTGTATACCTGCACTGTCTAGGTATATTGTTTATATACCTGCACTGTCAAGGAATATTGTTTGTATACCTGCACTGTCTTGGTACATTGTTTGTATACCTGCACTGTCTAGGTACATTGTTTGTATACCTGCACTGTCTAGGTATATTGTTAGTATACCTGTACTGTGTAGGTATATTGTTTGTAAACCTGCACTGTCTTGGTACATTGTTAGTATACCTGCACTCTCTAGGTATATTGTTTATATACCTGCACTGTCTAGGTATATTGTTTGTATACCTGCACTGTTTAGGTACATTGTTTGTATACCTGCACAGTCAAGGAACATTTTTTGTATACCTGCAGTGTCTAGGTACATTGTTTGTATACCTGCACTGTCTAGGTACATTGTTTGTATACCTGCACTGTCTAGGTACATTGTTTGTATACCTGCACTGTCTAGGTACATTGTTTGTATACCTGCACTGTCTTGGTACATTGTTTGTATACCTGCAGTGTCTAGGTACATTGTTTGTATACCTGCACTGTCTAGGTACATTGTTAGTATACCTGCACTGTCTAGGTACATTGTTTGTATACCTGCACTGTCTAGGTACATTGTTTGTATACCTGCACTGTCTAGGTACATTGTTTGTATACCTGCACTGTCTTGGTACATTGTTTGTATACCTGCACTGTCTTGGTACATTGTTTGTATACCTGCACTGTCTAGGTACATTGTTTGTATACCTGCACTGTCTAGGTATATTGTTTGTATACCTGCACTGTCTAGGTACATTGTTTGTATACCTGCACTGTCTAGGTACATTGTTTGTATACCTGCACTGTCTAGGCACATTGTTTGTATACCTGCACTGTCTAGGCACATTGTTTGTATACCTGCACTGTCTAGGTACATTGTTTGTATACCTGCACTGTCTAGGTATATTGTTAGTATACCTGCACTGTCTAGGTATATTTTTTGTATACCTGCACTGTCTAGGTACATTGTTTGTATACCTGCACTGTCTAGGTACATTGTTAGTATACCTGCACTGTCTAGGTATATTTTTTGTATACCTGCACTGTCTAGGTACATTGTTTGTATACCTGCACTGTCTAGGTATATTGTTTGTATACCTGCACTGTCTAGGTACATTGTTTGTATACCTGCACTGTCTATACACAATACACATGAATTGTATAACTGTAGTATCTAGGTAGTATAAATCATTAATATACCTGCAGTGACTGTATACCTTCACCATCTATACACATGATGAATTGATGAAAATGTGTCTGAAGATTTCACAGAATAAAACTGAATAGAGGAAAAGAAGAGAAAGTAGAAGAATAGCTAAGATACATCAGTAAACCACCAAACAGACCCCCTTACATATTAACCCTTTATCTAGTCAAATAAAATTGATCTTAAGGACAGTTAATTAACCTAACCTAAGGACTCCCTCATCATTATCCATCTTTTACTTTTATCCTCTTCGCCACTGATTGGCCCGTTAACTGCTTGAGTGATCGGTCACATCTCTGTTATGCACTGTTGGCAAGTATTGGGCATGCACTGGATCCTGAATGTATCTGTGTCATGGTCACAATGACGGTCTGTTTGAAACCCTGATTCATATTATACTCCACGCCAGCAAAACATGTGGATAACTGGTGAGTTATCCCTAGGAAGCAGGGTTGGAAAAAATCATGATTATTTAAAAAAAAATAAAAAAAATCGATTTATTTGATTTAAATCGGATTTTTTTTATTTAAATCGATTTTTTTTATTTTTTTACTAATTGCATTAAAATAGTATTTCTAAACCATAAAAACAGTATTTTTCAACCAAAGCTTATTCAGGATAATAAACAGAAAATTGGCATTAAGATATTTATGCAGTAGATGTACCAATGGCATTCAACACAATACAGTTGTACCCCGCTTAACGCGGTTTCACTTAAAGCGATTTCTCATTTACGCGGTGCCTCGCCAGAACCGAACTTTCACTTAACGCGGTTCATCTACTCATATACGCAGGAAGCGGCGCGGGCACGATGCGCACAAGGTCACCCAGTCATCAAAACATTACCGAGTTCTTCACCCGCCACCCACCACAGCTGGCCCAAGTCAGTGATAGTGATAATTATAGTGAGGATATGGACTTTGAGGGGTTTGACAAAGAGGCCCTGCAAGCCTCTGTGGTGGATAGTGATACAAGTGATACAGGTGAGGGCCAATAATCTGCCCTCTGCCTCGGAACCAACCCCCCATCCCTGTGTGCCCAGCCATCTTTTCTACTAATGTAAGTGTTAAAAAACCAAATATTATTGATATTTCTCTTAATTATTAATTGTGTGTGTATACCATCATAAAGTTAAGATAATATTTTTACTACAACATAGTTGTGTGTCGTCAAAAAGTGGAGTTTGGGGGTCGGGCCAGTCTCTATTGGAATTAATCCCATATGTTCTGTTGTTCACTTAACGCGGTTTTCACTTAATGCGGTACCCTGTGGGTTCAATTGACCGCGTTAAGCGGGATACAACTGTACAGTAATATTCTTTTTGTAAAATAAAAGAAAACTGGTAACATATCTTACATTTGAGTGCACAAATCCAAACGTAATAATGAAATTTAACATAAATGCTCTTATAGGATTACAGTGTTTCAAAAATTAATAACTTAACTTCCTCAAGTCAACAGAATAATATTCTCATTTTGTAAAAAAATAATACCGGTAACACGTTTAAGAATTACCGGTAATAACTTCAAGTCAACACAATATTCTCATTCTGTAAACAACAAAAATAGTTCAAAACATTTAAATTAGCTTAGTTGAACATTGAAATGCTTATATACTGTGACAAGCTTAGATGCCTTTTCCTGTCCTAGGCGATTTCTTACCTCTGAGTGCACAAATCCATATGTGGAAAAAAATCTCTCTCAACCCCTGCTGATGATGCAACAGCTGTAAATAATTGCCTAGGAACATCCATTACATTTTCTGTCATATCATTGGCAAAATACTGCCACCAAGCAAGGGGTGAGAGAGGTTTTACAACATCGTTACCAAAATAGACCTCTTTAAATGGTGCACTTCTTCCATGGAAGGACATTAATTTTGAAAGGAAATGTGGAAGAGACTCGCACACATACTGTTCTGCAATGTCTCGCTGCTCAGGAGTCAGATGTCTGCCCTGATACCTTGGATCTATCACATTAGCTAGAAAATGGGCAGGTTTCAATGCTACTTTGATTCTTTTTTTAAAAATTATCCATATCCTTCTTATCTGTTAAATACTCCTTAATATCAGTTTTCAGTTTTACCCAGATTTCTGCAGCATCACTTAAAAGGGTATGTTCTCTCTGGACACAGTCCAATGCCACAGCAATAGGCTTAAGTCTCTCTAAATAGTCTTCTGCAGTTCTTTTTAATGCCTTATCATTAACTTTCCTTTCAATTTTCTTATCAAAGTCTTCACTATTTTCTCTGCACACTTTGACAAGGGTCTCCCAGTTCTTTAAATAAGATTCAATAGAATCTGTCACTGTGTTCCATCGTGTGTCTGATGGCATTACTAGCATTGTTCCTCCTGCTCTTCTATACAAAGATCCTGGGATGTGATGATTTCTGAAGTACTTAATGATTTCAGTAATGTGCTCCTTAATGTTCTTGATTTGCAGGTCTTGTGAAAGCAAATTTAACAGATGTGCAGAGCAACCATATGTTATAATGGATTTATCTTGTCCGAATTCACTTCTCATTTTTGCCATATTAGCAGCATTATCTGTTACACAGCTTCTTACTGTGCATCCAAATTTGTCTTCACACTTTTTTGTAGCACACTCAGCTAATTTCAACAGATATTCAGCTGTGTGTTTTGATTCTGTGTCTATAGAGTCAACAAGATAAATACGGTTGTCCGCTGTTAAAGTTATACCATACATACTATAGGCTCATTATGGACATTACTCCATCCATCCATGGCCATGCAAACTGTTTTCCCACTAAGTTCTTCTGAATAATTCTTAATCACTGAATCGTAGGCTTGATCCAAAAGAGACCCTCCAATTTGATGTCTATTAGGTGGAACATATCCTGGTCTTAGCATTTTAATCATCTTGATGTTATTAGCCTGCTGCATTGCAAATACTTTTCAATCATGTTGAATAAAAAGAGAAAACAGTTATTAGTAAAAAAATCATTTTGATTTAAATCATGATTTTTTTACTCTGATTTAAATCGTGTGATTTAAATCATTTGATTTAAATCATAACAACCCTGCTAGGAAGAAACGCGTTTTCCCTCTCCGTAAGTCCTGTAGTGGATCCTCTCCCCTACAACTCCCAACTGAGCTCCGGCCGCGCGCCTACCAGCCAATCAGCGTACAGCCAGCTACGCCGAGAGACTAGGTCTATGCAGTGGACGTATGGGTACGATCGCCGACCTAGTCTCGACCTTCAACTTCCAGCTCAGGATCAGAGCGTTTCACACCTTACGCTTCCGCTCCCGTGATTGGCCCTCGCGCTACGAGCACCTCATATCCTGAGGTTCCTAAATCACATAAATACGGCCCCGGTTGACCGGGGAACTCATTCTACACTCGGCTACCGGACCAGCAACATCTCTCCACAGCTCCTCACCACTCAGCTTCCTCAGAAAGCTCCTCGCCCTACAGGATCTCTGAGCAAGTTACTCCTCACCTAGTAACTCCTAAGCACTGCACTGGACAACAATATATATATAGAAAGCGCATTGTGAATTTCTATTCTACCTCATTCCTGAGAGTAAGATATCTACATGTACGTACGTTTGTGTGCCCAAACAAAGAGAAAATAGACAACTAAAGAGAATTGACGACTGGCCACTTACAGTACGCTACAGTCCCGCCCATTTGGGGTACTCAGTTGTCAATGCGTATATGCCACTTTTTACTGGCAAGCTCAATATCGAATTAGTTTATGTAAATCAACTTAAGAAATTCGCCAGACCCGTGTCAACTGAGGGTCATCTTTGACTGTGTAGCAGTTGATTTGAATGTAATTTCTGTCATTGCGTGAGTAGCAACCTCTGACAGCTCACGGCGTATATAAACCTGCGCGTGAAGGAGGAATCCCTTCCTTGACGACTTCCAAATTTATCTCAGGTGTGTAAGCAAGTGTTCCCCGCTGATATAGTCATTCAGCTTAACTTAGTAAATTTTGTGAGTATCAGTGTTCATGTTGTAACAGTGAAATTGTCACTTACCCAGTGTAAGAATTACTGTAACGTAAATGTCGTCTGTCGTTGCTAGACGAAAGATTGTTTGTGATTGAGTCATCTCAGCCCTCCCTTGATGTCTCCACATTTATCCCAGATCCAGTGTGTGGGTTATTTGAACACCCCACCGGCTGCCCGGGGTCGGTGGATACATAATAGTTAGCTGTATTGGACGATGTCGCTGATTCGGCACGATTAAACTGCTTCAGTCCACATCGTGAGAACGAGACTCCAGACTCTCGCCACGTGTCAGACTTCAACCGACTAAAACAACGGTCTTCATTTGTTGAGACGCCAGTGTTCTACCCTGGGACACTCCGTGAAGTTATATGGTCCACAGTGTTTGTTATATATGATTGGGGATAATTAACTGGAAATAATTATCCCATGTTGGGTAGTGAACCCATAAAATTTTTTAGTTATCCCATGTTGGGTAGTGAACCCATAAAATTTTTTAGTATCAGTAATAACATGTTGTGGTGTGAGTGCATCCTCCATATGTACTAACAACAGCTCTAGTGAGGGCACCATATGTAAGTTTGTCTTGTAGCTGTATGTAATGTAATGTACCACCAGTAATGTTGTAAGAAGCCAGAGTAGAGTATGCAATTTGAATTGTAGAGGAGTACTGTAAAGCCAAGGAGTTGAACCTTGTAGTTGTATGTTAATGACATCTTTTACCTAATTTAATTTCATTTTAATAAACCATTTCTTGGAGTATATTAGGGGTATCTTTTTCACTCAGTATCCACCTTTATTTTGCCCGATGACTTGATAACAGAATTACAGTCCCCACGTGCCCTAACCTTCGAGCCATGCTGCCAAAGGTCTGAGGTGATGAAGTAACCATAATGAAATATTTAGACAGAACAAATGAAGGAACTAAGACAAAAAGAGAAGTATGAAATAATAATATAAGGGAGAAGAAGAAAATCCCCGCCCTTATATCTGTACCTGTCAAGTCTGGTCTTGAAAGAGCTCACACTCGGTGCCATCACAATGCTCTCTGGCAAATTGTTCCAAGAGTTCACAATTTTCTGGACTTGTGGCTTCTTCAACCTTGAGCTGTGACCCCTTATGGGGTGGGCGTCCGCCAGCTCCAGGTATGGACACTTTACTTAGTACAGTAGACCCTTGCCATTCACAGTAAGCAGATGGCGGCTATGGTGGCTAGCTTGCAAGCCTTTTCCCGCAGCACAACGCGTCACCCCACACAGCATCTCGTGTTGTACTCTCAAAACTTCAGTGTTTCTGTGTGAAAAGGCCTCTAAAAAGACTGCCTAGTGTCAGTGCTAATGATGCCATTGGAGTAAAACGTAAAAGGCAAAACTCAGTGATGACCCTGACAAAGAAAATTTTATTTTTTTATATGTTAAAAGATGGGATGAGTGCTGTTGCAGCTGGTCAGTTGTTTGGTACAGGTATACAGTAGTGCACTAACACATAAAAGAGTTCGAGCCCCATCCCAGATACATGTAGGAAGGAAGTTATCCAGTGTAACCCAACCAAACATCACAGGTTTCCTAGTCCTCGGTTTCCTCCTGTACTAACATTGGATAGTCCAACCACCCAAATGGCTAGTAAGCTGGTAAGAGGCTAGAATTATTAAAAAAAATAAAATAAAAAATATGAAAATTTGGTGAAATTCCATAAAGTCTTTCTAGTGCTAATGGTATCCTCCACCTTTACCCTTCAATGTCATTTCATCATAATAATAATAATAATAATAATAATAATAATAATAATAATAGTAATAATAATAATAATAATAATAATAATAATAATAATAATAATAATAATATTATTATTATTAATAATAATATTCTAAAGATACAGAAGAAAAAAATTAAAAAAAAGCTATTTTACCCCTGACTAATACAAACCACTCCAGGTATATACTGTAATACTTTAAAAACTCACCATCTGGTAGGTTGTATCAAAGCAGTTAGCAGTTATATCACGCACACTAAAATCCTCATGGAAGGCATTTTCAGTTGACACTACTGGTGCATATGTAGCCTGAGGGAACATCATTATAATTATCATCAAAACTTAGTTAGGGTTTCATAAATTCATAAAATTATAAAAAGAAAGGAGATATAGTCAATAAAATCTGCATCGTTATTCCATTTCTAACTTATTTATACAGTATTACCCCGCTTTACGCGGTTTCACTTTCCGCGATTTCTCATTTACGCGGTGCCTCGCCAGAACCGAACTTTCACTTTCCGCGGTGCATCTACTCATATACGCGGGAAGCGGCGCGGGCAGGATGCGCACAAGGTCGCCCAGTCATCAAAACATTACCGAGTTCTTCACCCGCCACCCACCACAGCCGGCCTAAGTCAGTGATAGTGAGGATATGGACTTATATGGACTTTGAGGGGTTTGACAAAGAGGCCCTGCAAGCCTATGTGGTGGATAGTGATACAATTGATACAAGTGATACAGGTGAGGGCCAATAATCTGCCCTCTGCCTCGGAATCAACCCCCCCTCCCCGTGTGCCTAGCCATCTTTTCTACTAATGTAAGTGTTAAAAAAACTAATATTATTGATATTTCTCTTAATTATTAATTGTGTGTGCATACCATCATAAAGTTAAGATAATATTTTTACTAAAACATAGTTGTGTGTCGTCAAAAAGTGGAGTTTGGTGGTCGGGCCAGTCTCTATTGGAATTAATCCCATATGTTCTGTTGTTCACTTTACGCGGTTTTCACTTTACGCGATACCCTGTGGGTTCAATTGACCGCGTAAATCGGGGTACTACTATGAAATTTGAATAAATACATAAACTTTATACTACATTAAAAAAGGATCCCTTAGGACCTTTACTGCTCCTTAGACACTTCTTTTACTGCCCCTCAAACACACTTCTACTGTCCTTTTTATTTTTTTCCACAAGTTTACTCTATGGGTGTTCGCATGGGCTACTGTTTAACCATCAAAGTCTCCCAAGATCTTTCATTAAAAAATAAATAAATAAACTCATAATAAGCATACCAGTGGGAAGTGTATCCTGGGGTAAGGCACAAGATTGGTCTGAAACTCTGTCAGGTCAACATTCAATGCTCCATCGAACCTGAGTGAGGCTGTGATGCTGCAATACAAGACCAGAAACTATTAAATGATAGTTGTGGATGGGGTAGTGTGTGTGTGTGTGTCCCTATTGCCTGTGGGTGGAGGGGAGTGTGTGTCTTCTTCTAGATCCCGTGGGTGGAGGGGAGTGGGTGTCTTCCTCTAGTTCCTGTGGGTGGAGGGGAGTGTGTGTCTTCTTCTAGTTCCCGTGGGTGGAGGGGAGTGTGTGTCTTCTTCTAGTTCCCGTGGGTGGAGGGGAGTGTGTGTCTTCCTCTAGTTCCTGTGGGTGGTGGGGAGTGTGTGTCTTCCTTTAGTTCCTGTGGGTGGAGGGGAGTGTGTGTCTTCCTCTAGTTCCTGTGGGTGGAGGGGAGAAGCGAGAGTTTCAGAAATAAAATCTTGTATATAATCACAACTCAGGCCATAATGACTCCCCATTGCAGAGGAAACTAAAATAAGGTAGATGGATTAAACTTTTAAACTTGATGTGCTTAGCTTTAGTATTTAATTGGTCGAACTGTTATTTGTATACATTAAAAAATGCACGATACAACAGCCACATTCCCAAACAAGTGCATGAAATTTATTAAGAGTATCAACAAGACAAGGACAGAAATTTTTATCATGAAACAACACAATCATCTGACTGTGGTGATCTAACCTTCCCACGATTGTATAGATGTGTTGATCTGACCTTCCCATGATTGTATTGACTGTGTTGATCTGACCTTCCCATAACTGTAAACTGTGTGATGATCTGACCTCCCCATGACTGTATTGACTGTGTTGATCTGACCTTCCCATAACTGTAAACTGTGTGATGATCTGACCTCCCCATGACAGTATAGACTGTGTTGAACTGACCTTCCCATGACTGTAAATTGTGTGACGAGCTGATCTCCCCATGACTGTAAACTGTGTGTTGATCTGACCTTCCCATGACTGTCAACTGTGCGATGATCTGACCTTCACATGACTATAGCCTGAGTGGATGGTACAAAGCTTGTTGCCATACCTGGAGACCACCTGCCCGATCATACGGTTGAGGTTAGTGTATGTGGGTCGGGAGATGTCGAGCCTCTTCTTACAGAGGTCATAGATGGCTTCATTATCCACCATAAATGTCACGTCCGCATGTTCCAGTGTTGTGTGTGTGAAGAGGATGGAGTTGTATGGTTCAACCACAGCTGTTGAGACCTGCCAACATATCAGGATACTACAGTATGTAATTGTGTTTATTCCCAGCTTTTGTCAATGTTTAATGCTTTTGTAAACCAACTTACTGTATAAAGTATACTGTACAGTTACTTATCAAGTTCATTATTAAACTTAGCACTAATTTCTGAATAACATACAGCATGGTCACCAAAGATTACTTACAGATTTTACCGAGAACATTACTGTATTACTAAGTTTTAGCAAAATCAAACTTAGAGAATAAAAGACTTTTGGTCCACATAAGATTAAGGTCTACAAGGAGACCTTCAAACTCTACCACATGGACAAATGAGACTGTACATATTCTCATATATTCTCATAAAACTATACTGAATTGAGAGAGTCATATATATTACAGTATGTGGACCTGGTGCTTGATACAGAGCATAGTGACAGCATTACAGTACATAGGAGATAATTATGAAGTAAACACACCTGTGGGGCAGGATATATGGAGAAGCAGAGCTTGGACTTTTTACCATAGTCAATGGACAGGTGCTCCATCAGAAGAGAGCCGAAACCTGATCCGGTGCCTCCACCAAAGGAGTGGAAGACAAGGAAGCCCTGAAGCCCTGAGCACTGCTCCGTTTGTTTTCTAACACATTCCCGAATAACATCCATCTGTTCCCTACCTGGTGGGGAAATAAGGATCCACAGTTCTAAATAACTTAAGATATTTAATGAATATTGAACCACATGTACTATACAACCACTGAACTGAATGGTACTGTACATAATGGTGTTCATAAACAATTCATCATCTAGTAATAATTCATAAATCACACAATGCTTTATGTAACAGCTAGTAGAATACAAATGCAAATGTGGCTGAACTTAAATTACACTGACCTATTTGATATTGTATTAGGAAAGTTTCACCAAAGAATTCAATACACCAATTCACCGAGGAAGAAACCAGTAACAAAGTAAAATGTATCTGATCTTGTTGTCGTTCTCCCCAGGGGCATGTTGAACGTAAGTGGTGGGCCACTTTTATTGTGGGCCCCCATGTGTTCTTGTCTTAAATAATGCAGAAAGAAAACTTTACTAACTAGACATTATAAAGCCTTAACATAATAACACAAGACACCATGGACCCCACATGACTGCTGGACCAGACTTTCGTCTTGAAGAACGTTAAATAAAGATCTCCGAGACGACCTATATTGTCCTCGGGTAATTGTGCACACGTGTGGTAATTTATGAAACATTGTACATTTTATTGCAAACTATATTCCTAAGGTGTTTATACCATTAGAGTGATTCAATAACAACCAGTACAATGTTCAGACTTAACAGATAACAAGCCCAATAACCTCGTATAGTTTTCCTCTAAGAAACCATGCCACACTGTAAAATTAAGTAAGGTTGTTACTTATCTTCTTTGCCACAAGTCTTTTACCCAGGCGATTGAGCGGTCAGTCTGTTTTCTGTTGCTTGAACTAAAAATTACCCCAAAAATATATTTGTAAAAACAATCTCATCACCAACTGCAAAGAAATACATCAAGACTGGATGTGGCACCAACAAATAACTATTTCATTCATAGAAACACAGCTTCAGTTTTTTATAGGCCTGGAACTTTACACTGTTGTTCACATCTTACAGATATTGACCTAATTAAGTAAAGATCTGCTAGTACGACCTGGTAATAATTAACAATGTGCAGGAAATGCATTTCATATACATCTGCAATTCCTTTTATAAAACAGAAACCATATTCAAAGGGTATGTATAGTCTGACTTGAACAGAGCACATTCGCATAAATACCCATGAACTGTATAGAGGGCTGAACACAAACAACCCAAAAGAAGACAAAAGTCACCCTCGCTCTCTCCCTTAACCATCTCAGATTTCGGATACACACTGCAAACCATGAGACCTTCAGCGAACACTGGAAGAATTTCAAACACACTATGCCACTATGACACAGTAATCCGACTTGACAACCACTCTTACAAAGAGTATCAACCCAGGACTCGGTCTAACATATTGTGTGGATACATCGTAGGTAGGTACCACTGACTGGGCCTGGGAGTACCTTACCTGGACAACCCTGAGCCTGGCCACACTACATGTAAACTTCGTGGCACTTGACATTATAAGGGACCTACCACAGCCTAGCCTTAAACTGATGAACCTGTCCAGGAAATCCTCCCTAAGTACAGGTACACCTTTCTGCCCTTCACTACATGTAACTTGATGACATAACCAATGACCCCTCAAACACTCTCGCCCATTCTTCATCAAAGAAGTCAAGATTGAAGTCTGCGGTAATGCTTTTGCGCCTCACATTGTACAGGATATAAACTACTATAGTTCCCGAGCCTGTGTGAAGGCAAGGATTCTATAGTATTGTATTGGAATCCTTGGTGAGGGTAAACAGAATCTGAGTAACCCACTACTTCTTCTGTCAAGGTCACCAGACTAACCTAATTTTTGTCATGTGGGGGTTGTTACAGAGCTTTGCCTCCGCTCTCGTTAAGCAACATGTAGTAACCAAACCTTCTCACATGGGTGCTACTGTCCACGACAAATCACAATAAAATAGTTACCAACGGTGTAGTGGCCACGGGCGTAGTTGTTGGCAGCATCCTCCTTGCCAGTGCGGAGGGTGTCAGGGGCGAAGAGTGACCGGTAGGTACCCGTCCTGATCTCATCTGTTGAAGGCACACACAGCTCATGAATACTTACATCACAACAGCAATAGTGTCCTCACTTGTTGATTTTCGAGGTCTACCACAATGTGCTGGAAGACCTTGCACATCAACAAGCAAAGTAAATGTTGCTGTTGTAATAAAAGTATTCACGAGGACTCCACACAGAACTGTAAGGGAGTGCGCATGCATTTTTTAGACACTATATACAATGAGGAGAGAAATAGTTTAGGACAAGATACATTCGCAATCAAGAAATAGTTTAGGACAAGATACATTCGCAATCAAGAAATAAGTCAGCACAAGGCATACTCAGATATATATATATATATATATATATATATATATATATATATATATATATATATATATATATATATATATATATATATATATATATATATATATATTTATATATATAATGTAAATCCACAATGAAAACGTGGATAAGATAAATCTTGATAAAATCACACGGGAAAATGGAAACAACGGAGTACCTTAGCTTTCGTCTTTATTCAAGACATCTTCAGATGTCTTGAATAAAGACGAAAGCTAAGGTACTCCGTTGTTTCCATTCTCCCGTGTGATTTTATCAAGATATATATATATATATATACAGGTAGTCGTCGACTTACGACCTAGATTGGTTACGGCCGACCGGTCGTAAGTTGATCTGGTCGTAAGTCGGCCTATGTTATAATTACCTTACGTATATTATACTGTAATGTGTAATGATAATATAATCATCTTTAAGTCATATTTTATCAACATTTTCTTTGTTCATTATTGTTACGGTCGTCAGGTTTAAGTAAATCACTGCATACTACAGTACAATTGGTTTATTATTTACACTGGGGCTGGGGCCAAAACTGTCGTACCGCCGGTCGTAAAGTCGAACAGACGTAAGTCGCATAGGTCGTAAGTCGACGACTACCTGTATATATATATATATATATATATATATATATATATATATATATATATATATATATATATATATATATATTATATATATATATATATATATATATATATATATATATATATATATATATATATATATATATATATATTATATATATTATATATATATATATATATATATATATATATATATATATATATATATATATATATATATATATATATATATATATGCTGATAACCACCAGGAAAGAAGAAAACACGAAGTTCCCAAGCGCTTTCGTGTAATTCACATCTTCAGGGGTGAGTACAGACTAGATGTAACGTCACTTTTTACAAAGGTCCCAGTTGATGATTTACTAGAGTTCCTCATAGATTCCCTGGATAACATTTCACTGCCCGTCTCGAAAGATGACTTCATCGAACTCATCAAACTATGTATTAAGGATTGCAAATTCGAATTCAATGGGGAATATTATGCTCAAAAATTTGGTATGGCAATGGGTAATCCACTCTCACCTGTATTAAGCAACCTATATATGGAATTCTTTGAAAAGAAACTATTAAGTAATATTTTACCACCCTCAGCAGTCTGGTTTAGATATGTTGATGATGTATTATGTCTCTGGCCATGTAATGAGGACCTAAAAGTTTTCCTACCACAACTTAACAACTTAGCCCCCTCGATCAAATTCACTGTGGAATTAGAGCAAGACTGTAAATTGCCATTCCTAGACTGTCTGATACACAGAATAGGTAACACTTTTAAGTTCAGTATTTATAGAAAACCAACCAATGTGTGTTCATACATTCATTATTATTCTGCCCACCATAATAAAGTCAAACAGTCAGTATTTACAACAATGTTTTTACGTGCCTTGAGAATTTGCAGTCCGGAATTCATCGATGAGGAATACAAATATATATATAATATTGGCTCAAACCTTAAATACCCTAGATCTTTCATAGATAAATGCTTAAACATTACTAAGAAAACTTTTTATAGAACTGATCCCAAGCCCACCCATGACCATAAGAATATCTTAATATTACCATTTCACAAAAATTTCTCACACATTCCGGCACAGCTAAAATCTTGGAACGTCAATGTGGCATTTAAAAACTCATGCACTGTTAAACAAATGTTAATCAAGAACTCCCCCAACAACACAATTGGTTGCATTTATAAAGTTCCTTGCAAGGAATGTAATATGTTTTACTTAGGCCAGACAGGTAAAGATCGTGTAACTAGAATTAAACAACACAAATACAGTGTCAGGACAGGCCAGGAATCCAATGCTCTGTTTGTTCATTTGAGGGATAACGAGCATTGCATTGACTGGGATAATGCCTCCTCAATATTACCATGTAATTCAATTGATAGTAGGAACATCATAGAATCTAGTCTTATTAAACATACCGAAGCATTCAACATGAATTTGAGTAACGGTATGTACAAGCTGGACAACTTTGTAATTAAGAAGATTTGTGATCAGGTGAGAGGGCAGGTCACTGTCCCATCTGACCCAACCACCAACCGTTGTGTGCCATTTAAAGATTAGTAGGGTCATTACCTGACCATTGTGGACCTGGTCTCACCCTCCTCTGTATATATTCATCTTGTTCTGCATTACTCTATCTAGTCTGTACTCACCCCTGAAGATGTGAATTACACGAAAGCGCTTGGGAACTTCGTGTTTTCTTCTTTCCTGGTGGTTATCAGCATATACCTAGATCACGCGCACCTACAGTGATTTACTTGCATATATATATATATATTTTTTTTTTTTTTTTTTTTTTTTTTATAGATAACTTTTTGTAAGGGACAACTAGGAACTCATGGAGACTAGAAAGTGCTAGCTTATTTCACCTACCCGGTAATGATTAAACACCTTAATACTAAATGGGAAGTTAGGTTAGGTTGTGTTGGGTTGGCTTAGGTTATGTTCGATAAGATTAGATTAAGTTTGGTATGGTGTGGTTAGATTATATTTGGATAGGTTAGATTAGGTTTGGTTTGGTTAGGTTAGGTTAGCATCACAGTGGTTAATCATCAGGTGAAATGAGTGGGGGTTCCTAATCTTCAAGAGCTTCGACGACTCACTCAAGGAGAAATCACACTAGCATTTCAATTGTCAACTTTTTCATAACTGTCAGGAATGGACTACTGCAGGAGTCTACAGTAAACGTAGGCTTGCAGTTAGCCTAGCCAATCAACACAAACTATACTATCTGGCCAGGTGGTAAAATTCACTTGCTGATAAATCCCTAGTTAGAGTACAGTATTAGGTTAAACTATGTTAGATTCAATCAGTTTAGGTTGTTTGGTTAGGTTGGTTTAAATTATACTAATCTAGGTTATATGAAGTTAGATTCAGTCAGGTTATGCTAGGCTATGTTAAGTTAGGTTAGGCTAGATTAGGCTATGCTAGGTTAGATTATGTTTTTAGATTGTTAGGTTAGGCTATGTTAGGTTTTTAGCTAGGCTAGACTACGTTAGGTAAAGCTAGATTAAATTAGGTTAGGTTAGACTATGTTAGGTTAGGTTAGACTATGTTAGGTTAAGCTAGGCTAGGATATGTGGTTTCAGTTAAGTAAGGCTAGATCCAGTGAGGTATGCTGGCCAAGGATATAAACACAGCCCTATACATGTGAAGGTGAAGTGTTCTGGGAATAATGTATTGTTAGTCTTCCCTACCAACACTTTGATCAATGTTCCCTAGGTGAAGCGTGACCCCCCCCCCCCCCCCACCACCACACACACTAACCACGAACAGTAGATCAAGTAATTATAAATCAAGCTGTACAAGCCAATATCCGAGGTTAGCCGACATCTAACTACTCTAATATCAATCACCACCACCATCACTAGAAACTGCTACTACTAGTACCTGTTACAGCCATTGCCACTAATAGTTGATGCAGTTTATCATCATGAACACTAGTAGCTGCTACTAGCAGTAACTAGTGTTAATAATGATACAGCATCAGCTATTAGTAGTGGGGTCTGCCCATATCGTCACCAACCCGTTTCGTCACCACTATTTTTAACCTGTTTCGTAACCACTGCTTTACCCGTTTCGTCACTGTGTTTCTTCCCATCAATATACACACGAAAATAACTGTTGCTTGGGATAGAAAATAGTAAAAAAAAAAAAAAAAAAAAACACCAAGACAATTTATTAAAGACGAATATAAATAAAAAAAAACATTGTTAATACGCCTGCAACCACGCACTGCTCGGTGCTTTATACGCTGGAGCCAAATCACCTTCATTTGCTTTGTATTTTGTTTATTTACCAAGGTTGAATCGTTTTCCTTATTAAACAATTAATGTTCATGTTTAGTAATAACACACCAATTCTTAAATTGTTCTGTATTTTGTTTATTTACCAATGTTTTAATCGTTTTCTTTATTAAATAATTAATATTCATGTATAATAACAACACAATACTTCTCGAGTCGTCTGTATACATGTGTAATTTTTATTCGTGTAAAATAATAATTTACAATTTGTCACTAATACCAGCGACTGTTAGTGGTGACGAAACGGATGTGATATTAGTGACGAAACGGATTTGATATTGGTAACGAAATGGGTTTTGGTGACGAACCGGGTCGGTGATGAAGTGGATTAGTGATGATATGGGATGTATCCTTAGTGGTAATGGCTGTAACAGATACTAGTAGTACTAACACTACAGGTATTTACAGTATATGCTTCCACCATCACTGCCAACAACTCCCGTGGCTAGCTACCACCCTGAGTAATCCAGAGTCTTGACAGTTCTGATTGGTATGATCTGGAGGAGTGTTGGGCCTCACAACTTGTGAGTCTGGGAGGGTGGGGGGGGGGGGGGGGGGTTCAGGGTTGTAGTGGATTTCTCCCCTACAAACGCTGAGTAGCCGACCCCACCAATTCCCCAGTGTATGCCTCGTGGTCTGGGTCAACCAGCGCCGCCATACATCACGGAGCGGGGGTCAACTACTAAGCCACGCCTACCCCCCCGCTATTTAAGACCTGACCTCGTGGTGACCTGTCTCTTTCTACCATACACCAACCAGCCAGCAACACCTCCTCCTCCGCCTGCCTGGTGGTCCTCGCTCCCGCCGGCGAGCATGGCGACCCACAAGCTGTCCTCCTCTGAGCACCCTCACCAACCAGCTCTCTCTAAATCACGCTTGTAACCATGCTGCCTTCCCAGCACCAAGCTGCACTGTACATCCAATACAACATGTAAACAGAGAGCACATCGTGAGTTTCCTTTCTCCACCCCATCCTGAGTGTGAACTAAACATCACGTACCCCACAGGGTTATGTTACGTAATATTTTAGGGGGTGGGGGAATTTGGGTAGAAAAAAGCGTTACGTAATTTTAGAATGGCTCCTGACACATAACCGCCAATAAAATAAACATTGTAAATTAGAAATGAGATAATAAGTGAGTGGAGCCAGCTGGAGTAGGACCACCACTTGATAAGCCATAATAGACGGTCACAAGTCACGACAAAATTCCCAACAAAATAATAAAGAAAATTCTATCAGATCAAGTTTCTCTTTAAGTTCTGCTACCCTGGTGATCAAGGTTAGATTATGCTAGTCTACCTCGGATAAGTACGTTAGGTGAGATTTTAGCCTAAATGTTTTATAATAAACAAAATATCAAGTGACAGCAAGATTATACCGAGACAAATAAACGGCCTGTACATTGCAGGAATAAGCACACCATCACAGCCCTCCACAACTCACACCAATCAATACACGATACAATATGACCTCATAAAACGTCCCGATATTGCCCACGGAGGACATTTATTTATTGCCCAGGGTAAACCCAACCCTCGGACAAAATTCGTACCCGAAAAATTTGCCGATGGCATAAATCCCACCTGAAAATTTTTTCCATTGTTTAAAATTTCATCATGAATATTATCAAATTTGACTAATTCCCAGCAATTCCAGTCCCTTTAGTCCTGGAGCATTATTAGGTTAATTAACAAACGAGATAGATTGTGAAATATTGGCTGCAAAATAGATCACAAGGTAGAAAGTGAATAATGAAAATCGCAGAATATGTGAGAAAAATGGTTGAGTAAAAAAAATATATAACCAATTAAAATGCTATATTTAAACAAAATCCGCCAATAATAAATAGATTAGATTACAAGTATTAAGTAGGTAGTAGGTAGATAGGCAGCTACCAAACATGGAGGTACTACCGTAGTACCGCCTGGGAAGATATTGGAAGCATAATGTGTTGTCTAATGGTGGACCCTGCTGCCAAAGGGCATCACGAAAATTGTGACCAAGTCCCAGGTTGCTGATCTGACTTTTTGCCTCATTTGCACACAATTGCAAGGTCTCAATTGTCTCTCCTAACATTGACAATACAACATACATATATATTGTTTCTCACTCTTGATCTTTTTTTTATATTATTTCCTTATGGTTCTTTATTATTATTATTGCAGTTATTATTATTATTATTGAATATCATTATTATTTTATTATTTTTATTTTTGTATTTTTTTAATTTTACTTATCTGAATTATTATTATTATTATTATTATTATTACATTTTCGCCCCCCAGGCCCCGATGTGGGTCAGTGACCTGTGCCCGGGTGGGCTAATCCCCGTAAAAAAAAAATAGTGAAAGACTCGTTGTAAAATCCTTAACGCAACGTGGAATTCACGTCAAGCAGTATATCCTAGTCATTTGCTCAAACTTCATCCTTACGCCAATGGTATAAAAATAGTCAACACCACTTGGTGATTTACACCACATCTCTACACTGCTGTTCATCGTCTTTTATTTAACGTAAGACTTTGATTTCAACTTTAGACAAATTACCCTTCATGTGACCATTAATTCTGAGCAGACCAAATTGCCACGTTCATTTATTACAGCCAGACACTATTGAATTATTTTCTATTACACAATACCTCAGGGATTTTTAAAAGGAGAAGACTTAGAAATTTTTTAATTAAAAACTAAAAATACTTAAAATTTTAAACCCTAGTATAATAATTATTTTAAATATCTATTTTTGTTGGTGATTGATGCTGTGTAACAAGTATTGCGCCGTTAAAATAATTAACTTGAATTAATTAACTTTATTACAAAACATAATTCAGTAATCAACTTGTATAACTTAAGTTATTTATTTATATATATATATATATATATATATATATATATATATATATATATATATATATATATATATATATATATATCTTTGGAACATCACTTAAGTTATAAAAGTTGATTACAAACTAATTATGATAAACACTGTGATAAGGAACGAATATTTCTGGCCACAACAATGACCTACTTAAGTAACGAAATTATCCTCGGTAAATTATAGGTGATGGGGTCAACTTCATGCCCAGGACGTGTTGATTGAAGGGCTTGGAGAGCGGATACAGCATATCAAACCTGACGTCCTGTATTTTAACAGGGTATTGGACTAAACTTGAGGAAACTTAAGGCGACGGGATTTCAGTTCCTTATCTTACTAATAAGAGTATGTAGAGTTAAAAACAGTATGGTGGGATTGTCTAGGCACATTAAAGAACAATCTGACCCTAGCTTTTTTTTTTGTTTCTTCAACTTAAGTTAGACATCAAGTTCAAAACTTTGTCCTCAATAAGCTGAAGGCTAATCTTCTGGTGATCTAGTTTTACTGTTATTTTTGCTCCAAATTTAATTTTACAGGCGAGAATATTACACCCAGTCAATCAGTCACATCTATGCGACAGCTCGCCCTGAGGTTTGATTTAATGTACTCGTGGTTGTTGTTATAATGATATTACTGCTCTTCAACAACTATGGCGTTTAAACGAGTAACAAGGTAAGGAATTACAATATTGCATCAACAATTAAAAAAGTATGAGATATAGAATTCTCGATAAATTATACAGTATACTCGTGGTTCACCTGACAGTCTTTAAGCATCGTTCAGTCTTAGTTTATACATTAAACAGCATTTTACAAATTAAGAATTACATCTTTTCTGGTTTTGAGAATTTGTTACCGATTCACTTCACATTTTTTTTCTTGCCAATTTAGTTGTTTGTCTGGTTGTTGTTAATCGGAAACTTTAGGACTGTAAATTCTCGATGAAAACTTTCCAATACAAATACGGTGATTGTGGATTTGAATAGAAGTACAGTACAACTTTATTGAAGCCAGTAGCGAATATGCCCCACCCCCCCCCCCCCCGCCCCCATTGCTCGCAAAAAAAAAGCAACAAAACATAAGTGGATGGAAATCAAATGATGTCCTTTTTTTCAAGTCTGGGCTCCCTTCTCCAGACACTACGTACAACACCGGCACTAGCCCTAACTCAGGTAAAGCGATTAAAGATCAAAACTAAACATTTCATGAGTTAAAAAGCGAATTGTTCATTAAATCAGTGGTGACATTTTGTTGTGACAAATTGTGCGTTTGGTCTACTTTATTTCCCGTTAGAACTGTCTCTGACGGAATGTTTATATTTTGCAGTAAGAGTATCTGGAGCCACTTGAATCGTGTGATCCTGTTCATGCAATCAGTGGTGACAATATCCTCGCACCATCAACAACTTCACTTGATATTTGTGTTATTGATCTCCACGCTGACATTCCGCGCCCAGCTACTACGAACCCCACGCCATGTTCTGTAGAACCTAGTCTGACTCACCCGCTAGTTCTAGGAACGGTTTTAGTAGAGGGGTCAGTGTTTTAGGCAAATTGGGCAGTTACGGAGTTTGGTACCTATTATGGGGTTTCTAACATAGCCTGGACTAGGTTGGAAGGTTTAGACCTGGGGTGAAGGTTCCTAGGTTTAGGTTTAAATCAGAGAGCAGCAGAGGCAGCATGTGAATGAGCAGACGTCAACGGGCACACAATGATTGTTGGAGAAGGCGTTGAAGCTGGCATGAGTACAGTAAACCATACTTGGATCCTTGTTTTGGAAGAGCAACTTGTACAACGTTAAGAATTGATGATCTGCAACTAACGATGGGAAAATGTGTTTAAGCATTTGCTCCTGTTTCTGGTCAATATATATAATGTATATACTGTATAATACATCATTAATAACAATAAAAATATTCACCTTGTAAGAGGATATATTAAGGTGAAAGCAATGAGCTGTAACTCCATCCCACTGGATAGAACTTCATTGTTATTTGTTATTAAATTATAGAACCACATCATGTATGAAATACACCTCACTCCCTCACCACCGACTAGTGTACATCAACAAAGATCTCCCCAGCCTTCCTGACCACTATAACGTGCTTCTAACCCAAGACTACATTAGGTTGGTTCAGGCTAAGCCGAATTACCTGAAGGTGAGGATCACGATGGTTAATCTTAAGGTGAAATAAGCTGGAGGGGAGGAGCTAATCTTCAAGTGATCCACTATGCCTCTTCTACCTCAAGGGCAATTTATGGGGTAGATTATGGGGATCCCCGCGCCGACTGTTAGCAATATATCTATCTACTCAGCCACGAACTTCTGTAATTTCACTAGCAATTAAGCACTTTTCTACTTGGAAATAACTACTGATTTATCGCTGTGATGAATGATGAGTTTTAGTTCTTAATTTTTGTAAAGTGGATTTTGCATGTGATTAATAATTATATCAATTACTGTTTAAGAGTCTTTGTATATGTAGGGTCAATCCGTGTCAAATTAACCAGGCCAAAACATCAACCGTCATGAAATTGGCTAATATTTGGAATATAAATAGAACTTTTTAAGCTGATTTCAGAAAGGTTTTACTTTTTAAAATCGGATTTACCGTTGCAGAGTTATGGCGATTTGAAATTTGATCATTTCATGCTCGCTCAAGCGGAACGGTGACTGATTTTAAATCAACCCGAATTCAGATGCTTATTAAATGCCAACGAGTGTAGATATAAACTTAAAACTTATCAAATATAAAAGCTTACATCATACAGTTTAATATGCAATGGAAAAAATGTGGTTGCTATGGGTGGTGTGTGGTTGCTAGGGGTTTAAAGTACAACACATTTCATGTTCGGTCAACCGTAACGTGCTACGGAAATGACCATAACTTTCGCAGAACCATATGGATTTTTAATTTTAATGGCTCAAATGAAAGATCTAGTGTTCAGCTACAACTTCAACATAAAGACCTTCTGCCCTTTTGGGTTTTTCTTGACAAAAATGAGGCTCAAAGTAAATGTCGATTTATCTCAATATTTTTCACTATTACTGTAGTAGGCAATTTAATACATATAATATGTCTTCACTTTTCAATGTTTTTTTTAAATATGTTGTCTTGTCTTATCCATAATTATAAATATAATATCATTGATTGATCATGTCTCATAATAATTTCCACAGTAGAAAGTTAATATCTAAATTCTATCTTAGTTCAAAGATATGATCAATAATTGACCATTGAACAAAAAAATTTAAAACAATAAGCAAGGCTAACTTTGTGAAACTGCTTTTTGAAAACATAGCATTAGTGAGTGATTGCCTTGCAGTCCTAACAAAATTTTATTTTAATTCTGCATAGCATAGCAAATTATTTTAAACACATTTTGTTTTCAATAAGAATCCGTACTCGATATAGTTTTTGTTGTGTATATTTAGGTATCTCAATAAAATATAATATATATCTAAAAATACAACAACATTTTAGTTCATGATGGCTGTTATATTTATTATTTATTTTCTATTAGATTTCATAATTTGAATGAATAGGTTGTGGAAGACAAGTTACAGATGAAAATGCTTGATAATTACATCAAGATTATCAAGCATTTATCTCGAGGTAGATTGGACTTCTTAGCCCAGTGAATTTATTTTTGATATTAAATAATGTGCCATATACAATATGGTTTTACCCCAATGGTGTCGAAGAAACACAAACAGCATTGCCTTTAAAATAATTTACTATGCAATGCAAATGCATTATTAAAATAAAAGCTTTTTTATAATTTGATCTTATTGTTTTCCAAGAGCAGTTTATAAAGTCAGCCTCGTTATTTTAAATCGTTTTTTGTTTGGTCAATAATCAATCACCAGACCATATTTTTGAATTAGAAATGCCATTATGATCTACAGATTTTTAATTTCAGCTGTGTGCATTATTAAATATTATATGTGAAAATAACTGAAACATGATTATCATGAATATAATATAAATTTAATAATGTATTTTAATAAACATTGTAGACATATATTTGTAATAATTATGTTAACTATCAAAAATATTGAGATAAACAGACAGTTACTTTGAGCCTCATTTTTGTCAAGAAAAACCCAAAAGGGCAGAAGGTCTTTATGTTGAAGTTGTAGCTGAACACTAGATCTTTCATTTGAGCCATTAAAATTAAAAATCCATATGGTTCTGCGAAAGTTATGGTCATTTCCGTAGCACGTTACGGTTGACCGAACATGAAATGTGTTGCACTTTAAACCCCTAGCAACCACACACCACCCATAGCAACCACATTTTTTCCATTGCATATTAAACTGTATGATGTAAGCTTTTATATTTGATAAGTTTTAAGTTTATATCTACACTCGTTGGCATTTAATAAGCATCTGAATTCGGGTTGATTTAAAATCAGTCACCGTTCCGCTTGAGCGAGCATGAAATGATCAAATTTCAAATCGCCATAACTCTGCAACGGTAAATCCGATTTTAAAAAGTAAAACCTTTCTGAAATCAGCTTAAAAAGTTCTATATATATTCAAAATATTAGCCAATTTCATGACGGTTGATGTTTTTTTTTATTTATTTTGGTTAACTTGACATGGATTGACCCTGTAGCATGATCATAATAAAAAATAGACATATGAAGTCTAGGCGATTGAATCATAACGCAATAAGGTGAAATACTTAATAATGACCTTAGAATATGTCGTAATATCCAATGTATATGGCCTCAAAAGTCCCTAAAATCGTTCAAATTTCTGGTTACGGTCATGTCTTATAATAAATTTTATTTCAAATATTTTTAAAATGTTGTTAAATTTGTTTGAATATTGTAATTACTCACCTTGTTACGTGTTTAAAGAACTTCGCTGTTGAAACCCAGTAGTAACACAATCAACAACATGGTCTTCTCATTACCATACACAATCATCTACTCACCCACCACTGTAGGCTCGAGGTCAATGAACACCGCCCTGGGCACGTGCTTTCCCATTCTGGTCTCGTTGAAGAAGGTATTAAACGAGTCGTCCGCTATGTAGGGTTGATTTGGCTCTGTCTCATCCATTATCATGGCGCCATCAGCTTGGATGCCGTGTTCCAGGCAATACAGCTCCCAGCACGCGTTGCCCATCTGCACCCCAGCCTGACCCACGTGCATGCTGATACATTCTCGCTGTGGTCAGGGAGCAAAAACACGCTTGGTAATGATATGAGAGGGAGAGAGATGCATTATTATTGGCCCTTATCACTTATACATCTGGCCAACCTATATTTAAGGCTTCCCGAGGAGTTCGAGTAAATGATGATGTTCGGTAACTTGTTCCACTCACCCACAGTTCTATTTCCATATAAACATTTTCCTGTTTCTCACCTAATCTAAATTTGTCTAAATTAGAGCCATTGCTACGAGTTCGCTGCTTTCTTTAACCCCATCTTCCATTTATAATCTTCCACTATATCGTCTCTCAAAAGAATACAAATTCGTATTTCTTAATCTGTCTTCATGCTCAAGGTTTCTAGTGTCCGGGATTAGCCTTGCCAGCCTCCTCTGAATGTTTTCTAGAGAATCGATATCCATTCTCTAATACAGTGTCCAAATGTAAACCGCATAATCCAAATGAAGTCTTATTAACGTGAGATTTAGTTTATAACTCGTTTGTCCTGTTATTAACACCCCTTGATATAAACACTAATACTTTGTTAGCCTTGTTTTGAACATAAGCGCATACTGTCTTAGTTTTAGGGTCTTATATTTTTAATTACCTGATTCACTCACAATCGGATTTCTACATTATCTGCGTTGTTCGGGTGACAGCAGGTTCCCGTTTCCATTCCCGAGTCTTAGAACTTTACATTTTTACACATTAAACTGTACTCCCATTTTTCAGTCTATAGTATATTTTTTTTAGGTCTTCCTGTAAATGTTCGGAGTCCTCTTCAGATTTCATTTCATGCCTATTCTTGAATCATCTGCAAATTTACTTGTGCTGCAATCAACACCTGTATATAATAAATAGAACGTTTTAAGTACTGACCTTGAGGTACGCCATTAGCGACGTTACCCCCAAATAAATTTTTTACCATTAATGCTGACTGTTTCCTGCCCGTTATCCATGTCATAATCCAATTTAGAATAACCCCCCCCCCCCAATACCACGTGCCTAAACTTTGAACGCTGGTATTATCGATGAGAGAGAGAGAGAGAGAGAGAGAGAGAGAGAGAGAGAGAGAGAGAGAGAGAGTGTGCAGCAGTAAAGGGCACAGTGACCCAGTAGCTTATAAGATATTTATTGTACCACAAGTGTCCGGCTTCCATGACTACCACCTATTTAGGGGAGAGAGAGAGAGAGAGAGAGAGAGAGAGAGAGAGAGAGAGAGAGAGAGAGAGAGGATTACTCGAGGTTAGGTTAGTGTTAGGTTAGGTTAGCGATAGGTATGGTGTTCTTAAACTTCAAATGATTTCTTGAATGTTACAAGGCTAATATTTATCTACAATGGTGATGAACTTGGTATGTTTCACGAAAAAAAAATCAGTTTTGTGAACTTGGGTAAAAAAAATGCATGGAAAGTTTGGTTTTAATGTATCCAACACAAAGATTTCATGATGACTAAGAGCCCCAGCTTATTTAACATGTTCAATTAACACTAAATGGAGGGTTAAATTAGGTTAGGTTAGCATTAGGGTGTTCAGGCAGCCAAGGCAGGTAAAATAAGCAGGTGGTTCCTAATTATTAAAGAGACTAATTAAAATCATAACATAAATGAAAAATGATCTTTGGTATAGAGCGTTGCTACAATTATGAAAAATATTTAGGTCAAGGGAGTAGTAGTAGCCTCGTAGTCAAGGCAGCCAGCGTAAACAAGTAGCAATACAGGGAGGTGACAGCCGCCCGCCCCCTCCACCCACCATTGAACCATTCCAGCACACATCTTCCCACCAATATAACAAAACCTCAACAATTACTTTTATGTTCCGTTAGCTTGTTAGGTTAGGTCAGCGTTATTTTGTTCACGAGGCTTCACCTGAGTTAAATGTTACCAGCGAAGGAGGGGGTGAAAAACCAGGCAATTTATTGATTAACTTTAACAAATGGCGAAGGTACACCGCCCCACACACATAGTACTCTACTGCGGTTCTTATATTCTGTTGTGGGAGTGTACACTAGCTTGGTCGGTTAACTTTATATTGTGGATTATTAAAAGACACCCCCAGCCAACTAACGTAACCTAACCCATCAAACATTTCGTAATCTAATCTAACCTACTTATCACAACCTTACCGAACTACCTAACCTAATATTAACATCACCTACCTTTACCTAGCTATCTAACCTAACATTAACCTAACCTAATCTGACTTCCTAACTTTCTTACCTCGCTTATCTACTGTAACGCTGCTTAACCTAACAGGGTATTAAGAGTATAATTTATAAAAATTGGCATATCGAGAATTTTCTTTAATGTCAAAGTTGTACTGTCAGCTAGATATTTTTATTATTGAGAAACGCGAGGATCAATTTTTTGCTTTAGGTGTCTTGAGCGGTTGCCATACTGTGAGGACCTTATTACCTAAGTAGGATGTGTTGTTTCATAACTGATCTCCGCTATTGTACACAATTCACTGCAAGATTGTGCTCTATATAGGCCGTACCCCAAGGCTCAGTACTTGGACCATTATTATTTATTATTTACATAAACGACATAGTACTGTAGTGTATATTTTTACCAATTAGAAAAATATTACTTCATATTTTTACCATTAACTATGTTCCTATTCACATTGCATTTTCAAATATACAATTAACATTATCAGACATGTACGAACACGACATATATATTGTTCTGGAGCAACACACTGAGGGTTTTTTTTATTATAGATTAGGCTACATCTTTACTGGATCACCTGCAGATTAGTCACTCCAGCCTTTTTCATCTGATCAAACACCATAACGCTACTTGTGGTGGTGGGGTTAGGATATTTAACCATCAGATGAAATAAGCATCAGATAATTGGCAGTACTATGACCTGACCTGACCTACAACACCCAAGAGGCCACAACCTCACCAACATGTGTTTCTCCCTCAGCTGAAACAATCGGGTACCAGGATACTATATAAGATGTTGACACTTTACTTTATCGTAACATGAGGTAATAACACACCTAGTTATGTTATAGATGGTGCAGCTTTAACGTTATTCTAGTGGTTATCGTTTTGTGGTGGAAAAATGGAGGCAGAGAGATGTATTCCAAGGACCCCAGCCAGTCTTAGAGAATATGAGTCCTGGGACCACATTCTCAGACTCGTATAAAACTTACCAACAACTGAGGATGAGAGAGTGTTTCTGCCTAGCTCTTAACTGACGTTGAAGTTACAATGCACTTTAACAGATAAGGTCTTTAAGCGTGTAGACTAGATTCGTAATTACCCAAATCATTAACAAGTACAAATTACTAAACAATAAACTGACGTATGATGATATTAGACAAATATGATGTCGAATCAAACACGAGACTTCACTATAAATTGATGTGATCTGATATACCCAGTTAGTAGAGAAATAAGACATTAAACAGAGGTAAGGTGGCTGCTACTATACACCCCCACCTGCGAGTCTCAATAATTCACCAGGAGACTGACTGATCGAAGGTTGTAACTACTTTATTTAGTACCAGTGCTTGTTGAGGTTTGCTTTGCTCCAGCGCTTGTTGACCTGCATAACTTACATGAACTCGCTTCGTACTCAGGTCAAACCCCTATTTTTTTTATAATCACCTGAAGATTAAGCATCCAAGGTTATTTCACCTTATGATTAAACAGCCAAACCTAGCCTAACCCCATTGGTACCATTAGGGTGTTTAATGAAATAATCTGGGATGTCTAATATTCAGGTTATCCTTTCTATTTTTTTAACCATTTTTAAAATGAGAATAAGGTATACCTTAGAGTCTAAGGCTTAGACGATTGTGAGATAGGAAGAAACTGGTTCACAAACAGGGTGGTGGACGAGTGGAACAAGCTTAGCAACTTTGTAGTAAGTGAGGGAACTCTGGAAAGTTTCAAAAGGAGGCTAGATAGATTCATGGATGATAGAGAGTGGTAGTAACTCTCGACAGGAGCTGCCATGTACAGGTCAACCGGCCTATTGCAGACTCCTCATTTTCTTATGTTCTTATAACTACCTACAGTTTTCAGTTGCGGTTGCCAATTGATAAAAACACAGGCTTAATGTTTACTTACACCTCCGCTGACCATCTTGTTAACAGTATTGTGGTTTTCTGAACTTCACCTGACACAATGATCCCAAGAAACAACCAGGTATTACTCAGGTTGAAGACCTTAAGATCAGAACTAGTTGCTGGTGCGCACGTGTTGATGGGTGAGCACGCCAGTGACTTGTGTGTTGCTCCGCCGACCCCCGCCTGGCTTCCAGCCCTCAGATACGCGCCAGCCAATCACATATCTCTCTAGGCACTTCCACCAATCAATGGCCAAAGGGCAAGACCTATAAGCGCGGCTTGTGGCGTGAAATTCTGCATTCCTTTACTAGTTTCTTCGTATTTGCAAAGCTCACTCATCTCCACTAAAATTTTGATGCTACTAGATATTTCTCTGAAACCGTCTTCGAAAATCATAATGTACTATCGACCTGAATTTAACATAATGCACAACAATACTACCATGGGAAAACTTTCAATAACTACGTTTCATAATACAGTATACATACTGTAAATTAAAAAGTGGATTATGGACGAATGTGATGCTTCGTTGGGATCACCTGAAGATTAGGTAGCCCGGCTTCTTTCACCTGATGATTAAAACAACCTAACATTATCGACGGGTGTGGGTTGGGTTAGGCTAGTGTTAGGGTGTTTAATTATCAAATGAAATAAGCTAAGATGTCTATCTTTAGGTGATCCACTTTGTCGTCATGGTAACTTGCATCATTGCGGTCATAAGCATATATTATACCTTCAAATATAGGCTACAAATATAAATATACGAAGTAAGTTTTACTTGAAATAAAATGTAGAGAGGTCGGACGCAGCGAACAGGTGAGGTACGAAGCGGGCGCCAGTGATGACGTCAGCAGAGACACCCCCCCCCCCCCCCTTGCCCGAGTCTCCTTGTTCTTGGCATGTTGACCCCAGTCTGACCCTGGCCATTTGTGTGTACACACCTGTCTGAGGCAATCAATATAATATTTTGTTACGCGAAATTAATTTATGTGACCCAGTTAATGCTCTGCTTACTAGAATAATTGAAGTAGTGATAACAATGAGAGTAAAAAAACCAGAAGTCTTTCAATCTTGAATTCATTCTAACTAGAAAACTAAATCAACATTGTCTGGAGCATTTGTTTGGGTGCATGAGACAGATACATGGAACCTACGACTATTCAAATGATGTGAATTTAAGTTCAGACTCAAGAAGTCAATCCTGGGAAAAAACGTTTCACTAATTTCTGAGAAATCCAACACAACTAATGATAATTTTGACTGCTTGTCAAGAAATGATAAAGGTACACCTTTCAATGACAAAGCTGGCAGTTAAACTCTATATAACTAATCACTTTATCAAAGACTTGGATATTGGCAATGAAGTAGAAAAAGAGTTAAGTGATGAGTTTGATGAAAACCTAGGAGAGTGTATAAACCCTGACGAAAATGACGGTAAAGCAATAGATTTAGTCATAGAAGAGGAAGTTCTTAGGTACGTTGGTGGCTCTATTGTAAGAAGGTTTTGCGTGAAATACCCTTACTTAGGCCAGAAAGTCACTGAGTGTACATCCATGACCAAAACGTGGACAGAAGAAATAAACAGAGGTGAATTGTATGTTCCTTCTGATACTATTAACCATTATGAGAGACGTATTGAAGGCTGTACATGGGGACAGTCTTATGGAGGGGAAAGACTGTTTCAAAACAAATGTGTCTGGGATAGAGAGTTGATGTACCTTCTTTGCCAAAATATCTGTGTTCTTTAGAATTCTGAAACTAAACAGTAGTATTAGGATAAATAAGAATTGCAGTAGTGAAAATATAAAATTTATGAAACTATCAAAATGATAGCGGACGGGCCAGCCATCTATAGCTCCGGTGACTTCACTGCGCAGAGGGAGCATAAACTAAACCGCTGTCCGTCCGACCTCTCTACATTGACTTTGGTCATATCTTACGCCTATAACTTTAAGTATTCTTGTTTTTCTGCCATCCTTATGACACATCTTAGTCCAAATATAAATTAGCGGGATTTTGAAACCAGTCAGTTTGAAACATTATAATAACATTGGTTCATACTACTGGGTCATGATGTACATTAATGAAGGGAACAGTACGACCTTTAGCCAAGAAATCGATTGTTTCTGTATCATGCAAAGTTGCCCACCATCACCAAACTGTGTCGTGCCGCCATACTAGTTACTACTACTACTACTTTACTGTCACTCGGAATCGAGTATGACGACCATTCAACTATAATGAAATGATAGGAGTTATTAAAGAGGTCGCCTTCGTTGGTGAGCTCTAAGGTGACTCGAGAGGCAGCAGTACAACGAAAGCGATTAATGGCATCAATCGCCTTATGTATGATTAACGGCAGCAGTGCGACGAAAAACATAATGGCCACAATCGCCTCGTCTATGATTAACGGCAGCAGTGCGACGAAAAACATAATGGCCACAATCGCCTCGTCTATGATTAACGGCAGCAGTGCGACGAAAAACATAATGGCCACAATCGCCTCGTCTATGATTAACGGCAGCAGTACGACGAAAAACATAATGGCCACAATCGCCTCGTCTATGATTAACGGCAGCAGTGCGATGAAAGCAATCAACGGCAGCAGTGTGGCCAAAACGAAAAATGGCCACAATTGCCTAACGTACGATTAACGGCAGCAGTAGGGCGAAGACGAATAATGGCCACAATTGCCTTACGTGTGATTAACAGCAGCCGCGCCCAAGCTGGGTGCTGCTGCCTCCTCAAACCTACCACCCCACACCACGCAAGCTGTGTTAAGCCACGGCACCTTTTTCCCTCACAATAATTCCCTTTCATCCTCCCTTTAAACTTCCACTGAACCTCCTTCACCCCTGTCACTAGCCTTTGATTGATTGATTGAAGGACTGAAGGAGGCGGGACCAAAAAGAGATCTTATGAATCTCACAATATACTCGGTTAAAAGGTAATGGTAAAGATATAAATAAATAAATATATATACAGGTATAAATATATATAAATATATATTAATACATATTAATACATATTAATACATATTAATATATATATATATATATATATTTATACCTGTATATATATTTATATATACACATATATATATGTGTGTGTGTGTGTGTGTGTGTGTGTTAGTAGGTTTATCTATAAGGTTTAGTGTTAAGCTCAGTCATTGAGTAATGTGTGTCAGTCCGCCTCATAAGAAACCTCGGGTAAAGATTAACTCTGACTTAATTACGTTCCAAACCGAGCTTTGTGGTTGTTAAGACGTTAAGCTGAACGTCCAGGACTAATTACAGGTGGTCAGGCGGCAATAAACTGGACTGTAGTGGTCGACACACACCACCCGGCACCTGGGTGATGCTGTGATGAATGTAGGAAGAAAGCCGCAGTGTACAACTGGAGACAGATGAGGCTTACGTTGGGTCTGGTCTCATTAGAAAACGGTCAGAACCTAACAATGTATTTTTTTTTGTAACCTTTCTCCCGTTCTTCTGTTACACACAGACACTGCACTCCATTTTTTAGCCACAGCTACACACACGTATGAAACTTGGAAGGAAAACAAACGTTCTTCATTTATGTAGAAAATTATTTTCTACTCAATACAATCTAGTATACAGTACATCATAACTATTGTCCACGGTGTGCTGAAGGGGGTGTAAAGAATATATTCGGTTTCTGTTTTTACCCAGGAAGTTCGAACACGATAACATGTAATCTTTTTTATTATCATAAATTGTAATCACTACAATATATACAATAAGATCTATAATGAGTATTTTAGTTAGATTTTTGGCGCGTAAAGTTCCCTGTGAACTTTCAGTGTTGACTTTGTTTATTTACCTGTTACTGTACATATATACAATGTGTTTTTTTCTCTTCCCACCGCCCATGAAAAAAATATACACCGCAAAAATAATAAAGATAAATTGTGTAGGTCGGGCGGTAAACGTTTAAGGCACAGTATGTATTAAAAGAGAGAGATCTTAAATGTAAATTAAGTTGTTGAGTCAGAAGATTAACAGGTGTTGTGAGGTGAGGAAAATGTAGGTGACATGTCACTCACTCTCAACTCTTGCAGTACCAAGGATCACTTTCTCATGCAGTACCAAGGATCACTCTCTCGCGCAGTACCAAGGATCACTCTCTCGCGCAGTACCAAGGATCACTCTCTCGCGCAGTACCAAGGATCACTCTCACACCCTAATTTAAAACCATTGTTACGAGTTCGCTCCTGGTTGGATAGTTTGAGTACCTTTGTAATGTCCCATTTGTTTAGCCCTGACTTCCATTTATACACCTCTATCATGTCGCCCCTCGCTCTACGTCTCTCGATGGAGTGCAAATTAAGATGCTTTAACCTGTCTCTGTACTCAAGGTTCCTAATGTCCGGGATTAGTCATGTCATTCTCCTCTGAATGCTTTCTAGGGATTCTATATCCATTCTGTAATACGGTGACCAGAATTGAACTGCGTAATCCAAGTGAGGTCTCACAAGCGCAAGATATAGTTTTAGGATGACCTCTCTAGTCTTGTGACTAACACTCCTTTGTATGAACCCAAATACTTAATTAGCCTTGTTTCGAGCAAATACACATTGTTTACTTGGTTTAAGATTCCTACTTATCATTACTTCTAAATCTTTCTCACGTTCGGATTTCTCTATAACATCGTTGTTCATCTGATATCTGGTTTCTCTGTTTACATCTCCTAAAAGGATTGTCTCATATTGTAATATAATGTAGCCTGATATTACATTCTACGTCTCACCTGAAAAATAGATACCCTGGCTTATTTCACCTGTTGATTAAATACCCGGGGGCTAGGTTAAATTAAGGTAAGGGTAAGTTAGATTAAATTATGTTTGGGAAGATTAGATAATTGTTTAAATCTCAAGAGTGAAATAAGTTGGGTCGAGTTTTCAGGTAATCCATTTTACATCTATCACCTGTACTGAGGCGAGTAGAAGACAGATAAATAGATATATATCAAGTGAACTCGTTATGCTAATTTACACTGTTTCAGAAAATATATTTAAACAATAACATAAAAACATAAGAATGGAGGAAACTGCAGCGGGCCTATTGGCCCATACTGGGCAGTCCCGTTTACACCCAACCCCTATCGTTCATATATCCATCCAACCCGTGTTTGAAGCTATCCAGCGTATTCGAGTAAATGATGATGTTTGGTAACCTGCTCCACTCATCCACTACTCTATTTCCAAACCAATGTTTGCCTATCTCGCGCCTAAGTCTAAATTTTATTGAGATCATTTATTTTTTTTTATTTTTTTCAAACAAGAAATGTTTCAGACCTAACAAAAATGTCAGAACAGAACGTTTATATTCTCGTGAAAGGGAAAGTGGGTCCCCTTGGCCTAACGGCTCATTAGGGGCAATACAAATACAGTACTCAGTGAATGGAGCTCAAAACGACAGTGTGGCCGGCACTGCACTCGACCTTGGTGGACGGAAATAAAGTCATCGAAAAAAAATCACATGACTTGTACATATTGACAACACAATATATGTATGATGGCATTGCACGTAGGTTAGGTTAGGTTTTCCCGTGTCTTATTTTCTGACTTTTTTCCTCGATTCGGATCTTATTCACTTCTCCAACTATAAATTTAGGAAAACATTGACAGGGGGTAAGTCTTGTACCCACTGGAGGATGTTTTAGATCCAGCAAGAATGTTAGAACAAAGTGTTTTGAACAATAAAATCCGATCACTTGAAGAATCGTCACCCTAGAGTTTGGCAGGGTGACGATTCTTCAGGTGGCAAAACCTGGGGTGACCGTTCTTCAGGTGCAGTCAGCACCCTCCATGGTGGTTAATCTTCAGCCCCAACCTAACCTTAAATAACCTACCCATTGTAATATGCATTGTGTATTTTGGAATATTTTGAATTTAGTAGTGTGTATTTTGTAATCTTATCTTTATTATGGGGTGGGGTGATGGTTCTTCAGGTGGAGCGGGCTGGGGTGATGGTTCTTCAGGTGGGACAATCTGGGGTGATGATTCTTCAGGTGATCCATAAATTCTTCTGAGCGTGTTGTCTTAGATCAGACAAGTGTGCCAAGCAAGAGAAAGATTTAAATAGCGGAAGTGTTAAACTATGCTGAGGAAGCAGCAGGAGTGTGTGGCGGGGCAGATGTAGTGTGGCCAAGCAAGTGGGTCACCCCGTAACACTTGACAACCACCTTATTACTACAGCTTTCACCTGTGCTGGTTATCTTAGGAGAAGATAAAACAGAAAAAAACGAGAGCACTGTGTATTTCGACCATAACATACGGTCCTCTTCAGTTGTGGGAATTCAGTGTTATAATTTATGTAGTAATACACTTTTTAATGCTATTACTTAATTTCTTGGTGAGTGCCTGTGTGTAACTCATTCAAGACTGGACGGTTGGACCCCAAGTCCCTGAGGTGCTTGAGTCTGGTGGTTCATAAACATCTCTGTCCGATTCAGTTTTGAACAAATGTGTTACAGTAACTTTTGTTGGTGACTGTTGATGTGTGGTGAGAGTCCGTCAGCGAGGGTTGGGTCCAGCTCTGTCAGGCAGTGGCGGTGAATCACATAGCTACACAACACCTGTACCTGCACCTCACACCACACTATCTCCTCCACACAACCTTCAGCACAGTGTGGGGAAGGAAGACAACGATGATGAGGTACAGGAAAGACTGGGGATAGGTGGAATAAGATCTGGTGTGGGTCAAGGGTGTAGTACAGAACCACCTGTGAGTCCTCACCTCTCAACCTGTCCTAATATAAGTTCCTTTTGCACCTAATCCTAACCTTAACCTAATAAGCTGGGGGCCTAACCTACCCCTAGGTGGAGTTAGGTTCCTTAATTGACAGATGAAATTAACTAGTATAATAAATGTTCAGGTAATCAGACAACTTGTTTAAACACAAAAGACATCAACACACCACGCTTATAATCTCTGGTTTACAAGTTCACGTGTAACAGCTGCCAGACTTCATACACAGGTACACCAGAGAGACATTTTAACACTCATATTCATTAACACATTGGTAAGTCACCCCCCCCACCACACACCTTTCCAGGTTATATTTTTCCTTCTCGGTGGTGGGCAACTCGGCAGTCAGTATGCCTGTGGGCCTCCCCTCAGTGACACACACCGTCAGCTATAACAACTTAAGCACAGCTTCTCTGTTTGTTTCTAAAGGTACAAGAGTGTGTTTATATAGAAATGACTGTACCATTTCATTTGAAGCGTGATTTTCAGGGGATTAATTGTTTTTAATACGATTATTTATATAATTACGTACATTTTAATATAATTGTTAACATTCACACATATTTTAGTTTAGGACTTACGTTAGCTTATTTAGACTATACAGTGCTATAACCACCTTTATTCTGCTGTTGGCAATCCTTTTGACACAAGATTGCCCGGTACAATACTGCCTTTGTTTACGTCCTACCGTGAGGCGCGGGATCCCCTACAGTGAACTCCCGTGGGTGAAGTGAGAGCTGAGAATGTGTAACCAACCTCCCGCCGCTGACTCACACTGCTGGGACGGACGGGAGATTGGTTGACTTAGTGTCTGGTTGACTGTGTCTGGTTATCTCAGCAGTGTGGTTGAAAGTGACTGACTTCTACTGTTTCTTATAATAATCTTCGGCGTGAGTGGTAATCGTCTTGAGCTGGTAGTCTACTGGTCACGGTTTCCAATACATATAAGGACATAATGTGCAACTGATACCCATGTTTATTAGTCAGCGAAGTAACATCACCGGATTACCTGGAGATTCTGCCCTCCCATCCCACCTAAAGGTTCCCCCAGGTTATCCCACATGAAGTTTAACCATCCCAGTGCTACCGGGAGAGGGGGATCTTCAAGTAACGATTGGCTACAAAATTCACCTAAAGATTCACCTCCCCATCTCACCGCACCTGAAATTATCAATCCTATACTGACGACAGAACATTTAGACAAATAGATATACAGATAATACTTGATTGTTTTTATTTGAGCCTAGTGTTTATATAACATGTGACTTTTCCTGACATTTCTCCTTGCTAAAGTTTTGACATTTCTTCTGTGACTTTTTCCGATCACCAATGAAACTACTCGGTCTTTTGTTCACCCCCCCCCCCCCCTCACCACACACACACACACTCCTATCCCACGAGGGCGAGGACCCGGGTACAAAACTCCCCCAGTTACAGTCTTGAGGTGTCAGGTGCTGGAGGGTTTTATAGCTTCTACATGTTCTTTAAACTGGAGCCGTGTGGGTGGGAGGGGGACGAGACACTTTAAGTAAGAGTATTGTTAACATCCCGAGCTTTACTGTGGACCGGCCCAGCTACCCTGACGTTGGTTCTTACTCTAACTGGTGAGATTTGTGACCCTCTTTAACCCCGACCTCCCGGTGCGGTACACCTACATATATATATAGAAACTAAGGGAAGATGCAACCGCTTTCGTGTTAGTATTTCACAGGCTCACACCTCACCGTCCTCTCCCCACCTGGACTGGTCTCGTGTACACACATGGATGATGGCAGTCACGGGTCTTAGCTATGTTAATTACAGCAGTCAATTTTAACTTTAAATTTGCTTTCCGTTATGAAGGAAGAGTAAGCGAACTTCTATTAAGGTCTCTCACCACCAATATATAAGCCCCGAATTTTTTTTGAAATCGAACCCATATTATGGACATTTTGAAGCCACTTGCTACTAGGAGACATACAAAACCGCCCGAGTATAATACTGCATTAAAGAAAAAATATTGGTATTTCTGGTGAAGTGGGAGGTTCGGACCCTCCTCCCCCGGATCCGCTCTTGTCATTAATAGCAGCATTATTTCCTGGGATGTATGAATGTATAATGTGACCATAAACGCGGATGAGAGTTGACCACAGGCCACCTGTTGCCTCCACGCCCGGCACCGCGACGCTACACTGAGCATCTCGATCCCCGTCCAGCCAAACAATATGAGCTCTATTCATGAACTAAAAACTAACGAATTGCATTCCAACGTCAACACAATTAATATTCAAACCTCCTTCTTGATTTGTATTTCATTTATGTTCTAGTGGCAAATCATAAAACCATTAAAATAGCGTTGATTTGGGGGTTTTGCTTTTTTGGGTCTCGACATTCGAACATGGCAATAAATCTATGGCAAACTTTGGCAAAGACGTTCACATCATCACATGTTCACGTGTAGTGCCTGACCAGACACCGTAAGAGGAGGTGGTGTCCCCGTCGTACTTCCTGCCTCAGTCTGTGATTCTAAGTGATTTAGTGGACGACTTGACCACTGTGAATGAAAATAACAATGTAATCATGAGACGTAATTTATAATGTATGGTGACGTGTAGAGACAATATTTCTTCAAATTTTAGAAAATTCAGTGTTAGCTACGAAATTTATGAGAAGAAATATGCTTAATTCATAATAGTGTATAGCTGTCAGAGCTGGTGTCTGGACTCTGTAGTCACCAGATGAATATTGTTTCCTATATGAATTTTAACCATTAAATTGCTCAACCTTAGCAAATTTGTCTCTACCAATACACTGTACAGTATTATGTACACACTGGAACACTAAAACCTACCTCAGTGTTAGGCAGACCAGACGATTAACGTATAGACACGACCGAGATCTTTTGCTTTACTCAAAAAAATACTTAATAACAATATGTTAGATCGTTTGTGTTAAGTCTTATATAATTATACATCAATGCAATTAAAGATATAAAAGAATAATTTATCTTCTCGAATCTAACAAGACGTCCCCTTCACCTATAATTACGTGTGTGGGAACATGTAGAGTAGCTGGTGGTTGGCCTACTTAGTTAATTATAAGGTGAGATTGTTAGTACAGTTATTTATTTTCTTGTTTACTTATTTATGTATAGCAGTGTGAGTGATGCGTAACAGCTAAGATGTACGGCAGGTGAGTAGAATCAGCAAGGGTCGATTTAATTTACTATAGAAAAATCGTAAAATAAAATAACTTAATGACTCCTTATACCAATATTACAGAACTAGACAATAGTGTGACGACCTGGATCGTTTGGTGAACACAAGGAGGTCACTTATTACTCATAATTATCCTGACCTTTGACCTGAGAGTATTGTTGTACACCGTGCATTGTGACTAATGTGACTTTGGGGTTAGTGCTGTGACCAAACTATCAAACCAGGATATACAAACTGTGTTCACCATACTATGGTGACCTTTGACTCTGTGTGACCTGTCTTCATTGTAACGTCTGTGACCTGGATTGTGATCTCCAGATATCGTTACCTCTGTGGCGTGTGCTGTGACCTCTTAATCGCAATGTCATGTCCTAATTAGATAAGTGAAGTATAAAGATTATCCATCAAGCTCCAGGTGTCCTCAGGCGTCCATAAGGTGCAAGTGTCCTCAAGGTCCAATGATCGTGTGACCTCAGGTGAGTAGACCCTACAAAACCGCTCACCTTATAAAACACCGGAACTTAAATTCTAAGCCGCCAACTACTGGAACTCTATCAGCATCTGGACCACGGAGAATTTGAAATTGAGGCTACGAAGACTGGAACTTTTAACTAAGGAATACTGCAACTTTTAACCACGTAGAACTGGAACTTGAGGCTACGAAATCTGGAACTTTTAACCACGAAGAACTAAAAATTTAAGCTTCGGATCACCACGAGCTGGACGTTCAGAAGATAAAGATTTGGGGAAATTATCAAGAAAGCCGAATAACTTATTACTGCCGTATCAATGAGGTTTATATTGTGTTGACAATTGTCTCTTAATCGTATTGGAAACTGAATCAACGCTGATTGGCGAACAGTGAATCATACCAACGATTTGAACTATAATCTCTATACTTCATTCCACGTTTTATTTATCTGCTTATAGGTAAATCTTATTCCCACATGAGCCTGGAATCATAGTGACCACACGCTTTGATCCTTAGATGTAACCGCTATTTGGGGATGACGGTTAGGTCATGCAGGGTCATCATGGCTCAGGAGGACAGATCAACTGGGGTCACCATGGTCCAAAACAATCCACCGGGGGTCACCATGGTCCAGAACAGGCCATTGGGGGTCACCATGGCTCAAAATAGGTCATCCGGGGTCACCATGGTCCAGAACAGGCCATCCGGGGTCACCATGGTTAGTGACATGTCATCCGGCGACAGGTCTGGACTGGCCCGGCACCTGCCATCCGGGAAGACCATAGCCTATGATCGGTCAATTGGTGTCACGGTGGGCCAGGGCAGATCACGTAAGATCAACTTGCACCTGGTAGTTGACCTAACTTACCTACTGTTGCTGCTTCACGCCCCCCACCACGCCCACGCCCGACCACTACAAGGTAACTACTAACTCAATATCTTTTTTATTACAACGATGATCTGAACATTAGCCCACCATTACGCTAACCTAACCTAACCTCAGGTAGCTTTAGGGTGTTTATTCATCAGGTGTATTAAGCTGAGGGCTAATCTTCAGGGCATCATAATACTTCACGGTAAACTCCACAACCACATTTTTTCTCATTATTGTCACCATTTATAAAACGAATACAAACCTGGACAAAGCTTGCAATGTAGACAAAAATACGAATGAGCACCATAAAATTGCTTCAGTAAACAGTTCATAATTTTGTTTTAACAACTTTATATGATGTAAAATTAAATAGGAATCACCAATACATTGAAACAGAAGTACATAAGAATGTAGGAAACTGCAGCAAATAGGCCCCGTTTACACCCAACTCCTATCGCTCATATATCTGTCCAACCTATATTCGAAATTTCCCAGCGTATTCGAGTAAATGATGATGTTTGGAAACTTGTTCCACTCATCCACTACTCTATTTCCAAACCAGTGTTTACCTATCTCGCGCCTAAATCTAAATTTGTCTAATTTAAAACTTAACCCAATCTAACCTAACTTACCCCAAACTAACCAAATCTAATCTAACCCAACCTAATCTAACCTAACCTGTATAATTTAACTTACCTTAACCCCCACGGTAGAGTTAGAATGTTGAGTCTTCGAGTGAAATAATTTTTGTGTATAATCTTCAGGTTAACCATTTTACTCGTAGGGGCTCCTCCTTCGTCTTCAGCCACCGCCTGTACGACCTACCCCAGATGACTATTCCCTGACGACCTAAGCCAGACGACCTACCCCAGACGACCCAAGCCAGTCGACCTACCCCAGACGACTATTCCCTGACGACCTAAGCCAGACGACCTACCCCAGACGACTTTTCCCTGATGACCTACCCCAGACGACTATTCCCTGACGACCTAAGCCAGACGACCTACCCCAGACGACTTTTCCCTGATGACCTACCCCAGACGACTTTTCCCTGACGACCTGTGCCTGGAGACATTTCCTCGACCTACCCTAACGACTTTTCCCCTGGTGATTATCCCTGACGACCTATCTCAGATGACACCCTATTAATGCTGGAGCACCTTAGTTATATTATACTATTCATTTTTTTTCAATAGGATTTCAGTGGTAGTTATTCACTTGTCTTTTCCCCCTAAAGGTGAGAATGACAACACTCATCATGACTCAGCACATCTTTCTGCACCTCAACTGAACTTGACTTCAGACTTTACTCGGGTGGTGTCGACAGTATTCAGCCATCCTCGACCACTCTCGACTTCTGATGCTCTTCGACTCAGTTCAGTTCAGTTGGATTCGATATTGGCTGATTCTTCCCGACCGGACCCCATTTCACCTGATTTTACCCGACAGGACCCTATTTCACCTGACTTTACCCGACAGGACCCCATTTCACCTGACTTTACCCGACAGGACCCCATTTCATCTGAGTTTACCCAACTGGACCCAATATCATTTGACTCGACCCAATTAGACCAAAGAAAAACAAATGACAAGAAGCAGTATGGCTTCTCTGATCTAGGAGACATGCCTAAAGCTCTCAGAACATATCTATCACCCACCAGACCAAAACAGCCCCACAAAGATGTTACTGCAAGACGCCTGCAGTCTGCCTCTGTGTCCAGCCTCACACAACCACCTCATCATTATAGTTCTTACATCCTCACACCTACAACTCAACAGAACTTCCTAAACTTTCCTCTTAACTCCCCCGAGAATGATGTTTTAGATGGACGAGCAGCACGAGTATATGATCGAACTCTTGATGAATATGTAACACAGCCTTCTAAGCCTCTTAATACATCTTTAACACATCTATTTGGACGAATCTTGTTCCTCACCACAGCAAAACCTCTTACACCAGATCAATACTCGCCTAATGTCACAATCACAACAAACACAGAGCAAAATTGTAATAATGAGAGTGAAGAAAATTTAACTACTATGCCACAACCTCTAAATCCGGTTGGAGATTTACATTATAAGTCACAAGTGAAGCCAGAAATTAATCAAAATACGCCGAGTTTTCTAAGAGGAATTCCAGTTGTTATTCCTCCTGAGATACACATAGTGGAAAATGCCTCTGCTTACTTGGTTCTCAGTTCTAGTCTCTTTTACAGTACATTAAATTTATTCTCTCTCTATGCTAAAAATTTTCATGCCAACGTCAGTGTTGCTATAACGAAAAAGCCCCCCAAATTGGATTTAGAGTCCTTGAACTCTGGTAACATTAGTATTGCGAATGATGCACGGGAATCCCAAAAGAATCAAACAAAAGGTTTAGTGTTTACAAACGCTAATATTTCTACAACAATAAGACTCAAGGATAAAAAAAAACAAGATCGAAGATTATATTTAGGATTTATCGACATAAATAATCCTCACACCGAGATGACGGTAGATAAGGATAAGGATAAAAGAAGTACAGAAAATACCCCTACAATTCGTCGTCGTGATGATCTTACCTTCATGACCCCGGTGGAAAGGAACTTCTGGTCAGTGTGGAGTGGTTACCTGTTCCCTAATCGTCCTCACCACTACGTCACCAGGAACTCCAACAGTGACACTAATGTTGTGGTCTACGACAGCACAATACCTGGTCAGGAGGGTGGTGGTGGTGGTGTGAGAGGCGGTGGTGATGGTAGTGAAGCGACTCATGACAGTATAGAAACAAGGATGCAGAACAATTCGTTTAGCAGGAGAGTAAACAGTAATAACACATACTTAGAGCGAGTTGAAGAAGACGACCACATTATCACAGGAATCTTAAGTAGCGCCTTAAGTCCAGCTAACACTGCCACCTCACCCAAGTATAATAATACCCCATCGACCATTGTTGAACCTTTTCAATATAACACTCTTTTAGCAGAGGTCCACGACATCATGAATGAGCCGAGTGATGACCAACAGGTACAGGAGGTCTTTAAAGTGCAGTATGATAGGGATGGGTCACAAGCAATGGAACAAGTGGTACACAAACTTGTCGTCTTTACAACAACTGTACAAAATGCTCACTTATCCGAAACTGAGATCCTGTACCTGCTGACCGTCATCAGAGATTTCCTGGGTGATCAGTTTTCCCTCGGGAACCATGGCGATGGAAATAATAATAATAATGCTGATACACTTAATGCTACAGACAACGAGGATGAGAGTGATGCCATACAAGAAACACAATTTCTCATTGATAATAGTGATGGCTGGAATGAGACTGACGTTCAAGAGGACAATTATCGAGGGACATATCAGCCTCAATGGGGTCAAGATTTTCCCTCCAAGTCCGGGGTGGCAGTAGATCCTGGAGGGTATGTCCCTACCTGGCAACACCCCAGCACTACCCAGACACCAAGTTACTACCACCACCTCTACCAACCAGAAGCCCTCGTGAGTGTTAAAAGTCAGATAAGGTCCACTAATACCATCACCAGCGGCCCTTTCCAGTACAAGGATGGAACGGTGATCTTCTACAGCGGCAATCCGGATTTTGGAATACGTAGTGCACTACAAAAACTTCATGACACCCTCATGAAAAAAATTATAAGGCTAAGAAAACATTCACGAAGTTCCTCAACCACTCCATCCACCACTGCTACCACCGTCACCACACTCCGCGATGAGTTCTCTGACCAGGAGATAAAGGTGACAAGCACCCTTCTCTCTCTGCTGCAAGAGGCCACCAATGCCATCGTCGACGAACACAACCCTGGTCTGCCTCCACCACCACCTCACAATCACACCCTCGAAAAGGATTATAACAACACTGATCCACAAACTGCCAGTATAATCCTAAACATAAGTCAGACAACAAGTAAACCGTTTATGCACAGTGAAGGAAGTGCACCGATAACCCCTAATTCGCATTTAAAAACTTTATGGTTACAATCTCCAATAGATTCCCTTTCGACTGACCTTCAACTATCAGCAGTACACAACGTTCATGGCAATACTCCCAAAGAGGAATTTGTGAATAGCGCTTCCTTGGCACCAAATACAGAAGATATAGAGATCCTGGTTGATGTTTCACGCCCCCATAACATAATACCAGAAGCGTCAGTCACTGGTTCAGACGAAGGAGTCACTTCAAACGCAGACGATGACAGTAGCATGTACATCATTACTCAACGACAGGAATCCATCATACTTTCGGAACCAAAATCAGAAAAGAATTTGAAGCCTAATGATACTAATTTGTTACTTGAGAGCAAAATCACTTCGAACCATCAACACAATGGGAACTGGCAGCTTCAAGACGACGCTGCAAGAACTCGCGAGGATGTAAATGAACCACAAGTATCGATCACAGTATCTCAGAACCAGAATCAGAATCAAAATCAAGGGTTTGTACCATGGCTCCCAAACAGGCCCTCGGTGGGGATACTGCCAGGTACCCAGGTGGTTACTGGGGTACACTCGGGGTCTCAGGGCTTCATCCAAGGGCTCTTACAGTCACTTCTTGGCCAAGGTATTCCGAGACCAACTGGTATAGGGCTGGTGAATGGGCAGACAGTGGTAGGTGGTGGTAGTGGGTCAGCTGGCGGGGGGCAGCTGTACCCCTCTTTAGTTCTACCTACCATACCTTCTGGTGGGCAGTACCCACTTCTGGTTCTACCCAACCAACAAAGTGGTTCTAATGGGTATCCCTTCTACCCAGGAGGTTCTCTTACTGGTCAATACCCATTCTTAATTGTACCAGACCAAGGTATTTCTGGAACAAGTTCTAACGGATACCCTTTCTTGGTTACACAAAATCCAGGTGGTTCTGATACAGGTGGATACACTTTTTTAGTTGTACACAATCCATATGGTTCTGGTACTAGTGGATATCCTTATGTAGTAATTCCAAACCCCGATGGTTCTGGAACAGCCGGGGTAGAACATGTATTTTCGATTGTACCAAATCCAGATGGTACTCTTAGTGGTGGATACCCATTCTTAGTTGTACCTAATCCAGATGACACTGGAACAAGTGCCGATGGTTACCCTTTCCAGATTGTACCAGACCTAGAAACTTCTGTAACAGGTTCTGGTGGATATCCTTTCCAGATTGTACCAGACCTGGGAACATCTGGAACAAGTACTGGTATTGGTGTGTACCCATTCTTGGTTGTAACAAATCCAGATAATACTGGAACAAGTGGCGAGGGATACCAATCCCAGATTGTACCAGATTCTGTAGGTTCTGGAACAAGTACTAGTAAATATCCATTCTTAGTTGTACCAAATAATGATGGAACAGAAACTGGTGGATACCCTTTCCAGATTGTACCAGACCAGGGAAGTTCTGGAACAAGCTTTGATGAGTACCCATTTTTAGTTGTACCAAATCCAGATAGTTCTGGCTACCCTTATTTAGTAGTTCCAAACCTTGGTATTTCTGGAACAGGTACGGAATATTCATTTTCGGTTGTACCAAATCCAGATGGTTCTCAAGATGGTGGATACCCATTCATGGTTGTACCAAACCCAGATGACACTGGAACAAGTACCGATGGATACCCTTTCCAGATTGTACCAGACCCAAATGGTTTGGGTACTGAAGGATTTCCCTTTTTAGTTGTACCAAATCCAGATAACACTGGAACAAGTGTTGACGGATACCCTTCTCCGATTGAACCAGACTCGGGAGGTTCTGGAACAAGTACTAGTATATATCCATTCTTAGTTGTACCAAATAATGATGGAACAGAAACTGGTGGATACCCTTTCCAGATTGTACCAGACCAGGGAAGTTCTGGAACAAGCTTTGATGAGTACCCTTTTTTAGTTGTACCAAATCCAGATAGTTCTGGCTACCCTTATTTCGTAGTTCCAAACCTTGGTATTTCTGGAACAGGTACGGAATATTCATTTTCGGTTGTACCAAATCCAGATGGTTCTCAAGATGGTGGATACCCATTCATGGTTGTACCAAACCCAGATGACACTGGAACAAGTACCGATGGATACCCTTTCCAGATTGTACCAGACCCAAATGGTTTGGGTACTGAAGGATTTCCCTTTTTAGTTGTACCAAATCCAGATAACACTGGAACAAGTGTTGACGGATACCCTTCTCCGATTGAACCAGACTCGGGAGGTTCTGGAACAAGTACTAGTATATATCCATTCTCAGTTGTACCAAATAATGATGGAACAGAAACTGGTGGATACCCTTTCCAGATTGTACCAGACCAGGGAAGTTCTGGAACAAGCTTTGATGAGTACCCTTTTTTAGTTGTACCAAATCCAGATAGTTCTGGCTACCCTTATTTAGTAGTTCCAAACCTTGGTATTTCTGGAACAGGTACGGAATATTCATTTTCGGTTGTACCAAATCCAGATAGTTCTCAAGATGGTGGATACCCATTCATGGTTGTACCAAACCCAGATGACACTGGAACAAGTACCGATGGATACCCTTTCCAGATTGTACCAGACCCAAATGGTTTGGGTACTGAAGGATTTCCCTTTTTAGTTGTACCAAATCCAGATAACATTGGAACAAGTGTTGACGGATACCCTTCTCCGATTGAACCAGACTCGGGAGGTTCTGGAACAAGTACTAGTATATATCCATTCTTAGTTGTACCAAATAATGATGGAACAGAAACTGGTGGATACCCTTTCCAGATTGTACCAGACCAGGGAAGTTCTGGAACAAGCTTTGATGAGTACCCTTTTTTAGTTGTACCAAATCCAGATAGTTCTGGCTACCCTTATTTAGTAGTTCCAAACCTTGGTATTTCTGGAACAGGTACGGAATATTCATTTTCGGTTGTACCAAATCCAGATGGTTCTCAAGATGGTGGATACCCATTCATGGTTGTACCAAACCCAGATGACACTGGAACAAGTACCGATGGATACCCTTTCCAGATTGTACCAGACCCAAATGGTTTGGGTACTGAAGGATTTCCCTTTTTAGTTGTACCAAATCCAGATAACACTGGAACAAGTGTTGACGGATACCCTTCTCCGATTGAACCAGACTCGGGAGGTTCTGGAACAAGTACTAGTATATATCCATTCTCAGTTGTACCAAATAATGATGGAACAGAAACTGGTGGATACCCTTTCCAGATTGTACCAGACCAGGGAAGTTCTGGAACAAGCTTTGATGAGTACCCTTTTTTAGTTGTACCAAATCCAGATAGTTCTGGCTACCCTTATTTAGTAGTTCCAAACCTTGGTATTTCTGGAACAGGTACGGAATATTCATTTTCGGTTGTACCAAATCCAGATGGTTCTCAAGATGGTGGATACCCATTCATGGTTGTACCAAACCCAGATGACACTGGAACAAGTACCGATGGATACCCTTTCCAGATTGTACCAGACCCAAATGGTTTGGGTACTGAAGGATTTCCCTTTTTAGTTGTACCAAATCCAGATAACACTGGAACAAGTGTTGACGGATACCCTTCTCCGATTGAACCAGACTCGGGAGGTTCTGGAACAAGTACTAGTATATATCCATTCTCAGTTGTACCAAATAATGATGGAACAGAAACTGGTGGATACCCTTTCCAGATTGTACCAGACCAGGGAAGTTCTGGAACAAGCTTTGATGAGTACCCTTTTTTAGTTGTACCAAATCCAGATAGTTCTGGCTACCCTTATTTAGTAGTTCCAAACCTTGGTATTTCTGGAACAGGTACGGAATATTCATTTTCGGTTGTACCAAATCCAGATGGTTCTCAAGATGGTGGATACCCATTCATGGTTGTACCAAACCCAGATGGCACTGGAACAAGTACCGATGGATATCCTTTCCAGATTGTACCAGACACTGGAAGTTCTGAAACGAGCATTGATGGATATCCTTTCTTGATTGTACCAAACTCAGGTGATTTTGAGACAAATACAAGTGACGAAGGAAGTTCTGACACAACTACTAGCAGTTCTACTACAGTAAGCGAGGACCAGACACCTGGTTCTGGTTCAGGGAATCAATACCCTTTCTTAGTCATACCAGATTCTACCAATTCTGGCACAATTACTGGCGGACTCATCATACCAAGCAACCCTTCCACATCGACCACGAGTGAAGGAAGTACCTCACCCTTCTTGGTTATACCAGATCTACCCCTTGGCAATGGCACTCGACCCCCTATCTTGGTGTACCCGAGTGGACCAGACAGTTCTGGGAATCTGGGTGAGCCAACACATATCTTTATCCCAGATGAAGGTCAACAACCAACAGGCTCTGGTCTTGTGCCTGGGATACTAGTGGCTATACCTCAGTCAACCACCACAACACTTCAAACCACAACTGCAGAACCTACAACTATTCAGTCTACAACTTTGGAACAACCTACAACTGCACAAGAGCCTACAACCACAGATCAACCTACAACCACAGAACCTATAACTACAGAACAACCCAGAACCACAGAACAACCTACAACCACAGAACAACTTACAACTACAGAACAACCTACAACCACAGAACAACCTACAACCACAGAACAACCTACAACCACAGAACAACCTACAACCACAGAACAACTTACAACTACAGAACAACCGATAACTACAGAACAACCTACAACCACAGAACAATCTACAACCACAGAACAACTTACAACTACAGAACAACCGGTAACTACAGAACAAACTACAACCACAGAACAACCTACAACCACAGAACAACCTACAACTACACAAGAACCTACAACCACAGAACAACTTACAACTACAGAACAACCGATAACTACAGAACCTACAACCACAGAACAATCTACAACCACAGAACAACTTAAAACCACAGAACAACCTACAACCACAGAACAACCTACAACCACAGAACAACCTACAACCACAGAACCTACAACCACAGAACAACCTACAACCACAGAACAACCTACAACCACAGAACAACTTAAAACCACAGAACAACCTACAACCACAGAACAACCTACAACCACAGAACCTATAACTACAGAACAACCCAGAACCACAGAACAACCTACAACAACTACAGAAAAACCTACAACTACTCCAGAACCTACAACCACAGAACAACCTACAACTACTCCAGAACCTACAACCACAGAACAACCTACAACTACTCCAGAATCTACAACCACAGAACCTATAACTACAGAACAACCTACAACCACAGAACAACATACAACAACTACAGAAAAACCTACAACTACTCCAGAACCTACAACCACAGAACAACCTACAACTACTCCAGAACCTACAACCACAGAACAACCTACAACTACTCCAGAACCTACAACCACAGAACAACCTACAACTACTCCAGAACCAACAACCACAGAACAACCTACAACAACACAAGAACCTACAACCACAGAACAACATACAACAACTACAGAAAAACCTACAACCATAGAACAACCTACAACTACTCCAGAACCTACAACCACAGAACAACTTACAACCACAGAACCTACAACCACAGAACAACATACAACAACTCCAGAACCTACAACCACAGAACAACTTACAACCACAGAACAACCTACAACTACACAAGAACCTACAACCACAGAACAACCTACAACTACACAAGAACCTACAACCACAGAACAACCTACAACTACTCCAGAACCTACAACCACAGAACAACCTACAACTACTTCAGAACCTACAACCACAGAACAACCTACAACTACTCCAGAACCTACAACCACAGAACAACCTACAACTACTTCAGAACCTACAACCACAGAACAACCTACAACTACTCCAGAACCTACAACCACAGAACAACCTACAACTACTCCAGAACCTACAACCACAGAACAACCTACAACTACTCCAGAACCAACAACCACAGAACAACCTACAACAACACAAGAACCTACAACCACAGAACAACATACAACAACTACAGAAAAACCTACAACTACTCCAGAACCTACAACCACAGAACAACCTACAACTACTCCAGAACCTACAACCACAGAACAACCTACAACTACTCCAGAACCTACAACCACAGAACAACATACAACAACTCCAGAACCTACAACCACAGAACAACTTACAACCACAGAACAACCTACAACTACACAAGAACCTACAACCACAGAACAACCTACAACTACACAAGAACCTACAACCACAGAACAACCTACAACTACTCCAGAACCTACAACCACAGAACAACCTACAACTACTTCAGAACCTACAACCACAGAACAACCTACAACTACTCCAGAACCTACAACCACAGAACAACCCACAACTACTTCAGAACCTACAACCACAGAACAACCTACAACTACTCCAGAACCTACAACCACAGAACAACCTACAACTACTCCAGAACCTACAACCACAGAACAACCTACAACTACTCCAGAACCTACAACCACAGAACAACCTACAACTACACAAGAACCTACAACCACAGAACAACCTACAACTACTCCAGAACCTACAACCACAGAAAAACCTACAACTACTCCAGAACCTACAACCACAGAACAACCTACAACTACTTCAGAACCTACAACCACAGAACAATCTACCACAGAACAACCTACAACTACTCCAGAACCTACAACCAGAGAACAACCTACAACTACTTCAGAACCTACAACTACTCCAGAACCTACAACCACAGAACAACCTACAACTACTCCAGAACCTACAACCACAGAACAACCTACAACTACTTCAGAACCTACAACCACAGAACAACCTACAACTACTCCAGAGCCTACAACCACAGAACAACCTACAACTACTCCAGAACCGACAACCACAAAACAACCTACAACCACAGAACAACCTACAACTACTCCAGAATCTACAACCACAGAACAACCTACAACTACTCCAGAACCGACAACCACAGAACAACCTACAACCACAGAACAACCTACAACTACTCCAGAATCTACAACCACAGAACAACCTACAACTACTCCAGAACCGACAACCACAGAACAACCTACAACTACTCCAGAACCTACAACCTCAGAACAACCTACAACTACTGCAGAACCTACAACCATAGAACAACCTACAACTACTGCAGAACCTACAACCACAGAACAACCTACAACTACACCAGAATCTACAACTACAGAAAAACCTACAACTACTCCAGAACCTACAACCACAGAAAAACCTACAACCACAGAAGAACCTACAACTACTCTAGAACCTACAACCACAGAAAAACTTACTACTCCAGAACCTACAACTACTTCAGAACCTACAACCGCCGAACAACCTACAACTACTCCAGAACCTACAACCACAGAACAACCTACAACTACTCTAGAACCTACAACCACAGAACAACCTACAACTACTTCAGAACCTACAACCACAGAACAACCTACAACTACTTCAGAACCTACAACCACAGAACAACCTACAACTACTCCAGAACCTACAACCACAGAACAACCTACAACTACTCCAGAACCTACAACCACAGAAAAACCTACAACTACTTCAGAACCTACAACCACAGAACAACCTACAACTACTCCAGAACCTACAACCACAGAACAACCTACAACTACTCCAGAACCTACAACCACAGAAAAACCTACAACTACTTCAGAACCTACAACCACAGAACAACCTACAACTACTCCAGAACCTACAACCACAGAACAACCTACAACTACTCCAGAACCTACAACCACAGAAAAACCTACAACTACTCCAGAACCTACAACCACAGAACAACCTACAACTACTCCTGAACCTACAACCACAGAAAAACCTACAACTACTTCAGAACCTACAACCACAGAACAACCTACAACTACTCCAGAACCTACAACCACAGAACAACCTACAACTACTCCAGAACCTACAACCACAGAAAAACCTACAACTACTCCAGAACCTACAACCACAGAACAACCTACAACTACTCCAGAACCTACAACCACAGAACAGCCTACAACTACTCCAGAACCTACAACCACAGAACAACCTACAACTACTTCAGAACCTACAACCACAGAACAACCTACAACTACAGAAAAACCTACAACTACTTCAGAACCTACAACCACAGAACAACCTACAACTACTCCAGAACCTACAACCACAGAACAACCTACAACTACTTCAGAACCTACAACCACAGAAAAACCTACAACTACTTTAGAACCTACAACCACAGAACAACCTACAACTACTCTAGAACCTACAACTACTGAACAACCTACAACTACTCCAGAACCTACACCCACAGAACAACCTACAACTACTTCAGAACCTACAACCACAGAACAGCCTACAACTACTCCAGAACCTACAACCACAGAACAACCTACAACTACTTCAGAACCTACAACCACAGAACAACCTACAACTACTCCAGAGCCTACAACCACAGAACAATCTATAACTACAGAACTACCTACAACTACCCCAGAACCTACAACCACAACAACGAAGCCTACAACCACAACATCGAAGCCTACCACTACAACAACCACTACTACTACTACTACAACAACCACCACTACTACTACAACCACTCCTAAAACAACCACTACTCGACGACCACTTATTCCCATCAACCCTCACAGTGTTCAGGGCGACATACTCATTGTAGACCTTCAGAGGAGTGACACACCTGGACAAAACCACGACACACCTGGACAAAACCACGACACACCTGGACAAACCTACGACACACCTGGACAAAACCACGACACACCTGGACAAACCTACGACACACCTGGAGAAAACCACGACACACCTGGACAAAACTACGACACACCTGGACAAAACCACGACACACCTGGACAAAACTACGACATATCTGGACAAAACCACGACACACCCGGACAAAACTACGACACACCTGGACAAACCTACGACACACCTGGACAAACCTACGACACACCTGGACAAAACTACAACACACCTGGACAAAACTACGACACACCTGGACAAAACTACAACACACCTGGACAAAACTACAACACACCTGGACAAAACTACAACAGACCTGGACAAAACTACGACACACCTGGACAAAACTACGACATATTTGGACAAAACTACGACACACCTGGACAAAACTACGACACACATGGACAAAACTACAACACACCTGGACAAAACTACGACACACCTGGACAAAACTACGACATATTTGGACAAAACGAAGACGGAACTGGACAGAATAAAGACGGTATTGGACAGAATAAAGACGGTACTGGACAGAATAAAGACGGAACTGGACAGAATAAAGACGGTATTGGACAGAATAAAGACGGTACTGGACAGAATAAAGACGGGACTGGACAAAAATTACGCAATAGGAACAATGATAGATTCAGCTCCTGGCGGTCGAGATTTTTGGGTTGGTCCTCTAGAAATGAGATGTTGTAGCAGCTTAAATAGTCGATAGATAGATAGATAGATAGACAGATGTACAGATAGAGAGATGGAGAGACAGATGGGAAGATAGCTGGGTAGATAGATGGACAGATAGACAATATGAATCAATTGGGCATTAAATTGATTATATCCATTATTAATTATTGTCATTAACGATTTCCTGCTGAAGGTTCCGTCTTGCAATCAGTAATTAAACCCAAATGATATACCGGTAGTAATAATTGTGTTAGAACCTCATAGCAAGTTTTTATTATAATAAAATACAAAAAAATCATGAACTCAATTGACACAAACTCGACTAATTAATATTTGTTAGCTCAGTTAACTTTTATAAAGGCAATTAATTAATCAATACAGTAAAGCCTCGAATAACGACGTTAATGTGTCCTCCAATACAGTACTAATTTGAGTTATTTAAAGATTCGTGAAGTACACAACACCTGCACACTGTTCCTTAATTGACTTGATTTACCTGTGTGATGGTTCTTGTTACCTGGTGGCTGAACGACCATACAGGTAAATTTCACAGATGGATTACACAGACAACTTTCACAGGTAGATTACACAAGTGAATTACACAAGTGAATTACACAAGTGAATAGATAATTTTATATGGAACAGTGAATTATTGACTGACAGTATTTACAAAAATAATTTTCTCTCTCAACTGTTTAAGTTCCTCACGTGCTTAGGCCAAAATAATGTACTTGTATACGACACCTTCCCACCTGTGACCAGGACAAAGCATAAGTCTTAATGATGCGTTTTCTTTTATAAACATTGTGTGTACAGTAATTTTATCACGTGGAGATTTGCCCCAAGTGTTTGACTTAAATATCAAATTCAATAACTCTAATCTAATTCAGCATAACTTAACCTAACCCAACATAACAAACTAAAACTAACCTAACTTACCATAACAACCTAACCTAACCTAACCTAACCTAACCTAAGCCTTCAGGATCTGGTAGGGTGAAATAATTACACCAACTGATATGAAAGTTAATATTTGTTCATTTGTCTTCTTGTTGTATTTGTTCTAATTTGTATATTAATGTAGTTATTCAAGTCTATGATGAACTATTTTTTTGTGTTAAGTGTCCATAATGTGTGCGTGCGTGCACATCTTAAGTGTCCTAGTGTGCGCGTGCGTGTACATCGTAAGTGTCCTAGTGTGTGCGTGCGTGTACATCTTAAGTGTCCTAGTGTGCGCGTGCGTGTACATCGTAAGTGTCCTAGTGTGTGCGTGCGTGTACATCTTAAGTGTCCTAGTGTGTGCGTGCGTGTACATCTTAAGTGTCCTAGTGTGTGTGTGTGTGTGTACATCTTGTCTTAATATACTTAAGTATACAAGTATGTGTATATCCTACCTGTAAGTGGCTCTATATGTGTACAACTTAAAGTGTTCACCTGTGTACATCTTACCCTAATACTGTATAGTAGTAAAACAACTATCTGTGCAGGTGGGGGTCGATATGCTCCGAAATTTTACGAGTGACTAGTGACAGCCCATGTACCAAAATTTATCGTCCATGGTCTCATATTGTTTCCCACAAAGTATGCACAGATAGTTGTTTTAGCCATAGTACACTTGACCATATAATGTATTTGTACCTATTACCTTAAGATACCTTACATACTGTAAGTGTCCATGTATGTGTACAGCTAAATACAAAAGTTTACATTTAAGTGTACAGTACAATGTGTATGAACAGTCACTCAAAATACTATCTCAACTTGAGGGGCTTCGATGAATTTCAGAATGAACACTACGACGCCTGTTGTCTCGGTAGGGTTGCCAAATCCTTCGTCCGTTGTGTCATATTTTTAAACACAATTTTGTATATATAGTTTTTTTGAGTGACTGGACATCTCACCATCAGTAATATTTTGTTTAGGCAGACGCATTAAATCAACCACAAGGTGTCACAGGTAAACACACTAACACCGGGACCCCCATAGTGGATTCTGACACACGACAACAAACTTTTCCTGGTTCTGGCTATTATGTGTTACAGGAGTCATGTAAAGGTACTAATGTTGATAATAATTACTTCCTTGTGGTCTTGGTGTTTGTACTGTACAGCTTCGGAAGTAAAAGTAATGGCTGCTTGGGTGTTTTTTTTTTAATCTTATATGTTTATGCTGTCAGTTTTGTTGGTGTGTGTTAAACGTCTTCAAGGAGCATCTATAAGGTTAACCACTAGTTTATATCACATGTAGATTAACCACCCTAACACTAACCTAGCTATCCAAACCAGCCCTAACCTATTGTTAACCAAACCTACCCTAGCCAGACGCTACTTTAACCAAACTTACCCTACCCTACCCTAACCGAAACGCCGAAACTAACCAAACTTTAACTTAACCAAATTTAAATTAGCCTAATGCTAACCAGACCTACCTTAACTTAGCCGAAACCAAACCTTAATTAACCTAACTGAAGCAAACCCCTTGGTAGTGTTAGATTGTTTAATCTTCAGGTGAAATAAACTAATTGGGTGTTTAATCTTCAGGTGATCCATTTTCTATCACTTCAATAAATTAATCTATGTTAACTCTATTTCTGCCATTTACTAATTACCTTTTTATCTACTTACTAATTTATTCTTTTTTATCACGTTTGTCTTAATTATCTATGTACACTTTCACTTGTTTGTATTATTTGTTATTACTTTTGTATTTCCTGTTACAGAAAAGGATAATAATTATGTTATAAAATTAATAATAAAAACTAAAATGTGTAATTTATGCCCAAAAGTGTAAAGCGTAAAATAATTCTTTCCTAAAAGTGTCAAATAATTTGCCCTTTAAAGTGTAAAGTGTGTAGTAATTTCTGCCTGAAGTATGAAGTGTAGTAATTTCTGCCTAAAAGTGTAGAGTACGTAGTAATTCATCTAAAAGTGTAGTGTAGTAATTTGTCTATACAGTAAGTGTGTTGTGTGTAGTACCTTCTGCCTATAAGTGAGTAAGTACATAGTAATTTCTGTTTAAGTATGGTCTGTAGAACCTCAGCTTACCGGAACTCACCTACGACTTAAACTATCACTATGTTCTTTCTGTAGCGTATAACCTCAATAATAATAATAATAATAATAATAATAATAATAATAATAATAATAATAGTAATAATAAAAACAACAATGATAATAATGAAAACAATAAGAGTAATAATAATAATAATAATAACAAATCAAGAAGCATTATATATTATCTACTTTGGTCATCGTCAACAATGTGGCTACTAGTGCCCGGGTCAGGTACACAGGACCATGTAATGACAGCTATCAGAGGCAGGCAGTTATGTGTCGACGAGGAGGTAATATTATCATTGTTATGGTCACTTTAGTAAGACCATAAAAAGCCAAACATAACTCACAGGTACCCCCCCCCCCCCCCCAGAGACTTAACTGAGAGGAACATGCTAACTTTCATCAAAATGGAACTTTAAATATTTCTGTTGGGTAGTATTTATATCCAACAGACAGACAGGGCAAACCCACGAGAGTCAGACACTGCCCACTTATGATGAAGCTGTGTAAAAACAAAATGATCACCTGAAGATTAGTCCTCTTCACCTTATTTCACCTGATGATTAAACAGGTAAGATAATTAATCAAGGCTGGCTAATCTTCAGGTGATTCATACACAACGCTCGCACGACCATACCCGCCTTGCAGTATTACAGGTTTTCACTCTTCGCTTGGAGTTGTTTTCGTTCCAGATGTGATGTTCCCAAAGGCGTTGAGTGTGCACAGTGGCCAGAACCCAGTAACCCACCAGACCCTTACCACCACCATGACAGGCGACCCTTGTGATGGACGCTGCCTCCCTCACTTCAAAACGGACTTGGATGACAGGGATGAGTTATTCAGTGTGAAGCAAGAGGAAGCAGAAAAGGGTGGTAGCAACATGGCCAGGGTGAAAGAGGAGGGACAGAGATACCAGGGCTTGGTTAGATTTATAAGAAAAGATTTTAGTGACAGAATGACCAGTGTGAAGGGCGAGGAAGGAGGAGGTCGCAGTGTGGTCATCAAGGTGAACCAGAGTCAAACACAGAACCAGCAGGCGGTGGTGGTAGGTCCTGCGCCCTCCTCTTACCTCCTTCCTCCTTACATCATTTGGCTGGTCCCTCTAGTCACCCAGAAGCCTCACACCACCACCACCACCCAACACTCAGGACCAACGGCGCCAGGACAAACATCTAATCCCACCACAATAGTTTCAACCACCTCCCCTCCGACCACTTCTACAACAGCCCCATCAACTACTACTACTACCACCCCATCGTCTATCACTACCACTCCACCACCAACTATCACCACCACTTCAACTACCACCCCACCAACAACCACCACCAACCACCACTACTACCACCCCACCACCTACCACTACCACTCCACCACCAACTACCCCCACCACCTCACCAACTACCACCACCACCATCACCACCCTACCTCCTACTACCACCACCCCACCGCCTACCACCACCCCACTGCTTACCACTATCACCACCCTACCGCCTACCACCACCCCACCGCCTACCACTCACACCACCCTACCGCCTACCACTACCCCACCGCCTACCACTACCACCACCCCACCGCCTACCACTCACATCACCCTACCGCCTACCACTACCCCACCGCCTACCACTACCCCACCGCCTACCACTACCACCACCCCACCGCCGACCACTACCACCACCCCACAGCCTACCACCATCCCACCGTCTACCACCACTACTACCACCCTATCAACTAACACCACCACTCCAACAACCACCACTACTACTACTCAACCCGGCACAACCATCATCTCTTCATGTAATTGCACATCAACCACTATAATCATAACTACTGTCCCTACCACCACCCCGATCAATAGTGGGAGTACTACTATCCCCGTTCAAGCTGACGAAGTTACCACCGAGGTCATGTGGACAAACTCTTCCTCACAGACTACGGCTCCACCTACTGACGTCACCACCCAAGCCACTGTAGGGGAGGTAACCACTACAGTCACTCAAGTAACTACCGATAATAATGAGAGTTCCTGCACATGCATCCTACTAACAAGTACCACCATTTCCACCTCTCCTACAGCGACTACTGCCACTTCCACCGCTAAGACAACTCTCACTACCACCCTTACCACCACCCCGGGTCGTATAACGTTACCCATAAGACCACTGGTTGGGACTATGGCATTCGAAATTCCTGTAGCTCTTTACCCAGTCACTCCTACTACTACCCCTTGAGTTACCCATCACATTGCAGAATTCCGTCTTCTTTCACTAGTATTGTTCGCGTTTTCTTCTATAATGAAATTTTATCAATTTCGCAAATACAATATCGCAGTAAAGTGTTGTAATTAACTACAAATACAACATCATTCACTAACACTACCTAACCATTAGCGGACATCATGAAAAGTGTCTCCTAGTAAAGTTTATAAAGCTAACACGGTTCTCGTACACTTTGGAAGGTACAAACACGGTCGCCACACACCGCATATACGTACATACAGTATACCATTCACTGCATTGTTACCAGAGAATACTAGTAGAACATGCTACTGGCCGCTGGGAGTGACGCAACATGCCGCACCATGCCCCTCAACCTCCCACCCAGCACACGGGATCCTACTGTTCCTTGATACAAGACAACAACCTCGTGCCCGTCACACATTGATCACTCACTCACTCTATGCTGTGGTACTCGTAATGATAACCATGAATGCTCCTGCTTAGGCATATCAAGATAGGTAACAATGATGGTACGACGAAATCCAATGTAAATGTTCACTGAAAACACAAACTGAATTATAGAATTTGTCGCCATTTATTATATCTTCGCCACAAGAAGCAATCAGCCCGAGCCTCTCACCACTGAGGTTGAAATCCCCGAGTCAGATGTTAGAAGGCCCAGAAGGGTGTTGATCCTGTGTGACTACAAACATGGCAGGTTGCTAACAATGGACAATGAAGGTCATAAAGTCATAAGAGCAGAGCGACCGCCCGAACGGCTACAAAGCTGACACGTGGTGAAATAAAAAATAAAATAAAAATATCCAACACGTTCGTCGCAGTGCGCCACAGTCACTACTGGAAGAGTTTAGTTCCGTTTAGAAATTAAATCAAGTAATAATTGCCTTTCTGATAATTTTTTTCGTTCGTAACAATGTAAGGAACAAGTTTCTAGCAGTTCAAGTGACTTCATTTTATAAAAATAAGTCATTGAATGTAAACGATTTGGAGTTTCGTGAGTGAGTGAACTAATGAGGAGTCCTATAAAATTGCGAGCATGGCTTAACATTAGCTACTAACTAATCGATGGCCAACGCGCACCTCCCGCACTTGACCAGCCTCTTGGTCTACTCATAAGCCTCGCTTACTGACAACTTAAGACCCGGAGGTAAACCCTGCAGGCATTCTCTCAATAAGGGTACAGTACTTATCCCGGGATGATAAGGTTGGTTATCTCTTTATAAATATTGGAAATACCGGATCAACCAGGTGTACCATCTTCCTATAGCCGAGTGCTGGGGGTAGCTCCTGCTGATCTACAGTAGGTGGGTCCTGGGTTTGGACAGGAGTCTTTGAGTGCTGTTTTACGCTTTTCACACGACATTATGCTTTACTGTCTGGATGGTTACTCACATCTTGCTAACCTTACCAACGTGGGCACCAGCCTAGTGGTAAGTGCTGGGGATACTCCTCCCAAGAAACATTCCCCACCTTACTCGTGTGTACTTTTAGTTTAACAAATTTATTGACGCAAGCCACCCCCACACACACACGGCCCCTCACCAGGTTACCCTTGCCCCTACCTTCACCAGACGCCACGTAGACTCCGCTGCCAAGTCATGATGACTAGCAGATTCCTGTCTTTAACAGCCCCAAGAGTACATGTATTTCTGCTCCTCAGCACGTAGTGACGCAGGTCCCTCACGTCAACCCTGTCAGACCTCTAAACCAGCAGTCCGATAACACATACGCCATTCTACACAGCTGTCGGACACCGTGGGCATCTCACCCACGGGTCATTCCCCTTCTGGCCGTCTCACGGCCTGCGGTGTCGCTTCCAGCTTTCACCCAGAGCTGACTACGACAAATCTTTCTTCAAGGGTGACTCCTCAAGTGATACGTAAATAGCTGGGGGATCGTTCATAATTATCTCTCGCTACTGCTCTGCGGCTGCCGGAGAAATGTGTCAAATGCACTGAGGTGCATAACACGTTCCAGTCCTCACCGGAGTGACCGGATCCCGAAACAACACACTGGTGAGTGGTGACACTGCCTCCGACACCTCTTTTTCAGTGTAATCTCCCATAGTTACATTGAATGTTTCTCGTTGTCATAAACAAGGAGTCGGTAATACCTTAGACACCACTCGTGGGAAGGACCCATTTTAGGGAAATTTTCTGATGAGGAAAATTTGTTTCCTACCTCATGAACAGAAAAAATGGGCGGAGAAATTTCAAATTTCCTACATAAAATGGGTTTCCGATGTTTTCATCGTTACATAATAGTGTTATTACTACGCTTCAACAACTTAGGTCCTCAACCACATAGCTTGGTTAGTAGTCCATCTAAAAAAAAAGATGCAACCTCAACCCCTTCTACACAAGCGGGAAGGTATCAAGATGCCTTATCACTAGTCATGTGTGCGTCACGAGGCAGACATTTCATAGACAACAGCTTAATGAAACAATATCCCGGACATATCTTCAAAACTGTGGACCTACCAGCGACGTATCCGATTTATTGCAGATAAGATGATAAAAGTGGAGGAGACGGTTATCACCAGAAGGAACTTATGGAATTGGACTGTTTTACCAATCTTCCAAGGTTTTGTATCTCTGGAGACCCAGCTTTTAATTTTATTCATCCAACCCAGCCTTTGCCTTCCCCTGGCCCTCCTACCCTCAACTTTACCCATAATTATTTTTTTGTGATCCTCTCATCCTTAATTATATGACCAAAGTATCTCAGTTATATTTTTTTCTGTACATTTCAAGTATTTCCTTTGAAGTTCTCGCTAATCTTAGTACTTTGCGTTTTCCTGTCAGTGTAGTGAATATGTATTAAAGCGTATCCAGTCATTCTCTCCTAACATGGTGGACTGAGTAATATTTTGTCCATCTTAAATCTTAATACATACAGTGAAGGACCTTCCAGTGTCACGACTTACTCAAGAGCCGTCGCCCGTCAGCTACCTTGGCCCAGACTAAGAAAATATAAAGAAGCAAAATGTAGGCCTACATAGGCTTTACTTGGTATTTTGTACTTAAGTAATTCATGGATTTATTTCACTATACCATGGATGTTATGCTCCTGGGAATCTTTTTTAACAACCCCAACAAACGGTGTATTTATTTGGTGTGTGTGTGTGTGTATATATCCTGACAATTGTATCCAGCCCTGCAAATAACAAAAGTAAACAAAGATAAGTCACACTGCGGCCGTCGGGTAGTTCACTTGGTATACAATGTTTTATGTTGATCAACAGGACTGAGAACCATGTTTCTCGACCTATACTAATATATTTATAACTATATTAAGTTTCTTACGTACTATAGATTCTTATATATAATACTACCATTATTACTCTAAAGACTGTTGTAGATTTCTTACTGGCCACAATACACTTTATTACCAAAAAGTCTAATGTAATTAACCACTCATAGTTATTGTTGGTCAGCCCACACGTGTAGTTCTGTAGGTCGTATATCTGTCATCAGAGAACCGGTTTACTTTCAAGGGTCTCTGGTGGAATGATTATCACTACCTTACATAACCACGTTACATAACTCCCAAGTGGTGGTCATGTCCGTTCGTGGGAGGTAGAGGGCCAGTTGCTAACTTTAGCTCGCTCGGTATAAATTATCCTATCATGAGGCTACTGAACTTTCTTCATCTACCAGCCAGTTATCCTTAATGCCTCCATACACAAGATTTTTCTTCATCTAGGCCAACTGTACAAACCCAAGAGGAGGATCGGCCATGAATATCAAAGAAGAAAACCCTCCGATTATCTTACATTGTTATGGCTGCTCAAAATAATTACCCAATTCTCTATCAGCTTTTTTGGATCACTACATCTGCCGGGCGGAAAATTTTATTATAAAATAACCTGGTGTACACTGCAGGTCGCTTCAGTCTGGATGAACACATTTTATATGATTCATTTTGGAATGTTTCAATATCAATTTCTCGCAACTAGCGTTGGAGTGCTCAGGGTTAGTGTGGCACGACCTCTCTATGAAGTCTCCTTGCACGATCCTGCTAAACATTGGTTACATTCCTGAGGCACTGCTCCTCCTGGAAGCATTGCTGACTTAGTACTAACAGTCACCAGCGGCTTGGCTAGCCATCTCGCTCGGCCAACATCTGGCCAGGGCTGGCTATAGCCCTGGGCCACTTAGGTCAGACTCGCTCCGAGGTCTTATGAGTGCAAGCAATGAAAATCTGTTGTACTTTGCCAGCTGAAACCAATTACAGGCTAGCCACAACTTGTCACAATCAACAGTCAACGTCTCTCTTGGTCAACAAGTTATATTTAGTAACTGCCACAACGTACCATTTCAGTCCAGAAAGTCCTGATTTACCCAGATTTAAAGTACTGTACGCTGATGCCCGCTGAGTACTTCATTGGTCGGGGGGGGGGGGGGTGAGAGGGCACTACCGCCATATATAATTGACCCTCATGTTGTTACTATTGATGTGTGCACCTCTTCTCCCGGCCACAAGGTGTAATCTTACATCCGGCAGCGCCTAGTGATTGGTTTACCAGGAAAAGGAGACAAAAATGAAGGCTGGTCGTATGGCAGACTTTAAATAAAGAACCGATATGTTGGTTTATACCTCAAGATATTCCCTTACAGTAAAGTTTATTACCAAAATATTATATTGTCTATAGCGTGTCACACACACACACACATTATATATATATATATATATATATATATACATATATACATATATATATATATATACATATATATATATATATATATGCTGATAACCACCAGGAAAGAAGAAAACACGAAGTTCCCAAGCGCTTTCGTGTAATTCACATCTTCAGGGGTGAATTACACGAAAGCGCTTGGGAACTTCGTGTTTTCTTCTTTCCTGGTGGTTATCAGCATATACCTAGATCACGCGCACCTACAGTGATTTACTTGCATATATATATATATATATATATATATATATATATATAAATTTCATTAGCCCAATAAAGCAAGCGGACTTCTACATATAATCAACACCTCACCCAGCCAGGATTCGAACCCACGGTCTTATAATTGTCTATGGCTGCTTTTAGTGTCCTGGTGGCCCAGAGGTAGCGTTCCCCGGTCACAATTATAAGACAGTGTATAGAACGACGTTGGAGTAGGTAACCATTATACAAACTATAAATGAATAACACCATTACTAACCTAACTAACGTCAACCTAATCTAGGTATAGTTTGGTTATGTTACGAGAGTAAACGTTGTCTTAAATGAAACAAGAAATTTTATTATATGTGAATTTATTTCCATTAAGTTATAGCAATAAACACAAACGTTATAAATACTCAGCCAAAAATATCAGGGGTGTGTGTGTGTGTGTGTGCGCGCGCAAAGGAGCATGACAAGCAAGGCAGCAGCTGGCGATGACCCAACACGGCTACACTACTCATCGTGACTGGCTACGCAGCCCCTCCGCTCCTCCCAAACATACACCACCTGACCCCTCTTTAGTACATATCCTCCCAATATATTTACACACAATGACTGCATCATGTTGCAGCGTTAGTCTGGATTCTAAGTAGATCTTGCCTACGTCAGTGTTTGCTGGTAAAATATGGGACCAAGATCAAAATACTGTACATGAGTGTTAATGCTTGAACACCCCGCCACATGTAGGTGCCTAAGTAGCTTGAGGATAGACAGCAAATTATACTGTATATCCTCAGTGATACTTGGAGCTTGAAATTATGTACACTGTAAAATAATACTGTACTGTTAGGCTCATGGATACGGATCAGTGTACTGAGTGTGGGCTATGTGTGCGGTGTCGGAATGAACCATATGCCAATGCTTGACAAATACATTTGTTTAACACGTACTATTATTTGACTAATACTTTCAATAAATACACCACACCCCACAATATAACTCACCCCACAATCTCACTACACCCCAACAATCTACCTAAACAACCCTCAATAAAAATACTGTAGATCACAATAACTAAGTTTACGTTGACTTAACATTGGTAAGAGGGGTGCAGTAGATGTACCAAAAGCATCTCATCTCTTACAAAGGTGAGGCCACTACCTATTTTTCGGGAAGTGATGGAAGGTAACAGTCCCTTCTTTATAGTTTGAGTAACAGCCAAACACTGTACAATAGCTGGGTATGCTCCAATGATTTCTGGCTGTCATTAAAGAACACTCATCACAGTGGTGGCCTGAGGTGAAGTCATGCAACGACTTAAAGTCCTTAAAGTCATGTGCGTGGGTGACAGCGTTTACTGTGAAGAGTGAGTACTGGTGTGTTTTGCAGGGCCGGTGCTAGGAATTGCGGGGCCCAATTAGAAAATTGATAGTGGGGCCCTCTACTCTACAAAGTCGAAGATTGATGTTTTATATTTCGTGTAGTATGCCCGCCTTAGCCAAAAAGCATTAATTACTTGATATACTAAAAGTTTAAAAACAGTATAAAAGTTTTGATTTTTTATTACAAGTTAAGACAATTACAGACAAACTGTTTAAGCACGGACCTTTTAGAAACACACTTTTCTGGCTTTTTTATTTGCAAAATCTTTCAAAATCATTTTAAAGTCAAGGGTTTTGGTAATGTCACTTTCTATAGATAGCATCTTGTGAAATTGTTGACCGTAAGTATGTTTTAATCAGTTTTAGTTTAGAAAAACTTCTCTCACCCGATGCGACTGTTACGGGCATTGTTAAGTAAATTCTCAATGCAACAAAAACATTAGGAAATGCAGTGAATCGATTGTTTACTACCAGGTATTCAAACAGGGCTTGGGGCTTGGCGACACTGGTGGGCAGAAAAGTTTTCAGAGCTTCAAGTTCTTCAGCCAACAGATAACCATCTACATCTTTACTTGTTACAGTACCTACCTCTACATCAGTGTTCTGTTTTAGTTTGGTGTCAATTAAAGCTGCTTCAAGGTCTACTGTGTGTTTCCTTATTTCTGCCTTTTGTAAGCCCTGAAAGTTATTTAAAAATCCAAATAATTTTATATGGCTTTTAAGCTGCATAAATCTAGATTCTAGAGATTGAATAGCTTTGTCTAGCACTAAGGTAAAGCACTGAACTCTATATGCTTCTTTTGGATCATCGAAAGCTTGATCTTTTGCCTCATATGAAAACATTCTCTTCCTTCTTTGTAGTCGTTTATCTTGAAATTTCCTAAATTCTAGTGGTAATTCAACAGCTTCAGCCAAATCATTTGCGCCTAATAGGACATCATTAAAACCACTCTCTCTATATTTTCTTAGCCATGATAATAGTTTTTCAAATGACTCCATGCCTTCATCAATGTCCTTTGTGGACCAACACCAGAGTTAATTCCCTTGGACTTTTGACAAAACAGAAAATTCTCGCACGTGACTGGGATCTATTATTTTGATGACAATAACAATGATTTTGTGTTTAACGTTAGCTTTTTTACCAATATCGTATACAGTTTAAAACTAACACACGTGTGTGCGGGGCCCCCTTGCGGCGCGGGGCCCAATTTGATTAAATTGGTCAAATAGGCTTAAAACCGGCCCTGGTGTTTTGATCTTGGTTGTTACATTACATCCAGTTAGTGATTTGAGCTACGACAATAAAAAAAACTTGGAATGCCTAAATAACGCCAGAAATAGAAGTGAAATAAATACATTAGTCATCAACACTCAAAACAGAAACTCATTAGCCTCGCCTTGCTTCCTTTGCAATTGGTGGCCGCCAACGTGTGGGTCATTATAGCTGTTAGCAGAATTCAATGGTGAGGTTTTGTGGGATCTCGTGGCTGCCTCTTGTAGTGTTATAATGTTTATAAGAAAATTAAATTGCTATGAGTAATTGGTGACAGGTGGTAATGGTATGAATAGTGAAACGCGGGTCAGTTCTGTGTACTGAAATAACATGAATTAAGAATAAAAATGTTGTATTCTAATAAAGGAAAGAAGAAATAAACTCATAAAAAATAAAACCACATTTCTAAGTTTAATAGAAGAGACTAGTCCCCAGCCTGCCTAATCACACAGTCTTGAAGGGATGAGTCTCCAAGGATCCTTCAGTGGTGTGTCGGTGTCTTGGCCATTGTGTGCGAGGAGGTTCTCTATGGTCAAGTGCACTCCAGCCTTGGCAGTGGCGGCTTCAAGTTGCCTCCTCGCATTGTTATGTGATGGCCAATAGTACAAGAGACATTACGACCACATATGAGACTTTGTGATGGTAACTATTGGTTAATGAATGGGTCAGGTGAGTCATGAATGATGGTTAATGTAGGGGCCAGGTGAGTCATGAATGATGGTTAATGTAGGGGCCAGGTGAGTCATGAATGATGGTTAATGTAGGGGCCAGGTAAGTCATGAATGATGGTTAATGTAGGGGCCAGGTGAGTCATGAAAGATGATTAATGAATGGGTCAGGTGAGTCATGAAAGATGATTAATGAATGGGTCAGGTGAGTCATGAAAGATGATTAATGAATGGGTCAGGTGAGTCATGAATGATGATTAATGTAGGGGCCAGGTGAATCTTGCCATCTTTTGACTGTGTGTGTGTGTGTGTGTGTGTGTGTGAGAGAGAGAGAGAGAGAGAGAGAGAGACTGTAGTAGCTCCCTGCTCAAGTCTGCTCAAGTTGCATCGCAGATGTTGCTTGTTATACGATCTGCATTTTCATCGCTCGTAATGTTGTAATATTTGGGCACCCACACCAAGACAACGAGTTTGGTAGTTGCAGGGAATTTGTTAACAATACTATCCTGTGGTATTTAATTTTTATCTAAAGAATGATTAGAGATGAAGAGAAGGTACAAGGAGGTGTGAGAGGAAGGTTAAGTTAGGAAGTGGGAAATACAATGGGAAATTGAAGGCAGGTGGGCTACCCAGCACGCGGTGGAATAATTATATATGCTGATAACAGGGAGAAACAGTAAAGACAACAGCAGAGCATTACCAGGAAAAACAGTAAAGATAACGGCAGAACAAATAATGACAACAGCACAACATTGCCAGGAGAAACAGTAAAAATAACAGCAGAACCATCAATGGCAACACCAGCAACAAATTCCCCCCCCCCTAGCTGTACACGTAACACCAGCTGTCCAGTACGTAGAAAAACATCAAACACAACCTGCCAGAGAGTGTTGTGACGGCACCGAGTGTGAGCTGTTTGAGACTAGACTTGACCAACACTGGAGCAGATTCAGATACATTCAGGAGCCGGTGCATGCCCAGTACTTGCCAACGGTGCACAACAGAGACGTGACCATCCACTCAAGCTGCTAATGAGCCGATCAGTGGCGAAGAGGATAAAACAAAAGGTATAAACTGCCCTCTCCTTCTCTCTCTCTCTCTGTTTCCAATAGCAGCATACCACTCTACAAATCTACCATGTGTAAAGAGCTGAGATTATGGCATCGGTACAGTTGACTATCAATACAATACTTCTTTATAAACAGATTTAATCTTTCTCTGAAACTTAATGTCCCACCTCCTGCAAGTCTTATCGCTGACATAAGGAATAATCTTATAAGTTTAATCAAGAGAGAAATAATAACAATAAAATAATAATAATAATAAAAATAATGATAATAAAAATAATAATAATAATAAAAAAACATCATCACAAGTATACAATTACCTTTATAAATATTTAAATACTGATGGGTAATACATTACTGGTAATGTGGTTTTTACCTCTTTTTAACGATTTTTTTTCAGATCTATGTTGTAAGACCGAAGTTAAATTGCAACAAATTATTTAATATTCAAACCCTTACAATTTTAATATGGAATTATTAATTTCATCGTATGACTTTAAACCCTTGTGTAAGATGGCATTGTATTCAGGGACTTCAGTCATCGTAGTCAAGAGGTTAAACCATCGTAATCAAGGCGTTTATTCATTGTAGTCAGGGGTTGTCACCATAATCATGGGGCTAAGTCATCGTCGTCAAGAGGCCAATAACATATAAATTATTTCTGTGGAGGAGAAATTATTGCACAGATCGAATCATTTACACAATTTGATATTCCATTAAGATTATACCAAACTATAACTAAATCAGGTTTGGTTGGTATTATAGTATTCATTTATTTATTAGTTTGTACTATGAATATTTACTTGACCTTCACCATATAGACTCAGATCAAACAACAATGACCCTAAATGGATAAATAATTATTTAAAGAACATCATTGGCCAAAGGAAGGCTATAGGTAGAAGGATAAATCGTGGCGAAATTCACCTCCGGGACTATTATAGGGTATTGGCGAGTAGGGTTAAAACCGAGATAAGGAAAGCAAAGAGGAATAATGAGGTAAGGATAGCAAGGGAGGCAAAGACAAACCCCAAAGGATTCTACCAAATGTACCAAACTAAAACACGAGAAAAGATTGGACCAATACGGTCAGACTCCGGCGAGCTCACTGATAACGACGGAGAAATGAGCAATAATTTGAATAAATATTTTTCAACAGGTTTCACCAGCGAAAATTTAAACATGATACCCGAGGCACCGACTCTATTCAGAGATAGTGAAGAAAACAAATTAAGTGAGATAGTAGTGACTAGTAACGATGTTAGTAAGCAAATAGACAAACTAAAGCCTAATAAGTCACCTGGTCCCGATGAGATATTTGCCAGAGTATTAAAGGAATGTAAGGAAGAGCTTAGTATGCCCTTAGCAAAGTTGTTTAACATGTCCTTAAAAACAGGTGTAGTACCAGAATCCTGGAGGATAGCGAATGTAATACCGATCTTCAAGAAGGGGGATAGATCACTATCCTCTAACTACCGCCCAATCAGTCTAACATCAATAGTAGGCAAATTACTGGAAACAATCATTTCAAACTCTATTCGAAATCACCTGGAGAAGCACAGATTGATCAATGATTCCCAGCATGGCTTCACAAGCGGACGTTCTTGCCTAACTAATCTATTAACATTCTTTTCATCAGTTTTCGAATCAGTGGACGAGGGGCACAATTATGATGTGGTATATCTCGACTTTAGCAAAGCCTTCGACAGAGTACCCCACGAAAGACTAATTAGAAAGGTAGAAGCTCATGGCATCAAAGGTGACATCCTTAAATGGATTAGGGCGTGGTTACAGGACAGGAAACAGAGAGTGAGCATTAACGGCACTAAGTCCCATTGGAGCAACGTCACAAGTGGAGTTCCCCAAGGCTCAGTACTTGGACCATTATTGTTTATTATATACATAAACGACATAGATATCGGCATAGACAGCAACATAAGTAAATTTGCTGATGATACTAAAATAGGACGTGTTATCAAATCTGACGAGGACTCGGCAAAACTACAGGAGGATCTAAACAAATTTTTCGAATGGTCTGAAAAATGACAGATGAAATTCAACATTGACAAATGTAAAGTACTCAGTATAGGAAATGTAAACAGGGAAACCAGATACCAGATGAACAACGATGCCATAGAGAAATCCGACTGCGAGAGAGATTTAGGAGTAATGATAAGTAGGAACCTTAAGCCAAGTAAACAATGTGTTTTTGCTCGTAACAAGGCTAATAAAGTACTTGGGTTCATACAAAGGAGTGTTAGTTACAAGACTAGCGAGGTCATCCTAAAACTGTATCTTGCTCTTGTGAGACCACACCTGGATAACGCAGTCCAGTTCTGGTCACCGTATTACAGAATGGATATAGAATCCTTGGAAAGAATTCAGAGGAGAATGACAAGACTAATCCCGGGTATCAGGAACCTTGAGTATAGAGACAGGTTAAAGCATCTTAATTTGCACTCCCTTGAGAGACGTAGAGCGAGGGGCGACCTGATAGAGGTGTATAAATGGAAGGCAGGGCTAAACAAAGGGGACATTACAAAGGTACTCAAATTATCCAACCAGGAGCGAACTCGTAACAATGGTTTTAAATTGGACAAATTTAGATTTAGGCGTGAAATAGGTAAACACTGGTTTGGAAACAGAGTAGTGGATGAATGGAACAAGTTACCAAATATCATCATTAACTCGAATACGCTGAATTGCTTCAAACATAGGTTGGATGCTCATATGAGCAATAGGGGTTGGGTGTAAACGGGACTGCCCAGTATGGGCCAATAGGCCCGCTGCAGTTTCCTCCATTCTTATGTTCTTATGTTCTTAAGTCTGAATTTAAAAAAAAAAAGGCCACCTGAAGATTCACCCCCAGCTTATTTCTCCTTATGTTTCAATTTGAACAAACCTAACGCTAAGCTCGCTTTAACCTAACCTAATTCAATCTAATCTAACCTAACTCAACCTAATCTAACCTGACCTGATTTAACTTACCCAATCTAACCTAACTTACCTAACCTAATCCCTAGGTAGCGTTAGGGTTTTTATTCTTGTATATTAAACTGGGAAAGAATCTGATGTTTTTTCCAAAAAAAATAAAACAATATAAAATACCATTATTTCACAATTACCTTTACCTATGTGGTTATAATTATATATTGTTCATACACATACAGTATAACCACGAGATATTTGAGGTAGTAGAGTAGACTTTTTTAGTTTAACAAATTTATTGACAAAGCAGTTTGCCTATTCTGAGTAATTCAGTCAGGTCTTGACACTGAGGGTGGTATAACTTCTCACTGCCAAGAAAGACAGAGGTTCATACACAAAGAAATACATCATATTCATTAACAGTCTATATAGGTCAGATTCATGTGGGTGATGTCACTGTTCACTGCCACGCAGGACAAAGCCGACAGTATGTTGCGTAAAAGGAGTAGTAGTGGGCAGAAAAACGGATGTACAGTATGTCACGTTAAGTTGCGAAGCCTCACAGTGACTGGCTTTGTGAAGTTTGAGTTGCATCATGTATTGTACTGTACCTCGCATGTGTGTCGTCTCACACCACTGTTGACGTCATGAAGGGCGCTGTTCTCACCGTAAATATGAAGTAGAATTGATATGGTATTATTGATGATCCTTCTTGAGAAGCTCCTGGATTAATTACTCGTATATCCAAAAGAATAATAAATGACAGGTTTTATACGTCAGCCAGCGAGACAGGAGGCAACAAGTTGCCTAAAAAAACCGTTTATCTGATTAAGCATTTGCTTTACGTGTTTCAGAGCCCGTTAGTACTTTATGCTTTTGTTAAGTTTCAGTTACTTGATATAATAGTTGACATTGAAATTTTTTATGTAATTATCAAGGAAGAAAAATTACCAACAAATCGTGTATCTTGCCTTGTCGGCTACCACTCTAGCTACCAAGTATTGAAGCTATTCACCCAACGTTAAGTTATTCACACAAAAAATACCTCACAATAGAGGTAGATACGACATACACACACGATTCCCCCAAAACCCATTAAGTGTGAGGTAGTGAGTAGTCCTGCCACCCGGAGCATAATAGCTCCGGGTGGCAGGACTACTCACTACCTCACACTTATGGCGATAACCTTGGCGTCACCCGAGCTGTGTCATCATGCCACTACACACTGCACTACCGCCTTCCTTCCCTATACCTGACCCTTTGTTAAATCACCTGTATGTCTGGGAATATACTGTCACTTGTGTGGTTTTACACTTTGTCTCTTGCCAGATTACAAACACGGGTTGGAGCATGAGAGTACTCCCAGTAGTGTTGTACCTTAATAACTGCCTCGCTGTATTCTCGTCACAGACTGGCTGATGGAGTTTTGTGGCCTCGTATTTAACATTCGCACATATGGTCAGAACAGAGATAGAAGGTGACTTGCATACATACATACACACACACACACACACACACACACATGGTGACAGGCAATGGACTACAGAGAGCGAAAGGTAACAATAACTATACTTCAAGGGCCAAAGTTATGTAGGTCATTGTTTTTATTTAATCTCATTATTTTCGTCAATAATTAGCCTCACGACGCTCTTTAAATATTAAACTTAGTTTATTACACCAATAACATGTAGGAAAGTTGTCTATTGTGCAGGCAAGGTAACGAAGTGGTTTTGGGTAAGATCCGTCAAGTAGTGTTGAAAACAACTTGAGGTATTGTATTGGGCTTCCTCCCTCGGAACGGCCAGTGTGCCCACAAACCTTCAGAATAGTCTGTGCGTACAAATAGTGTAAAAGTATTTGTACAGAGGCTATAATTAGGCGCTGGACTAAACTTGTGTGAGTACTGGGGAGGGCTGGGGAAGGCTGGTGACAATCAATAACATACTCGTAATATCCTTCTGTTGTTTTTTATCGAACTTGTTCTGACACAATCCTCGCCGCTGGTCTGACGTTCTTTAAAAACAGCTAAATGAAAAACTTACTCACACGCAAGAGACCAGAAATAACGTATAAAGCTGAAAGGAACAACATATGATTAATTCTACTCGCGTACCATCAGAAGAACTTAAGATTGTGTCATTGTTATTGCCGATGCTGCCGTGTAGTGATGACTAGGCTAGCCATGACTCACCCCTCCTCCTCTTTCTCTCTCTAAGGGGGGCCCAGACAGGTATGACTGAGTAAACCCTACCACTACCACCACCGCCACCTCAGTCACCACTACCACCGCAACCTCGGATACTACCACCATCACCACCTATCTCTCTCAAGCTATAAATATAATAACGTCTGATGACAGCGCTAGGTTATAAGAACTATCTTTATAAATCATAGAGATAGAGGGTGTGTTGTGACTAATATAAGAAAATAAGAATGGGCCATAGTAGGTAATAGGTAATAGGCAGCTACCAAACCGGGAGGTACTACCGCCTGGGAAGATATTGGAAGCATAATGTGTTGTGTAATGGTAGACCCTGCTGCCATATGGCATCACGAAAATTGTGACCAAGTCCCAGGTTACTGATCTGACTTTGTGCCTCATTTATACACAATTGCAGGGTATCAATTGTTTCTCTTATTATTGACAACACAACATACATATATTGTTGCTCACTTTTGATTTTTTTTTCATTTTGTCTTTCTTTATTATTATTATTATTATTATTATTATTATTATTATTATTATTATATTTTCGCCCCCCAGGTCCCGATGTGGGTCAGTGACCTGTGTATTGAATGTGACACTGTCAAAGACTTCAGGCCACCTGACTTACTGTATCTTGAACTATGTAATTACTTCATTGAATCAGGTGTGCTTGAGGACATTCTTGCTGTTTATCCCAAATTTGCTAGCCCACACTGATTAGTCTTCAACTAGAATATGACTCCAATGTATGTGATCCACTGACCCATATATGCTGCTGGTGAATGTGATGTATTTCCTTCTTTGTGTACGAACCTCTGTCCTGCGTGGCAGTGAACAGTGGCATTACCCACATGAATCTGACCTATATATAGTGTCAATGAATATGATGCATTCTTTGTGTACGAACCTCTGTCCTGTATGGCAGTGAAAAGTGACATTACCCACATGAATCTGACCGACGTATATGTATGTATGTGTGCGTGTGTGCATGTATATGTACGTGTACATGTATATGTGTATGTATATACGCATATGTATGTATATGTGTGTGTGTGTGTGTTTACATATATGTATATGTACTGTCAATGAATATGATGCAAATCTTTGTGTACGAACCTCTGTCCTGCATGGCAGTGAACAGTGACATTATCCATATGAATCTGACCTCTATACATTTATAGTTGTTAATGAATATGATGTATTTCTTTGTGTATGAACCTCTGTCCTGCGTGACAGTGAGAAGTGATACCACCCTCAGTGTCAAGACCTGACTGAATTACTCAGAATAGGCAAACTGTACTACAAGCTCTGCCAATAAATTTGTTAAATTAAAAAAAAAAGTGACCTGTGCCCGGGTGGGCTAATTCCCGGAAAAAAAAATAGTGGGCAAGTCCCGTTTAAACCCAACAGCTATCGCTCATATATCCGTCCAACCTATATTTAAACCTATCCAGCGTGTTAAGAGCTAATGATGTTTAGTAACTTGTTCCACTCATCCACTACTCTATTTCCAAACCAATGTTTACCTATCTCGTGCCTAATTCTAAATTTATCTAATTTAAAACCATTGCTACGAGTTCGCTCCTGGTAGGATAGTTTAAGTGCCTTTATTATACCACCTTTGTTTAGCCCTGACTTCCATTTCTACACCTCGACCATATCGCCCCTCACTCGACGTCTCTGAGGGAGTGCAAATTAAGATGCTTTAATCTGTCTCTATACTCAAGGTTCCTAATGCCCGGGATTAGTCTTGTCATTCTCCTCTGAATTATTATTTAAAGCAACATACTTTATACCTGCTTATAAGTACCAAGATAATTCCGTGACTGTTTATATAAGTACAGAAGCCATTATGAGTAAAGACTTAAGTAGTAGAACATACTTTACAAATTGATAAAAAAACCCACCAAACATCATTAAATTTATATAAACACATTTTCTGCACATGCTATTTGAATTAACTCTTAACTAGGAATTAATTATGAAAAATATAGGACTACAAATTAGGAGCAAGGAATTAATACCAATATAAGTGTACGTACATAGCCTACTAGTTCATTATTAAGAATAAGTAATAATAATAATTGAGCAGATACTGTATACTATATAGCTCATAATTAAATACAGTAATATAAATACTGCTACCTGATAATTAACTAAAAATTTACATCCAATTAACTAAAAATTAAATAGAACTAATAATTAAAAAAATTACCTACACATAACTAAGAATTGACTATGAAATTACCCACAATTAACTAGGAATTAACAATAAAATTACCTACAATACACTAAGAATTAACTATAAATTTACCTATAGTTAACTACAAGTACAAACGCTTGTAAAAGCTTTATGAACGCTGGTACTGTAAACACAATCACTTCGCCAAGCAACCAACCAAACACACTGGCCTCGAGTTCACAGTACACCTTTATTTTCGAGTAGTTGCTGCTGCTCTAAATCAATGACGACCTTGAGAGTACGTTAGGCCAGTAGGTTGATGGGATGATGTGTTGAAGGGTCAGCATATTGATGGGGTAGTGTGTTGAAGGGCCAGCAGAATGATGGGTTAGGATACTGAAGGGCAAGTACGTTGGTGAGATAGAGTACTGAAGAGCTAGTAGGTACTGTGCCAAGTAGGTTGATGGGTAGTACTGGGGCTGGTGGGTTAAGTTAAATTTAGATTAGGTTGAAATATAGGTTAGTCTACATTAAATTGAGGTTAAGACAAAGGTTAGCGTAAATGTGTAGGTTAGGTTGAAATATGGGTTATTTTAGGTTAAATGTACGTTAGGTTAAAGGTTGGTGTGGTTAGGATGTTAGATTAATTCAAGTACGAGAAAAACAAGGCTGGAGAAAGATCCCAAGATGGTAGGTATGTGAATGATCGACACAGCACCATCATGTCCAGGGTTCGTGTCCCGTCAACGTACAGGTGTACCCCGGCTATAATGCTCGTCAACAAAGGTACAGTGTACTCGGCGTATTAGGCCCGTCGACGGAGTTGAACTATAATTCACTGTCTTATCTAATGAATATAATCTAAAATTGGAAATTCAAGAACATGTCCATGTAATTCTTTGGCAATACTGATGCTTCTGGATACTATTGGACATGAATGTGTGCATTTAGGTGAACTGTTACTAGTTATGCATCACAGAATTGGTAAGTTTAAAGGAATTATGTATTGCAGACGTGTGTAGTGTATTTTAAACTAGAATCAGCGGATATATTTATGTTATTTTACATATTTATCGTGTGGTAGGTGTATCATTCGTTCAGTTTACGGTAAGAATGAAGTACTAAAGTTTTCTTTTACTATACAGATCAACAAAATCGATGTTGAGTAGCCCGGGTCTGGCGACCAATGACAACTCCACAAGTTGGAGGCACGCGCACCACCGCTATACTATTACCATGTACCCTTAAACTATTAAATTTATTCAACTTGATTACCTTTAGTTACCATACTAGATCCCATATATTAGTAAAAATATATAGTATTTGACAAGTTCAGCTCGTATTCGCATTATGGTAAAGCGCACTAACTGTGAAAAATATGAGTAAATAAGGATTAGGTGGGAGGGAACCAGAGGCGGTGCGGTAGAGACTACGCACACACAGCAGTCGACAGCAAAGATAACAGTGTTGTCTGTGTGGTTGTGGTGACGGGACTTACCTACGGAAGCGTGTGGGCAACACTATGGGGCTTCTGTCAGAGGGCACGCCGCTCTCTTGGCCGCAGACCAAGCAGTACTCAGACCACGTGCGGGAACATGGCATTAAGCAGTTCATCAACCAGTACCACCAGCTCAAGGGCCGCCAGGGAGACTGTCTCAAGTGGGGTGATGAGGTAAGGAGGAGGTGCCTTGGTTTCTGATTCTCCCAGCTCTGGCACTCTTGTCTTGGTGACTCCGGCGGGTCTGGTGTGACCCATCTACCGACTACTGCCACGTTTAAACACCATGCTTGTGACCTGGTGCCTGGGTATTGACCCTGGCACCAAACTCGACCTGGTGTCTGGACCCTGGCACCAAACTTGAGTCGTGGTAGGGAACATATTTCAATCTCATAATCGTGGACCTGTTTCCTGGAAAATATCCCAGCCAGTCCCCATACTCTTGCCCTGATAGCTGGACACTGCCCGGCACTGCACTGGTGACCTAGTGCCTCAATATTTCAGGCACCACGGTGCAAGAGCACGAGGTGGCGACGAGCTAAATATATGCCCCAACACGTGTGAACTTCCCTGTCGTATCTTCGCAACGTTTCTTCCCTTAAAACGTTCTTTGGTTTCAGGTAACGCTACTGATTCATTGTAACGTAAAGACTAAAGCTTATTCACCTGCAGCTTCTCTGATAATTGTGAATAACATCAGTAGTTAAGTTTCTTCACATCCAGCATTCTCTGATTAGTTAATGAATCATGAAAACAGTACGTACAGCCAGTTTCATCAGCATTGTGATGGTACTGATGGATAATTATAATAGAAAACGGCGTACCGTGGTGGAGAGCGTGGCAGTGTGTATAGCATGTCAAGAGTGTGAAATACTTTGTCCTTAAGACATCAGAGGTCTCCGATAGTTCAAATTGTAGATTAAGAAACGAAAGGAATCCTGTATGTGAGGTTTATGCTCGTAATAGGAGTAAATTTTTGACAATGAGGCATTATGTAAAGAAGTTTTGAGCTTTCAGAACGGGTAAACAAGTGATGGTTGCGCCATCAGTATACTGCACATAAAGGTACGACATTGTACTGTATATTGTACTGCGGTGACTAGTGCTTGGCACGCGCGCAGTCTTGTACAGTAGTGAGGACTATCACGTAATCTAGCCGGGGGCGCGAAGAAATTTGTATTTCAGTTAGATAAGGCGCTTATAGAGCTGACTAACGCAGCCATAAAACTACTCTCGTACATGAATAACTTAAGTTCTGAGACAACTGGCACATTACGCAACTAGGAGAATGATGAGGCACTAATGCTAAAATTGCTTAGTAATGTTGATTACAGTCCCAAATGTTAATAACACGCTAGTAAAGTACTTTAAGAAAATATTTAACCCGTCATGAATGCTAATGAAGTTAAAGCTGAAGCACGAGCTGTTACCAAAGGTGGAGTTCAGGATCGAACTTTGAGTGGAAAATGACAACACGTAAATTAAGTTTAAAAACCTTCATTTTTAGATCATGACAGGTTGCTTGAAAATGGGAATGAATTACACACAACAGGCATACAAAATACTGAAACCAAAGTACAGTGACTTAATGTTTAAGTCTTTGTAACAAAATTAGTATTCTGTTACAGTTAGCTATTTTTACATCTAAAGTCACTTCGTTATGTAAGATTATGACCAGATGTGGTACTGAGGCTGACGATATACAATAAAATTGATATATAAACATTTGAGCTGAGAACTGAAAGAGGTAGAAGCACAAATCTATGTTTTCCTTCTTCGAATCAGGAAAATTCTGGCTAGCGAACATGGGATCCTCCTAGATGCTATGTAACACGTTATCTATTGATATCTACAAACCCGTTTTTCCCAGGTGTACATTTGTTATGACTTTCAAGCTGAAGTTGATTGGAGGGACTTAGCTTAAAATAATAATAATAATAATAACCGGTAATACTTGCATAGTCACGGATGCCCGGCGTACCCAAAATCGAACATTGCTCCCACACGAAAAAAAAAAAGAGAGAAGAATTTGGGTGCCAGAAGCGTCACTCGATATTTGTCTTAAAATCCGAGTGATTTGTGTATAAAATATCGATTTCAGTTGCGCTGTGATCATTTAGTTCAGACAGGGGTGGGGAGGACCTGCAAATGAGTTGGCTACGCACGTTTGATACCATCAACTATCTGAGTAATCGTGAAGGGATTAATTTCTAAGTTTCTTTTTGAGGAGTTACACGTATGTCATAGATCAGCTGAAGAGTGCGGGCGATTTTCACAATATACTGATAATTTATTTCACTCATGTTCTATTATGTGTACAGACACGTTCGAGTCCAGGGATTCCACGCTAATGCTTTGTAACATAGAATGACACGATTGATAGGTCTGGACATCGACTGCACTGTGGTTATATGAGGCATGAGTTCTCTTTTAAGTTTGTACCTTATGGTAACTACACACTTTATAAACCAAGCAAAAATATTTTAATGTTTTGGGTATGTTTTGTAAAGTATATTATTCGCATAGCAGCTAAACTAATAAGTTCTCGCGATAACATCAGTGGCAGTGAGTGCCACTTTACACAGCTACAATAGGACTTTGGATAGTTATGAGAAAAGGTCCAGACTTTTAACTTACAGATGTTTTAAAGTGGATAGTTGTGAGAAAAGGTCCAGACTTTTAACTTACAGATGTTTTAAAGTGGATAGTTGTGAGAAAAGGTCCAGACTTTTAACTTACAGATGTTTTAAGGACAATAGTTGACTGTCCAAAGCACATTCTTATGCACATGGTACACCATGCGCCTGGCAGTGCGGCAATTGAGGGCGCGCCACGGTGTCTGGCAGTATCTCCGGTTGGGAGCAACACAAGGATTACAATCACCGAGTTAATCATAATGCATTGTCATGATGAAGTTTGGTCACAAGGGAAGATTCTGTAAATACTCCAACAAACTAGATTACTGGTCCAAATAAATGACATTTAAAAAGTTCTCGCTGACGAAATTGTTAACCAACACCTTGTTGAGGACAATAGATGGAGGCCGAGAGTAACCCCCCCCCCCCCAAAAAAAAAAAAAATATTATGCAGTTTGTGACCATCTAAAATACAATGATAACTCTATATAACTTACGAATCCGAAATTTTTTTTTATATATATAAGCTTATATTCTGAGTAAACTAAGCTTGTGTCGTGTCAGTGTGAGGTACTGTACTGTGTGGGAACGTGGGTTAAATTACGTGTCGGGTGCATCAAACACTCAGTAGCGGGTCAGGCTATGTATACGTTTTCCGATATTCGGAGCTTTCGCTGTATGTAATAATGTATGATATTTGATTTTTCCCTTAACACACTGTCTTGTTATATGGTATTGTGTTATCGCCATAAAGGAGCCCAACATTGCATAACCAGCCCAACATATCCCACCTCAAACAATGTTATTGTTTGCTTCAGTATTACAGTAATCACCGTAACATCCTGCATTTTGTGTTCGTTACTAGGTCACCCATTTAATGAGCAAGTCAAAATTAAAAACACCTGTCAGTTTATCATTTCACCACTTATCAGCTTAGCCTACTAGCTGTTCGAGCGGTTGTCAGTTTTGTTACTTTGTTATCAACTTTAATGTCCAGTGTTGGTACAGGAGGAAACCTGCCAGGTTTGGTAGTGCCGCACAGGATAGCGGGTTCTCCACGTGTATATCCAGGCCAAAACTCGAATCCATGGCACGGTAGTAAGAAATACAGACGTTACAGCTGTATTAAAAAAAATGCTTTCGATTGTGTAAATTATATGTAACTGCTGTAAGCATCTGATTATGTTAACGTTAGTCCATGTGATAAAAAAAATGTAGTTGGGGAAAGAGAAAAAGACCCTATTTTAAGGGAGAGGAAGTTCAGTTTAAATTTGTGTTGCACCATAATTATACCAATATTGCGTACACGTGTAAACTTGACTAAGCTTCTCAGAGTATCTATAAGATTTAGTAGTTAATAGGTAAATGGAACGACTTCATTTTAATTACCAAGCAATATTAATGATCTTATTAGTCCTGCAAGCATAATGGTCGCCTGCTGAATGGTTTTGTGCATGCATTTTCTCGTTTAATTACTTGTTCATGTAAAAACTAATAATAAATATTGTAATTCTCTATTATTATTCAGTACATTGTTACCCTTAACATCTCTTGAAAAGTGTATAAGGGCGCCGACTAATTTTGTACAGCAAAAATATTCGCATGAACTACGAATTCCCTTTCCATTTCTTTCTTTACCTCTTTTCCCGCCCTTGCCTTCTTTCTCTGTCCTTTTCCTTGTTTTCATAATTTCGATATCTGCCCCGTAAAGAAAAATAAGTTCCAACAAAATTAACTAAACAGTACACTCAGAGTGTAATATATATGCAAGTAAATCACTGTGGGTGCGCGTGATCCAGGTATATGCTGATAATCACAAGGAAAGAAGAAAACACGAAGTTCCCAAGCGCATTCGTGTAATTCACATCTTCAGGGGTGAGTACTCACCCCTGAAGATGTGAATTACACGAATGCGCTTGGGAACTTCGTGTTTTCTTCTTTCCTTGTGGTTATCAGCATATACCTGGATCACGCGCACCCACAGTGATTTACTTGCATATATATATATTATTTTGTGAAACTTTGTGTTTATTTTTAAGTTTGGTGATATAATTATTTAACACATGTGACCCCCTGACGGAGACACGATGATCCTCCCCATACTGGCCAGATATTTTGTAAATAACATTCATTATGTGTTAAAGGAATATCCTTCCTTCCTTAGGCTTTAGTAAGCCCCTTTATAATATTTATACTGTATATACTGGTCACACTTGCCAGATGCTTTTGGTGCCATTGTACAAGGGTACCTAGTGACAGCACTAGGATCCCGCTTCCTCTATCAAGGAAAAACAATTGAAATTGAAAATTGAACACATGTGTTTTATGTTGCACGACGCACGTGTGGTAGCTGCAGACCTTATCACAGGTTTAAGAAGCAGACGTGTGTGTGTCGGTACAACGTCCATGAACACTGTCCCTCACACTCGGGGGAACTTCTGGAGGGATATTATTCTCTATCTCCCCAGGAGAAGAATTCAAGAACATGTGTAACGTTTCTGGGTCGGTCATATAATAATGTCACTTGTAACAGCAGCCAGCGAGAGAGGTTTTAGTATAATGATTAATGGAAGGCAGACCGGCGGCCACCTTTGTCGTTGATGTTATAATGTATGGCAGCTTCAACAACTATGGTCTTTTTAATCGCGTATTCTAGTTTTGTAGTTACACTAGTTATCAACAAATAAAATGCTCAACAAACTGCTGATATACCAGTAAAGAGATGTTAAAGAGTGTCAAAAAGTGATAACAGTACATGTCTGATGTAATGTGGATGAAATTTTAAAAACTTGTTTTTAGTTAACAATTTATACACGTCTTTAGTTGAAGAAAAGTACACAAGTATAGTTATAATTTTCAACTGTACAACCTTGTGCCACTTCCGAAATGCAAAAACGTCATATATTATTTATTTTATTTATATTTTTGCCTCGTAATGATAAAGTGGGCTTTCCACGTGTCATTGTACAGTCGATGGGTAGCTAGCTGTTCTGTAACCAGTGACACGATTTAATTTTATTGATAATTTACCACTTATCATTTTAAAAGCACCTTGGGCGGTTGATCTTTGATACTTTGGTATCTAATTACCTTTTTTGTCACTCGCTCTGACAGTCGTAGAACAGGTTTAATAACATACACAGATGACATTTATGAAACTCATCGGTCGTTACCTGTGTAGCCTTCCTCCTGCTAACATCACACGTCACATACAAGATATAGTTATAACATACAGAGGTTAGGGCATGTCTTGTTATAACATACAGAGGTTAGGGTATGTCTAGTTATAACATACAGAGGTTAGGGTATGTCTTGTTATATCATACAGAGGTTAGGGTATATCTAACTTTGAGTTTGTGTTATCGTCAGTACATAACTTCAGTCCTCTGCTCAAAGCCGAACACTTGACTACACATTCCAGCCAATAGTGTTATACAGTAGTAATGTATTGTTGATAGCTGCTAAGATCATGTAGGAGTTCGTCATCCTGGGATTATTTATTATCTGATAAGTGTATTTTTATGACATACTACAGTAATTCAGTCAGTCTGGGATTACTTATTATCGGATAAGTGTATTTTTATGACATACTAAGCTATTTAGATTTGCTCATTGATTGTGTCCACAGTGCATTTATTTTAAGGTTTGTGGTAGCAGTATCCTAGAGAAGAACCGAATATAAAAATAAAATTCTTATCAATGAATTATTGGTTTCATAATTTCGTAAACTGTTTTTCTTGTACTCACGAGTAAACTAAGTGTAGCACTCAGCCGTCGTACTCTGCGTATTATTAAGTCGTTAACATGTGACATGAGTTCTGTTTTGAATGTGTTAGGAGTTTTTGTCAGTTCCCTCGCAGATACTTCACGTGTGTTAATCAGTTAGTACAGAGGGAGCCATCTTCACAGTATCTTTTACTTCAGTCTCACTCACGGTATGTCATCCTTGCTCACTTCAGACACACCCCGGGGCAGTTTCCCCCTCCCAAGGTCGTCCTGGTTTACGTTGTTCACCATAGCCATGTGTTCTCACTATCTAATTTCGCCGTTCAATGCATCTTGGACGTTATACCCTTTAACAACGTCTCCACAGAAACTTGAATATTCCTCTAAATGTTATTGCAATTGCATCAGGAGGAAGGCACGAAGAGATATTGCTGTTCTCATTAGTGTGTACAAATACAATACACGTTGCTGTATTGGGCTCGTAACAGTAAGATTTTTTCCTAGATTATAACCTGATGTTCTTTGATAAGACAGACGTCATAGTGGGTTCAGGCCTAACACTTCAAATTATCATAAAACTCATGAATTTTATGAAATAGGTCCTTTTGTTGAAAAGTACTGTTGGGAGGCGTCGCTATTTTGTTGTATTTGAATTAATGTATTATTTTATTCATATTTATTTTTTATTTTATTTTTTAAGTTGCCAAGTTTTTCATGTGACTGAGATTGGGTACAGGGAGGGAGGGAGGGACATGTTAATGTTACTTCTTACCCCCAGTTTTCACCATCCTGGTTTTCCGGGACAGAACCTGTCCTCGTTGTGGGATCTTGGGAATTCATTGTTTATTTTAGAGACGTATAAATAAACAAATAAAGACAAAACCCAATATGCGATGTTAACTTTACTATCGGTACTTGGGTACAAAACTAAAACAGTAACAGTAGAATTATATTTAAGAAGTACTTAAACATGCCGGTATACCAAATAAAACCTATTTAAAGTTGAATGTAGTTTTTTTTTTGTACTAAAATAAACTACATTGGTTTTTCATGGTGTAAAATCATATTTTGACTTTTAATTACGGGAGACTCGCTTTTATCTTACAAATAGTGAAAATCACAATTTAAAATATCTATAACATGGGTGGAAAGATAAGAGGCTATATTTAGACACAATATGCTTCCTGCCTCATCATATAAGAGTAGCACGTGGGAAATCAGGGTGATGGCTGGCGAGGCCTTCAAACAGTCAGTGACATGAAATAAGCTCTAAAAGTAAATTTGAAGAAATAGAGGCGAGTGCTATTTCTAATGTATTGTGTTAATATATTTGGTGTTTTCCCAGCAAGATCAATACGCAGATGTTATTTTCATAAACATTTACAAATGCGTAAAAAGAGGAAGGTAACTTTGTTCTTATTGTGTATGTATCGGTGTATGTATTTACTGTGTTTGAATAAATGTTTAGATATTGTATATATCTGTACTTGTGTTAATGGATAAAACGTATCATACCATTATATCTCAACGAATGGTCACATCGGAAGCTCAATATGGAGGCTGTTTATTTATTTGTAGTTAATAATGTATCGTCCGTAATTGTACTGAACGCTAGCGCCCGTAATTGTAGTAAACATTGGCTCCCATAATTGTAGTTAACATTGGCGCTCGTAGTTGTAGTTGGTAGTACAGCGATAACGCGCGTATCTTTCACCAATATGCCAAAGGTTCGAATCATTTTTGGCCCAGACACAAGTGAGAAGGGCCGTTATCCAGTAACATAATAAGTGGTGAAATTGGCTTAAACAAAACAGGGCAGTACCCCAGAACTTAACATGTAATCGGGTTACGACATTGGTGGTGGTGTCTTGCCTAAGAAAGTTGATAATAATTACATGGTAAAAGTTAAGACTTAAGGGCCATGTATGATGAACTCTTCCAAAAATTATTCATTGAGTTTTATCCTTTAGGATGCGCGTTGTGTAATCACACGATAATGATGGTGATGATATGCTTTAAGAATTAGCAGACTTGTACTGTATACGATAAAGCAATTTTATAGTAAGAGTATATTAATGTTTTCGATCATTAGGATGGGATACTTTAAATAAATTTTACTTGGATCTCGTTCGGTATAATTATAATGTACAAGTACTGGTATTATTTTGTACGTTTTTACTACCCTCTTACAAGGCCAAATGGGGTATATAATTGTCTGCATGTCCCTCCCACCGTTCGTGACTCTTCTGTTTTGTCTCAACTTTATCAAACTTCAGTAGAATTAAACTATATACAGGTACAGGTATGTTATGAAACAATATGTTTTTAAATACTTGGGGAATTTCGCGAATTCCAGACACATATGAAAATTTGAAGAGCCACTGTAGCTGTAGAAAATCAATGATGTGTTTAATGGAGAGGATGCCAGGTGGGTGGTGTTGCACATGCCCTTGCCTGTGTCCTCGGTGAGTCAGCAAGAGAGGGAAGACTGCGGTGTCTAGCAACGTGTACCGCTTTGTTGTTCCTGCTTTACAACCATAACACAACATTCTACTACCACACTACGCTATGCTACCACAATGTTCCACTGCAGGACTCTGAACACCATCGCAATGTTCCACCACCACAATTTTCCTCCACCACAATGCTCCACCACCACAACGCTATACAACCACCGCCAGTGTAACACCACCACAATGCTCCACCACCAGTGTTATACGACCACCAGCACCACAATGTTCCACCACATCACCACAATGCTCCACCACCACCACCACAGTGTCATGCGACCACCACCAGTGTCATACAACCACCACCACAATGTTCCACCATTACAATGTCTCACCACAATGCTCTCCACCACCACCACAATGTTCCTTCATTACAATGTTCCATCACCATAATACACCACCACCATACTACTGTTTAACCACCTGTCTCTCACTTCTTGACTTCATCGGTTTCAAGTGAATAGATAAAGTATTATCTCCCTATATAAAAGATTGTAGCTAACAGTTTGTGACGAACATTATGGTGAAACTTTCCCCTTGTACGTATTGTGTTCTTGGACATGATATAAGGAGATTTATACTGTACAGGATAGTATTATTACACAAATGAGTGGCGCCTCCTCTTGTGCGTCTCTACAGCTTGTGGAGATGACTGAAGAGATAACTGCACGATAACGAAGAGTTCTGTTTATATTCGAAAATTCAAACTGGTATATATACTGTATACTATTATATATGAACACTGTAGTGTGGCTGTTATGATTGTAAAAGAAATCTTTAATGAAACCTAGCATATTTTACCAAATAAGGACTAATTTCCATTAATTTATCGCAAATAAAATGTTATCCCTAAATGGCAAAAACGTTTTAAGTTTAAATCGGAGGATTAACCATATTAACGAGCCTATTATATATGTCACTTCTGTGCAGGTAACACTAAGTTCAGTAGTAGCTTCAGTAAGTTAGTGTGATAGTGCATGGAGATGATCCTGGGTTTTTTTTTGCGGTCGAGGTGATGACGGTTACCAAACTTCCCCCAAAAATTAATCGTGCGGTTTTATACGAATCTTGGTATCAAGCAATAAGTACCCAGTTAAAGACTTGAGTGTGGGTGTTTTACGGTGGTTGAAAATTGTTGAACTAAGATAGCTTTTAAGAGGACACAGTATCAGTGGTCGCTCCCGCCTGGAAGTTGAATTATACACGACCTTGGTACGTCTCGGGTAACTCGCGAAACTGAGGTTTCCTTTGGATGAATGTTTTATCCTGTCAAATTCATAGACTATATATCGCTGTTCAAAAAAGTATCTGTGGGCAGGACAACTTCAGTATACATAAATAATGTACAGTGACCATGTCCGTACTCTCACACTGACGTATTTGTAAGGTTGATCACATTTAATCAGTAAGTCTATATCAATACATACAGTAGACGACGGTATCCACATCATTTTTTGCTGTGGTCATTGGTATCCATTTGTTAGCCATGATCTATGCATTCGATTGACTTCAAAATCCATCGAAAGAAGCGTTACCTTAAAAGATCCCCATGAGACCATACCAACGGTTGTGCATGATTCGGATCTCTTACCTTAGTCGAGTTTTCCTTAGCTAAAAGAGAATAACACTTAAGATTGTCCATGAATCCGAACTCGGATCTTGTAACAGGCTTCTGGCATTTAATAGGTGGCACGTGGCAACCAGCACAGCTCTGCCAGACGTAAAACACAACGTCTGGCAATTAACCTTAGTTATATCCATTACAAGGGGTTGTTCAAGTAAAATCTTGATTAGCATTAATAGTATTTATAATTAGCGTAAACAGGTTCTATTAATGCACATTATTAAAAAACAAATACAGATATAATGGTATTATTACTAGATGAAAATGTAATTATTTTAGTAATGAATACACGTGTCTCGTAGTCGTATCATGTGTTTTGGTTAACAAATCTGATAATTAGGTGTAACTGTCGATAAATCGATAATTAAATTTTGTTTTTTTTGTAGATAAAAGTCTGTACTGAAGTGAAGTTCACGGTGACTTCTATTATTTAAGGTAACATTCTTTGCTTAATTAATTAGTATAAAGAAGCCCGTAGCATTGTTTCATTAATACAAGGACTCGTGTTGCATATCTTAAAATATTAGTAAAACTGCCACCGCCAAGACTTTAATGATGTTATAAACCCCGCGACACAGCATATGGCAAAATATAGACCAAATTATACAGCATAATGAATTTTGTGCTATGATAATGCTTCACACCAGGTCGGTGTTTGTCCCATTGTTTTCTTTAAACTGCATAATGTAACTTGCTAGTCGTAGCTCCAAAGATGCTCAATCTAGTGTGTCGCGCTGTAGTGTTGAAACGAACTTAAGAATTCATATCTCAGCTGAATTTGAGTTAACTAAACGGGAAGATGTCCAGGAATCCTGGCCTTGGGTGATATTGCCGATAAAATAAGGTTGCCATGGTTAGGATAATAACACATGTGTACGTACTACGTACTCATTCATGGCCACGTCACTTTAAACAGCCTCTGGCGAAACAATCCCCCTTTTTTTACTTTTATCCTCTTCACCACTGATCGCCTCGTTAGCAGCTTGGGTGATCGGTCACGTCTCTGATTACTTTTCCTTTTCTTTAATCCTCTTCACCAGAAGATCGGCTCGTTCGCCCTTCTTAAGCACCAGTTTAAACATACCAAACATGGCTTAAATTTTCACACCGAGAAGCATACCTTGACTGAAGCAACTCGACCTCTGAGTAAAGATCTCATGTGGGTCGATATAGCACTAACTCAAGCTGGGAGGGATATTTTACAGTCGTATTGGAATGTGTGGTCTGAGATGGGCAGTGTTGCTGATGTATACAGAATAATGTATCCAGCTGATGTCTGCAGTGGTGACACAAACCTGTCGCCGCCCCTCCCTCTCTTACATCATACCGGACTAAGCTGTTAAAATATGTTGTATAGTGTGACGTGTGTGGGCGGGTAGTAACTTGGGAAGTCAGGCCCTGAATGGTTTGTCGTCACCTGTGTTCTTCCACTGACTTGTCAAGGAAAAGGGAATATAATTGCACAGGATGTAAGGGGGTGTTCAATAAACTAGCCCCCTGGAAAAAATCTGAAATCATGGTCCATAGGTGTTGCTTTAGGCGGCTTGGGGAATAACATTTTTGTCTCCTACATATCAATATTCCACTAACCTTACTAAGGCATTCTTCCTGCAGGTGTTGGAGCTCTCAGTGCTGACATCCACAATGTCAAAACAGCTTTAATATCAGTTTCATACAACTTTGTTCTGCTTCACATCACAATTTGAAGATCAGACACTCATTCTAGGGAAAGAAAAAATTACCTTTGTTAAAATTGCCGAGATGTGTTTACGAAGAGCAAGTGATTATTACACTGGTAAATGTTCTTATAGGTTCAGAAGATAAGATTATTATGATTGTGCGTCACTTAGAGGGAAATATACAATATTAATTCATACATATAGTTTAGCTATACGTAGTATAATGTGGTCAAGTGTGTCTTTCAGTTGCACCACAACACCATATATATCACCAAGGTATTATGTTATTATGGAGCTGTACCACAACACCAAACATATCACCAGGGTACGGTATTATGTTAGTACTATGGAGCTGCACCACAACACCAAACATATCACCAAGGTACAGTGTTATGTTACTATGGAGCTGCACCACAACACCAAACATATCACCAAGGTACAGTGTTATGTTACTATGGAGCTGTGCCACAACACCAAACATATCACCAGGGTACGGTATTATGTTACTATGGAGCTGCACCACAACACCAAACATATCACCAGGGTACGGTATAAATGTTAGTACTATGGAGCTGCACCACAACACCAAACATATCACCAAGGTACAGTGTTATGTTACTATGGAGCTGCACCACAACACCAAACATATCACCAAGGTACAGTGTTATGTTACTATGGAGCTGCACCACAACACCAAACATATCACCAAGGTACAGTGTTATGTTAGTACTATGGAGCTGCACCACAACACCAAACATATCACCAAGGTACAGTGTTATGTTACTATGGAGCTGCACCACAACACCAAACATATCACCAGGGTACGGTATTATGTTAGTACTATGGAACTGCACCACAACACCAAACATATCACCAAGGTACAGTGTTATGTTACTATGAGCTGCACCACAACACCAAACATATCACCAAGGTACAGTGTTATGTTACTATGAGCTGCACCACAACACCAAACATATCACCAAGGTACAGTGTTATGTTACTATGGAGCTGTGCCACAACACCAAACATATCACCAGGGTACGGTATTATGTTAGTACTATGGAACTGCACCACAACACCAAACATATCACCAGGGTACGGTATAAATGTTAGTACTATGGAGCTGCACCACAACACCAAACATATCACCAAGGTACAGTGTTATGTTACTATGGAGCTGCACCACAACACCAAACATATCACCAAGGTACAGTGTTATGTTACTATGGAGCTGCACCACAACACCAAACATATCACCAAGGTACAGTGTTATGTTACTATGAGCTGCACCACAACACCAAACATATCACCAAGGTACAGTGTTATGTTACTATGAGCTGTACCACAACACCAAACATATCACCAAGGTACAGTGTTATGTTACTATGAGCTGCACCACAACACCAAACATATCACCAAGGTACAGTGTTATGTTACTATGAGCTGTGCCACAACACCAAACACTATTGTAACATGGATCATATACTAAATCCATTCACATCGATGGATTGTAGAATAAATAAATGCAGGGGACACACTTCTCAGGACCAACTCTTAACTAAGTTTAGGTGAGGTGAAGGTAGACTTAGCTCCCGTATATGACTTGTGTTGTGGGTAGCATACACAATGATCTTGTGTTGCAGGTAGAGTACATGATGATCTTGTGTTGCAGATAAAGTACATGTCTGTCTTGTGTTGCAGATAGAGTACATGATTATCAAGTTGGACCACAAGAACAGGAAGGCACGACTTAGCTTACGAGGCTCTGAGCTCCTAGAGGTGTTGAGGGAGGCTGAGGAAACCAACCCTAAGTAAGTAGCAATGGCCACCGGGGAAAACGTTGGGGTCTTCTGGGGATATATTCACGATTCTTGGAGCTTTGGAGAGGAAAGATAGATCAGACTTGAGTGAACCCAGGGGGGGGGGGGGAGAGGGTAAGTGTGGGGAGGCCAAGGAAGCCAACCATATAAGTATTAAAGGTTCTGCTTATGAGTACAAAGATTGCTGCTGCTGCAAAGCATTGCTTGCTTTCTGGTTGATTGGAGGCCCTGTCTGAAGGTGCTCAGTGGTGTTGGTGCATTTCTTGTAGGTCTTGCATTTGTTTCAGCTAGAAAATGTGACTTCACTTCTCAGTACTGTATAGTGGTTGGTGTCTCCTTTTTTTTTTGGGGGGGGGGGTTGTATCACCAGTAACCTTTCAAATATTTTAAAAATATTCTCATCTCTTAGATTGTCTTGTGCATATGATTAAGTATTTGATGTACTTTGTTAGGGAGGTGCGGTCACTATGGCGACCAGAGTATGCCGAGTACATGGTGGAAGGGACCCCTGGCCAGCCCTATGGCTCCCTTGTCCAGCACTTCAACATCGTAGAGCACAACATGAGCTTCCGCCGTAGTGAAGTGCAGAGTTTGTTGTTGCCAGATGAGGTGGTACTCTCCCTCACAAATTTTCCCAGGTGAGTTACCTATTTTCAGGTACAGTTAAATTCATATTTAGGTTGAGAACACTTTTTATGATACAGCATTTCATTATGTGGGAGTTGCTGTGATACTGTTTCAAGGTTTTACTCAATTGCAGTTGTTAATCCCTTGGCAGTGACGTCCCCTTGCTTTTATTGTACAATATTTAGGGATCTTGTTTCCTGTATTTTGGCATTTACCAGCAATATAACCCTTGCCTGCCTATTTTTTAGATTTCAGCCATTGGTCACATCTTGAAAAGCTGGCTGCAGTAGGTGATAAAGAGAGTTAAGTCTCCAGCTTCCCACTGCCTCCTAGGTTTGGTTGGCTGGTGTGAGAGAAAAACCAAATATAAGAATGTGTGTAGAAGCTTTAAATGTAGATTTGAAAGCGTTAAAGAGTTGACATCACTCTTCAGGTTGGGCTGTCCAGATTTTACGTACCCACCATCCCGTCCTGACCCCAACTCTGGAGCTAGTCGGTCCCTGTTCTTCCCAGAGGAAGCTATCACACAGAGTCACCCAAGATTTAAGACACTCACACGCAACATCCGTGAGAGACGTGGAGAAAAAGTAGCCATCAATGTCCCTAGTGAGTATAGTACAGTGCAGTATATTACATATTCTTCGACCACATACATTAAGCTTTGGCTTAAGTAATTACAATGCCTGAATAATTTCTATGATGTCATCTAGTCACCCCAAATCTTGTTTGCTTGAAGTCATTGGCAGGACTGAAGGATTGTTGGTAAGAACCTTGTTTGTAGTTCAGGGCTGTTTGGAGTGCAGAGAACATTGTGAGTTACTGACTATCTTCCCTGGCCACAAAGGTAACCCTCTTATCACTGGATACCTCAGCAGGGTCCAGGTGTACTGGGTGATATGTCTGCTTTTGTAGCATGTGTGTGTATTCTCTTTAATAATGCATTTCTCTCATTTTCCAAATGCACTTGTTCAGATTTACATGCAAATTTTACTATACTGTATATATATAAATTATCTCCGATAAAGTTTGTATGTATTTACTTTTCAGTATATGTAGACCTTAAAACACCTAGACCATTTGTAGAAGATTTGTCTCAATATGGCGATGATGGCAGTTCTGCAGCTGCTGCGAAGGAGGACCAAGTGTATATGGATGCGATGGGTTTCGGTATGGGATGTTCGTGCTTGCAAATGACCTTCCAAGCATGCAATGTGAATGAGGCCCGGGTCCTCTACGATCATCTAACACCCCTCTGTCCTGTTATGGTGAGGACTACACATAGTACAGTACTTTGAGGGTTATGTCACATCCATTGGCTCTACCAAGATTTGTATATATCATATGTCAACAGGCATGGCTTCTCCCATTTAATAATGTACAGTATATTGTGTCAACAGTCATACTTTTCTCATATGCTGTATGTTATGTCAGAGACCTTTACAGAAAACTGTTAAGAGTTAACTCCTTTGGAGGGAGAAATGTGAAGAATGCATGGAATAACCGGCTAGAGAGTGTTGTGATGGTACCGAGTGTCAGCTCATTTAAGACCAGAGCCAGTGTGTTTAGGTACATTCAGGAACCCGTACATGCCCAGTACTTGCCAACAGTGTGTAACAGAGAACAGACTGACCACCCGACTAGCTAGTGAGCTGACAAGTGTTGAGCATGATAAATAGAAATAGAAAAATTAAGTTAATCAAACATACTGAGTTTCCACTTGGTCGAGAAGTGGTGTTGCAGATTTTACTAATTGAGGTGCACCTTTAGCAACAAATCTGTGAAATAATTTTTTGATCATTTTAAATGTAAACTGTGACTGACACAGAAGAAACTGACTCTCTTCCCATCCTAAATTATAAAATTTAACCTATTGAATAATGAACACTAAGCATAGGATGTCAGCATATAATTTTGGCATTTTCTTCCAAACCATTGACTGTTAACCTTAAATGGCTGAACAACCTTATCCAAAATGTCAAGTTGAAGAGGAATATTATTCAGCATGTGACGAGACACATTTGGTCAACAAACTACACTCCTGAAGGGTGCCTGCTGGCAAACTCTTATTTGAAGGCAGTTTAAAAAATTTCAAACTTTTAGTGTGGGAAACAGTTTTCACAAGTTCAAAATGTTTCCTAGTGGATTGATCTTGACTAAAAAATATTTACCAAGATATTAGGATCATGCATGTTGGGGTGAACAAATCTTGGAAGGAAGTTAATCATGATAAAGTGCTGTACTGTATGCAAAAGACTTATCAGTTCTAATGTTTCTGGAAAATTAGTAACAGTTTGAGGGAAAACTGAAATTGGCATCCATTCTTGTGTTCTTTGGTCAGTCCTTAAGTCAGGTGGAAAAGTGTCAAAGATTATTATACAGTACTTAGAAGAGGTTCTAGTTTTGTGTCCTTTTACCTTCTTTTTTTCATGAAGATAAAGGTAAAGTTGAAGACTGAAAAATGTCTTTAAAAATCTGACATAAATTCTGAGTTGCTTTACAATAGTGATCGGGGCGTCCTAAAGTAGATGGGACCTAGGACATGTGTCCTCAGTCACACACACATGGTATTGCGTGACAAATTTTTAAGTTCCTTCACTGTTTGTGTGGCTTGTAATATGTTATTTATTGATTGTTACTCACCTTTGCTTTAATCAGTGATCTCATTTCATATGAATTAATTCCCCATTTATGTTGACTGGTGTGGAAGTTTTTTTATGTATTTTATTTATTTTTTTGACTGGTCAAAATGATTCTCCAACTTTACCTCAAACGATAAACTTTTTGGAACTTACAAGGATCTTGGATATGTTTTTGTAGAAAATCCTTTATGACTTACGGACAGATTCCTTCTACTATCAAGATCTTTTCCAATTTTGACTAAGTATCATGTGGTGGGTAATCATCTTCACAGGTTTTTTCAAATATTTTAACAGATGTTTATGATTTTAACTACACGCCAAAAAAAAAAAAAATATTATTTTAGAGTACAGTAGGGTCGGGATATATCACGAGATAGGGTCCAACGATGTTCGCTGTACAGGTATACTAAATCGCAATATATAATTACATGTAATCAATGGGGAAAATAGGGTTAGGTTCTGGAGGCCAAAAAAATGTGACTAAACTTGACTTAACGAGTTCATTTTCTTACTAACTAAAGCACCAGTGAACACTAGACTCTGGAACAACTGTCTATTTCAATATCAAGGAACACCAGACTCAGTAGCAGACGCCACACTGCCACCCTCACTTGACAATACCACACCTACATAAATGAACACCAAAAATATTAGTTACAGTATTAAATCTTTTCCATTAAGCTTTCCATTATCTTCACTTCATTTTTCACGACACTAGCAACCCATTTACACTCGCTTTAGAAATTGGAATCTGCAACAGACTCGACAGCTGAAGCGCCATCCCGAGAACAGCAGACGACACACTGCCACCCTCACTTAACAATCATAAACGAACAAACCAAAAATATTAGTTACAGTATTAAATCATTTCCATTAAACCTTCCATATCTTCACTTCACTTTTCACATCACTAGTAACCCATTTATACTCACCAAGTCGTAATCTGCAGCAGAATTGGCTGCTTTTTCATCACTCGCCCAGAAAGACTGAGCGGGCGAGCGTGAGTGAGTGAGTGAGCAGCCACGGTGGCGCCTCTGGTGAGCAAATAAACGCATTTGTTTACCGTGGCGGTACATTTGTAATATTTCCTGCCCGATTTCCCTCGCGAAAAAAAAAAATATTGCTATATAAAGGAAAATTTTGATAATTTTGGTAAATGCGATATAAAAAACATTATATAAAGTCGCCATATATCCCGACCCTACTGTATTGAATTGGCATCATTTTGGCTTCTCAGGTGATAATTTTAATTGTTATAGACTGAGTTATCAGTGTTAGCAGCTGTTGTGTGGGCTTCACATGGTCCTCCGAGAAAAGGTTTGTCTTTCTTTTTTTTTTTCCACTGTATTTTAGATTTCATCCTACTACTCCTCCTTTTCAAAATAGTTGTTGAAATCATTCCTTGTTTTCAGATACTCTTAACTTTGTTCTTACATTCTCAGTGACTTTTGGGAACTTTAATCTAAGTCAGACAAAAATGGCTATTGTAGAAATCTATTTGTTTTTAGTTTTAGGGTCAAGAGGTGTTGATCCTTATTGTTGAGGGATGATCTGGTAATGGTGTTGATTCTTCTTTCAGTTGACAAACCTTAAAATGGTCTTGTAAGTCTTTCTTACACAAATTTGAGTCAAAGATTTGGCCATGAATTATATCTTCTGAGCTGCAAATTGGAAACATTCTGTAAATTAAGAGGATGATTTCCTCTGTCCATTGTGTAAGTGTAAGCAGTTTAGGTTTTTTATTAGTGTTTTTAAGTAGCCTTGTAGTAAGCTCTAAATTTGTATCATAAATCACAGCTCTGGTGCTTGTAAAGTCTGGGTGTCTGGGGAGGTATCTGGTGTGCTCAACCAGGTTGTATTCAATAGGTTCATATTTTCAGGGAATCACAACAGTGATAACCTCCACGAGAAAATGTTCCTGATGTCCATTCTTGTTTAAAGGAACCTTGTCATCGTATATGACCTTTGTTTGTTATTCCTCTGACAGGGTATAATGCAGACGAGCTGTGTGGTGCTGGGGAATGTGCAAGGTTAGTATGTCATACTTTACTGTAGCTATCTAGTTGTCTCCCTGTTTGGGATGCATGGCACACTAGTAATTGGAGCTTTATTATGCCACTTCCTCTCTTCTAGCTGGCTTAAGATACACAAGTCTCTTTGGACCGATGTGAGATTATAAAAGATTGATCCGGCAAGATCTCGTTTTATGGTTAATGCCTTTCACCAGGTGACGTGAATTACAGCTGTGAGTCTTGAGTTGTAAACCTGGTGTAACCCTTGGACATCATAGAATATGACTAATTCATGAATTAGTTATGCTTCCTCATCACAGCCAAGTCCCAAAAGGGGTCTTTAAAAGGAACAGTTTACCATTTAAAGCAGGAAACAATGAGTCCTGAGGGCCATATCAGTAGACACAACTCGAACATTATCTGCCTCAGCCATAGTGGACTTGTCAGGCATCAAGCCTATTCAGTCCTAGTTTAGACTTCACTGTCTGGATGGCTCCCGAGTGCCTGGGTCTCCCTCACCCCTGTTGGCAAATGGAGGTAAATGCTTTTTTCTTTGCTTTCAGTACTAGTGAAGTCTCAGGTTGATCTACACAGTTTTGTTTCCAAAGGTTTATGCGAGGCTTTCATCTGTATTTGCAGTGTGGTGTAAAGGTTGTATGACGTTGCTGACAGCCTAACTAGGACTCAGCTGGTGTGTCTGTTCAAGGGGACTGTCATCATCTACATTGGGTCAAGGAGTATAGTAATCCAGTCCATTTTTTTTAAACAGTGTTTATGTCTGGACTGACTAGAGTGATCTGGCCCGAATCTTTTTTTATAATTCATTGGCACTTCCTGAAACGTACGCCCCTTACGCTGTGTTTATCACCTCGTGTCTAAGCCGACCTGTACATAACACTGTACGGTAATCCTTGTGCCTTGCACGAATTCACCATTTACAAATACAGTGTACCTTTGATAAGCATTATACAGTCAGCCTCTGAGGCATGTGAGAAAATTTAGAAAAAAAAATGTTGAGAGAAAAAAAAACAATGATTTGATGAAAGGTATAGAGTACAGTACTGCACTATATTTGTGAATGATAAATTTGTGCAAGATACATTATTCTTATAAATTTTAGGTATGTTTCCTAACTTTATTACTCTTTCTCGTGGCAAGTTGAGTACATGCTGCTTGCTAGTGTTACATGTGTAGTGTTATCATCCTCAGCTTGCGCTCACTGCTGCCTCGCCAATTTATCGTGGGTACCTGACAGACGTTGACTGTAGATGGAATGTGATAGCCGCCTCAGTGGATTGTCGTACCCGGGAAGAACGAGGTCTGGAGCCACTGAGAAACAACAGACTTGTTATACCCAAGTCTCGCTATGATTCAGTGGACTGTTACCTCTCCGAATGTGGTGCCAGGTGAGTGACTGGAGGAGTGATGTGTGCTGCTTCAGTTTAATCAGTGAAGGGCACACTGTACTGAACTGTATTAATTTCATTTGTATATTTAGAGTGAAATTATATATTTCTTATTTATTAGGGATGAATTTTATTATTTGTGTGTAAATACTGTATGTGAGATTGGCAATATCAGTTATTTTTACAGTGCAGGTGAAGGAAAGGTGATATAATAGTGTAGTACAGTTTATATTAAAATAATTGACACTTTTTCAATTAGAATGTCATAAAACCACATGAGGGATTCTCAAATAAATTTATTCCAATGAAATCAATCCAGGTATTCCCTGATTTATGAAAGGGATCCATTCCTGAAAACCTTTTGTAAATTAACTTTTAGTTAATCGGATCACACTTTCCAGTAGATTCTCATTGTAAAAGCTGGGATAAAAAAAATTTATATATATATATATATATATATATATATATATATATATATATATATATATATATATATATATATAGTATATATATATATATATATATATATATATATATATATATATTTATTTTATGAAAATCCACAATGAAAACGTGGATAAGATAAATCTGTCATCATTTTGACCTGACCTCATGTTTTTAGGTCACCCTGTATATTTAAGCCTCTCTCTGTCCATGTAATCCAGTTGCCTCTGAAGATGTCTTGAATAAAGACGAAAGCTAAGGTACTCCGTTGTTTCCATTTCCCCGTGTGATTTTATCAAAATATATATATATATATATAATTTATCTTGGCTTTTATAATGGGAATCCCCTCGTTTTACGCGGGGGGTTACGTTCTTGAAAACCACTGCTTGATTAAAAAGGGTGTAACACATGTGTCTTAGTTCCACTTTCCTCATTTTTATGCATATACAGTACTTGATATCTTAAGTTAATAGTTTGACAAAGAAAGTGTTCTAAAAGGCAGAATACTGTACTGTACAGTATATAACTTGGCTTGGTGACATGCTAACTACTGTACCTGTATGAATTAAAAACATTTTGTCTGGTGAGTGTTTGATTGCTGTATATCAACATGTGCTGTACACTACTGCATTTTGTTAATCATAATTTCCCCTTCAACAGGTATAATGATATTCCGCTGGTATACGATAAAGATATCCAGCAGAAGCTAGTAGGCAGCAAGGTTGATGAGTACATGGCTCAGCACATCTCTCACCTCTTCATCAGGGACTCCATATCCCTCTTCTCAGAGAGAATTCATCAGGATGATGCCAGGGAGATGGATCACTTTGAGGTAGGACGATTATAGTTATAGTTGGTCGAGATGTTTATTACTATTGATGTATATGATTTTTTCTTAGACATATACAGTACTGTATTATTAAAAATGATGAAATTATTCAATGGAATATTTCACACATATTACAAATACAACTTTGAACATCACCCTTCACCTCACACATGTAGAGTCAGCGAAGTGGAACTTGCGACAAAATGTTCTGGTGTATGGAGACATCTGGAACCCCCTCTGTCAGTTGACTGAAAATGCATAAAGGAGGGCCACCAGATTGGTGTCTGTACTTTGGCACCTCAGTTATCCAGAGAGATTAGATCACCTGCAACTGCCAAGCTTATACTACAGACGGGCAAGGAGTGACCTAATTGAGGTGTATAAACATCTCGGAGGGCACTACTCAGTTGAGTGTCCATACCTGGAGCTGGCGGACGCCAGCCTCACAAATGGTCACAGCTCAAGGTTGAAGAAGCCACAAAGTCCAGAAAACTGTGAGGGCAAACTTTTTCGGAGTGAGAAATGTGTACACTTGGAACAACCTGCCAAAGAGTGTTGTGACGTTACCAAGTGTGAGCTCTTTCAAGACCATACTTGACCAATACTGGAGCAGGTTCAGATGCATACAGTAGCCAGTGCATGCCCAGTACTTGCCAACAGTGTGTAACAGAGATGTGACTGACCGCCCAAGTGACTAACGAGCCGATCAGTGGCAAGGAGGATGAAAGTAAAAGTAAAAATATGTACTATGTCTCCATACCCCAGAACATTTTGTCCCAGAATATTTTGTTACAAGCTCCACTTGGCTGACTGTACATCATCTGTCTTATCACACTTTTTCCACTGACCTTCGGTGCAGGTAATAGGGTCCACAAGCAGAAATTATTCATTTTGGTTTTGGAAGTGAAATCAGTTATGTGAAAGAAAAAGCAGAAATTATGTTTAAAATATCAAAATTATTGGGTAACCCATACAAGCATGGAAACGACCATAAAACATTCATGATGATGATCTGAATATTTTATGAGAAACCCTTACTATATTCAATACGTATACCTTGACTGTAACATCTAGCCTACTGTAAGTGTCAAAGACAATTTTGTGTCCATCTTCTTTTTCTATCTCAAGCTTTATGTCTATTATATCAATGTACAAATGTGATACACTGGACAACTCTCTTTGTTTTTGCAGAATATTCAGAGCACCAACTGGCAAACAATGCGGTTCAAACTTCCACCAGTTAACAGTAACATTGGCTGGAGAGTCGAGTTCCGACCCTGTGAAGTTCAGTTAACAGACTTTGAAAATGCTGCCTTTGGAGTGTTTATTGTGCTGCTCACTCGGGCACTGCTTACATTTAAACTTAACATGTTAATTCCTATCTCAAAGGTAAAGTTTTCATTTGATTTACTAACTTGTAGAAACTTATGATTCAAGTCTGTTACTGTATTACGTCTATGCTCAGTACAGTAACTGTATAGTGCCGATATATTATTAGAGCATTTATGGTATATCAGGAAAAATACTATTAGAAGATTTATAGTATGGCATGTTAAATTTATTGATACTGCACATAGTTACTGTAAATAAAATGTAGTAAGGTATTTCTACTTCATGAAATTTCCATATACAGTGAAGTATATTTAAAGTTCTTCCACAGGTTGATGAAAACATGGCAAATTGCCAGAAGCGAAATGCTGTGCTGGAACAAAAGTTGTGGTTCAGGCAGGAAATTTTCTCTCGTGATTGCGACAAGGGCGATGATGCTTGTCAGATGACCGTCAGTGAAATTATCAATGGAAAGGTAAAATTGGTAAAGCTTTCTCAGTATCTCGAAGTGTGATTTAAAGATAGAAATAGTATACAGGCCCCCCCCCCCCCCAAATTCGCGGGGGTTTGGTTCTCAAAATGTCCGCGAATAACATTTGCTGGCCAGGGAAGGGGGGGGGGGGAGGGGGAGGTTACATTTTCACTTGTTTACAAAGAAATTTATATTCCCTTTGTGTTTGCCCTAAGGACAATAATTTATTTTACCTGTAGTATTGTATATGTGTATGTGTAGACACACACACACAAATAAATAATGAGAGAATACTCTCACAAATAATCAGAAACAAATTTATTAAAAATGTTAGTCTACCCTCAAGTCAGTGTTCTATTACAGTACTTTATTAATAGAGCACGGACTTGAGGGTATACTGTCACATTTGTAATAAATTTGTTTGATTATTTGTGAGAGGATTTTTCAATTATTATTTATTTGTCTGTGGTTTATGTGTGTGTCTACACACACACACACATTTACAATACAGGTAAAGCAAATTACTGTCTCTAGAATGAATTGCTCCCTGTCCCAGCTGCGAAAATGACAGCAACTTTAAAACCACCCACAGACATTTTTGGGTACATCCAGGGTGTCTTCTGAAAATAACCAAGAACTGCGAAGTAATAATCAGCGAACTTGGGGGAGCCCCCTGTACTTTGCACCATATGTCATACAGGTTGTACCTCTCTAGTCCGGCATTCTGTGGTCCGGAAACTCCCGTGGTCTGGAACGATTTTAGTTTGTCAAATAGGTAGATGGGCACTTTTTTTTTTTTTTTTTAACTTATCTGAATTATTATTATTATTACAGGATTATTACATTTTTGCCCCTCAGGCCCCAATGTGGGTCAGTGACCTATGTCCGGGTGGGCTAATCCCCGTAAAAAACAAAACAAAAATAAAGCCGCGGGAAATTAAGGTTTGTTTACATCCGGCAGTTCAGCTGCTCTCTCTCTCTCTCTCTCTCTCTCTCTCTCTCTCTCTCTCTGCCTGTCTATACAGAGTACAACATTTAACCCTTCAATATATATAAGCAGTAAATAAGTGTTGCTTTCATATTCTTATGTAGAATAATGACGATAGGTTTTCACATGTGCGCACTTACATACGCGCAGTCTCACTTTTTTTTTACCATTAATGGTTAGCTACTTATATTGTTCCATTTATTAACATTAAATAACATTACAGGTACTTCAAACAACCATATTAATTTTTTTACATTAATTTTACTACAGCTACAATCAGGGTCTTATTTTCTTCAGTTTTATATGTAGAACCAATCAGTCACTGGTTTTGTAAGCTTTAACAAAAACAATGCCGGCAGCCGTCTCGTCTCCTCGTGTGTTTTAATATTCCACGTATTATTAATAAATTGTATTGTTACTTTTGCACACACAAACATTAATTCAATAAAAACAAATTTAGAAACATTAATTAAAATATATTTGAATAGTATATAAGTGTTGCTTTCATATTCTTATGTAAAGTAATGACGATATGTTTTCACGTGTGCGCACTTACATACGCGATCACTCTTTTTTTCTTTACCATTATCGTTAGCTACTTCTATTGTTCCATTTATTCACATTAAATATCATTACTTAAAACAACCATATTAATTTTACTACAGCTACAACCAGGGTTTTATTTTCTTCAGTTTTATATGTAGAACCAGTCAGTCACTGGTTTTGTAATCAACGAAAACAATGCTGTCTCATTTCCTCGTGTTTTTATATTCTACGTATTGTTAATGAATTGTATTGCTCATTTTGCACACACAAACAGTAATTCAATCAAAAAGACTTTCAGTAATAAACAATAATGAATCTTTTGTACATAAGAGAAATAACGCTGTTTATACGATTGTGCACGTCGTCTGAATGTTGGTGGGCCGTTCAAACCCGTCGAAATTTGAGTTTCCGCCGTCAAAATTTTTAAATGTGTTTTTTTTTTGTGTTTAAATAGAAAACGTTGAATTAAAAACTCGCGAAATTTGAGAAGCTACTGTACGACATTTAACCCTTCAATATGTCTTTAAAGAGACCATGAAGCAGAGAAAGTGGTGCTAGTGCTTCCAAGCGTAAGCACAAGTCACTATCTATCCAGGAAAAGGGTGAATTTCCATGGTCCGGCACCGGTCAGGTCCCGAGGTTGCCGGACTTAAGAGGTACAACCTGTACTGTATTTTAGTGGCCTTCTCCTGGTGATAAGACATACCTTGGTTCATGGTTCTTGCTGTGACTGATTACATCTTTGTACATCAAAGTACTGTACTGTAGATGGCAATATTTATTTGCCCAGTTTCATTGGTAGGGAGTCCTGGGCATTAACATATAAACACTGGAAGTAATGAAGCAACACCAATAAAATGGAGTACAATATACAGACCTGCAAAGCCAATGATGTAGCCTTACTGACTCACATGACAAACCCATCATATTATGCTTCCTCATACAATAGCAGAAGTACATACTGTAGCTATCTTTCTAGTCAAACCAAATACCCCACTTTCAAAGTAAATGATTTCTATATTGTGTGGGCATTGCTTTTGTAGGGCAAAAAGACTGAAGGAGTGAGTAATGGTCACTCACCCCTGACCACCTGACTGGTCAGTTCAACACAGCTCTTATTTTTTACCTATTAGCATTCTTGCTGCTGTTTTCAGGAAGATGATTTGAAATATTAAACCTTTTATGATATTTAGGTTTATTAGTGGATGATATTAAGTGGCAGCCATGTCTTCACTTGTGCTTAATTAAAAAGAGGCGCATCAAACACCCTAATACAATAAATTGTTCATTATTATTACGATAAGTACAACCTTGCTTGTGTATTCCATGAGTTCCATTATGCTATCAACATGTGGCAATGACATGTCTCCCACAGTGTTAGAGTCAAACACTTGATACACAGATCATAATTCACGTTTACTATTGGAAGGGATTCCACCTACCGTAGTTTTGATAATTCGACCATATATGATACCTTTCAGGCAGTTTGGTGGTCAAAGCTGGGATTTTCTTCCGTGCCCATAAAATTTACTCCATAAGGAAGGATTTAGTGTATTTCCTCTGTTTTGATCAACGATATCAAGGAAATCCATCAGAGGGTCCAAGTTGTTGGGGGATCATATGGAAGATAATGAGAATATTCCAAAGGTAATTATTACCTTTAAAGTCTTGTTTTTCCTTTACAATTGTTCTTATCCACACACCTGAGCTGCACTCTCTAAGACAACCTTCTATGCCTGTTCCTTCTCTTCAACAACGACTCTGCCTCCTATCGCCTCTACACATGACCCCACCATGTCTCATTCCCCTAGATCTTTCAACTACATTGTTATTCTTCAGCTCATCAGATTTTATTTATTTTTTCCATCCAGGGAGAAGAGTTTGTGGGATTAATCCCTTTGGTGCGCCAGTATCTAGGAGCACTGGACATGGACGCTGACACAGCATGCACCATTGGTCAGTACTTAAACTTCATTAGTGCCAGAGCAGCTGGTACTGCCAAGACCACAGCTGCCTGGATGAGGAACTTTGTCACATCACACCCAGAATACAAGTAAATGTTAATGTTTTAAGTATTGTAGTGTAACTAGTTTACAAGGTAGTTGTGTAGTGTTACAAGTTTACTATGTAGTGTTGTGTAGTGTTACTAGTTTACATAGTATAATTGTGCAATGTAACTTTTCAGTTTTATAGATATTTTACATTTAAGTTGTTATTGATGTGATGTCTGTACAGCTCCTCCCAACTCTGTTAATAGTGGTTATTAGGAAAAAATTAACAAGGAAGGAATGACTGTACATTATGTTCAGGTAAGTGAACAAATTAGTATAAAAACAGAATGAAAAGAAAATTCTTGCCTATAATACTCTACTCCATGTGGTGGCGATTGAAGAGCCAACAGTATTGTAATGATTTTTTCAAAAATTTTTATAGTTTCATTACAAGTAACAATAAACGAGGCAGCTGGGCAGGCGAATTGGCCACGTAATTTATAGCCAAGGCCTTGGCTAGAACCACCTTCGTAAATACGCCCCTTGTAGGGCGGACGTCCGCCAGCTCCAGTTATGTACATTTGACCGAGTAGTGCCCCCCCGAGATGTTTATACACTTCGATTTGGTCGCCCATTGCCCGTCTGTAGTATAAGCTAAGCAGTTGCCGGCGCTCCAATCTCACTGGGTAACTGAGGTTCCGTAGATCAGGCACCAGTCTGGTGGCCCTCCTTTGGACTTAATTAAATTCATTAGTATTAAAACACAGTACAGTATTTGCCAATTACACTTTCCAAATTAGATGATCTCCCACCAATCACATTTCAGGATGCAATCATTCTTCCAAATTCTAAAATATATATATATATATATATATATATATATATATATATATATATATATATATATATATATATATATATATATATATATATATATATATATATATAATTTTTTTTTTTTTCATGCTAGGCCTCACCATTTCCTCTAATATGTCATGGAAGACACACATCCACAACATTGCTAAAGCTGCCTCCCAAAAGCTGGAAATGCTGTACAGATGCCGTAGCCACTTCACTCCTGAGCAGTTGCTTCAAGTTTATTCGTCCTAACTTGGAGTACTGCTCTCATATCTGGGGGTGGCTCTTCTTATGTCCAACCGTTAGTTGATAATCTCTTTGCCGCAATGTTGTTTCACTCTCTAATTTTTACAGGTACTTTAACGGGCAACGTTCGGTGAATTTGACATCTTGTGTACCACTGGCAAGGCCTTGGGCTCGTAACACTCGTCTTGCCCGCGGTGCCCTCTGTTTCTCTGTGGATGTCGGTCACACTAAAATAACCTGTTATAGTACATCCTTTTTTCCTCACAGCCAAACTGTGAAATGCTCTGCGTTCTGTGTTTCCATACTCATACAATCTGTCTCGCTTCAAAAAGCTGGTTTTCTGACATCTTCGTGGTGTAGATTAATACATTTTCTTTTTCTTTTTACTCTTTATTTTTTCGCCCCCTAGGCCCCGTTGTGTGTCGATGACCTGCGCCCTGGTGGGCTATTCCCTGTAGAAAAAAAACGCTCAGGGACCAGATGGGGTGACAATACTACAGGCGGGGAAGCACCTTACTTTTGAAAATTGTGACGAGAGATGGACTATCCAGATATTTAAACGACCTTCTTATAAGACCTACTAGTCTCATTGCCTGATTCACCTTCTTCTCAAAATGGCCCAGAAACTTAAGTTCATTGTCGACATACACACCTAGGTCCTTTTCACATTCGGTCTCCGATTAATGCAGTCTCTTCATCCTGTTGGGACATGTGATACGCCTCCTTACTATTTGTGCGACCTAGGTGCAAACTTTTGCACTTTGTGACGCTGAATCTTAGCAGCCATTTGCTTGACCATTCTTGAAGCTTATAGAGATCTTTCTGCAGCTCTCCACAGTCTCTTTGGTTCTTAATTTCCTTTAATAAATTGGCATCGTTCACAAACATTTGTATGGAGGAGTGTATAGCTTCTGGCATATCATTAATGAAACAGACAAACAACAATGGGCCAAATACATTGCCCTGTGGAACCCCGCTTCACAGGTTAACATGATCATTTCGTACCATTTATCACCACACACTGTTTGTGGTCATGCAGAAAGTTTCCGATCTACATGAGGACACTTCCCCAAATCCTGTACCTTTCCAGTTTGATTCTCAGCCTTTCATGGGGCATGCTGTCAAAAGCCTTGGCAAAATCTAGGTATATATACAGTATTGTCAATATTTTCAAACATCTAGCACCTCGAGTAATTTTATTAAGAGGGATCTTCCCAGCATAAAACCGTGTTGGCATTTTTTTACAAGGTTGTTTCGTAGCGGATGTTCCATCATGGCATCTCTTACGATGCTCTCTAGTATTTTGCATACTATGCTGCTAAGGCTCACTGGTCTATAATTAGTTGTGGAGTGATGATCACCCTTCTTGAATATAGGACTCGCATAAGCCATTTTCCAGACATTGGGGACCTTTTGCTCCTCCAGGCATTTGCAGAATAGAATCTTAAGGGGTCTGCAAGCTCGTTAACAGTTCTCTTAACACTCTGGGGTGTACCATACCCGGGCCGGGACTCTTGTGAATCTTATGCTTTGACAGTTTATTTCTTCTAACCTCGTCCGAGAGCACAATGTGGGTCAGCACTGTGTCAAACCGTCTTTCCTTAAATGCATGTTGCCATTGTTACATATACTGTAATGAAACTATAAAAGTTGTGGAAAAATCATTTCAGTAATCTAATGTGACTTAGAAATAAATAAAATGTAATATAAAACTATAAAATTAGACATATGAAGAGCATGTATGTGTATTCTGTGTGGGAGGTGAGCGTAAGTGTGGAAGCAGTGAGCAGTTTGTCAATATAGTACAACTGGCAACTCAGCTGGTTAGGCCTACTTCTGTTAAAATGCACACCACACAACCACCTCTGCTGTAAGTTACTTTACCATCTTTGCCACTGATTGTTAAGATAATTTTAGCAGAGAATGTATAGGAAAAATAATGAAAGCCTAAAAAAGCAAAAATAATACAAGATGGTAATACATGTTGCCATTGTTACATATAATGAAACTATAAAAATAATTTCAGTACTCTGATGTAACTTAGAAATAAAGAAAATATAATATAAAACTATAAATTAAGAAATATGAAGATCATGGGTGTTTTATTCTGTGTCTCTAAGATGCAGTGGAACTCTCCTGCGCCACTGTAGAGACCCTTTGCAGCCAGTAGTGGAATGTTGTCAAACGCACATACACAATCTCCCTTGCAATCCGCGGAGGGGATTAGTGTACTGGTTTCTCTCCTCCCATTTAATGTCCTTTAAAATATCAGCAGAATTCCTTCATTGCAAACCAGGTACAGTAGAAAACACCATATGTTCTATGTTATACTGTATCTCTCTCCTGGTGACCTTAGAGGCCCCTGTTGAGGATACATTCATTTTTACTGCCTGTGATAAACTCTTATTTAGACGAAGGTGGGGAAGCCCTACTCCTAATAATCTTTCTTCCTTCTCCTCCAGTGTGGTGTCCTCGGAAACTCAGAAAACTTGAAGAGGAGATATGTTAAGTATATCTAATTTTCCTGAAGATTCCATGACTTAGATGTAACTGAAGCAAAAGTTTATCCCAAACCAAAAAAGTTAAGATAATCTTCCAATAATACATTACTGTACAATGGAACTGGTGTGGTGAGAACACCCTGGGGAGATCTATGCCTTGTAGTTCACCAGTGAATTTAATTTCTTGTGTGGTTAAAACAAACAAAACTTTAAGGTGTAAATCTACCTAGGAGGAGTAGAACCCATGGTGGTGGTGTCATCCTTTCTCATCTATCAGTTCCTGACTGCCTTCTGTCATTAAACCCAAATCTTCAAGCAGTAGCAGTTGATATTTCCTGACATCGATTATTTACAGTGTGTTCTCGATACCTGCTCCCAATTATACCATTTCCAAGAGGTAAACTTGATTCTCTCTTACAACAGCTTCGACTTTCTTCCTAATTTTGAAGGATTTTGATAGCCACCACCAGTTAAGGGGTGAGGCTTCCTCAAACTCTTAAAGAGGTGAAGAATTGATGGAAATATTCAGAGAACTTGATTTATGCTTTTTCAGTGATGGGTCAGCAACTTTATACAGTACAGTACTACTGTATTAACTTACAGCACCTCCAGATGCATAGACCTTCCTATTTGCTTGCCAGATCTCCTCTTGGATTTCTCATAGAAAGTGGAATCTTATATTTTTGTCAGTGACCACTGTCCTGTCCAACTTTGCCTCTCAGAATTTATTCCATCTTCTTTTCCCTTCAGGTTGGAACATGTTCCTTTACAGACATAAACTTCTATTGATCCCTCTGACCAGTGATTAAATGTTTTCTTATGTGGAGTTCAAGATGCTGTTTCAACCACCATACCTAAATTTTGGGGAAAGCTGGAATGTGAAGATGTTAAATATTTCCAATGCTTTACACATGTATTTTCTTTTATGTCACACATATGAGACAATTTTATCTATTAAGGTATAACATTTTTATGAGAATGTGATTTGTGAATAACCATTTTAATGAACTATTTTATATCAACAGGCAAGATTCCGTTGTGAGCGATGGTATCGCCTATGACTTAATTATTGCATCCAGTGAAATAACACAAGGCAAGCAAGAGTGTAAGGAGCTGCTGGGTGGAACACCCAAAACTAAAACTTCAGAGGATATACCTAAGGCCATGAAGAAGATCATACAGATGACCTGTATGGCCCCACGGAATGCCGAATGATCACCCTTTACAACTTGTAATTTTCTGCATTGTCACCCGAGTTTAATGCCATGTTTCAGGCATCACATAGAATATGGACACAGCAGGTTTTAGCAAATAAAGTAAATATCAATAGCAGTATAGCTTCACAGCCATCCTCCAGATGTAACTGCTGGAGGATGATGATAGCATACTCCTTATTAACCCATCTTTAGGTGGTTAGCCACATGTAACCAAAGGGTCATTCACTAAAGTGGTGAGTACTGAAATTGGGACCAGAAAATGTCTTCAAACCCCAATATCTCAAGGTTTTACTGTACCGGAGAAAACAATGTAAGCAGTCAGTATCTTGTTCGTCATTTGTCAAATATACAGAGCCACTTGACATGCAGAATCCTCATCAATTTAGTAGAAGTGTCCTACTCTCCTAAAAATTTCATAGTTGTATACAGTATATCCAAAAAGAATAGAATAAAACTGGAGGATTTTTGTACCAGTCCCTCTGGTAAATAGCAGTCTTAAACTGATCTTTGTGAACTTTATCAAATGCAAAATAGATATTAAAGATTTCATCTATCAAAGATTAGTTGTAGATTTTTTCTTATTTCATTCCATGTACTTGGGCTCATGTTTGGATAGTTTGGTGTCAATGGTTTACTGTCACAACAAAACCTGAAGGTTTCATCTTTAAGTTTTGTAAGTCATTCCAAAATGAGGGGTCTGGCAGTACTGTATTGACCTTCAAAGAGTGCAATTTTTTGGGTGAAATTTATCATATTGTGAATAGATGAATTTTTTTTTTTTCCACTGAAACAAAATAAGGTGGAATGTTGCAGAAGGTGTTGGGTTTCCTCTTTTACTGAGTGCATGGCTTCATTTCTTTTTCTTTTTTTTTTAAATGAAAGGAAAAATAAAAAAGGGTTTGTCAAATAACCCAAAGCATTTCTTTAAGACCTCTGTTCTAGTGAGTACTTCATGACAGTTTCCAGAAACACCTTACCACCAATGTAACACAGAGAGGTCCAGCAATTCATAAAATGGTTCACTCTCTATTGAAACTGGTGTTGATTTGCTTACTATCTATATCATTTCAAGCAAGAGTTTTGAGGCACAAAATGCAGGAGTTGAAACTTACTTTTCTGGCTTTTGGATACTAAGTGAGAGGCCCTTGATATTGCCTACCACTCAGCACCCCTGGCACAACCTGACATTACCAGTGAACTTGTATTGTTTAGCAGCAACAAAGACACATCAGTGAAGACAGTGTTGGTACTGCCTAACAGCTCCTCACCTAATGGAATCACAGTTCTGAACTTGTGATCTGATGGCTGTCTCATATGACTAGTGAAAGCATTCAGACACAAGAACCAAGTTTCTCTCACAAACTCGCCACACTGCCATCATACATTAGGGAGTCATTGTACTATCCCTTTTTATTACTGTCACTAAAACCATCCTATCGACATCTTACTTCCAGGTAGACAAGATTAATGTGTTATTATTATACTTTATTAATGGATAAACCTTAATTGTGAAGGCAGTTCAGTTCTATAGGATTTTCTTCTTTATATATCCTTTTTTTGTCAGTTAACCTTTCAGGGACGAGTTCCACTTAACAAGTTGCGTGGCTGTAGAGGCCTGGAGTTGGTCCACAACACAACACAACAACACAAATGCAAGTTATGTCTTTTAGGTTGTATAAACATCAATGAGTTTTTGATGTAGAATCAAAGTAAATTTTTTCCTTGTGAACATCTCTAGTTTAGGACTGGCTGAAAGATGACAAAGTAAAGTAGCTAGTACCCACATTATCACGTTGTTTTTGGTTTATGAACTGCTCATGTTACATAAAATATATCTACAGTCGCAGGGACAGATCCAGGGAAGGGGGGTCCGGACTCCCCCTTTTCATCGGAAAATTCCAATACAGTAAAGCCTCGAATAACGACGTTAATGTGTCCTCCAATATTGCAGTGCAAGGTGAATTGTGAATCATTAAAATAAAGCAATAATAATGAGATGCATTCCCAAGTGTGACCTTTTCATATCTTTTGTGTGGCTTTTTACCCTCTTCCCCCCCCCACCCCCCAAAAAACAATACAATTAATGAAAAGTGCAAACTGTTTTCTTTAAATAATGTTTCTGAATGCACCTTATACAATATTAATGAATAATAATATGGTCACATAAGAGGAGATGGGACGCCATTGTTTTCATTTGTGTTTAGAGCCAGGAGTCCGGGATAAAAGTTCTACACGAGAAAATGAAGAAAATAAGGCCCTGGTTGTAGCTGTAGTAAATTTAATGTAAAAAAATTAATATATATCTTTTAAGTAACGTTATTTAATGTTAATAAATGGAACAATCGAAGTAGCTAACCACTAATGGCCAAAAAAAAAAAAAAAAAAAAAAAAAAAAGAGATGGATTGGGAACGCCAACATATATGTGCGCATTTAAGGGTACCGTATCATTTATCTTAAGAATATGTACAAAAGATTCATTATTGTTTATTACTGAATATGTATTTCATTGAATTAATCTTTATATATGTGAAATGCACAATGCAATTTATTAATAATACGTAGAATATTAAAACACACACACGAGGAGACAAGACGGCATTGTTTTCGTGAGTGACGATGGTTGTACATAAGAAAAGAAGACCCTGGTTGTAGCTGTAGTGAACTTAATTTAAAAAAAAATTTAATACCGGTATGTATGTTTTAAGTAATGCTATTTAATGTTAATAAATGGAACACTAGGAGTAGCTGACCACTAATGGTAAAGAAATAAGGCGAGATGATTGGGAATGCCAACGTATGAACAGTAAGTGCGTACATGTATCATCATTTCTCAACATATGAATAAGAAAGCAACACTTATTTACTGTTTATATATATGTTTTGAATAATATTTACGAATGTAAAACTAAATTTCCATTCACCAATGGCGATAAAGTCTAAAACATGCCAATGAATATTGTGCAAGTTTTTACTCAGATGACGAAGTCATCAGGTTCAATTCTGGCTGAAGCTGTAGCTTTCCTTAAAGCTGTTGCTGAAACTGTTACTGAACCTGAAGTTGATGTTGATGCTGAATATGATGGTGTAGCTGAAGATGATGGTTTAGGCCTTCGAATAATAAAGTTCTCGAAAGAACCTTGCACAGCTGCTTTCTTTTCTCATTATACATTTTTATGTAGAGGTCACTTGCATTTATTTAAATTTTTAGGCTTTGTTCTGTTAATGGATCTACTTAAGAAAATATGGTATTGCTTACTCCATATATCCACAGACCTCTATCATGTCATGTATCATATCGTTTTAACACCTCTAATTTCTTGGCTAAGCTTCACTTTCTATTAGCTTTTGAAACAACACTACCATCACTTGCTCTCTTGCTCATGTTGAATAGGGATGCAAAAATGCTGTAAGAAACCTGAGAAAGTTTTTCTCCAGTTCCTGTATTCCAGATGCGTGAAAACAAAAGGCCCACCAAGCTCAGTGTTGTTTACCACTCATTAGCAAGGCAGCTTCTTTTCTGCAAGGTGCTCATCAATTTTTTTACAGAATTTTTTTTTTTTATAATACAGTGGTCCCTCGGTTAATGAGCACAATTCGTTCTAGAAGGTTGCTCGTTAACCGAAACCATTGTTCCAATGGGTTTTTGGGGAATTGGTTCCACGTCACTGAAAATTGCTTAAGATCAACAAAAAAGGCAGTAAAGTACACTTACTTTGAGGTGTGTATGTAGAAGGCTCCTGAATGATGATGATGGGAATTAAAATGGGGGTGGAGGAGAAGGGAGAAGAGAAGGCATTGGGGTGGAAGAGAAGTCACCCCATGGTGCAATTTCACCCATAAAATTTTAGTTCTTTTGGTGTAATTCAAGATTATTTTCATTAAATCAACACTGCACTGCATTATATATTGTCAATATGTAAAATAAATTTCAAATTGACCAATAATTTGCTTGGAAACAGAAAAAAGCGTAAGTTGAAGAGTCTCGAGCAAGATGTTACCTCCGTTGAAAAGACACAGAGACTGACGCCTGTATGGTGTGTTGACAGGCTGTTTGGTGCGCAAAAAATTAGCTTCCTATACTTCAATTATGTTCAGTAATTGTTAAAATGACTAAAAAATCAATATAAAACTTTTAAAATTATTGAATAGTACAAACTTCTTGATATTTACTAAAATAGTAAGGAATTTAAGCCCTAGAACCAATTACTGTATTGCCGAACTAATACTACAGCTGGTGGACTGCCAAATGCAAGCGAAAACATGTGGAGGGGAGCTTGTTAAAAACTCGTTAATCGAGGGATTGCTCGTTAACCGAAGTTAAGAATCTTATGGAAGGTAATTCGTAAACCGAAATCCTGTTAACCGAGGGATCACTGCATCGGGATTTAGTTATTATTGATATGAAAATGTAAATTTTTATTACTTTTATTATATTTTGGATGTAAACTGAATCGGGTCCTAAATTATCTCGGTTTCAAATGCAAAAAGTGTTTCGACGAATCGTTGTTATCCGAGGCTTTACTGCACTTTTCTTTTATGTAGTATACAGTATTGTACTCAGGCATTTTTATATAGTAAAAAGTAATTACTATTGACCTCAGAATAACTCCAAATACCAAGTGCACAGGGCCTCAAAATGCCCATGATATTGGTTAGATTTAAAAAAAAATCTGCTGGGCTTACAGAGCCTCCCAAACCCTCCAGCTGGGTGGGCTTGCTGTGCTCACCAAGTTCTGTCACCCACACCCTCTTGGACCCCCCTTTGATATTCCTGGATCTGCCCCTGTTAGTGTTCTTATTATTAGTTAATACTCCTGTATAATATTGGAAATATAATAATTATAGTTATATAATAATTATTGATACTTCTCTATTGTTTCTAGTTGATGATCACTGCTGTAAACAAGTAACAAATACCACCATCATCACACATCACCACCTGACAACACCATCTGACACCACCACACATCATCATCATCACACAACACCACCATCTCACACAACCACCAACAGGGTCAGAGTTACATGAATACTGCAGCATCTCACATTAGTATTGTTTCACTTTACATTAATTCTTTTGTTTATGGTCACTTACGGCTTGTGGTGTTTTATGATTATTAAGTCATTTAATACAAACATTTTAATTACTGTATCATACAGTACTATTAGTCAAGTTGTAAAATTTTTGTGCCTAAAATTGTTTTTTTCTAATACAGTGCAGGTAATTTGAAAATACTTTTATTATAAAACTATAAATAAAGCACAAAGTTACTTAAGAATTACTTTACAGATTGTGAGATTGTACACCATAGGTGAACTACAGTAATATCTCCATTAGCAGGAGTCCCTCTTAGCTGGAATTCTCCAATAGCCGGAATTGAAATTTGCTCAAAATTTTTCCGGGAAATTGTGGGTTTGGGAAAATTTTTCTGAGGGGTGCATTTTTGGGAAAATTATGAGAAAATTTTCCCGGTACCCCTGTGCCCGGAAAAATTTCGGGTATGGATGATTTTTCAGGGTTTGAGAGATGAAATAATGCGTCATTTTGGATAATTCCGAGAAAATTACGGAACCTGGAAAGTTTCCAGGGGTGGGGGATTTGTGGGGGTTTGAGAGTCGTCTCATTACCCAGACTCTCTCATTCCTGGAAGTGCTCTGCACCAATTGCTCTGGTTAATGGAGATATTACTTATAAACATTAATTGAATGAATTCCTGAACGTAACCCCAGTAAATAAAACTGTAACGGACAGTTATACTTATGAGACATATGTTGACAGTCTTTCTTGTTTCAAAGCAGTAATATACACAGTATTATGTGACTTATTTTAAAGAAAGTTACCATAACTTATAATTTTTCATGAATAAATCTCACATCATTTTGTAATTCCCTCTTCCCCCCAAATTACAATGCATAGGTGATAAAATCACCATAATTAAGAAATACTGTACATTATTCTGGGAGTTATGTTTTGTTTGCTTCTTAATTCTATTTTTATAACTACAGTATAAGCTATTGGGGGTGTGTTAACCAAGTTGATGAAATGCTTTCCTCTTGTCCTATTGGGTCGCTGGTTCGATCCCGGGGCACCCCCAGTCCACCCAACTGTAAATGGGTACCTAATTTTATAGTTGAGCAAGTGAAGGCAGTTGAGTGCAATGCCAGCCACACAACCTTCTTGTGTGCTGAAGGCTTAGTGTACTGTATCCACACTATCCATTACAGGCCAATCAGATCCTTTATATTTTTCAGTATTAAACTTGACCACTATAAAATTGTGTAAAATTAGAAGGCCTGAATATTATACTGGTAGTCAGTAAGTATTTTTGTTGTTTGATTGCAGTATTTATATTACAACTAGAATGTAAACAGACAGCTGGTGTGTGTTGGTGCTTTGCCCAGTGGAAATTATAAAATGATGGATAAATTTATTGATGATAAAATGAGGAGGGAATTTTGTTACCCAAATTACAGAGAAATGACAAATATTCTTCCCAGGATAATACATTATCATCAGCTGCTTTTTCTAAGTACAGTGTTCAGTAATGTAATAATGATTACAGCAGGTAATTTTGTAAGGAAATCCACTGTGAGACACTAAACTGCTCATGTGTATTGTGTTCCGTTGCATCCAAAGTGGTCACCAGGAATCAACTATCAGAAAAGTAATCAGAGACGTGACCGATCGCCCAAGCGGCTAACGAGCCGATCAGTGGTGAAAAGGATAAAAGTAAAATAAAATTTTTCTCAAGAACACTATTTATCAAATGTAATAACATAAAATTTTGAACATTTTGTGTGAAGGTCCTCCAGTTTACCATCAAGCCTAAATTCAGATTCATAAACTGGTACAGTATAGTAGTACTATACTGTACCATATTTCTACAATAAAGAAGACCTACGAAAGTCGCCCTAAATATTTACGTACATAAAACCCTTTTTGTTATAGTACAGTTCAATTGAAGCCTTTAGCTACCTAAAACTATTATCAGGAAATGACTTGTTGAACCGTCTTAGTTAAGATTCTCCCTGACCTCTTTTACTAGTATTATTAACATGTAACGCACCAAGTACAGCCATGTGAAACCCGAGATGTTTTGTAAACATCCAAAAGTTTTCTTGACACAACTTCCTCTTTCCAGTCTTAAGTTCTTATATAACCTCACAGGTCACTCGTGTAAGACCTGTAGGACAAAGATAATGAATTTGAGGATAATAACCATTGTATAGCCAAATGGGGTGAGTAAAGGAACTGGTTTCCTCCTCAAATGTGCTTATATGTAGGCAGGAACTGATGTTCAGTCCACTTTTAATGTCACAGGTCATTGAAATTACTTACTTGAGTTTGTCTGAGACTTGTAACTTAGGACTTGACTACCCTCACTGGTCGAGACAGTTACTGGATATGGAGTCAAGACCTGTGACAACATAGTGAGGAGCTACTATGTACCACCAACATTGTTCGCTTGCATGATGTGTCCTACTGTTAAACAATACCAACCAACCCACTGTACATGTCAGAGGTGTTAATTGGTCTTGTCTTCTCAGCCACAAAAATAGAATTTGTATTTGAATCCATCCTTCATTATTGTTAACTTTATTATCCAACTGGTCCTGAGACTAAGTATGTGCATATCTGTCCAAGACTCTATCAACCCACTCAAGTATAACAAAAAAAATAAAGGAAAACATTTCTTGAAGTTCAAGAAGAATTTGATTAAAGTTTAATATTTACAAGTGCCATTATAAGACAAACAAGGGAAAATATGTTTAGTACTGACAATAATGTAAGTTAGTTGTGTTAACTAGCTTAAATTTCCTGTGTTAAGGAATTAATGAGCATAATAATTACTTTCATTGTATATATTCACTTACAAAACCACACCAAAAGTAGTTAAGTAGTTATGTCATGAGAGAAGTCTTAATTAGACAAATCACAAATCTATTACCTGTATAAGTAAATATATCTTCACAGAAGTTATATAAAGAAACAAAACTTAGTGTAAAGTCCAAAATGTTAATGGAAAGTGGATGTTTAAAATACTGGTTACAAAACAATGCAATTAATTACAGCTGTTGCACTATGCAGGAAATTAGTGATCACAGCTCTAGCTTGTGTTGTAACACTGCTGGAGGTAAGAAGACAAGAAAAGTTAGGCCTGAAAACTTTTACCATGACAATTTCTTGTACGTACTTTAACAGTAAACTATTATGACATTATTTCTCAGGAGAGATAATCAAAGCCTTAAAAACTGGTAAAATAAAATATTCAAAGTTGACTCTCTTTGGTTAACTCCTTACAATTGATCAGTGGCTTCTCTCATCTCTTCAAAGATTTTGTTCTTTTGTTTAAATCTGAATTGTGCACGTGTGGAGTGATGCCGTCCAGACCCAAGATGTAAACAAAGACTCGTGCTTTTATGACATCAGTGCAATTACAATATATCCGAATAAAAGTTACTATCCACTGTACATTGTTTAACTTAATTTACTCGCCAGCGGGCAACCAAGATGAATTTTTTCCGGCCAGATTGACTTGTATGACTAGGCAAGTGTAAGTTTTGACCCCTGATGTAAGATCTTCATGAAGAATATAATAAGGTCTTGTTAATTGAGTTGTAACTATATATTCTCAAAACTGAGTTGTAACTATATATTCTCAAAACTATCCGATGAAATAATTTCCATTTTTCTTATGCCATGTGAAAGGACACGTACAGTACATCTTTTTAATTTGAATTAAATGAAAAAACAAAATTCGAACATTATATTATTTATTAAAATATTGAGTTTAGGGAGATACTGAAAGATTTGTTTGTGTTAGGTTAAGATCTTGTTAGTTTCTTGTTTTATTTTGTGACATTTAGTGATGACCTTCCTGGCATGACCTTAGATGAGGTGTTGTCACCTTACAATAGAAGTGATGGATACTGTATTAGCTGTATCATGTCCTAGCTTGTGTTAGCTTATATGTCTGATGAGTGAGGCAAATTACATGACTAATTCTTATACAGGTACACCACCGATTTTTCGGGAACTGATGGTCCGGCACCTCATTTATTCCAGACAAAATTATGAGAGGCCACTTAACTTCCCTCCCTCCCTCCCAGCCTGGGTGAAAGTAGTTTTAGGCTTATAGTTTTATCTTATAAAATGTATCTGACTAGACTTAGCAGAATATAAATTACATTGCTGGAATCCGTGTAAAATAGGGATTAATTCGAGTACAGGTGCTCCTTTACTTACGAACGAGTTACGTTCCTGAGGCTTGTTTGTAAGTCCAATTGTTTGTAAGTCCAACTTTACTCTTGTAGATACCAAACATATTGTAACAAAATTAAAAGATTGTGGATATTTAGTACAGCTATACCCTCTAATACAGCCTTAAAACCTGGCTCTCACTTCTCCTTTTAGGTAATGTTTGTTCTATCTGGAATTTTTTTTCAAAATAATCCAGTCTCATTCACATTAAACATCTGTTCTGGCAGGTAACTCCCCTCAGTGATGATGTTTGTATCTCTGAAAGTTTGTAAGTTGAACGTTCTTAGGTAGAGGAGCACCTGTATAAACATCACAAAGTTTGCAAGAGATAAAAATTTTAGTTTAATGCTAGTACATTTGAGTATAAAGTGTGTACAGCAATGTTGCTCAAAATTAAGGCTTTTTCGAATTTAATATTTGTTTCATTTTAGTTTCTAGCAGGATGTGTATAATTAGTGGGTCAGAGGTATATTGTTGAATTATTCTTACCTAACCTCAGTTGGTCCGGCAAAACGGATAATCCAGCAAGGCTTTCGGAAAATCGGTAGTGGACCTGTAGTCTCATTCATTAATGACTTCATAAAGATCTGAAGACTTTCTTGTATATTATAAGAAATAAGAGATTGATGCTGAAATCCTGTTTTATGGTCAAACCTACAGTAGGTTAAGTACTTCAAGTGTAGAGACAAGTTACCAGCAACAAACGGCACTGTTGAGTGGAAGTAATTAAAAATTTAGTCAACCTTTCCCTCACAACCACTAAAAGTTGAAGATGAAGAGTCTTTGTTGTCCTACAAACAATTGGTTTTTCCGACCCTTATACAACTTGGATAGGAATTAGCATTTTACGGATCAACCCTTCAGCTATGCTTACCTCAGCAGCAACCAAAGGGCAATGGGAGGAAATCTGAGTCTCCTTTATAGCTTCATACCTGATTTGAGTTACTCTCCTGAATGTAAAAGTAGAATTGATCCTCAAAATCAACACAGCACACTGTAGCAGGCAGTAAGTGTGTACAGTACAGTACAAACTGGTGAAACACAAGCTCTAATAGACCTTGTGCCTCTGGAGGGTGATCTTTGGATATAATGGGTGTGGCAAGAAGGAGTGAACAACCTTAAGTATTTTAAATTGGCCATAATGAACAAAACTAAATTTTGGTGTCCATAGTGATATAGTCACTTGGCATTGGGTTCTACTGGAAAAAGTGAATTCAGGAGCAATCTTTTTTTTTAAATCTCAACACAATGGCTTAGAGATCCAGCATCTGTAAAATAAGAACCCAAAGCCACAGGATTCAACACAACTTAAGTCAGATCAACAGACAGGCACTTAATCTCTATTGGTGACTAAATCAAGCAAAACTTGCCCAAGAATCAAGATACCTTCATGTTCACTAGAAAATTAATCCCCACTATAACTTGAACCACTCCTTCATATTAGACAAACCCGTATCAATGCCTCCTGCAGTATATTACCTGAGGAACAAATCCATAGTAAAGTTTAGAACACAGCTTGTGGAAAGAACGGCTCACACTTGGCTGAAACAGGCCATGAACAACCGGGTTACTTTTTACTGAATGACCCACTCAAGACTGTGCCTGTCGTCAGATTCTCTGATGTCCAGGATGAACACAAGGGAGTGCATATTAAGAGAGTATTAAGTGATGAACTGATTAACTTTTAAGGTAGGAAAAACTATGTGCCTCCAACCAACCTAGAAAATGAAAGTTTCCAGAAATACTATAATTTGAATGGCCAAACTTTTTACTCTCTCATAATTCTTAGGCCAGATGCCCACTATCATATGATAAGCTGAACTGTGTACCATGTAGTTTAGATAGAGTATAGTGCTGGGCTGTGGAGGCCCTGCATTCTGATTCTTCAACTGTATTCACACTGAGTCAGTAAGCAAATGTGCAGTGTGCCTGACATTCTATAAATGTATGGAGTTGCAAACATTTATCTTCCACCAGGAATGGAGGTGACCACTTGGCCTAAACTAAGAGGTTAACCGATGAAATGATACTTTTTAAACAATACATATAACAGTCAAGACGTGCAGGTGTTAGTATGGCGGTGCAGACTTCAAGTTTGTAACATTTGCCTCTCAGACCAGTTTTTTATTAGTGATCAGGTTGTAATTTTTTATCTTAGTTCCTTCCAGTCAACAGTGTTGGGGGTTGGGGGTCTGGGAAACCTGGATTTCACTTCATAGTCTCTGGCTATACTGTACTGTACTTCGGTCACCTGAGCCAGGCATAAGGCTATACAATAAAAAAAAAAACTTACATACTGGAGACAAAACTGGAGAATGTCTTTGAACTCTTGAAAATGTTGAAAATGTCAGTCACTTGGTATTTCCTGTTTTGACCCTTAAAAATTGAAAATTGTTGAATAGAAATTTATCTGCTGCAGAATAAAGGCAAGAATGAACTGTACATTTAGCTGTTGTTAATCATTGACACTTAAAAATAATTATAAAGTCTTGTAAAATAGTTTTATTTATAGTTTTTATCCTACAAGAAGGTTGTTGTCATGACACAGGTTGTCTGTGTCTGGTCTCTATCTATTTTTGTTCTCTTGATCCACCAATATAAAACTAAATGCATAGCTTGTCAGAAAAATGTATACACACAACCTGACAGATTTTCTTCCGGTTCGTGTGAATTACAACTACAACATTGTCCTCACTTGTGGGAGACCTCACACATAAACAAGTGAAGACAATGTTGTCACTGCAATACAGTACAGTACAAGCATTCACATAATATCCAAAAAAATTTGTAAAGCAGTGCATACTGTATACAGTACTGTACTACATTTTTCAGAGAGACACTGTACAGTAATTCTGAATCCCACAAGGTCCTTAGATGCAAAGTTAATAAATTCAATAAACATGCGCACTAAATACGTGAACTACAGTAGAGCATATCTACCCTGTCAGTCTTACAAAAGGGCATGACATAATGTATGTGCTTCAGCACAGACAAAGTTGTTATGTGTGAACATAAAATTCACCTCACTCGAGCCTGATGAGCTTTAAAATCCTTTTATGCAATTTTTATTTCATTATGCATGTTATAGATGTTATACAAGCTGGATCTCAATTTAATGGCATCAACGGGACCTGGACCATGCTGTTAAATCCAATTTGCCATTAATTCAGCGGTGTGTAGCTATTGCGGAGGTGGGCCAAAGCAGTCTCCCAGCAGCGCTACAGATCCTAATATCTCCAGACACCCAATGCAGAGTGGATGTCGCAGAGCTTGTTTTCTCCAACAGCATCCCACCTGTTTTGCCCACTCGTTTTTTTTTAACAAGTAAAGTCTCTAAAGTTGGTAAAGACTGGGGATGAAATAGGTAGTACAATACTGTATCTAGATGGTCCATCCCTCATAACACTATTAGAAGGCAAGGTACATGTACTCCTTGTTTGGAGTACTGTACACGACCCTGTCCCCAAGATATGCTAAAGAATGTCAGTCGATTGAAAATAAAAGTCCAAAGGACAACCAACAGACTGGTATCTGTGCTACTGCACCTCGTTTTTTTTTTTTTTTTTTTTTCACGGGGAACCAAACAGATTTTGAAGAACTAAAGAAAGATCTGTGTGAGCTTCAAAATTGGTTGAGGGAATGACTGTGAAGATTCAATTTCACGAAGTGTAAGAGGATGAACCTAGGTCGTACCAACAGGAGGCATATCACATGTTGCAATGGGATGAAGAAACTGCATTAATAAAGACCGAATGTGAAAAGGACCTCAAAGTGTATATTGACAATGAACCAAAGTTCTCAGGGCATTGTGAGAAGGTGAATCAAGCCAGGGGGGTCCTGGGGGTCCATACTCTCCTCTTTCATCAGTAAATTATAATATATTTTCTTTAATGCAATATTGTACTCAAACGATTTTGTATAGTAAAAAATAATTACTACTGACCTCAGAATATCTCTTATTGTCAAGTGCACATAGCTTCAAAATGGCCTCAAAGTGCTCATGATATTGGTCAGACTAAAAAAAAATGCGTGGGCTTACAGCCCCCTCCAAGACCCCCAGCTGAGTGGGCTCAATGTGCTCATGAGCCCACAACTTTTCGTCCCCCCCCCCTTTGATATTCCTGGATCCGCCCCTGCAAGCAACTAAACAAGTAGGAATTATAAGGTTGTTCAGAAATCTAGCCAGTCCATCCCTTGTAACGAAATTCAAGAGTGAGGTGCTTCGTCTGGTCCCTGAGATGTGCTAGGGACTGTCAGTTGATTGAAAATGTCTAAAGGAGGGCCTGCAGCTGCCTAACTTATACTATAGACGGGCAAGGGGTGACCAAATTGAAGTGCATAAACATCTCAGAGGGCACTACTCAGTCGAGTGTGCATACCTGGAGCTGGCAGACGCCTGACCTAAAGGGGGTCACAGCTCAAGGATAAAGAAGCCAAAAGTCCAGAAACAGTGAGGGCAAACTATTTAGGAGTGAGAATTGTGAACTCTTGGAACAATCTCTCAGTGTTGTGATGGCACCAAGTGTGACCTTTTGGAATGCCCTACTTGAAGAACACTGGAGCAGGTTCAGATACATTCAGGCGCCAGTTCATGCCCAGTACTTGCCAACAGTGCGTAACAGAGACGTGAACGGGTCACAAAACGATCAGTGGCGAAGAGGATAAAAGTAAAAAGGTAAAACCAGACTTGACCAATACGCAATACTGGAGCAGGTTCAGATACATTCAGGAGCCAGTGCATGCGCAGTACTTGCCAACAGTGCATAACAGAGACGAAGAGGATGAAAGTAAAAAGTAAAAATGGCCCATCAGTGTAAAGAGGATAGAGGGGAGTATACAGAGCTAGGGCTAGGTCCCGTTTGGTTGGCCGGTTCCCAAGACTATTCGGAAAATTCGTCATAAAACTGAACAGGTCCGACTTATATGAAGACAGTGCATGTCTACAAGCAATGGTAAACGTTCTAAAAGAGGGCTTCCATTTATTAAACTTGTCGTAAACAAGATTTAATTAAATATCTTGTTAGATTGTGGTGGGAGACCGAGGGTGGTAGGACAGCCGCGTCATGCTGGTGTCAGCTACTACTTTTACTTTTACTTTTTACTTTTATCCTCTTCGCCACTCATCGGCTTGTTAGCCGCTTGGGCGATCGGTCACGTCTCTTTTCATTTATTTTCGTCACCAAAAGATCGGCTCGCTAGCCGCCCAGGCGATCGGTCACGTCTCTGTCACGCACTGTTGGCAAATACTGGGCATGCATCGGCTCCTGAATGTACCTGAACCCGCTCCAGTGTTGGTCAAGTCTTGTCTTGAAAGAGCTCACACTCGGTGCCGTCACAACACTCTCTGGTAGATTGTTCCAAGAGTTTACAACCCTCACGGTTTTCTGGACTTGCAGCTTCTTCAATCTTGAGCTGTGACCCCTTGTGGGGCGAGCGTCCGCCAGCTCCAAGTAAGGACACTCAACTGAGTAGTGCCCCTTGAGATGCTTATACACCTCAATTAGGTCGCCCCTTGCCCGTCTGTAGTATAAGCTAGGCAAGTTCAGGCGCTCCAATCTCTCAAGGTAGTTGAGGTGCCGAAGTGCAGGCACCAGTCTGGTGGCCCTCCTTTGAACATTTTCAACCAACTAACAGTCCCTAGCATATCTCGGGGACCAGACGGGGTGACAGTACTCCAGACGGGGAAGCACTTCACCCCTGAAGATTGTTACGAGGGACGGACCGTCTAGATATCTGAACGACCTTCTTATAAGACCCAATAATTTATTTGCCTGATTTACCTTCTTCTCACAATGGCCCGAGAACTTCAGCTCATTGTCAACATACACACCTAGGTCCTTCTCACACACAGTCTCAACTGGTGCAGTTTCTTCATCCCGTTGGGACATATGATAAGCCTCCTTACCGTTGGTACGCCCCAGGTGCATCCTCTTACACTTCGTGACATTGAATCTCAGCAGCCATTTCTTCGACCATTCCTGGAGCCCACAGAGGTCCTTCTGCAGCTCTTCACAGTCCGCTTGATTCTTAATTTCCCGAAATAACTTGGCGTCATCGGCAAACATTTGTCTGGAGGAGTGTACAACGTCAGGCATGTCATTTATGAAACAAACAAACAACAGCGGGCCCAATACACTGCCCTGTGGTACCCCACTTGTTACAGGTACAGATGACGATTTCGTGCCATTAATCACCACACACTGCGTGCGGTCATATAGAAAGTCTTCAATCCACGCTCGGACATTTCCCCGAATTCCGTACCCTTCCAGTTTGATTTTCAGCTTTTCATGGGGTACACTGTCGAAAGCCTTGGCAAAATCTAGGTAAATATTGTCGATATTACCACCCCGTTCCAGAATATGGGTCCAAATATCCAATACCTTGAGCAATTGTGTTAAGCAAGAGTGCCCCGGCATAAAACCGTGTTGGCAATCTTTTACAAGGTTGTTTCGTATTAGATGTTCCATTGCGGCATCTCTGATAATACTCTCAAGTACTTTACATATTATGCTGGTCAGGCTCACCGGTCTATAGTTGTTCGTGGAGTGACGATCGCCCTTCTTGAAGATAGGACTCACATAAGCCACTTTCCATCCACTGGGGACCATTTGTTCATCCAGGCATTTACAAAACAGGATCTTCAGGGGCTCTGCAAGCTCGTTGCACAACTCTCTTAGCACTCTAGGATGCACCATGTCAGGGCCGGGACTCTTATGGACCTTTAGCCTGGACAGTTTATTTCTAATACTGTACCCTCTTCTGTGAACACAATGTGGGTCAGTGCTGTGTCGAACCATCTGTCCTCAAACGCAAGAAGGTTAGTTGCATCCTCTCTTGTGAACACTGAGGAATAGAAGCTGTTCAATGCCTCAGCTTTATCCTGGTCAGAATCTGCGTAACTTCCATCCACCAGCCTCAGGTCTGATACTCCTACTCGCGTTTTCAATTTCGACTTTGCATAGCGGTAAAACGCCTTTGAGTTTGACTTGACCTCGCTTGCAACCAGCCTCTGGAACTCCTTTTCAGCCCTCCTACACTCTATCTTTGCTTGGTTTCTGGCTCTTGCATACATCCTCCTGTCTTGCTCATCGTTTGACCCAACCCACGTCTTGAATTTCTGGGTTTTCTTCTTAACTTTGTCTACCGCCGCACGGTTCATGTGTAGTGATCCCCTCGTATTCCTAGAAGCACTGGGTTTGGTCTTGGGTATATATTTATCGATCAAATGGGTCATTTTACTAGTTATGATATTCAGCGTAGTGTCTGCGTTCTTGTACCGTACCTTAATAAGTCAGGCCAGTTGATACCCCTCATCTCTTCCCTCATCCCATTGTAATTTCCCTTGTAATATTTGCACCTTGGCCTGGCCTTATCTTGAACTAGGTAACAGTTAAATCTGAATGACAACACTGTATGGTGACTGGTGCCAACTGGGGCAAGGTGTTCCAGTTTGGCCACCATACCCTCCTCGTTTGTTATGATGAGGTCAAGTGGCTTGGGTGTTTGCTCCCCTCTGTAATGTGTCAGGCCTCTAACATGTTGGAACAGAAAATTATCTCTCAGAGTTTCTACGAAAAGTGTAGCAGGGTTATTCAAGTCATTCGGGGCGGACTCGTTTCTCCAGTCCATGTCGCCATACTTAAAGTCCCCCATGATAAGGAGGTGGCTAGGGTTGAGCATTGCCGCGTTGTTTATTAAGGTTCTTAAGTTCCTTTGATTTAGTGGGCCACAGTTTGGGGATCTGTAGATACACCCGACGATAAGTAAGTCCCCTCCCTTTAATTTAATTTTACACCACTTGGACTCTTCAAAAACATCCTCTCCCTGTACCCTCGCCTGGCTGGCTCTAAGGTCTTGCCTAGCATAGATAACCACACCCCTCTTGCAAGTTTCTTGAGATAGGTTCGTAAATGAGTCATATCCAGCAATACTGAACTCACATTCCTCTGGGTCGATTCTCCTGTTCTTGTACAACAGTTCTACAACTCCTACAATATCTGGTTGGTGTACTCTTAGTAGTGTTTCAAACTCCTCTCTCTTATCAAGGAACGTGTCAGTATTAGTGTACATGACATTCAAGCCAGAATTTGTTCTCGGTAACGTCTCTGCTCTTAGTAATAACCCCCCCCCCCCCCCCACATTCTCAGAAGCTGCAGCATTTGCTAAGTACACTGTATTTTGCAGGGTGTGGTTAGAAATGTCATTGTTTACACGGCGCTCGCCCCCTCCTGTCCGGTAGGCTGAGCTGGTGCCGCCTCCCGGGTGGGGGGTTCAGTGGGTGGAGGGCGCACTGCTGCCCCCTGGCTCTGTGTCGGCACACTTGTTTCCACTACCCTCCCCCTGAGTATAACCCATGTACACCTGTCCCCGTTCCTCCTCGACTCCTCCCTCTTCTGCTTCAAGTCCTGCAGGAGCTTCTTGTGCTGTTCCATCTGCATTACCGTGCGGTCTGGGTGAATGAGTACATCCCGAAATGCCTCGGTCCTTGCTAAGTTTTTTGCCTGGCGAATAACCTGCCATTTCTCCTCCTCACTCACTAGTGTGATCCTGAGGGGGCGAGGCTTAGCCCCCTGCTTTTGTCCCAGCCTCCTCACATCCTGAGGGGTTGATGGAATCTTCAGAATCTCTGTGCAAATATTTTGAAACAGCACCTTATCGTGTGTTTCCTTACTCACAGTTCCCTCCGCCTGGCTCTCTGGGACTCTAAAAACTATTACATTGTTCTTGCGCTGGAGCCGTTCCTGGTGTTCCTCCTCTCCCCTCACAGTAGGTCCGTTAATTTTCATTTCTTCGACACACTTCTTCAAAGTCCCGAGCTGTTGTAGAACCTGTACTGATCCTGCCTTACTCTCCGCCCCCTCCCGTGGCCCTCCTAATACGTCAGCATAACTCCTCTTAGCAATCACCTCCCTTCTCTCAGCTACTTCCTCAGTCTTAGCAAGGATCTCTTTCCCAACTTGCTCCAGTTTGGCAACCAGCAGGGCTCCAGCTTCATCCATTTTCGTCCCTGGAGAACTCGTTCCCTTATGGCTTGCAATCGCTTCATTCACCTTGACTATGCAGCCAGGGCAATACCAGCAACAGCCATTATGCTTTACGGCAGTTAGTAACTTCCTAAACTGTGCATTAGTCAGGCCTATATCCTCCATATCCGACGTCTCCCTGCAGTAATCACATATCAAACTCATGGTTGTTGTTGTTGTGGGGGGGGGGGGGGGGTGCAGACTGTGTATAGATCTACACCTATTTAAAAAAGTAAAGAGAGAAAAAGTACTGAGCTACTCTCTGTTGCCTATAGAGTTGTCGTCTGTGACTGCGTACTGTATCTCCCTGTGAATGGTGTATTGTAGGCACAGTTTCAGTCCTTGAGAAAGCACACAAACAAAATAAACTTTAAAGTCTCTGTGGCACCTATGACACGAATAGGCTGGCAGTTGTCCTTACCAGCTTGATTGCCAATATGTATTCACTTTAAGTTATTTACAATCTCTTCTGCGGTCACTGATGACACTATGAACTGGTTTATCTAAAATCACAGTACTACACTCCCTGGTTGGCCTTTATCACAGCCATGACCACAAAACCTTAAAAAAAATAAAATAAAATAAAAGCTTTGTCATGTGGCAGTGATTGTGTGGTTATAAGCCTAGATTAACTTTAGATCTATTCTATACACAGAATTTTTATCTCACAATATTTAATTGTTGATGGAATATTGTTATTAGTGTATTACTATCCTTGGGCAATTTGAGGACATTTTGAATCATGTGCACTTTCTATTACGAAATATTCTGAGGTCAATAATAATTACATTTTACTATACAATATTGCTCGAATATAATACTACAGTGGTATGTAGTGTAGTGTTTCATCGATGACCCGGATCCGATACTGATTTATATAAAATTTATAATATAAAACCAAAAGAACTACCTATTTCTTATATATCAAAATCATAAGGAAACATCACAGGCGCCTCTGGTAAGCCACACCATTGTTTATATTTTTCACTTATTTCTGTGTGGATGTACAAAATTTTCACTGAAAAATAAACACATTTCTATCTTGGGATTTACTCAGAAATATGTTAGAAATAAAATAGTACTGTCTAAAACAGGATAAAGAACCAACGAGTGAGTCTAAACAAAGGGAATCTGAAGTTCTGAACTTGTGGTTTCTGAACAAGCAGCCACTAGTGACTATAACAACACAAACTGAGGTACTTATGAGTTAGACCTAGACCACTACTGTAGTCACTATAACAACACAAACTGAGGTACTTATGAGTTAGACCTAGACCACTACTGTAGTCACTATAACAACACAAACTGAGGTACTTATGAGTTAGACCTAGACCACTACTGTAGTCACTATAACAACACAAACTGAGGTACTTATGAGTTAGACCTAGACCACTACTGTAGTCACTATAACAACACAAACTGAGGTACTTATGAGTTAGACCTAGACCACTACTGTAGTCACTATAACAACACAAACTGAGGTACTTATGAGTTAGACCTAGACCACTACTGTAGTCACTATAACAACACAAACTGAGGTACTTATGAGTTAGACCTAGACCACTACTGTAGTCACTATAACAACACAAACTGAGGTACTTATGAGTTAGACCTAGACCACTACTGTAGTCACTATAACAACACAAACTGAGGTACTTATGAGTTAGACCTAGACCACTACTGTAGTCACTATAACAACACAAACTGAGGTACTTATGAGTTAGACCTAGACCACAGATTTTGAAATTTTTAGTGATTTAAACACACGAACAAGGTGAAGAAGCAATTCACCCTCAGTTTCACCATCAAACTTTAAGTATTGATTTCGCTGTTTATTTTTCTACTAAAACTCAAGGTTGTTAATTATACTGTTTTTTGTCATAATGATATATAGAACTGATGACAATAGGTCCATAATCGTTAACGTTCGTTTATGTGGAAAGAAATGAAAGGCAAATTTTTACTTTAGAGGACATGAGTCCCCTGGGCTTGATCAATAAGTTTTTCCAGTGTATTTTGGGGTGTTTTAAACAAATGACCTTCATTTTTTGCGTAATTGTTTGTTCGTTCGCCCCCCCCCCCCCTCCCCAACAATAATGGGGGAAAGCCGGGAATATCGAGGTTTTTGGGTGGGGGTGAAAACGAGTCATCTTACCTAACAAAACCGAACCTAACCTAACCCTAGCTGGGGCTAAGCTCCCGGACCCCCGGTAGGTCTAGCTTAAACTTACCTAAATATTTCAGTAGTTTAAAATTTTGGGGCGCGCCATGTCCGAAAGTACAATACCATAGGTAGAATGGAAGGACTAGAGATCCGTAATAATTTGATAGAATGATAGTCTTTCTCGTAAAACCCAGCAATAAACTTAAAATAATCGTAGGAGCACAAATGACAACCAACCTCCACCACGGCTATTGTGAGACTGGTCAATGAAATTAAAGTCATACGCGGGATGCTGCCTTAGAAAAAAATAAAATGTGAATGGTCAAAAAAAATTCGCGTGATGATATTGTTACATCAGTCAATATTGTGCATGCGATGTGCGCCGATAACATCTACTTACAGGTGAAGACTGAAAACTACGTAAAATCAATTACTGTAAATTCAATTGTGTCGCTGTTATCCATTTCTGCCTGGTGTACAGCATATGGGATTCAAAATGCTCAGAATAGGGAGATCTAAATGTTTCATTACAGTAGTTTATAACTTTCGGGCACGCTTGGAGTTGAAAATTTTCAGACTGATTAAGTTGGGTGGGGGTGACTCTTCAGGTAAACACTTGGGAGCTAATCTTCAGGTAAATCATTATGGCTAAAATCACAAATGGTTTCGTTCATGGTCTTGACTACAACAGTGGTATTCTACCTTCAGTTTACCCACTTTAAATTCTGCCTCCCTCTGTGATCATTCATAATCATAAAATGGGATTTCATACTTCACTCTCATTTGTCTTACTAATAGACTGTAGAACTTAAAGTACCAGAGTAATATATAAAATTGTTTCATTAACTTTGGTACTTTTTTCCTCAGATACAAGTAAAAAAGACTAACATGCAAACAGAAAATAGCCGACGTGCAGTTTGTTGGTTGGAAAAGAACAGTCTGCATAGAACAAGTTTTGGAATTATAGTAATGACATTTCTTCTGTAATAAATGTAGATGTTTCCTCATCAATATTTGTCATGAAAAAATTCAAGAGAAAGGCTTTATGTACAAGTATCTGCAGCTAGTTTATTTAAGTTAACCCTCTCATTGTCATCACTTATACCGTAGGATTAACACAGTACATTAGTGTTGCACATGCAGTATCAGCAACCAATGTATAAAAAAAAAACTCGCTAAGCTAACAAAAATTGTAAAATAATTTCCTCTTTTTTTCTATTGCATTCTTTAGAACAAATACAATACAGGTAGGTAGTTATCTTGTGTTATTGAAAGTTACCTAAAAGTTAGAGAGGATGGAGACCCCCTACTTAAGAGAGAGTGTATAGACACACATCAGCCTATGTACTCACTAAGTAAGAGGATGGATGATCATTCTGAAGACCATCAACATCATCCAGAATATTTTCAAGAACTTTCAGAAAAATCAAATGAAATAGAACAATTAACAGTTCATAATATAGATCAACAGTTACAGTGTACAAAGTGTATTAAAAGTTTCACACAAAAGTGCGATCTAGTTAATCATATGAGAGTTCACACAAGAAAGAAAACATTTCAATGTGCTGAATGTCTTAAAATATTTTCGCAGAAATCTGATCTGGTGATACATATGAGAGTTCATACTGGAGAGAAGCCGTACCAGTGTCCAGAGTGTCTTAGAGACTTCTCCTGTAAGTCCTCATTAGTAAGACACTTGAGAGTTCATACAGGAGAAAAACCAGTACAGTGTCCAGAGTGTCTAAGAGACTTCTCCTGTAAGTATGATCTAGTAAAACACATGAGAAGTCATACAGGAGAGAAACCATTTAAGTGTCCCGAGTGTTTTAAAGCCTTTTCACGTAACCAACATCTATTATTACATTTGAGAATTCACAGAGGAGATAAACCGCTTCAGTGTTCAGAATGTCTTAAAAAATTCTTACAGAAATCCTCTTTAGTTGAACATATGAGAGTTCACACTGGAGAGAAACCTTACAAATGTTCAGAGTGTCATAGAGCCTTTTCTTGTAGATCATCCATAGTGAGACACATGAGGGTTCACACAGGAGAGAAGCCATTTCAGTGTCTGGACTGTCTTAAAAACTTTACATGTAAATCAAATCTAGTTGGTCATATGAGAAGCCACAGAGGAGAGAAACCATATCAGTGTTCAGAATGTCTTAAAAGCTTTACTAAAAAATCTACTCTAATTATACATGTAAGAAGTCATACAGGAGAGAAAGCATTTTAGTGTTTAGTGTGTTTGAGGCTTTTCTTGTGAATATTACCTACTAAACATACACCAGTTCAGTTCATACTGAAGATGAGCCATTTTAGTATGTAATTTATCTTAGAGACTCCACATAAATTATGTCTAATACTGTAAAATAATATAATTCACACAATAGAGGATCCATTTCAGTGTACTGTATACAATGTTGTAAAGACTTAAATTATCATTCTATACTGTAGTTCTATTTTAACAAGTTCAAATATAACAAACTAATTACAATGTTTTTTTAAGTAAAGGTATTTTCAACTTTACTCATTCTGCAACATGTGTCTGGGAGGGAACACTAAATACACGAGATACTGCAATCTGCTGATCTAATTTGATAGTTTTACCTGCAATATAGAGTACTGTACTGTTACATTTGTAACATCATCCAACTTTACCTTTCCTGCCCAGGTCTCAAGTTTCTCATATTGCCTCTTTTTTCATACCCCATATACCCACTGAACCATGAACTCATGTGCACACACTTACACATATTGTAAAAACAGCCCTGAAACAAACATTTTAAAAATTATCAACAATTCGTATAAAACCTGTGTTCAAACCTTGTTAATCTCAATTTTGTATTATAACTACTGAAATTCCTTGTTGAATTGACTCTCTCCTCCCATGTCATTATATATGTATTGTATCACTTATGCTATTTATTTTCAGCTCTTGGCTGCTTTATTTATTAATAAATTTTTAAATAATTATTATTATTAAATACACACACACAGCCTTGTCAAATTTCCAAGGTATGAATAAATTTGTTGTAACAATTGTTTTTATAATACAGTACTATAATGTTGTATGAAATGTTTGTCTTTGTTTTCCATAATTTTGTCAACTAGAGTACTGTATAAGGGTGATGTTGTAATTGTGATTAAATACATTACAGGTGTAAGTAAATGGGTTTTATAAAACACTCGTCATGAAAATCTGTGTTTTGTAAAGGATATAAAGTCGTAAAAGAGAAAAAGTGTTGAATATCTTACCTAAATTGTATCCGATTTACAAAATATAATTATGAATAAAAGCCAACTTAATCTCAATAACTAGAAGCTGGATATGGCACCATGCTATCAAGTTTAGCCAGATTTTTGTAATTAATCTCTAGATTCATGGGAATTATATCCTGAAAATTATGATAACAATGGCAGAGACAGTTTGGAAGGTAAATACTGTACCTTGAGTTATATTACATTTTTAATGTCTCTTGACAATGGATTTGAACTTAAAAATGTGAATTCAAGTAAAACCTTAACTAAACAGACTATATGGAGAGGAAAGTTCATTATATTGAGGGTTCATTAGATGTGAAACCTCCATCTAATGAACTTTATAGAGGTAATATGTCCTAATGAGCTGACAATCGTTTGGTGAGCCCAGGGTGAGTACAGTACAGTACAGTATAAAGTTTTGGCTTATAGAATAACGTTTCTGTTAAACATTAACAAGTCATTAATGGCAAAACAAACAAATGTGCTTTTTTAGCTGTAATCAGTCCTATACAATTTTCATGTCTGACATAACTTGATATAAAAAAGAAAATGCATGGTGAATATTGTTCATAGGTGACAAAAAAGATTCTTTCAGGTACATGGAACTCGAGGAGACAGGAGGAGAGTTTGTTAAAAGTGGAGCAATATTGTGTGTAAGTGTAAAAAGGTTTAGTGATATCTCTGAGGTAATACAGTAATCGAAAAAAGTTCTCATTGAATGCCCATTGCTGGTACAGTACAGTAGTAAAATACAGAGAACGAAGTATATGTGTAATGCATTGGATATTTGTAAATAAAAATAAATTAAATATGGTATAAATTCTATCCAACTAATCCTACATAGGTACTTGTATTTTAGGTAATTTTATTTTTTTTTTTTACACACACACACACACACACACATAGAGTCTAGTATATAAGGGTATGTTACTTTTATTTTTTGCGAATTTGGTTATTTTGCAAAATTACCGGCATGCATATTGGTAATTTTGCAAAATAACTTGCAAACAGACAACCTAAACTAACCTAACCTTAGGTTAGGATGGCTTGTTTAGATTGATACACAACTAAGTGGTCTTTTTTTTTTTTTTTTTCTTTGGTTAGCCTGTTTGTAACTTATTTTGCAAAATTACCAATATGCATGCCGGTAATTTTGCAAAATAACCGAATTTGCAAGAAAAAAAGCATAACATATACACTGCAAACATGTAATTTAAAGTGTCCATACAATTACTGTATTCATAACATCCTCTTCACAAAAGTATGCAAAATAATTATAGAAAATATGTAATCTCGGTATTCTGAGAAAAAAATCGTTTCATTCATAGGACAAGCATAACTTAAATGTACCGCAGGCCAATACACTGGGCCCAAAGTTGTTTGCCTGTTTCATAAATGACATGCCAGAAGCTATACACTCCTTCATACAAATATTTGAGAACAATGCCAATAGAATCAGGTAAATTATGATGCAACAGACCATGAAGAGCTACAGAAAGATCTCTGTCAGCTTCAGGCATGGTCAAAGGAATGGCTATTAAGACTCAATGTCACGAAATGCAAAATGATGCTCTTACGTCATACCAACAGTAAGGAGGCAGACCAAATTTCCCAATGGGAAGAAGAGCCAGCATTAATGGAGAGTCAGAGATCAAGTGTGAGAAGGACCTGGGTGTGTCTGTAGACAACAACGAACTGAAGTTCTCGGACCATTGTGAGAAGGTGAATCAAACAACTAAGCTAGTGGATCTTTAAAAAGGAGAATTCAAATACAGTTCCTCGACGGCCCATCCCTCATAACACTTGAAAAGTGAGGTGCTTCTCCGTTTAGGGAAGAGTACTCTCACCTTGTCTGGTCCCTAAGATATGCTAGAGATTATCAGTTGATAGTAAATGTCCAAAGGAGTGGTGCCTGCACTATGACACCGCAGAGGACATTACTCAGTCGAGTGTTCATACTTACAGTAGATTTGACGGATGCCTGCCCCACTATACATCACAGCTTAAGGTTGAAGGAACCACACATTCAGAAAACTGTCACGACAAACTGTTTCGGAGTGAGAATTGTGAGCTCTTCGAACAACCTGCCAGAGAGTGTTGAGAAGGTACCTAGTGTGAGCTAAAGCAAGGCCAGACTTGACCAACACTGGCACAGGTACAGATACATCCAGGAACCCATACTTGCCAACATGGTGTAACCAGAGACATAACCTACTGTCCAAGCGGCTAACAGTGATTTAGCAAATTGACAAAACCCACAGTTCAGTGATAGTTACAGTTAATTCAATTACATGTTAGGTTGCACTTAAAGTTTCTTAGGTAAATTTAAAACCATATATTCATTGCTCCCCACAGGATTTATATTACTGTAGTACTACCGCCTGGGAAGATATTGGAAGCATAATGTATTGTCTAATGGTAGACCCTGCCTCCATATGGCACCACGAAAATTTTAGACAAGTCCCAGGTTGCTCATCTGACTTTATGCCTCATTTACACCATTTACAACACAATTGTTGGGTCTCAATTGTTTCTCACTTCTTTTTTTTTATTTATTTCTTATTATTATCATTATTACAGTATTATTATTATTATCATTATTAATTTATTATTTTGTTTCAATTTCTTATTTATTATAAATTTTATTTACTATGAATTATTATTATTATTACTTCCCCCCCCCCCCCCCCCAGGCCCCTATGTGGGTCAGTGACCTGTGCCCGGGTGGGCTAATCTCCGTAAAAAAAAAAAAAAAAAAGAGGAAAAACAAGGAACAATTGTTATGGGTTACTGAAAAGCTCCACGCAAAGAGAAATATTGCCATGGCAAGCATAAAGGCCATCTTTACTAATGTTTTCATAAAGAAATGCCCAAAATGTTACTATAGTGGTGCGAATGACCTTTACACCACTGAGTTACATGTGGCGAGAAATGCACCTTACACCACTATGACTGTGTACCAAGGATTATCTAATACCGTACTGTACAGTCACCCAAAAAAGTCCTGTCGCGAACCATGAACCCCGAGATTCAGACTCTTGAATCCGAAGCATTTATGGACAGCATAATGTATCAGTATCTACTGCTTTGGGTTCACGAGTCTGAATCGTGATTTGTGACAGGACTTTTTTGGGTGACTGTACATTGTTGTGTAACTTACCTGGCCACGGTTGCAGTTGGTGGTCCCTCAGGCTCCCTCTGGGTGGTTATAAACTTATACGTACGTGGCGGCTAACACACGAATATTATTACTGTACTGGTGTCACGTGTACTGCCAGTGACAAGTAAACAAATAACACACACACACGGAGGCCAACTGTTTGATATTATTAACTCAGAATGAATATTATAATTATGTCTGTGTCTGCTGATACTGAGTTAGTGAGTATTCCGACTCATAGGTAGCGGTAGCATTGCTGTCACGGTCTTTTACCTGTTCTAATACTTTAAATGTTCAATACTGTATTAGGATATAGTGTCAATTAGATCACTAAATATCGTAGTTACATGCACAAACTTAAAACTGATAAATATGGGAAATATTCAAACATAAATACGAAAGTATTGTTATAAAAATATGGAAATCATAACACCAAAGCAGCAGAAAAACGCAACTTAATCAGAAGAAAACGTGATTACTTTGAATGACCTAATTAAGAGATGGTGAATATTAACACTGTAAACGAAAGTCTTTGGACCCCCCAGTACTTTCAAACGTTTTTTAATAGAACTACTTCATCTTAGACCTATACGTAAATTTTGTCTTATGACAGACCTCCAAGGACCTCAGGGTAAGAAGGATTAGCCGAAAATAATCAGGAGTGGAAAGTTTAAGTATAAATCAAAATTAGGTTGAACAAGTGGCCACTGAAAAACTAATATGTGAAATGGTGGTGTGAAAGTGGAAATGTGATTCAAGGTTTGATTGTCGTGAATTAACATTACTATATGAGCAACAGTTAAAAAAAAAATAGCCAGCTTTTAAACTTTTCGATGGAGGTTTCTGAGAATATCCGTCTCAGAGAAACTTATTCTACATATTTATATAAATTTATTTTCTCATTGCGAACTAATTATCGTCCATAGGAAAGATAACTCAGTCACTGACGACCATCTGTCTGTGTATCATTTAATTATGTCTGCTCCCCTGCCCTAGTTTCTCTTTTGTTCAATATCTTTCTACGTATCATCAGCAATACAGTAATGTAAAAATAACACCCAATGGGCCGTCACATAGTAAACAGTCTTATTGGCGTCCCTTGAATATATTTAAAAATTTTCTTTCATCTTGTTAAGTGAACTTGACGGGTACCTTATGTAACATTAAAAGTTGAATTAAGCTTATGTTTAAATTTAATTATTAAAGAGCTTCAATTAGCGGAAAGTTTGTGTTAGAATGAAGGAGCTTAAAAAAGTACGTTTAATTGGTAAGGTTTATGCGACGGAGTTTTAATAACTTGAAATTTAAATAACTTGCCAGCACATCGCCTTAGGTACCCAGAGAGATTGGAACGCCTGTCGTTGTCCACCTTATCTATAGGCAGGCAAGGAGTGACTTAATAAAAGTTTAAACCATCTCACAGGACACTACTCAGTCGAGTATTTTATTTTATTTTTTATTTTTTTTTATCATATTCGCCACTTATCAGCTTACCAGCCGTTTGGGCAGTCTATCCAGTGTTAGTACAGGAGGACACTGGGAACCGGGAAACTTGTGGTGTTTGGTACGGTTACTTTTTTACTTACTTTTATCTTCTTCACCACTTAACACCTCCTCACATGTGTCTAGGCCGAAGCTCAAACCCTTGACATATTGGAGAGAGTTATGCGTGTTTCCGCTGTATACTACGTTCCTGGAACTAGCGGAAGCTCGTCCCACCAGAGGTCACAGCTTACGGCTAAAGGAACCACGAGTTCACAAGTTCAGAAAACTGTCAGGGCAAACTATTTTGGAGTGAGAATTTTGACATTTTCAAACAATCTGCCGGCGAGCATTGTGACAGCAGCAAGTGTGAGCTCATTCAAGACCAGACTTGATCAACACTGGCACAGGTGCAAAACATTCTGGAGCCAGAAGTTGCTAACAGTGTATAACAAAAACGTGATCTTCTGACCAAGACCGCACAAGCAGCTAACACACTTATCAGTGGCGAAGAGGACATAGGAAGTAGCTAAGTACTGTAATAAAAACAGTATTTAATAATCTAAGAAACCCAATGAAAGGGGACATTAACTTCAATTTGAGAGAAAGTCATCTGAAATATTATGTGATCAGTACTGTTGTATGGGTCAGAAGCGTGGATACTTTCAGCAGATACCAGAAGGAGGTTAGAGGTCTTTAAAATTTAGTGTTACGTGACAATGCTAAACATACTAATAAGTTTCACCGACAGGAAAGCAAATGATAAAGTACTAAGATTGATAAAAACGCCAAGAAAAATACTTAAATATACAGAATTAGGAATGGGAGGGATGAAAGGTTAAAAGCAATAATAGTAATGGGCAAAGTTGAGGGTAGGAGAGCTAGAGGATGACAGACTGGGATGGATGAATGAAATTAAAGTTGAGTTGCCAGATAGACGCAAAATCTGGGAGGCTGGGTAGAAGCAGACAGAAAACGTTGAGAGTGGAGGACTGTGGTCGCCAACCCTTAGGAAAATGGATGACACCTTGATTGAAGAGTGACTTACCAAATCTACATCCTTGTAACCCTTGTTATTCATCAAGATCTTACTGTAACAGGTGATTAAGTCCTTTTCTGCCTTCACTGTTATATCATTGCCAATACCGTTTGTATATAAGCAGTATTTTTAGCTGGTGGTACAAGCTACTACCTAAACGTTAATTAGTAAGTGTTGAAGCAGAAATATGTTGATATAAGGCCTGCTAAAACTCCTGTTCCCTGTGTCTTAGCTGAGAAGTAGAAGGCTTATAAAATATATACCTAGTATAACTTTCTATTTACAACAGTGAATTCTGGGACAATGAATAATACCCGACGAATTCAAGTATTTATTTAGACTACTGTTGGCAATGTCATGAACAGAAAGAGTAATATGCGTTAAACACTGAAACAATCACAAAGTCTCTCTATAAATAACCTAACCTCGGAGTGATGTTTCCTGTAAAACATCTGACCAACATCCTGCTAGCCAACACCTGGTCAATATATAACCAACACCTGGTCAATATATAACCAACACCTGGTCAATATATAACCAACACCTGGTCTATACATAACCGAAACCTGGTCTATACATAACCAACACCTGGTCTATACATAACCAACACCTGGTCTATACATAACCAACACTTGGTCAAAACACATCTTGTTATCAACCAAGACCTGGCCAATACATAACCAAACACCTTGTAAATACATAACCAACAACTGGTCAATACATAACCAACACCTGGTCAAAACATACTTCGTTGACAGCCCAAACTTGATCACCAGCTCAAAAAATCCTCATGGACCAAGGACTAGTTCTTAACCAACACATTATATTTGTTACCGTACCGGAACGTGCTACCTAGGGTGGCTATTAATCAAGACCTTAATACTAGCCAGTCATAACTTACTACTAGGCTGGCTACAAACAAAACCTTATCATAGCCAGCACCTGTTTACTCTCTCCCTCACTAGCCAACTGCCTAAATTCAGTATACAATATTGGTTTAATAGTATGAAGTGATCCACTGAACCGCTCATGGAAACAGACGGCATCAACCAACCAAATCTAACCTAATAACCAGGACCACCCTAGAATATAATTGGTATTGGTTAGTTGGGATTAGTGGATTCATGTCGTTTGTTTTCAATTAGCGTTTGATGGTTCATTGTGGGACTATTTCGCCAACATCGTACGTCTGGCGGCTGGCTAGTATTATACAGTATATCACCTTCGACTGGTTTTTCTCTGAGCTGGGGATGAAGTTATTGTCTATGGACACTCGAGTTGGCCACATAATGAATCAGCGAAGTCGTTCTTGACTTTACTGCTCTCGTCAGTACTGAGATCCTGTGACACATACGAAGATGTCATTGACTCATCTTTTGCCACGACATAGTTGACATTGTTAAATTATTGTGTGGAGACTTAGGTAGTGGAATCATTGCCGAGGATGTCCAGTTTCTTTTTCTGTGTCGAGAGTCAGATGGTGTGTTCAGACTTCAGGGGATATTTAGTTTCCTTGTTGACCAAGAGAGAGGAAAATGTTTCTGAATTTTTCAGCGCTGATCCTTGAACTCGTCTGAGATCTTGTTGTCAACCCCTTCACTAAGAGACACCACTTTTCATATTTTACTTGGCTAACTGCCAGACGATTTTAATCAGCACAGAGACCCCTTTGTGCCAACCTGCACATATATTATTATTTTGCTTGAGTTTAGCGAGTTGTGCAGTCGTCATGGAAAACAATATTTGCCGTAACTTCCCCCAAAATACCGAAGGAAAATACTGATTATCGAACTCGTCCAAGACGCCCACGTAAGGCAACATTTTGATAAAGATCGAGATTAAGTCAATTAATTTAGAAGTGTCGCAATTCACAACGGGGTCGCGCGGACGGACAACAGTTCCGGCTTCTTCAACACGCTGGAACACATAAGTGAAAGCTAAACACGGGAATGTTAAATTGGTGAGATTAGTACGTGCCATCATTGTCAAGGAAAACATCCAGGACAATAAATAAATATTTTTTATGTTAAGTTAGGCTTGTTGTTACTAATTACCCACGGTGTTATCCCCCAGCCCCAGGTAAGGTACAGAACAGCACAGTCATCAACTCCTCAGGCGACGCTCTCATTGCCAGACACTTTGAAGGTCATCTTTATTACCTACTAAATTCTAGAGAGTATCGGGGATGGTGAGGCCGAGAAGGTAATGGTTAGATATGTACTGTAGGTGCGGCCCAGATGATAGTAAGTCATGAATGTTAACGCACGACTACACAAGATGTGAGAAGTATAGAAGTGGGAACCTGGCGAGTGTTTGGTCCGCTGTGTGAGACGAACAGTTTATTACCTTTACTTCCTCTTTAATCTTTCATGGTGTTACTGATACTGCTGGTTCTTGATAATACCAGCGCATAAGTTCCGTCATTCTACAATAAACATGAGCGTGTAAAATTTGATATAAAAATAACATGATAGGATTAGGCTAGGTTAGGTTAGGTTGGGTGTGATGACACATCCTGTTGACAGTTGATACGACAGCTGCAGAGAACAGGAAGGGTACAGAGAAAGCACTTAACCTTTACATCATGGAGTGAGAGTCAGTTGGCCTCACACCACCTCAGTACAGTGATGATAAATAACCCTTGGTAGCTCGCCTACTTGCAAACAGTTCCATTTCGGGCATAAACCACAGCCGAGGTTAAACACATTCTGAATATAATACGTAGTACAAGAAAGGGTTGTCCGTGTCTTGTTTTATGATCACAGTATTGGTTCATCCAGACGACTAGAACAACCAAATACTAATAATGTTTCAGTCTTCGTGTTCCCAGCCACACACCTCCTCCTATCAACTACCTCCAGGTGAACATTTCCTATCGCTTGCCAGGATCATCGACAAGTATTTGACCAAAACAAAATGCTATTAATCTTCCTAGCTGCCACAGCCACTTGCATGAACTACGGCTATATTCAAGTTCACGAGCCACGAGTTCGGCAACACTGTACACGCCGCCAACACAACGCCCTACTCAAACATGCGATCATCAGTACCTAGCGTATTTTTTTTTTAACCTTAGCTTTATTTTATCGTTCATCCCTCTCGTACTACATCATTGGACCTCTCACATGAATGTAAAAATAATACAAGATATACAACGGTGGAACATACAGCAACACGAATGATACAAAGGACAGGTCGGGTGATACAGCCCCGACGATCCTGGACACACGGCGGCGAGGCGCGACAGTCCGCCCTCACACCCACATAACACCACCACTGCCATCCTCCTCTCACACGTCACCTTTTCTTTGCTCTCGTGTAGAATGTCACACTATATCTCCAACCAATATAAGTTTCAACATAATCCATAAATTGTTTTAGTCTCCCCTTACGTTTTCTTTTTCTGTTTCATAATGAGTTTGTTATACACTGTTTATTCTTTACACCTTTACACATAACAGCGAGACGTTACATTATACAAGTGTTTTAGATACACTGGGGAGACTTAGTACGGCCAACATTAGTGATCATGTGTGTCGTCCACGTCTGTGTTAGTTTGAGCACAAGACACTGTCAAACCTTACCAACACTATGGCTGCTGTCTGTGGCGTCGGTGCCTCACTGACCTCTACTGCCCGTGTCAGATCCTCTCCGGGGACAGGGGACTGATGGCTCTGCCTAGATCAGCAGAGTCGCAGATGGTCACAGTTTTCTTGGTTCGGGCAGATAACATGGGCGTTTGTGTGGGCGTAAGGGAGGAGGGCGGGATGGTGGGCGGCGGAACAGCCTTTAGCGTGGGCATGTCCTTCCGTAATGTGCCGTAGATGGTGTCACACTTGTCGCTCCCGTTGTTGATCTTCGAGGGACTGGTGGCGATGTCTGCTGGGGAGTGGAGTGGACTGTTGGTGCGGGGGTTGGCGCTCAGCGTGTTGTTATGGGTAATGTGTTTGTCGTCGTCTAGGGAGGGTGTGACCTTGTAGATGGTGTTGGTGTGGGAGTTAGGGCGGGCGTTGGTGTTATTGGCTAGGCTACACCCAGTGTTCACCAGACAGGGCTGGGTCAGTGCCGGCGGCGTACTCCCGGTGTGCTTGGGGGTACAGCCCGACCCGTAGGTGAAGAGCGCCACCGTCTCCATACGTCAGGTATCGTCCAGGTGGAAGCGGTGGTTGCTGCCGCTGTTGCTGGTGGCCATGAGGCTGCCCAGGCGCCGCCCCAGGCCATAGCCGCGGTTGGTCATCTGCTCCTGCATGAGGTTGAAGCAAGTAGCGATGAGCGCCATGCCCACCAGCAGGTAGAAAGCAGCGCCCAGCAGAGCCACCTGGACGCCCGTGTTCGCGTTGGGTGTGGTCTCAGGTGCCAGGTCCCCGAAGCCGATGGTGGTGAGGGACGAGAAACAAAAGTAGATGGCGTGCAGGAAGGACCACTGATGGGCGTAGGCGAAGACGGCGGCGCCCCCACAAATGTAGGTGATCATCAACACTAGACAAAGAGTGACGGGGACGGCGCCTGTCTCACCCCCGTCACCGTACTCCTCTCCCGCGCTGCTCCCGTCACCACAGTCCCCGCCCCACTTCTTCTGTAAGATCAGAGGTCAAGGTCACTACAGTGAGGTTAGTAATACTACTAGGCTTAAGGTGCTGGGGCCTGGTCAGTAATGTTAGGTCAGTACAAGCACAATATAGATCAATATTATGGTGAATTAGGTCAATACTATATTAATTAATAGGTCAACACTATACTATTAGGTTAGCGCTATAATATAAGGTCAGCACTAAGGCACAACAAGTTCAAATTATAGATGAGGTCAACATAAATGAGTGGTTATATTAGACAAACACTACAAGGTTACAACACAAACTATATAGCACTTGTTTACTCCACACGAGGACTGATATACTAAACTTAGTCTTGATTAACAATGGCAATAACCTTCTCTGAACAGATGGTTTATACCAGCGTGTGAGGTTTGGGGTAACTGTTAACATAGGAATTACGTGGTTATCATTATTATTATTAATATTATTGTTATTAATTCACTACAACTACTAGTATTATTCTTACTACTACTACGACTACTACTACTATTTTTACTATTACTACTACTACTACTATCACTGTTATTAGAGTTAATATTAGTGTCAGTAGTGCTAAAAATATTACTCAAATCGGCCCTCGCCTCAGATCACCCACCCACAGTAGCTAATCACTGTCCACGAGTTCAAATGTTTCCGCGTACAGTACATTATCAAGTACATTTATGGCTGTGTATTAAGGACGGTGTACGTGTACCTTAAAATACGCTCATCGTGTTGTACCTGCAGCGTTCAACCGTCACTGCCATGAGAAGCACGCGATGTTTACAGTTTACCACGTATATGCTTCGTTTTCTATTATTCTCGTTTTCTATTATTCTCGTTTTCTATTATTCTCGTTTTCTTTTATTTTCTTATTCCGTTTTGTCTTATTTCCTTCAACGATATCCAATCCCTTTGTGATATCTTCTTTACGATCCAAGTAGTTGAAATCCTGTTCTATCTATCGGTATATATTGTCTATCTATCGGCTATTTTATGCTGGTTTAATCTTCAACGTAAGGAGATGATAAGGTCTACGGTTGTATATACAGCACCGTGTGTTTGGTCCCTAAAACAAATCTGTATCCAGCGAGATGGTGTTGGCCTGTTTATGTCTCTCACCACCAAGCCTGTACCTCTCCTGTCTGTCACCAGCTGCAGGGCGTCTCTCCTTCTGTCTGTCACCAGCTGCTGGGCATCTCTCCTTCTGTCTGTCACCAGCTGCTGGGCGTCTCTCCTTCTGTCTGTCACCAGCTGCTGGGCGTCTCTCATTCTGTCTGCCACCAGCTGCTGGGCATCTCTCCTTCTGTCTGTCACCAGCTGCTGGGCGTCTCTCCTTCTGTCTGTCACCAGCTGCTGGGCGTCTCTCCTTCTGTCTGTCACCAGCTGCTGGGCGTCTTCTTCAAAATCTCACTGTCATCCCGTGCGAATTGTCTCCTAGGAACACTCGTCTCAGGGAACTTCTTCTTCTTAGTATCACACAAATCCTCTTCCCTCAAAATATCCACCAATCACAGATCACATCCTGTTGACGCGCCTTCTCCCTCCTGCAGGTCCCGCTAAAACCCCCTTTCTGATCTAATTAACGCTCACCAGCCTCTTATAGGTAGTAATATATACAGGAAATTACATCTCCTCGTCTCCACTTCCCTCATCATACAGTCACCTTCCCTAGTGAACCAAACAACCCTGTGTGGGGGGGGGGGGGGTTAGTTTCCTTTTTCTACGTATCTTTTTTCTCTTTTATTTCTGTTTGCCTTTGTCATTATCTTCTACCTTCCTCCTCCTCCCTCTTCTTTTCATCTTTGTCTCGTCCTCTCCATCACACAAGAGATAATAAAGATACGTCTCTCTTCTCTTCTGTGTTATTGATTATCTCTCTCTCTCTTCTTCTCTGTTTTACTTCCTCTCTCCTTCTTATCTTTATCTGTCTGTTCTGTGAGACATATGAAAATGGTGGTAATGCTAGGTTAGCTAGCGTGTGTGTGTGTGTGTGTGTGTGTGTGTGTGTGTGTGTGTGTGTGTGTGTGTGTGTGTGTGTGTGTGTGTGTGTGTGTGTGTGTGTGTGTGTGTGTGTGTGTGAGTAAAACCATAACGGGGTTGATGTTGGTGTAAGTGGCAGGTGAGAGCTGGTGTAAGGGAGAAAATGAGGGCAAATGTGTCTTACCTTAACGGGGTCGACGCTGGTGTAAGGGGCAAGTGAGGGCTGGTGTAAGGGAGTAAATAAGGGCAGTAGGTAGTAGGTATTAGGCAGCTACCAAACAGGGAGGTACTACCGCCTGGGAAGATATTGGAAGCATAATGTGTTGTCTAATGGTAGACCCTGCTGCCATATGGCACCACGAAAATTGTGACCAAGTCCCAGGTTGCTGATCTTACTTTCTGTCTCATTTACACACGATTGCAGGGTCTCAATTGTTTCTCTTACTTTGACAACACTACAGTACAATGTGTACATACATCTATTGTTTCTCACTTTTTTTCTTAATTTTTGTATGTCTTTATTATTATTATTATTATTATTATTATTATTATTATTATTATTATTATTATCATCATTATTATTATTATTATTATTATTATTTCATTATTTATTTTTATTTTTTTTTATTTTATTTATGAATTATTATTATTATTATTATTATTATTATTATTATTATTAATATTATTGTTATTATTATTATTATTATTATTATTATTATTAATATTATTGTTATTATTATTATTATTATTACATTTTTGCCCTCCCAGGCCCCGATGTGGGTCAGTGACCTATGCCCGGGTGGGCTAATCCCAGTAAAAAAAAAAGGGGGAGGGGGTTATGTCTTACCTTAGCGGGGTCGACACTGGTGTAAGGGGCAGGTGAGGGCTGGTGGTTAGCGCGGGGTGTCTGAGGTGGACGGCGACGGCGGCAGCGACACAGGCGCCACCACAACCACTTGAGAGCCCTGGACAACAAGTCACCTGCCGGAAGAACTTGCCGTTAGTGGGAGTGAGAGAACAGGGAGGAGAGACAGGTGAACTGACATGTCTTAATAACAACAACAACAACAGCACTTAATACAAATCACATGAAGTATAAACGCTAGTGCAGTAATTCACTTGGACTCGCTACTCGCTAAATTATATTAAGACTACCATAATGTGTATCCCTTCTCTGTACAGTTGCCATCAGTGAGCTTCATGGAGGGTGTGTGGGGCTCGTGCAGTTACGTGAGCATAAACCTGACAGATGTGATGAAAGGTGCTTGATGATGATGATGATGATGATAATAATAATAATAATAATAATAATAATATTAATAATAATAATGAGTCAGGTAGGTGAATGAGTAAGTGAGTGAGCGAGGTGTGTGAATGAGTGAATGATTGAGTGAGTGAGTGAGTGCATCATCCCCCACCGTTTACCAAAAGGTGGCTCCCATGATGGCTGAGTTAGGCGTCCACCATTAATATCTTTCACCCCTCCCTCCTCTCCCTTCCCCCTCTCAGTCCTCCTCCTCTCACCCCTTCTTCCTCTCATCTCTCCCCCTCTCACCTTGCTCCCTCTCACCCTTATCACCTATCCCCCACCTCTCCCTCCCCCCTCTCACCTCTTCCTATTTCACCCTTCCCGTACTACCCCTCTCCCCCTTCCCCCTCTCGACTTCTCTCCCCTCCTTCCCCCTGTCAGCCAAAGAGAACTGAGATAACTCTTCACCGTCTTCTTCTATAACACAATAAAAGCCAGAACCTCTCAACGTCGGCTTTTGTTTTTCGAGTTATTCTTTTTCCTTCACGGTGACCGGTGGAGGTGACTTGTGTAAGCTGGCCTAAGTGTTTGTCTGTACGTTTGGCTATAATGTGATTGGTTCATTTGGTCCCGGTCATAATTATAGGTATAGGAAGTGAACCATTGAATCTTCGAAATAGTGAATCATTGAATCAATGAACCAGCGAACTATTGAACCACTGAACCAGTGAATTATTGACCCATTGAACTATTGAACCTGCGAATTATTGAACCAGTGAACGATTGAACCATTGAACTATTGAACCAGTGAACTATTGACCCATTGAACTATTGAACCAGCGAACTATTCACCCATTGATCCATTGAACCATTGAACTATTGACCCATTGAACCAGCGAACTATTGACCCATTAAACTATTGCACCATTGAACTATTGAACTATTGAACCAGTGAACCAGCGAACTATTGAACCATTGAACTATTGAACCAGTGAACCAGCGAGTTAATGAACCAATGAACAAGTGAACCAAATGAACTAGTGAACCAACGAACCAGTGCCATTGTTATTATGTCTGGCAGGTACTCGAAGATTAGGCACCCAAGTTTATTTCACCTGAAGAGTAACCACCCTAACGCTATCTGGGAGGTTAGGTTAGGTTAGATTAGGATGGTTAATCTTCAGGTGAAATCCGAGATAGTTAATTTGACTCCGAGACTGAAAAAAACAAAATACAAGGAAATCTAATTTTTCACCCCCCTTTTTTTGACACACATTCACTCGACACAAATTTCCACCTTTTCTGATCTGAGTCGTTGATGTTTTGCGCGGCTGAGGAATATAAATTTTTTCGTTTCTTTAAGTGTGACATAGCCAGTGACGAATGTTCTTCAATATTATGTTTTTATTTTCATTTGTGTTTATTTATTTGCGAATGGTGGGGTTGAGAAGGAAGGGAGAAGAAATCGGTTGGGAAGAGTATAGGAGGGGAGAGGAAGAAGGGTATAGGGGGTAGTGGAGGTAATAGGGGGAGAGAAATGAGGTTGGTGGATGAGGATTAGGAGGGGAGGGGAGTATATATGTATGTATGTATGTATGTTAACAGCAGAGGAGCACTTCAGTAGTCTGTCAAGTATGAGTTATTCATCGCCTCCTCCTCGGCTGACTTGAGTGTGAGTGTCTTGTAGGCTAATGGCGACATACTGCACTGTAGTTCCCTTATATATACACAGACTGGAGGAGGAGAGGTCGGTGGCACAGTCGAGGCACAGATAACTTTGGTGGTGACCCTGAAGCCTGATGTTCTGTTCACCTAGGGCTGTGTTGTCTGTCTGTCTGTCTGTCTGTCTGTCACCCCCTCCCCTCTCCACAGTTGACCAATCACAGCACGACTAGAAGCCTCAATTTCAATAAAAAACCTCAAGACTCGGTGATGGAGAACTGCACCTGGTGGGGGGAAGGAGAGGGGAGGAGGGAGCACAGTGAGGTGGGGAGGGGGCAACCTGAAGGAGAGGGGGAGAAGGGAGTAGAGGGAAGTGGGGAGGGGGCAGCGTGAAGGAGAGGGGGAGGAGGGAGTAGAGTGAGGTGGGGAGGGGGCAACCTGAAGGAGAGGGGGAGAAGGGAGTAGAGTGAGGTGGGGAGGGGGCAGCGTGAAGGAAAGGGGGAGAAGGGAGTAGAGTGAGGTGGGGAGGGGAAGGAGGGAGTAGAGTGAGGTGGGGAGGGGGCAGCGTGAAGGAGAGGGGGAGGAGGGAGCAGAGTGAGGTGGGGAGGGGGAGAGTAGAGTGAGATGGGGAGGGGGCAACCTGAAGGAGAGGGGGAGAAGGGAGTAGAGGGAAGTGGGGAGGGGAAGGAGGGAGTAGAGTGAGGTGGGGAGGGGGCAACCTGAAGGAGAGGGGGAGAAGGGAGTAGAGGGAAGTGGGGAGGGGGCAGCGTGAAGGAGAGGGGGAGGAGGGAGTAGAGTGAGGTGGGGAGGGGGCAACCTGAAGGAGAGGGGGAGAAGGGAGTAGAGTGAGGTGGGGAGGGGGCAGCGTGAAGGAGAGGGGGAGAAGGGAGTAGAGTGAGGTGGGGAGGGGAAGGAGGGAGTAGAGTGAGGTGGGGAGGGAGTAGAGTGAGGTGGGGAGGGGAAGGAGGGAGTAGAGTGAGGTGGGGAGGGGAAGGAGGGAGTAGAGTGAGGTGGGGAGGGAGTAGAGTGAGGTGGGGAGGGGGCAACCTGAAGGAGAGGGGGAGAAGGGAGTAGAGGGAAGTGGGGAGGGGGCAGCGTGAAGGAGAGGGGGAGGAGGGAGTAGAGTGAGGTGGGGAGGGGGCAACCTGAAGGAGAGGGGGAGAAGGGAGTAGAGTGAGGTGGGGAGGGGAAGGAGGGAGTAGAGTGAGGTGGGGAGGGGGCAACCTGAAGGAGAGGGGGAGAAGGGAGTAGAGTGAGGTGGGGAGGGGAAGGAGGGAGTAGAGTGAGGTGGGGAGGGGGCAACCTGAAGGAGAGGGGGAGAAGGGAGTAGAGTGAGGTGGGGAGGGGAAGGAGGGAGTAGAGTGAGGTGGGGAGGGGGCAACCTGAAGGAGAGGGGGAGAAGGGAGTAGAGTGAGGTGGGGAGGGGAAGGAGGGAGTAGAGTGAGGTGGGGAGGGAGTAGAGTGAGGTGGGGAGGGGGCAACCTGAAGGAGAGGGGGAGAAGGGAGTAGAGTGAGGTGGGGAGGGAGTAGAGTGAGGTGGGGAGGGGGAGAGTAGAGTGAGGTGGGGAGGGGAAGGAGGGAGTAGAGTGAGGTGGGGAGGGGGAGAGTAGAGTGAGGTGGGGAGGGGAAGGAGGGAGTAGAGTGAGGTGGGGAGGGAGTAGAGTGAGGTGGGGAGGGGGCAACCTGAAGGAGAGGGGGAGAAGGGAGTAGAGTGAGGTGGGGAGGGGAAGGAGGGAGTAGAGTGAGGTGGGGAGGGGGCAGCGTGAAGGAGAGGGGGAGAAGGGAGTAGAGTGAGGTGGGGAGGGAGTAGAGTGAAGGAGAGGGGGAGGAGGGAGTAGAGTGAGGTGGGGAGGGGAAGGAGGGAGTAGAGTGAGGTGGGGAGGGGGCAACCTGAAGGAGAGGGGGAGAAGGGAGTAGAGTGAGGTGGGGAGGGGAAGGAGGGAGTAGAGTGAGGTGGGGAGGGGGCAGCGTAAAGGAGAGGGGGAGAAGGGAGTAGAGTGAGGTGGGGAGGGAGTAGAGTGAAGGAGAGGGGGAGGAGGGAGTAGAGTGAGGTGGGGAGGGGGCAACCTGAAGGAGAGGGGGAGAAGGGAGTAGAGTGAGGTGGGGAGGGAGTAGAGTGAGGTGGGGAGGGGGAGAGTAGAGTGAGGTGGGGAGGGGAAGGAGGGAGTAGAGTGAGGTGGGGAGGGGGAGAGTAGAGTGAGGTGGGGAGGGGAAGGAGGGAGTAGAGTGAGGTGGGGAGGGAGTAGAGTGAGGTGGGGAGGGGGCAACCTGAAGGAGAGGGGGAGAAGGGAGTAGAGTGAGGTGGGGAGGGAGTAGAGTGAGGTGGGGAGGGAGTAGAGTGAGGTGGGGAGGGGGCACCCTGAAGTAGAGGGGGAGAAGGGAGAAGAGTGAAGTGGAGACGCGAAGGTGGGAGTAGAGTGCGGTGGGGAGGGAGTAGAGTGAGGTGGGGAGGGGGCAACTGAAGGAGAGGGGGAGAAGGGAGTAGAGTGAGGTGGGGAGGGAGTAGAGTGAGGTGGGGAGGGGGAGAGTAGAGTGAGGTGGGGAGGGGAAGGAGGGAGTAGAGTGAGGTGGGGAGGGGAAGAGGGAGTAGAGTGAGGTGGGGAGGGGATGGAGGGAGTAGAGTGAGGTGGGGAGGGGGCAGCGTAAAGGAGAGGGGGAGAAGGGAGTAGAGTGAGGTGGGGAGGGAGTAGAGTGAAGGAGAGGGGGAGGAGGGAGTAGAGTGAGGTGGGGAGGGGGCAACCTGAAGGAGAGGGGGAGAAGGGAGTAGAGTGAGGTGGGGAGGGGGCAGCGTGAAGGAGAGGGGGAGGAGGGAGTAGAGTGAGGTGGGGAGGGGGCAACCTGAAGGAGAGGGGGAGAAGGGAGTAGAGTGAGGTGGGGAGGGGGCAGCGTGAAGGAGAGGGGGAGGAGGGAGTAGAGTGAGGTGGGGAGGGGGCAACCTGAAGGAGAGGGGGAGAAGGGAGTAGAGTGAGGTGGGGAGGGGGCAGCGTGAAGGAGAGGGGGAGGAGGGAGTAGAGTGAGGTGGGGAGGGGGCAGCGTGAAGGAGAGGGGGAGAAGGGAGTAGAGTGAGGTGGGGAGGGGAAGGAGGGAGTAGAGTGAGGTGGGGAGGGGAAGGAGGGAGTAGAGTGAGGTGGGGAGGGGGCAACCTGAAGGAGAGGGGGAGAAGGGAGTAGAGTGAGGTGGGGAGGGGGCAACCTGAAGGAGAGGGGGAGAAGGGAGTAGAGTGAGGTGGGGAGGGGAAGGAGGGAGTAGAGTGAGGTGGGGAGGGGAAGGAGGGAGTAGAGTGAGGTGGGGAGGGGGCAACCTGAAGGAGAGGGGGAGAAGGGAGTAGAGTGAGGTGGGGAGGGGGCAACCTGAAGGAGAGGGGGAGAAGGGAGTAGAGTGAGGTGGGGAGGGGAAGGAGGGAGTAGAGTGAGGTGGGGAGGGGGCAACCTGAAGGAGAGGGGGAGAAGGGAGTAGAGTGAGGTGGGGAGGGGAAGGAGGGAGTAGAGTGAGGTGGGGAGGGGGCAACCTGAAGGAGAGGGGGAGAAGGGAGTAGAGTGAGGTGGGGAGGGGGCAGCGTGAAGGAGAGGGGGAGGAGGGAGTAGAGTGAGGTGGGGAGGGGGCAACCTGAAGGAGAGGGGGAGAAGGGAGTAGAGTGAGGTGGGGAGGGGGCAGCGTGAAGGAAAGGGGGAGAAGGGAGTAGAGGGAAGTGGGGAGGAGGAGGTGGGGCAGAAGGGGTACACACAACCCCCTAAAAATAATCACAAAACGTAATACATAATTATACGTAAATTTCCAATACTGAATTAATTACGGAGGTACAGGTGGGTCCCATAGGCTTGGCGACTCGTTAAGGGCGGTGTGGATACAGTACACTCAAGCCTTTGGTACACAAGGGGGGGGGGGAGCCTGGCCGACACTGTACTCGTTAACCTTAAATTCCCTAACTTTATAGAGTCAGGTACCTATTTACAGCTGGGTGGACTGGGAGTGCCCTGCAGTATCTACCCAACTACAATTTGTATATCAATTAAATGGAATTATATTATATTATATTATATTATATCATATCATATTATTATATTGAAAACTAAGAGAAAATTCAATTATAGCAAACATTAAAGATAAGTTAAAATATATCCGAGAATTTACCCACGTAGTGTCGCTATTCACTTAGCAATCTGCAACTTCTCTGATTTATAAAGGTGGCTAAAGGGCTAAAATTGGCCGTGTTGTAGCACACTGCAGCACACACACACACACACACACACACACACACACACACACACACACACACACACACACACACACACACCCTTCCACACATCACAATTCCTGGAGCGTTGAAAAGATGAAACGAAATCCTGAACCCAAAATTCTCTCTTCCATCATGCTCATAGTTGGACCAAACAGTATCTGGGTATTCTGAGTGTTGTGGAGGGAGGGAGGGAAGGAGGGGTGTGGAGGGAGGTAGGAAGAGTGGGGGAATGGGAGGGATGGAAGGAGGGAGAGAGAGGGGGGCAAGGAAGAGAGGGAAAAAGAAAGAAAGGGAAGGAAGAAGGGAGAGGAGAAAGGAGAAAGGGAAGGGGGGGGGGGGGAGGAGAAAAGAAGAGAGGGATGGAGGAGTGTCACCTTGTATACCTCGGACGGTCGAGTTTAAAATACATTATCGAACGGAAGCGGCAATGGGTGGCGGTGGCAGTAGGTGGTGTCGGTGGGCGGTGGGTGGCGGTGGTGGGTGGCGGTGGACGGTGGATGACAGTGGGTGGTAGCAGTGGCAGTGGGTGGTGGTGGGTGACGAAGGGTGGTAGGTGGTGGGTGGTGGCGATGGGTGGCGACGGGGTCAAGATAGTGGTAATAACATACCCAGTATGTTGCTTCGCTTGTTAATGACCCTCGTAAGTGCCCACCAAGTCAAGTCTGAGAGCAAATTGGTCAGAAGGTAAGGTTATTTACCTCACAACAGCTATAATTACGAGGTGTCGCGTGAGCTAATTGGTCAGGTGGGATTAATTAGCTCACAACAGCTATAATTACCAGGTGTTCTGAGAGCTTACTTGTATACAGGTAAAGTTAATCAGCTCACACCTGTACACCATTACTGCACCGTCTTAACACAGAACTTATCACAGCTTGACTTTCAACAATAGGTTAGGTTATATTATGGTATGTTAGGTGAGGCTAGTCGTTAGGTTAGGTTAGGTTATATTATGGTAGATTATACCATGTTAGGTTAGGTTAGGGTATGTTAGGTTATGCTGTTACATTATGTTATGTTAGAGTGGTTAATTTTCAGGTGATCTTTCTATTTCAAGGACTGGTCTAGGTGAGGCCACAGGTGTAACTCTTCCTCCCTACTGGGCTGGTGACAACTATGAGAGCTGAGAAGACATCATGAGACGGGTGGAGGAACCTCTCTATAATTTCCTTCTTTAATGGGCTGTTGGGAATGTCTATGTGTGTGTGTGTGTGTGTGTGTGTGTGTGTGTGTGTGTGTGTGTGTGTGTGTGTGTGTGTGTGTGTGTGTGTGTGTGTGTGTGTGTGTGTGTGTGTCATCCTCCGTGTATTCAAGAGCATTCACCTCTCAGCGTCAAAACATTAATTCACATCCTCTCACTCTCACCCCCTGTACCTCCCAACCCCTCTCACTCACCCTCTCCACCACGGTAAACTCTCCTCATACATTCTCCTCATGTTTACTCACGACAATATCCCCTTTTACGTAGAGTGTAAATAGTGGAGCATAAATAGATCTGGTGGGGGGAGATACGACAGAGAGAGGGAAAGAGGGAGGGTAAAGGAGGAAAGGGGATAGAGGGGCAGAGTTAGAGGAGGTAGAGGGATGAGAATGGGATTTAGAGAATGAGGGGGTGAGAGGGAGGAGATATGAGAGGGAAGGAGAGGAGGAGAAACGAAAGTGATATCGGGCTTAGAAACTCGTCTACTGAGCGAAGCGTAAGTGGACGGGATGGTAATGTGTGCCGCTGTACTCATCCTCACAGTGGAAGGAAGGAAGGAAGGAGGTATAGTATCACTGGAGAGGTGAGTGACAGTGAGAGATGAGTGAGTGAGTGAGTGAGTGAGTGATGAGGCAGTGAGTGAGTGAGTGGTGAGTGAGTGAGTGAGTGAGAGTGGTAACAGGTCGTGATGACGGGTAAACAGACTGGTGTATGTTATTAAGCTAGACAGTTATGGTCCAAGGCTCTCTGTTGTGTGTGTGTGTGTGTGTGTGTGTGTGTGTGTGTGTGTGTGTGTGTGTGGATGAAAGGTGGGAAGGAGGGAGAAGCAATGAAGAAGATGAAGAAACAAGGAGGAAGAACAAGCAAGCAGAAGGTATCAGTAGCAGCAGTAGGGGGGGAGCAGAGAGAGAGAGAGAGAGAGAGAGAGAGAGAGAGAGAGAGAGAGAGAGAGAGAGAGAGAGAGAGAGAGAGAGAGAGAGAGAGAGATGCTCCAACAGCCATCGTTGCAGAGACTAGTGAGGAGAAGAAGAAGAAGAGGAGGAGGAGGAGGATGACAACAAAAGCGGAGGGGCGTGAGGACCGTGAGCCCCTTGATCCACCGGCTGAGCCACTTTTCATAAAGATTGCAGACAGACGAAGGACGCCACCAATCCTTCCTTCAACAAGCAAAAAAAAAAAAAAAAAAAAAAAAAAAAAAAAAAAAAAAAATTCTTAGTATGATTTCTTCCGCTAGGGGGATCTGCTGGACCCTGGGCGAGGAAGAAGAGGAGGAAGAGGAAGAAGAAGAAGAAGAAGAAAAAGAGAAGTAAAAGGAGGAGGGGAAGAACTAAACTAGAACAAGAAGGAGGAAGAGAAGAAGAAGAAATAGAAGGAAAGGGAGGAGGAACTACACAAGAACAAGGAGGAACAGAAGAAGAAAGAGAAGTAAAAGAAGTAGTAGAAGGAGGAGGACGAGAAGAACAAAGAGAAAGAGAAGAAAAGGGAGAATAAGGAGAGAGAAAGAAACAGAGGAGGAAAAGAAGAAGAAACAAAACGAAAAGAAAAGACAAAAAAAGGAGAAGGAAAGCGAAGGAAAAAGAGAGGGGGGGAAAAGAAGAAGAAACAAAATAAGACGTAAAAGAAAGGACACGAAGAGATAACAGGAGATAGAAGAATATGAAGAAAGAGAAGAAAATAACGAGCTAGATATGTACAGTCACCCAAAAAAGTCCTGTCGCGAACCACGATTCAGACTCGTGAACCCAAAGCAGTAGATACTGAATCTCGGGGTTCATGGTTCGCGACAGGACTTTTTTGGGTGACTGTACTTGAATACTTACCATAACAATCATCAAAATACAGCACGTTCACAGGGTTATCTTACAGTGATATTGAATAGAGAAAAAAACATTTAATTACAGAGAGAGAAAATACAGTGAAGGTGTTGAGAGAAATTAATCCCTAATTATGAGAGCCAGCGCTGGGGGATTTGAAAACGACTCCTCAGTAGTAATTCTATTTAAGAGCCCTGTTAGGATTGTAAGCCTCTGAAACGTATTAGAAACTTGATCCTATCTTTATGGTTTGGTTTGGTTAGGTTAGGTTAGGTCACGAGGAGCAATGTTAGGCAACCGTGGCTATGATACTGACTTGAGCAGTGAGAACAGACGAGGAGAAGTTTTAATGTGTGTGGGTGTGTGTGTGTGTGTGTGTGTGTGTGTGTAGAGCGACACACACACACACACACACACACACACACGTGAAGAAATATGCACCGTAAAACCTTTCTTATTACGGTGAGGTAAGCGCGCAGGTAAGCAATAGGTTAGGACAAACTTTATGTACCAAACCGAGTTAAGTGAATGTATTTTGCTACGTTTCCTTTTAGAGAAGAGTAACAAAACTCCCGGCACTTGAATGTAGAGGAAAAATGCTGTTTATTTTTTGTTTCTCCTGAAAATTGGACAACTCAGCTTACTGTATTTCACCCTAATAGTTGACTCCTCAGCTTATTTCACCTTAAGATTAGACACCCTAACGCTATCTGGGGGTTAGGTTAGGTTAATCTTAAGGTAAATTATGCTGAGGTGTCTAATTTTAAGTTGAATTAGTCTGTGGTGTCTAATCTTCAGGTGAAAAAGGTGAATAGTCTAATCTTCAGAACCGAACATAATTCAACAGGATTCAATATAATTCAACAGAATCCCAACAGAACCTAACATTACCCAAACAGAATCCAACAGAACCCAACAGGACCCAAACAAAACCCAGTAGACCTCAACAGGACCCAAACAGAACCCAGCAGAACTCAACAGGACCCAAACAGGAACCCAACACCTGGTCGTTATAACAAGACTCGTCAAGGTGTGTGTACGTGCATAAGAGGATGCTAAGTCAACCTCTCTGGGGGGGGGGGGATAACGACCCTGGTAATGATTAAGAAAGGGTCGTTAAGAGGTGAGAGTTCGGACTACAGAGGGGGGGGGGAGTCCGGTTTACAAAGGGAGAAGAGTTCGGACTACAGAGGGGAGAGGAGTCCGGTTTACAAAGAGGGTAAAAATCCGGTTTACAAAAGAGAAAATATACAGCCTACACAAAAGAGAATATTCCGGTTTACAGAGGGAAGAGAGTCCGGTATACAATGGGGAAATAATCCGGTTTACAGAGAGGAAGAGTCCGGTATACAATGGAGAAATAATCCGGTTTACAGAGGAGAAGAGTCAGATATACACAGAGGGGTGACGGGAGTCTGATGGAAATAATACGAATAAGAGAAGAAAGGAAGAGAAAGAAAACAGAGAAATAATAAGACGAAGATAAATAGAAACAAATGAAGAAGGTAAATTAAATAAAGAGGAAGACAAATGGTAAGAGGAAGAGGAAGGGGGAGATAGAGACAATGAGGAAGGAGGGAGGAAGGGAGGAAAAGGGAGAGAGGGAGATAGAGACAATGGAGAAGGAGGGAGGAAGAAAGAGATATGGAGACAAGGAAGAGGAAAACGGTTAGAGACACGGAAGAAAGAGAGAGAGAGAGAGAGAGAGAGAGAGAGAGAGAGAGAGAGAGAGAGAGAGAGAGAGAGAGATTATGACAATGTTAGTGTACTCTGAACAACTCAAGTATTTCAAGAGAAACACTGCAGCCTCAAAGAGAACAACTTGGCTTAAGTAAACACACGCGAAAAGAGAGACAGAGAGACAGAGAGAGAATGTGAAAAAAGAGAGATGCCAAGGAGAGAAGGCCAGCTAGCTATAAGTGGCCAGGTATTTCACGGTAACAACTGCAGCTGGGAAAAGAGAGAGACAGAGATGGACACTCAGAGGCCCAGAGCAAACATGAAAGTGAGCTGTGGATTACTAAAAGCCATAGTGAGATTTCCTGCAGATGGATCACCCGAAGATTAGACACCCCGCATTATTTCACCTGAATATTAGACTCTCCATCTTATTACTCCTGAAGATTGGACACCCCCAGCTTATTCTATCTGAAGTTTAGGCACCCCAGCTTATTTCACCTGTATATCAACTACCTTAACGTCAACTTAACCCAACCTAATATAACTTAACGCTAACCTAACTCTACACTAACCTTTCACTCATGCTAACCTAACCTAATTTAACCTTACGTAATGCTAATCTATCCTAACGCCAACGCTAACCTAACAACCAAACCTAACCTAACCTAACCTAACCTAACCTAACCTAACCTAACAACCAAACCTAACCTAAGGCTAACCTAACACTAACCTAACACCTCTAGATAGCGTTAGGGTGGTTAATCTTCAGGAGATCTCCAATACTTCACTTCCTCTGTGCACTCGATCAAGTCGCCCCCAATAAGTATGCAAACAAAATCAATCAATCTTCGTCCCTTTAAACCAACATTCATCCACATACAGAACGTCAGGTTAATCCAAATAGAAAAATGGAACAAAATTAAGCTTTCTAAGGTAAAACGTATTGAATTTCTTGACTTTTTCCTGCGTAAGTTCAAGTCAAATCCGCCTAAATTTGATTGGATGGAGATCGAAGGTGTGTCGATTTCATAACACTTGATTGGCTGGTGGGTTTAAGGGGCGGGGCCTGGGGAAAGGGTACATGTTGCCTCTAAATCCCTGTCAGGTGAGATTGGCAAGACAGAGCTATATGCAGGTAGCAAGGTGCGTGAGTGTGTTGGAGAGAGAGAGAGAGAGAGAGAGAGAGAGAGAGAGAGAGAGAGAGAGAGAGAGAGAGAGAGAGAGAGACCAACCAACCAACCAACATCTTTATCCCCCTACCCAGGTCAAAAGGCCAAGGCTGGGAATAAAAACAAGAACTAGACCTTTAAAAATGTCGACTCTCAATACTATAATATTTAGAGAAAGAAAATAGCGAGCCTTAAGAGTTATATATTTTAGGGGGAGGAAGAAAATGATTTATTAAAGAGAAGTAACAGGTGAAAGAAGACAAGGTGTACCCAGAGGTGAGGAGAAAAAGTTAATTTATGGTCCATGGAGGAGAGAGCGAGAGAGAGAGTACGAAGGGTAGGTGGTAGGCTTGGCACGCTGGTGGTGCGCGCTCAATAGACACCCCGAGGCGGCCCAGACTCTCTAACCGCCCCCCCCCCCAACCCCGAACATACACACTTCCACCACTCCCCCTCCCTATAAACACCTCACAAACTCCCCCTACCACCATTACCACCACCCCAAAGTCACCCCCTGCCACTACCACCATCCTACCAGCCTCCCCTACCACCACTATCACCACTACCACCCTCCCAGTATTAAGAATTTATCAACAACTTGTAAAGTTCATTCTGTTCCCCTCAATGGTATACTGTAGTTTGGTGAATGAACCACAGTATAAATTAATCCAATCCACTACAGTACAGCACAGTATAGTATAGCAGTACTCTATTACAAGGAAAGATTAAGCTCCCTTCCTTTAAAAGTAATCTCTTAAAAGATATCTATTGTCTAAGTACGAATATTTTTGTAACAATTACTATTATACTTTAACTACGCCATTGGAAACCATTATATCTTATAATATTGGTCACGCTGATAGAAATTACCATTGCAATAATTATATTCTTTGCCGTCAAGATATGATCCTGACCGCGTCTGTCCCCTTGTTTCACCTTAACACAACCCACGTTGTGTTGCTTCCCTCACTATCAGATTACTATATATAAATTCTACTGTAAAGATACGATTGTTTATAATATAAATATAAAAAAGGTGATAAATAAACGTCGTAACACTCTAGTATGTATTTACTACAGTAACACCTTATATGTAGTACTCAGATGATACCAATGTAATATAATTATTACTTGAGATAAATGTACAATATACAGTATATCAGGCGCCACTAAGAGAGCTCAGGCTCTCAATTGGCTCAGCCATGTCAATGTCATTATTATCCATTCTGTATCTATATTTTTCTGGCTAAATAAACTGCTTCAATATTAATACCAATAGATTATCGTACTCACTAATAAATTCTCGTACTCACTCGGCGACGAACTGGCTGTGTCGTGCTGCAAGATTTATGTGAGATAGATAACATAACCGGCACGTTTAGGAACCCCAGGAAACAAACTGTACGCTGATGATGTTATGATAATGCGGCTGTAAATTATATGATACTGAGATATTCCAAGTGAAAGTAAATTACTGTAAATTACTGTGACTCCCTAAGGTTCTGTTTGTTGATTTTCTCTCCTAACTGGTGCTAAATGAACGCATCAAATGAACGTATCAAGTTAAAGTAGACTGTCAGTGTACTTTTGATATACTGTACCGTATTTAGAACGATATTTTTATTTATTATTTTTTTTTTTAGCTGAAGTCAACCAATCTCCAGTTACGAGGATAATTTAACCTTTGGGTAATGATAATACAGTACAACCTTTCTGAAACATCCAGTTGACGAATAACGTACAAAAGTTAGTTAGGTGTAATGGATATAAACTTAAAATGGCTTCGTTTGGTTAGCTGCTGCAAGACTGTTTACTTTTGATTATATACCTGCACTGTCTATGTACGGTCGCCTACACTTATACCTGGTACAGTGTCTGGTGGGGTTTGTGATGATTGAGATAATTTGCACCTTCTCCCTTACTTCACTTCGTCCCTTACTTCACCTTCTCCCTGACTTCACTTCGTCCCTTACTTCACCTTCTCCCTTCCTTTACCTCGTCCCTTACTTCACCTCCTCCCTTACCTTACCTCCCCCTTACTTCACCTCGCCCCTTACTTTACCCCCTCCCATACTTTACCTCCCCCTTACTTCTACCCTCGCCTACACCCTTACCTCTGCCCTTACCTAACCTCCACCCTTACCTCACAACCCAGAGCACTGAGGTGTAAGTAAGCAATACAGAATTGAGCTCTTAAATTCTTAGAAGGTCCAGCTGTTGCACCTATAACGAGGAGGGAGGTAGGGAGGGGGGTAGAGGATAGGAGATAGGAAGGAAAGAAGGAAGAGTGAGGAGAGGATAGGAGGGAGGTGGTTGGTAGGTAGGATGGAGGAAGAGGATAGGATAAAGGGGGGTAGGGTGGATAGAGGGGGTAGGATAGAGGGAGGAGCTAGGAGGTTGGGAGGAGGGGTGCAAAGACTACCAATAAGACACACCCGACCTCATCTTTTTCGAACCGTAATTTCCAGCACAGCCGCCGCCTGATAAACACACTCCTTCAGTGCAACAATGGACTATAATTACGGCTTGTTAACTGGACTTTTTTATTAACAGGATTGTTCTGCTGCTGAGCTTTGGCGGCGGTGGGTCTTGGTAATCCTTAATACCTTGAAAAAAGAAGAAGTCCAGAGTCTTTCCTATGAAATTCTTTTTGAAGCACAGGTTGAAAAGTTTAGTTGTACGTAAAAGAGTGTGAGAGCTTTTGTGTAGTTTAGTCTCTGGCTGAAGACAATCTGGTTTTACGTTGTAGATTTCTTTGTAAATTATATTCGGATGATTTAGTTAGGTGTACTAGATGAAAATTTCACTTAACCTAACCTAACCTAACTCTAACCTTACCATTACTAACGCTAATCTAACCTAACCTAGCCTAACACAACCATTCTACCCAGTGTTTTATTGGCGTCCTGGTGCAGCCTGACACTCTCTATGGTCTAAGTCACCAAGAACACAATATCACCATTATCTACCTTACTAAGGCTCCGGTGTACAAGTCAAGAATGGCTCCAATATATGCCAATATATTAAGGACACTGTACAGTATTTTACGTGTTTGGGGTTTTTAAAGAAATATTCACTACACTAATAATATTTTGTCTTCAAAACTTTAAGCAATTCTCATTAGGCTAATAAACTTTTTTCACAACTTTTAACAATATTCACTAGCCTAGTTATCGTTGTCACCAAATAAGTCTTTGGAGCATTAATTACGTCAGAGCGCACTTGATTTAGTCTCAAGAAAGATTAAAACAAAATTAGGACGACAGGAAGCTTCGCCATTGGCATACCAGTTTGTTGTGGTTTAGGTGCTTCAACTTCCGCCATCATGAAGTATCAGTGTCAATTTTTAGCTTATAGTACAGATAAATATCCAAATAAAAAAAACAGCGAGGGAGAAGCACTTGGTGTGTCTGTCAGTAAAATCAGGGAGTCATCACGATATAAACAGGAAGGGAAGACACAGTAATTGCTGGTCTTACCGTACGCCTGTTCAGTACATATTCTCCTAAGTCAAGTAGCCAGCTCACAGCCCCTCACCATAACTTTCCTTTGATAACTTCGATTATTCATTTATCATTATACAGAGACACTTTTATACAATATTGAACAGAAGAACAGCATTTGGTTTCGACATACTGTACTGTGCTGTAATCACGAACCGCTACTGGCACTTTCCCGAAATATTTGGCGGAGCTTTCATAACTTCAACAAGTTATGTAACTTTTTAATACGGTGTTGGCATACAAGTCGTTTACCTTACCAGCTTATTCTGACATAATATTGGGCTGAAATGCGTCTCCTTTCAGAGTCTGAGTGAGTGTTGCTGTCAGGAGCGTCACACAAGGAATAAAAAATTTCGCACAAAAAAAGTTACAATTTTCGGTAGGGAAAAATGTCACTGGATATAGACACTTTCATTAAATAACCCAAATAAAGTTAGGTTAGGTCAGTTTAGGTTAGGTTAGGTTAGGTTAGTTTTGTTTAGGTTAAGTTAGGTTAGTTTTGAAACTCTTTCCGGTTACTATTTCCAATACTCGTCGGGTATCAAACACGGTAGTCTTGTTACGAGGCTTCCAACACGACCCCATCCTCGCTATCACAACAGAGAATATTTTTTTACTCTCATGTCTTTTTCCTCTATTTTTCTCATCTTTGTCTTTTTTACTTCTCCTCCACAGTTGTCAATCTTGCGGTTATTTTTGTGTTTTATTATTTACTTTCTCTTATCCTTTTCATCCACATCAGTCATTCTGCCTTCCTTCTACTGGTATTCCCAAAGTTCTCTCTCCACTCCTCTTCACCTGCCATCATCACAATCTTAACCCTCTCCACTTTTATCATCATATCTCTCACTCATTAACTGTTTTGTTTGTTGACCCAAAATCTGCTGCCAATTTGTTAAAAAATTCTTCCTGAATTTTGAGTTAATTTATGATTTACGCCACAAAAATATCAAATCAAGGTCCATTAGATGCTGCAAAAGTATACATTAATATTAAAGCGAATTTATGTAAACCACTGGTGCATATTCATAGTTATGTAAATTATTTTTCTAATATAAGAATATTTTGCAAATTTCTTTATTTTCGCCTCTGACGGAGTAACGTTTTGGACTTGGTGTTATAATCTTAAATATAAACTAGTTGAGTTACTTGATTACCAAATTTAAAATCTAACTTTAAATGTGGAAATACGTAGGGAACACACACACACACACACACACACACACACAGAATGTATTACATATATAGATTCCAAGAATGTATTTAATTTAACATATCTAAAAATACCAAGTATATAAATTTCTCTATGTATAAAATGTATGTGTGTAGGGGATATGACTCAGTGTGTATATGGCTACTTGTACCCAATGTCTTAGCACTGTCTTGTCACTTTTTACACTTCACTTCTTCACTTCTCTTTCATTGCCTCCTTTATTTGTCATTTCTATACCCTACGTAGAAGAGGAATAACAAAAGAAAGATAGAAAGTAAGACAAAGGTACATAAGAAAGAATAAAGAATAAATGCAGTAGCTGTAATAGGAAGGAAGATACTTGGTAGGGGGAAGGAGAGGGGGAGAACAGGTAGTGGGAAGGAGACTGGGTGAGAGAACAGATAGTAAGAAAAAGGTGAGAACAGGTAGTGGGAAGGACAGGATGAAAACAGGTAGTGGGAAGAAAAGGGTGATAACAGGTAATGGGAAGAAAAGGGTGAGAGAACAGGTAATGGGAAGGTGAGAGAACAGGTAATGGAAAGAAAAGAATGAAAACAGGTAGTGGGAAAAGGGGTGAGGGAACAGGTAATGGGAAGAAAAGGGTGAGAGAACAGGTAGTGGGAAGGAGAGGGTGAGCAGTAGTAGTAAAGTGATGGACGAGGATAGACTAAGTTCTCAAAGTTTCCCACCAGCCAAATGAGACACAGGCAAGCAGGAGATGGGAGAAGGAATATTTCTCACGAGTTACTGATTGTTAAAGATGGAGGCGTAGTCAAAATATTTACTGTGTGTTAGAGGAGACGAAAGAACTAAACAATTGGAAAAGATAGATAGAAATTAATATATCCTAATATAACTTAACCTAACATAACCTAACCCTAACGTTAACCTAACACTAACTTAACCTAACCTAACCTAATCTAACCTAACCTACTCCAACCTGACCTTACCAAACCTCACCAGGTAGTATTAAGAAGGGTGACTAATTTTCAGTAAAAACAAGACCACTGTGTTTTATAGCCAAGTTGTATAACACATGAAGCCATTTGATAGTTAGCATAGGTTAGGTTAGGTTAGGTCAGGTCAGGTCAGGTCAGGTTAGGTTAGGTCAGGTCAGGTCAGGTTTTCAGTGAGGAAAAAAGCGTGACTTAAGATAGTGAAAAAAGTTCTGAAAGGAGAAATAATATGTTGCTTTCTATTTTGGGGCGGCTGGTGAGGGGTGGGGGGGGGGGGTTACTGGAGCATAACTTACCCACAGACGAGAAGTAACGTACTATATTTAACCCCACATAGATAAGGAGCATATTTTACCCACACCGAAGAGGAGTATATTTTACCCACACAGATAAAGGAGCATATTTTAACAACACAAAAGAGCATAAATTACACACACTGAGGAGGAGCATATTTGACCCCAATAGAACACGAGCATATTTTACCCACACAAAAGAGGAACATATTTTACCCACACAGAAGAGGAGCATATTTTACGCACACAGAAGAGGAGCATATTTTACGCACAAAGAAGAAGGTAAGGGAGCATAACTTACCCACAGAGGAGAGGTAGAGGAGCATGAGGGGGATGCCCAGGAGAGCATACACTATGGTGACGATACGACCCATCACCGTCTGTGGCGCCACTGAGCCATAACCTGTGAGGGGGATAATATACAGTGTTACCAGCTGAGGAGACATTATACAGTGTTACCAGCTGAGGAGACATTATACAGTGTTACCAGCTGAGGAGACATTATACAGTGTTACCAGCTGAGGAGACATTATACAGTGTTACCAGCTGAGGAGACATTATACAGTGTTACCAGCTGAGGAGACATTATACAGTGTTACCAGCTGAGGAGACATTATACAGTGTTACCACCTGAGGAGACATTATACAGTGTTACCAAACTTAACTCAGTTTAGAAATAAAAAGACTGGTGAGCTGATAGATAGATAGATAGATAGATAGATAGATAGATAGATAGAATCAATAATATCGCCTTAGACGTTTATATAGACTCAACATGGATATAGACAATACAGGTATACATTTCAGCATGTACTATATGGACATGTATGTATCTCGGGAACACAGGTGTACATAGGCTAAAGGTATACAAACAAAGGTAAACAGTGAAGGCAGCTACAGGTAAGGCGGGTGACGTCTCTAGCACCTATAAAAAAAACCTTAACTTAGAGCAGAAATGTTTAGGTGTGACAAGTGTTGCTATTGTTGTTGAGAAGATTCAGGTATTTATATATTTTCAGTGTTGTTTTTATAGCGGGTTGTTGTTGTGACGCCTACTGTATAATAGGGTAGATTATGTGGTTGTAAAGCTTCAAATAATTGTTTCCGAAGCTGGAACTGTTAGTGTGTGTGTGTGTGTGTGTGTGTGTGTGTGTGTGTGTGTGTGTGTGATTGAATAAACCTCCTTCCAACACGGTGTGAGGCAAAGACTATAACACACAACAAACAACTCACTGGTAATAAACTTGTATTATTCTTTCCTCCGTCTATATTTCTCTTTCTTCCTCCCCGGCCTTCTATCTCTCTCTCTCCCTCCCCCTGGCCGTCTCTCCTTCCCTGCCCCCCCCCCCCTGCACTCCACCTTGGTCTATTGCATTACAGTGATGGTGAGATGGAGTGGCTGGTGGTCAGTGGTGAGGGAAAACAGTAAATTATTGTGGCGCTGTCCAGGCAAAACAACCCCGTGTTGTGTGTGCGCATGTGTACCTCTAACACACACACACACCCACCCCTTAATAATAATAATGGTTGCCCCTCGTGTAATGAGAGTGGCTGGCTCAAGGGCCACCAAGGCGTGAATTTTTTAAGGTGTAGAAGCTGTCAACACAACAACCACACCCTGAGTTAACGAGCTGCATGACCCAGTGTCCAAGGAATAGTCCGAGAAGACCGGACAACTCGCTAACTGCACTGGCTAACCATTACCCCGGAACATGATTCGCAAATCGATTAACACCCAAGTCCCCAATTACTGTGGGTAAACAGAGGCAAATGACGTAAAGAAACTTGAAGACACACATCCTTCATACACACATCAATATAGTTTTTATTCATTTAACTTACAATAATTATTTCAGCAAAATATTTAATGACAATAAAACCAATAAACATAATTTATTTGCTTCGTTAATTTGGCACTTATTAAATTTATGACTTTTTGATGAATTAAAACGTTTCTCTTCTTCCCTCGAGAGACTGTTTTTCATTTTATGTCTGGTTCACTTTTCTGTTACACATTATTTATCTCCAATGGTTTTTATATTTTTTTCACACATAGCCGAGGGGTTAGAGGGTGTAGGTCTAGTTTATTGTGCACCTCTTGGACTGTCTCTAGGAGGAAGGAGGACAAGACGGTGACTACTGGGGGCTGATACAGGAGGGGTGTCGGGATATGTATGTATGTATGTATATATGTATGTATGTAGCACACTTCTCCAAAGGAATGAGTTATAATCTGTAAACTTGGTTAATATACAATAGGTGTAATAATAATAATAATAATAATAATAATAATAATAATAATCATAATAATAATAATAAACGGTTTATTAATAGAGTTGCAGCCGGTGGCTGAAAATATACAGACTTTCATTTGATTAAGACATAATGATATAATATGCATTGAATACATTTACAGGGCTGTACAGTACATAAATGAGGAGTTGTTTATTATTTTAACAATAGATGGGATGGTGCTGTTCTTATATCTATCGGTGCGGGCTCTTATGGGCTGAATTTTGTTGTAGTGGCAGACTGTGCGAGTTGGGTGGGGGCAGGAGGTGGCGATGACGAGGGTGGTGCAGTTGTCCACTGCCAAACCTTTCCAGTGCTTGGTGGTGGAGGTCACTGAGGGATGGCATTTCCAGGGTGTGAGTGTGTGTGTGTTTGGTGTGTGTGTGTGTGGTGTGTGTGGTGTGTGTGTGTGTGTGTGGTGTGTGTGTGGTGTGTGTGTGTGTGTGTGTGTGTGTGTGTGTGCTGATAGCGACGTTATCCCTACACTAGATCAGCACTGTATGGCTGAGTTGCAAAATAGTGATCATTACACAGGCTTTGCCGGGTTTTGAATCAAAGCTATTTAGTTAAGCTTGTAATTGTTGGTGGTGGTCGTGGTGGAGGCGTGAAGATAGTGGTATTGGTGGTGGTGGTAGGTGTGATGATAGTGGTAATGGTGGTGGTGGTGGGTGTGATAGTGGTAGTGATGATAGTGGTAGTGATGGTGGTGGTGGGTGTGATGATAGTGGTAGTGATGGTGGTGGTGGGTGTGATGATAGTGGTAGTGTGATGGTAGTGGTAATGGTGGTGGTGGGTGTGATGATAGTGGTAATGGTGGTGGTGGTGGGTGTGATGATAGTGGTAATGGTGGTGGTGGTGGGTGTGATGATAGTGGTAGTGATGGTGGTGGTGGTAATGGTGGTGGTGGTGGGTGTGATGATAGTGGTAATGGTGGTGGTGGTGGGTGTGATGATAGTGGTAATGGTGGTGGTGGTGGGTGTGATGATAGTGGTAGTGATGGTGGTGGTGGGTGTGATGATTGTGGTAATGGTGGTGGTGGTGGGTATGGTGGTGGTGGTGGTGGGTGTGGTAATGGTGGTGGGTGTGATGATAGTGGTAGTCGTGGTGGGTGTGGTGGTGGTGGGTGTGATGATAGTGGTAGTGATGGTAGTGGTAATGGTGGTGGTGGGTGTGATGATTGTGGTAATGGTGGTGGTGGTGGGTGTGATGATAGTGGTAATGGTGGTGGTGGTGGGTGTGATGATAGTGGTAGTGATGGTGGTGGTGGGTGTGATGATAGTGGTGGTGGTGGTGGTGGGTGTGATGATTGTGGTAATGGTGGTGGTGGTAGGTGTGATGATAGTGGTAATGGTGGTGGGTGTGATGATAGTGGAAGTGATGGTGGTGGTGGGTGTGATGATAGTGGTAGTGATGGTGGTGGTGGGTGTGATGATTGTGGTAATGGTGGTGGTGGTGGGTGTGATGATAGTGGTAATGGTGGTGGTGGTGGGTGTGATGATAGTGGTAGTGATGGTAGTGGTAATGGTGGTGGTGGGTGTGATGATTGTGGTAATGGTGGTGGTGGTGGGTGTGATGATAGTGGTAGTGATGGTAGTGGTAATGGTGGTGGTGGGTGTGATGATTGTGGTAATGGTGGTGGTAGTGGGTGTGATGATAGTGGTAATGGTGGTGGTGGTGGGTGTGATGATAGTGGTAGTGATGGTGGTGGTGGGTGTGATGATAGTGGTGGTGGTGGTGGTGGGTGTGATGATTGTGGTAATGGTGGTGGTGGTAGGTGTGATGATAGTGGTAATGGTGGTGGGTGTGATGATAGTGGAAGTGATGGTGGTGGTGGGTGTGATGATAGTGGTAGTGATGGTGGTGATGGGTGTGATGATTGTGGTAATGGTGGTGGTGGTGGGTGTGATGATTGTGGTAATGGTGGTGGTGGTGGGTGTGATGATAGTGGTAATGGTGGTGGTGGTGGGTGTGGTAATGGTGGTGGGTGTGATGATAGTGGTAGTGATGATAGTGGTAGTGGTGGTGGGTGTGATGATAGTGGTAGTGATGGTGGTGGTGGGTGTGGTAATGGTGGTGGTGGTGGGTGTGGTAATGGTGGTGGGTGTGATGATAGTGGTAGTGGTGGTGGGTGTGATGATAGTGGTAGTGGTGATGGGTGTAGAGATAGTGATGATGATTATGAGGGTATTATGTGCCTATTAATTATACAGAACATACAGTAGCCTATATAAGAAACAGTCAACATTATCCATAACAGAGAACTGCTTAGAGCTGTGATAGTGCGTGTTGTTCAAGGGTCCACCACCGTATATAATCTAAACTAGTTAACGATCACCTGAATATTAGGCACCCAAACTTATTTCACCTGACGATTAAACATTCTAACGCTAATCTAACCTTGTATAATTTAACCTGACCTAAGCTAACCTAACATAATCTAGCCTAACCTGACCTAACCTAACGCTAACGAAACGTAACAGAACGTAACGTAACGTAACCTAATCAAACATAACACAACCCAACCTACACGAAATTAATCTAACCTAACCTAACTTATCCCGCAGGTAAGCATTAGGGTGTCTAATCTTCAGGTGATCACTAATCTATCAACAAACACAATTTACCTGTAATTAAACAATATCAACAGACTGTACACTAAAAACCTTCATGCCTTCAGTAACATATAAATTATTCTACACAAATCCCACAATTTACCTGTAGTTAGTTAGTAATTAAGGTAACATTCGTGTAAATCTGTTTCAGCGAGTTGAATTTTTTTCCCCAGATTATTTCAACAATCTGTTAAATAACTATACAACACAAAAGTACCTGAATATAGACGTTAATTAAGGAAACATTTGGGGTCGTTTATACAGAATTAATTTCAATATCCCGTAATTTTTAAACTTTGTAAAATGTTTAATGTTTTCAAAAAATAAAAAGTGGATACAGGGGACTATAATAAACCCGGGCAACACAAGCAGACAACGTGATAGACACTGCACTTGATCACCTTCACTTCCGAAACAGCAACGTTAGGTACCCCGCGATCGAACAAGCGACCCTCAGAACAGTAGGTGAGCACTGTAACCACTCGGCCACCACACAGCTATAAACTAACACAGTACCTTGCTTTAAATAAAGATGATTTAGGATAAAGTTTTTGTTTATTCCAACAGAGTTAATATTAATTTCTCACATTATTTCAGTAGTTATTAAAATATTTAGCGCAACTCAATTAATATATGAGGCTGCAGAAACACTGAATATTTGGTGATGAATTATTGTGTGTGTGTGTGTGTGTGTGTGTGTGTGTGTGTGTGTGTGTGTGTGTGTGTGTGTGTGTGGTGTTCATGGTACAGTTGGAGGTGTTGTTGAAGGTAGCTGTGCAGCATTAACATAATTCTCTCATAAGTCGTACCTTGACTCTCCAGGTAATCAAGATGCAAATTTACCTGAGTAATTAATCAAATACGGGTGAGAAGGAAATAACTTGTTGGATTTTCAAAGGTTCGTAAAGGTTGGATTCTTCTCCTATTTGTTCCTAAGTTAATCTAATCTAACGCTAATCTAACTTATCCTATCCTAATCGAATCTAACTCTTATCTAACTGAATCCTGATCTATCCTAACCTAGCCTAACCATTCGGAGACTCAACAAATCATATCTTAATACACTCGTACTTGAGGCGAACCAGAATTCACACACACACACACACACACACACACACACACACACACACACACACACACCTACCTTAATAATGACGCCTCGTTGGACATGAGACTTTATTCATAATGTATAAACTTAAGCTGGGACACAAGTTGGAGCCGAGTATTCAAAACTGAAGGTGAAGTTTGTGTGTGTGAGTCCTGCAAGACGACCCATAATAGAAGCTGTTTAATGTGAGACGAACTCATTGTGGGGACGTCAACAAGTTTAAACTCAGGCGACGTGGGATGTTGGAGTCATGTTAAGTCAAGGTATACGTCTGTGTGTATGTTGTTTATATCCTGGCCGGGGGGGGGGGGGTAACAGTGTCATCATTGTAGATACTAGGGTAACATTGTCATCACTGTAGGTACTAGGGTAACATTGTCATCACTGTACACACTTGAATCGTCAATACAACATAGTTCTCAGCGTTTTCTTGTTATTGTTATAGTGAACTGTTCTCCCCCTCCTCCACCTCCCCTGCCCCGTCTCCCTTCCCTTTGCCGTCCCCTCCATTTCCTTTTCCCCTCTTCCTCATCCTCCCTCTCCTGTCCACCTTCCTCCCTCCATGGCCCGCACCCTTCTCCCTACCCCTTGTCCCATCTCCCCTCCTCCTTCTCCCCTCCCCCATCCCAATTCCACCTTCCCTAACCCCTTCCACTTCCTCCTCACCTCCCCCTCCTTCTCCTCTTCCTCCCCTGACCCGTCCCCTTTACTATCCCTTTCACTGCCCTTTCCCCTCCACTTCCTGTTCCCCCTCCACCTCCCTCTCCACTGCCTCATCCCCCTCCAACTCCCTTTGCTCCTTCTCCCCATCCATCTATCCTGCCACGCCCCCCTCCACCTACCCTCCCCTCCACTTCCCCTTCCCTCTCCCCTCCACCATCCTCCCGTGCCCCATCCCTCTCCACCACCAATACCCTTTTCACTTCCCTTTCCTCCACCTCCGCTGCCTCGCCCCCCTCCGCCTCATCCACTCCAACCCTTTCCGTCCCTACCTCCCTCACCTGTATCTCCCACCCCACCAACCCCTCGTCCTCAATCTCACCCCCTTCCCCCTTATACTCCCTCACCTCCCCCACCTCACCTCACCACCCCTACGTCCACACCCTATCCCCTTCTACCCACTCCCTCACCTCTCTCCCCACCCTAGCACCCCCTCATCCTCACCCCATCCCCTTCTACCCCCCTCCCTCACCTCTCTCCCCACCCTAGCACCCCCTCATCCACACCCTATCCCCTTCTAACCCCTCCCTCACCTCTCTCCCCACCCTAGCACCCCCTCATCCTCACCCCCACCCCAGGACTCAGAGGAGGAAAGGGATTATTGATTTCTTTCTGTTTGTGTCTCATACTTTTTTCTGACTTTACATATGAAATTATCCTAAAAAAATAATTCACCTATTTTTAAGGTAATTGGGCAGGTGGGATGGTCACTGATCAGGGCGGAATTCCTTTGAGTTTGGGATTAGGTTAAAGGTCAAGTTCAGAGGTCAGTGGTCACGGATCAGAGGTTATGGATTAGAGGTCAGAGGGGAAATATTTAAATTAGTGGATAAATTTTGATAGGCAAATATAGTGGACAATCCAACCTCCATGGTATATCGTGGTATAAGAGAGAGAGAGAGAGAGAGAGAGAGAGAGAGAGAGAGAGAGAGAGAGAGAGAGAGAGAGAGAGAGAGAGAGAGAGAGAGAGAGAGAGAGAAACATTGTAAAATATCTCTACTCGTTCTAACAACAATAATAACCTCTCACACACACACACACACACACACACACACACACACACACACACACACACACACACACACACACACACACACTGGAGGAAATAAATAGAGAGTCTAGCAGTTATATATTTAAGGATTAAAGTTTGTTACAGTTACTCCTAATAAGTTATATAGCGACATATGGAAACAACCTCCTCAATAAACCAATCACGAAGTTTAAAAATATATCATATTGAGTAGCCTGAGTGAGCCTGAGTCTAAGTGAGGCTAGTGAGTTCACCCAACACCAGTCCGTCACAAGCCGCTGAGGGGAAGGTATAGTCCCAGCCGTGTGGTGGTGGTGTGCCTGAGGGAGCCAGGAGCGAGAACACCACCAGATGCTTCCCCGTCAGGTTACACGAACACCCCCCCACCCAAACTTCCCTCTTAACTCCAAGACCTCTTAAGGCCATATGACCACGTCTCTTGAAGAGCTCTTGAAATGTAGACAGAAAAAACCTCAGGAGTTCAATTTTCGTTTTCCTTTGTCAAATGTTGATAAGTGAATGTCTCCAGATGGGATTCCAATTTTTTTATCAGATTTTAAGTTATATTCTGTAGCTTAAGGCGATTCAATATCTATCTTAACGCTAATTGGAGGTTAGGTTAGTTGTTAGAGTGGCTGTTAGGGTAGTTGTTAGGGTGATTAATATTAAGGTGCAATAAGCTGGGGCAGGGGGCTTAATCTTATTGTAATCTTAAAATAATACGAAAAGGAAAAAAAAAAGCGTGGAAAGTAATGAGACAAAGCCAAGACGACACACACACACACACACACACACACACACACACACACACACACACACACACACATACACACACACACACACACACACACACACACACACTTGTTCATCATAGCATCCAGGTACACACGCGGTATACAAAGTGAATCTCATCATCCATATTGGTTTCACTGTTTAAATTCTTCTATTTGTGAGGAAATGAACAGAAGAGACGAGCTGAGGACCCAATAATCTCACCAGATGACGGACACGAAATAAAAAAAACCCGGATTCGGATTCATAAAAATTCTCTACTTTAGGGAGGGTTGGTTAGGGTTGGTTAGGGTTGGTTTGGGTTGGGTTAGGTTACATGGCAAATTTCATCTCATGACTTGTATAAAATGAGAATATACAGAGTGTCTTAAAAATGTATGCAAACTGCCATATACTCGTAAATTATCGGGGCGGTCCTCTTTGCATTACAACTTCAACGCTGTTCTCACTTTTTGATGCATGAGGTCCTCTACAAATGATAACAATGCTGTTTTTTGTCATATAATCATTCACACGATCTCCAATTCAAATCTGTAGGGCAGTGTATATATTTATCTGAGACACCCTATAATTATACCAGACGACCTTCTATAATTATAAACACCAACATTCACAACATGTCGGCCGCTCTCATTCACTCCCACACACCAAAATATACGTCTCTTTTAATTGCTTGATCTTTTACCCCACAAAATCCTTAAAAAAAAAAGAGGTTGGTCGTATTTGAGTGAGATTGAAGCCTGCCAAGTTGCACACATATATATATATATATTTGGCCCTGAATGACGATTTGATGTTGACAGACTGTAAGAGGAAAGACGAAAACAGGGAACTAATATTTTTCCTTCCTATTTCTGTGCTCTAACAACTAAAGACTTCTAGTACGTAATGTAATTAGCTCCAGACACTCGACAAATATGAAACATTAAAGGTGGTAATTCTTCCTCTTAAGCTTAGGGGTAGTATTATTTAAGACAGTGTTATATTCTAATTTTGAACGTTATTATTAGGCTTTTATCTTAACTCAACCAATTAGATACGTTCTTACACCTCCAATTACGAATGAAATATGATATTTGAAGCTAAGGAAATTAAGGAAATGAACCTAAACAGCTTAAACAGGTGACTTTTAATTTAGAGGTAATTTTTAATGTTATATTTCGTGTAGTTAAGCCCAGCCAAGAGACGTGTAAACTGCTCTCTCTGTCTCCTACGTTGCCTCTTGTTTGTGAGGATATTAAGAATGGTTTATGTCAGCAGCATTTACTCTCTTGTAGAACGAGTAAAAGTTAAAGACGGGGTAAAGTAAGCAATAATCACAGTGGCCATATCAGTAAAGATCTGCAGCCACTGAGAGCAGGAACTCTTTAGTCAGGTGCTGCTTACAGTGTTGCCAACTAAAGTGGAGAAGTCGCCAAAACCTCGCGAATTTCTGGTATTCCCTCAGAACCTTAATGGGTTGATTTTAGTGAATTTCGGCGATTTTTGAGATGGTGTAACATTTGGATTGATTTTTCATGATTTTTACGGAGCTTACAGTGACTCTAGTGCAGATCAGCTTGTCTTTGCTTTTACCTCTGCGACTTTTGAGTTGGGTGAGTTGGTAACAGTGTATTCAGGGCCTCCAGTCAGTTATTATCAGTGATCGCCAGAGGAGGCACTAACCTTTTTCCTCCTCGACCCTGAGCTAGTCTAGTCCAAGTCTGGAAGCCTTTACCAACTGCTCTGTTACTTACCCAAGCTTTTTACTGTTCGTTTAGGGTACAGCTGAGACTCGACCCCTTGAGCGAGTTTAGTGAAAAGAAACTTTGAATTGAGTTCTTACACAAAATTCTAAAGTTAAAGTGTTAAAAGTGAAGATAATTGTTAATATTCGTTACTTCTTCTTGATTTAGAGATTATAAAATGAGATTATAGTTTTGTTAGAATAAGAAGTAATATTTAAGTACAGACTGAGATGGGCCAGAGCAGCCTAGCATCACCACTTATGTTAGTTCACATTTACCCAATCACTTTTTAGCCTCCCTTGGGTGTCCGGGTTTAGTAAGTAAATTCACATTCGTAAGCTAAAATAGATGAATATACTTCATATATCGTGAGTAATGATTTTAACGATAAAAAAGAAATCAGTGAATAACTATACTCGATGTTTGGTCGTGAGGAAAATAGGATATATCTGTAAGGTTTGAGCTTTTGGTATTCGTATTAGTATGCAAATTTCATGGCCACCCAGCTGAAAATATACCTGTGAATATATATCTGCTATAATGATCTTGTGAAATATAGAAGTAAAAAATCATTAAATATCGTAGAGGTGTTCAGATATCTCTTAATTTTGGATTCCGATATTTTAGTGAGTGACGTCAAAACTGAAAGAACTGGAGCCAATATTTTCAAGAATAAGAAGTCAACAGATTCAGAGGATATAATATAAAGGAATAATATATTTAGTACCAATAATTATTCACAATATTGTCAAAGATACTGAAAATATACTGTATGTCAGTTCCTATCTCCACCGCCTGAGGGAGTATGTGTACAAACCACACTCACAGGAATTAATAATAATGGCGGGAAATATTAAACCTTCTCTTAATAGTGTTTATATTTGTGTTAGAATTTAATGACCGACTTAATGGCTTGAGCCTGGTAAATAATTTTTGTTCATTTATTTTATATACGGAAAAAAAATTAGACGTAAGATGAAATAAAACACGAAAACAAAATGTAATGAAGAATTCGTTATTTTCCGTCAAAATCAAGCTTAAAAATATATCCCTCACGCACAAAAAACATATTTCAGTCATATCAGAAATGTTGTTGTAAATAGTGAAAGGATAAAAAAAAATATAGAAATGCAAAATTAATATGAGGAAAAATGGAAGAGGAGGGGAATGAGAGAGAGAGAAAGAGATGGAGACGGGTAGCAGATAGGAATTAGAGAACAGAAAGTAAATGGAATGAGTAGAAGATGAAAGTGAAGGGAAGAGAAGAGAGTGTAATGGGGAGAGACATGGAGATACCAATGAAAGGAAAGAGAGACAGAAGGTAAAGAAAACGAGAGAGAGAGAGAGAGAGAGAGAGAGAGAGAGAGAGAGAGAGAGAGAGAGAGAGAGAGAGAGAGATGTAGTTGAAATTCGAAATAAAGAGAGGAATAACGAGAGAGAGAATTACGCCCCCCTCCCCACAACAAACACAGGATTAATAAGAATGATACACACGAAGACGGCGAAGGAGGAGAAATGAAAAAAAAAAAAAAAACAGCCCCCTCTGCCATACAGGAAAACATACCTGCCACCACAAGGAATATAATTTACTGAGAATAGGAGGGAGTGTGCCTGGATTCTTTTGTTGTTGTTGGTGTTGTTGTTAAGAGCGTATTAGTTGTGTTAAGAGTGTATTAGTTGTGTTAAGAGTGTATTAGTTGTGTTAAGAGTGTATTAGTTGTGTTAAGAGTGTATTAGTTGTGTTAAGAGTGTATTAGTTGTGTTAAGAGTGTATTAGTTGTGTTAAGAGTGTATTAGTTGTGTTAAGAGTGTATTAGTTGTGTTAAGAGTGTATTTGTTGTGTTAAGTGTGTTTGTTGTTTAGAGTATGTTAGTGTTGTTGTGTTAAGAGTGTGTGGTGTAGTAGGGAGGTGCTAGACGGCGTGCATCAGCAGGACACAGCCCTCACACATCATCACCACCACCACCACATGTTATTACGGTGAAACATGCGACCTGTCCTGTGTGTGTGTGTGTGTGTGTGTGTGTGTGTGTTTCAGTGTATGTATTTATGTATGTATGTATGTATGTTTGTATGTATGTATTAGTTATGGTTACAGAATTATTTATATGTATATGTAGCATTTGTGTACAATATTCGGTAAAGTATTGAAGTAATTATTCAATAAATATTAATATACATGTTTTAGCTGTGTGTATATATTAATACTGGCAATAAATATTTCCTATGAACTGGAAAAATGTTAATTAATAAAGGTTTATAAACAAACGCGGCAATCAGACAATTTGTGTAGATATCTGACTCATATATTATTGCATATTTACACATTATACATTAAACAGCGAGATGTAGAGTTAAGATACACTTTATAGCGACTCAAATGAATAATAAACACAATTTGATGACAATGGTGGGAAAAAACTTAATGATTGTCTTTTATAGGTCATCGAAAAATAATGCCCATATTTTAAATTGTCATTATCTGGGTAAAATTTGTCCATGACTTTGCAGTTAGGATAATATTAATGCACGTTTATTATCATTGGAACATTACAATTTCTTGATGGATGCGGCGTCACACGGGCACTTGTACCGGCTTGTTTCGCAGCAGTTTATCCACAATGTTTAAGAAGTGGGTTCATAAGACAGTGGAGCGGCTGGAGCTAAACCAAAACAATAACAAGGTGGAGGCTTTTGAAGACTTTGAGGATGAAATGTTCGCTCTTACAACTCTTGCTTTGCATTGTGTTAAATAAAAGCATGAGAAGAAACGCTTGTGGACTCGTTCCTCACAGGCGAGAAGAAAGCTTGGACCTGAACTGCAGAAACAGACTAATTAACACTACCAAATATTCTTTATATTTTGAAGATAAATTACCATCCGTGTATATAATTTAAAGTTCCATACGATTGTGGAAACAAAAAGATACGTGCTAATAAGTGAACAAGGAGAAGGGTGTGAACAACGGACTCTAATTAGCTGTTGCAAAAAACTTATTCCTTGTATATATTTTTCTGTACACAGTATAGTATAATTAGTTGGATGATATCTGTTTATCACACGTCGTATACATAATACACAATGTCTTATAACTTTTAATATAACACAATAGAGGTTCTCTTTTGATCCCTGAGAATTGCCGGTAGTTGCGACTTCAAGACCAACACATCGGGGGTGGAGAAATCAGCTGTTGGCAGATGACACTCCAACCCCTAGCCCCTGAAAACCAGCCGCTGGTACAGTACTAACTAACCCAGAGAGAAAATTGCCGCCTTTACGCTGTCCTCAGGATGCAGGGCAGTAGTGTTCAGTAGAGGGAAGAATAAACATATTTAACTCAATATTATGATATTCAGGGCTTATTTCTTGTATGCGCAAACTAAATGATTACTATATGTTAAGACGTGAACTTAAGTCAGTAGGAATAAGGTCTGATCATTGTGAAGAACATTTAAGCTCTTCACAATATGATCAGACTATTTCAGCTGATTTTTAGGTTCTTGTTTATTACACGTCCTAAAATATAGTAATCATATAGGGTTTTCAAATAGAAAATTTTTCCTGTACTTAAAATTCATATCAAATTCTCTCACTTTTAAAAAAATTATTCCCACAGCATTAATCATGTCCAATAATAATCACTAACAGACGCCAGCATTAACTTATATTAAGCTAAGTGTTTTATTATATTTAAAATACATAAAACATTCTCTCACCTTCATATATTATTTTCTTGAGCACTAATCGTGTCCAATAATTGCTAATAGATACTAAGAATTATGTATCAATCTCTACAATACTATCACGCAGGATTTTTCAAGAGGGACTCGGAGATAACACAGCCTATAGTAGCTGTCAACCTCCATCAACACGTGTGACCTCTGGCAACTATCATTCCGTTTTATTGGAGATCTTGTATAAACTATAACCTGTCGAACATGTCTATATATGTTCCTTACTAATGGGTTTCACACTTTTTACTTTTTTATTGTTAAATGCGAGGACATGTAGACAAGGTCGTAATGATAAGGTTTTTGGGGTTGTTAAAATGTGACATGGTGAGAGTGTATATTAATGAGTTGTTGACAGACAGACAGACTATCTAATGCCGCACTTCAGCGAGGAGTGGGGAACTGTGTGCCGGTATAAATGAAATATTGTGAAGCAGTGAAATATATTTTCTTTAATTTCTAAAGCAGACACAAGTTGTGGACTTTGAGTTTAATGTTATGTGGACTGTGTTTGTGTCTCCAACCATAAAGTGGGGGGAATAGTGGAGTGTGTGTACAAGTTTCTGAAAGGCCATACTTGAACTTTATAGCAAGTCGATAGTCATAAACACCTGCAAATGGATACTATATTGTATGACTGCCATAGTTCGATATTACACACACACACACACACACACACACACATATATATATATATATATATATATATATATATATATATATATATATATATATATATATATATATATATATATATATATATATATATATATATAAAACCAAGCTCAGGTCTTGAATGGAGCCACCTGCTTCAGCAGCCTTTACTCGGAATCAATAAGTCTGTTCAGGTTTGAAACACTAGGAGCGGTGGCTGTCACGAGGAAAACTATATGTGAGGGGCCACAAGATGTTGGTAGTGGTGTAGGCAGGTGTGACACCCTCACAAACCTGAGTATGTGTGTGTGGCTGGTGGCTCAGAACAAGAACAGCGGCACAACACCCAAGAAAATCAATCTTTCTGGCAGTGCGTAAATCTTACCCTTTTATTAAGTTTCTGGACTACACCAAAATTTAAATAAATATACTTCTTGATATTTAAATATTAATGACATGTATGATAGTGAATATTTATTGTACTTTCATAACCATAATCAAAATGAATAACCCGACTATTATACTGTATTGGTTCTGATGATGGTAATAAAACGCGGAAAATCAACTTAATTTGATACAAGATATAAAGTATAACATTTACGGAGTTACTCGTGATATTAAACACCCAAATAGCGTAGGCGTGTCTAAAACAATTTTTCGGCAAGACAAAGCTTTCACAGCAGCCTTCAAAAATTATCTTAGACCGGTCATGTACATATGTATGTCACTGGGGTATGCCGAGTCGATCTCTAGTCACATTATTTTGAGAGCTGCAGTCTAGCCAGTACAACTTTGTCGCAGAGGTGGTGTATAAGGGGGAGGCGGACCGCTTCCCTTGATATAAACCAGCAGAACCCCCCTTAAAAATAAAATAAACTAATGATAATTTTAGAGAAAATATTTTGATCTTAGTTACATTAAAAAACAAAAACGACTGAACACCCGCTGTATACACTGTGGGAAGCATCACAATGATATAATACGGTGCACATTGAGTTATGATCCACCAATGTTTACATATGAGACAACTGTGACCTACGCTCTTGATGGATGGAAGCACATGATAAATAGCGCTGTTGCTTTACCTCCCAAACAAATTATATAAGCGTTTGAGTTAGTAGAGCTTTCCCAAATAACATATGCGAGTGAGGTGGTCCTGTGAATGTGAAATATTCCGGTGTCACAGAGAGTGATGGCGACAATACAAACCGTGTATTTGTGTTTCCGTACGGTGACCTAGTGTCCAAAATGTCCTGTTTGTCCTGATTTTTTGTTTATGTTCGCTATGATGAACTACCGAACAACTGAAATATATAAATTATTAATGGTAAAAGTTATTTATCATTCATATCGACCATAGCTGTTTTAACACACACCTAGTCATCGGGGACTCACGGAAACCTAATATATATAAATTCGTCAAACATTTTAAATCATATTAGTGAAAATAATTTTTTTTCTTTAAGATCATTATAAAAATAAATACATCTTTAAGTCACATGTTTCAGTGTTGGTTTGGTACACTGACGACTAAGATAGACATACGTGTTAGAGGACATTGCTGGACACCCTAGGATAGTCCCCAGCCTAGATGTCTCTCCAGCTGTTGTGTTGTAACGTCAAATGCTCCCGCTGATGTTGTTGTGAATGTTGTTCTTGTTGTTGATTGTAATGTTCCAGTTGTTGCTTGTGTTCTTATTGTTGCTTGTACTGTTCTTGTTTTGTGTGCCCTTGTTGCTTGTGCTGTTGTTTTTGCTGTTCTAGTTGTTGTTTGTGCTGTTCTAGTTGTTGTTGTGCTGTTCTTGTTGTTGCTTGTGCTGTTCTTGTTGTTGCTTGTGCTGTTCTTGTTGTTGCTTGTGCTGTTCTTGTTGTTGCTTGTGCTGTTCTTGTTGTTGCTTGTGCTGTTGTTTTTGCTGTTCTAGTTGTTGCTTGTGCTGTTCTTGTTGGTGCTTGTGCTGTTCTTGTTGTTGCTTGTGCTGTTCTTGTTGTTGCTTGTGCTGTTCTTGTTGTTGCTTGTGCTGTTCTTGTTGTTGCTTGTGCTGTTGTTTTTGCTGTTCTAGTTGTTGCTTGTGCTGTTCTTGTTGTTGCTTGTGCTGTTCTTGTTGCTTGTACTGTTCTTGTTGTTGCTTGTGCTGTTCTTGTTGTTGCTTGTGCTGTTCTTGTTGTTGCTTGTGCTGTTCTTGTTGTTGCTTGTACTGTTCTTGTTGCTTGTGCTGTTCTTGTTGTTGCTTGTACTGTTCTTGTTGTTGCTTGTGCTGTTCTTGTTGTTGCTTGTGCTGTTCTTGTTGTTGCTTGTGCTGTTCTTGTTGTTGCTTGCGCTGTTCTTGCTGTTGCTTGTGCTGTTCTTGTTGTTGCTTGTACTGTTCTTGTTGTTGCTTGTGCTGTTCTTGTTGTTGCTTGTGCTGTTCTTGTTGTTGCTTGTGCTGTTCTTGTTGTTGCTTGTGCTGTTCTTGTTGTTGCTTGTGCTGTTCTTGTTGCTTGTACTGTTCTTGTTGTTGCTTGTGCTGTTCTTGTTGTTGCTTGTGCTGTTCTTGTTGTTGCTTGTACTGTTCTTGTTGTTGTTTGTGCTGTTCTAGTTGTTGCTTGTGCTGTTCTTGTTGTTGCTTGTGCTGTTCTTGTTGTTGTTCATGCTGTTCTTGTTGTTGCTTGTGCTGTTCTTGTTGTTTTTGTTATTTTTTTGTCGCTTGTGCTGTTCTTGTTACTTGTGCTGTTATTGTTGCTGTTGATACTGACGTGGTATTTTACTCTTTTGCTGTGTTGCTGTCTGCTCTTGCTGTTGTTTTTACCGCTGTTATTTCACTGTTGTGGTTGTCTGTTACTACTCTCGCAGCTGAGGTTGTGCTGTTAGTACTGCTGTTTCTGCTTCTGCGGCTTTTGTTTCTATTACTGGTGCTACTGCGGCTGCCAAATGCTCTTTACTGCTTTAAACTTTGGTAATAGTTTACAAGAGACGCGCGGCTACACTACAAATGTTACAGTATTTTCGTATAGAATAGAACTTGTTTGTTGCTTCTCTCTCTCATGTAGCTGCAGTTGGAACACAAAAATTCGACAACTTGATTTCCACGAGATTAACTTCTTCATCTCACTAACCTAACCTAGGCTAATTTATCTTACCTATCTAATGTAAAAAATCTAATTGGCCTAACCTGACTTAAACTAACCTAACCGAAAATAACCAACCTGAATTAAACTAACCTAATCTAACCTAACCTAACCTAACCTAACCTAACCTAACCAACCTGAATTAAACTAACCTAATCTAATCCAGCCTGATCTAACCTAACCTAATCCACCCTGATCTAACCTTATCCAGCCTAATCTAACTCTAACCTAATCTAGCCTAGCCTAGCCTAACCTAACCTAACCTAACCTAACCTAACCTAACCTAACCTAACCAACCTATCCTCACGAAAACTAAAGCCGCCTTATTCTTCCTTGCCACAACGCCTACAATTTACCCGCGTATCTCAAGTCAAGTATTACCAGCGCTTCTCCAGGAATTGCTTTTGTTTTGGATTCTGTTGTTGCTCCGACTACTGACGTTTCTGCTGTAATTAATTAAGGGACCCCAATGGATATAAGCTTTTAATGGCTTTCTTGGGATTTCCTTTGGCTAAATCGGCACACTGTTTACCATCGTTTCTACACTGTATACGTGAAATGGATTTGATTTTTAATTGTGTGGTAATTTGTATCCGAATCTATCTATCTATCTATCGATCTATCTATCTATCGTTATTTATCTATATTTGTTTATATTTTTATCCATCCATTTAGCTTTCTATATATCTATCCATCTATCTATCTATCGTTATTTATCTCAATTTATCTATCTATCTATCTAAAGCAACTCCCTACAAAAGCTCTGGGTAATTTGTTATTTATTTTCCCCCCTAAGGCTCTCGTCCGCCTCTACTGGGCGGAGCCTTAACAGGGTTCTGGACTCGAACTGCACCTGTTTCCTTCCACTGAACCTTTTTCACCCCTGTTACTTGGTATGTATGTATGTATGTATGTATGTATGTATGTATGTATGTATGTATATATGAATGTATGTATGTATGTATGTATGTGTGTATGTATATATGTATGTATATATGAATGTATGTATGTATGTATGTATGTATGTATGTACAGTATGTATGTATGTATGTATGTATGTACAGTATGTATGTATGTATATATGTATGTATGTACAGTATGTATGTATGTATGTATGTATGTATGTATGTATGAATGAATGTATGTATGTATGTATGTATGTATGTACAGTATGTATGTATGTATGTACAGTATGTATGTATGTATGTACAGTATGTATGTATGTATGTATGTACAGTATGTATGTATGTATGTATGTATGTACAGTATGTATGTATGTATGTATGTACAGTATGTATGTATGTATGTATGTATGTATGAATGTATGTACGTATGTATGTACAGTATGTATGTAAGCATGTTCTCACTCCCAGAGAAAATGCTACAAGTTTCACCAGACAAAAAATTGATGTGTGTGTGTGTGTGTGTGTGTGTGTGTGTGTGTGTGTGTGTGTGTGTGTGTGTGTGTGTGTGTGTGTGTGTGTGTCTAATATTTACGGGCTGCAGCTGCTACACGTATCCCCCAGGAGGATGGTTTGAAAATTTTTCCTTTTTTCTTACCTTTAACACGGGAGCGATCTTACTCGTGTGCAAATATTGTCTTCATCGTGACTATAATAAGTACTGTTAGTGATGTGTTGAGAGAGAGAGAGAGAGAGAGAGAGAGAGAGAGAGAGAGAGAGAGAGAGAGAGAGAGAGAGAGAGAGAGAGAGAGAGAGAGAGAGAGAGAATCAGACATACACACACACACACACAAACATACATGAAAACAGACACAGAAATAGTAAGATAAATGAACGTGAGCGAAATAAGGCCAGAGACTCACACAAGCCGGAGATAATGACCCAGGCGGAGAGAGTCAGTCAGGTCCACAAGGATGGCTTTTATTGCTGCAGACTCATTTCTTAGCGGAGAGTGAGCAGTTAACAGCAACATATCGAGAGCGGCAGGAAATACTAGCAGTAACTCAGCGTAAAGTCCACACTCCGAGTAGTGGAGATTAAGGTTTTAGTGTGGGAGGAGAAGGAGGAGTTGTAGTAGGAGGAGGAGGAGGAGGAAGGGGAAGAAGAGGAAGGAGGAGGTATGTAATCTATAGCCCGACGCTTATACTCCAAGGCGTGTTTACATTATTCCTTCCTGTCGGCCGTCACAAATCTCTTACACCACCTTAACTATTTAACACAAACATTCCTTCTCATTTCCACTTTTAATTAGGTTTTGGATATTGACGAAGCTCAGGCTCTTAATTTATTTATATTTGTACTAAAGACTCGGGGTTAACTTAGCCTGTATATACATTATAAAACAAGTAATTAATTCTAACTGACACGAACTATTTCTACGTTGCGGTTCACTGCTTTACTACGCATGCGCACCGAGTCCAACGTTATAACATATTACTGCGCTTCAAAACTAGAGCCTATGGCCTTCAAGCGAGTCTTCTTGGTTAATACTTACACTAGTTATTAACAATTACAAATAAAAGTGATAATGTTTTGTAAAACTGTTTAAGGTTATTTTTGCTTTCAAGGGAGGAACTATTACATTTAATGGAATAAATACATTAAGTTTGGTATTATAATCAAATGAATTAGTTAAGGTAACAATCGTATTTAAGGTGAAAATTTAAGGTAACATTTAAAAAAATAATGCAGTTAAAGGCTTCATTACATTTTAAAGTAATTATAATATTTTATAACTATTACATTTAAGGGAACTATTTACAGTAAAAAAAATATGGTAACCGTTACATTTAAGTAGCAATTTAATATAACTATTTAAAGTAACAATTTAAGGTAACTATTTAAGGTAACAATTTAAGGTATCTATTTAAGGTATCTATTTAAGGTAACAATTTAAGGTATCTATTTAAGGTAACAATTTAAGGTAACTATTTAAGGTAACAATTTAAGGTAACAATTTAAGGTAACAATTTAAGGTAGTGGTAGTGATGAAGCCCTCTCCCCTCTCTACGCAGTACGTCACTCCTCGACCAACACCAAATACCTAACATATTTTTTTTATCTCGTATCTCAGTTAAAAAGTTTAATATGCGGCTGTTTCTCTTCACTTGTGATTTAAAGACCAAGTAATTACAAGACTTTTATACAAACTTAAATTGGTTTTCTGAAGGGGTGAATAGCCAGTCCTGATTGGTTGATTGGTAGAGTTGGATTGGGGGATTGGTGTAGCCTGATTGGTTGGTTAAGAGATTGGCCACTCGCTGTACACTCTACACACACCATATACTGTACTGTACACCCCACACACTGTACACCACACACTGTACACACCACACACTGTACACCCCACACACTGTACACCACACACACTGTACACCACACACTGTACACCACACACACTGTACACCACACACTGTACACCACACACATACGTGGCAACACCCGAGGTAAACTTACGGTCTCCGCAACGAGCAAAATAATTAGGTAACTTTGTTTGTTAAGTTAGTGAAGCGACCACCAGATGTCACCATGTCTTATAGCAGATGTGTCATTTTTAGCTGTGGTGCTGTGGGCGCGTGTGGCTGTTGGTTGTAGCTGTGGTGGTCCGGATTTTAGCTGTGGCGGTGGTGGAAGTGTGTCTATAAATTTTAGCTGTGGTAGCGCGTGGAGTGACTTTAACACACACACACACACTTATTAACAATAATCTATCTTTCTCTCTATCTTCGTGTTTATCTCTCAGAGTCTCTCTCACTCTCCCCCTTTATCTTAAGCACCCGAAATACCAACAGTCTCTCTCTCTCCTCCCACACACCTGCCTGCTCCCTCTGTCTGTCTCTCTCTCTCTCCCACACACACACACCCTCTCATATACCTGTCTGCTCGCTCGCTCTCTTTTAGTCTCTATCTCTCTCTCTCTCCTACAGTCACCCACACACCTACTATCTCTCTCTCTCTCCTACACACACACCCTCTCACACACCTGCCTGCTCGCTCTCTCTCTTTTCATTTCTCTGTCTCTCTCTTTCCTACACAATCACCCACACACCTGCCATATCTCTCTGTTTCTCTCTCCTAAACATTCTCCCACACACCTGCCCGCCCTCCCAGATGACAGGATACCCCATCTTTGTCGAAAATTGGCCCTCCTCCCTCCCTCCCCACCCAAGAACCTCTGTAAAATATTTCCCAAACCCAGAGATTTCAACTAACTTCCCTACACATTTCACTCAAGGTCTCACACTTTCTTTCTTTAAGGAGTCGGAATTTTCAACAGTTCAGGAACGTAAAAAGAAAAGTTTATTTTTTCATTGAATATTTTGCGAGTTTTAATTTTTCGGTAGTATTTCTGTTTGGGATTTTTTTGTTTGCTTGGGGCGGGGAGTGGAGGAGGTGTAGGGGTGGGGAAGTCACGTGGGGAGGGCAGGTGGAGAGGGTAGGTGGGGAGGGCAAGTGGGGAGGGTAGGTGGGGAGGACAGGTGGGGAGGACAAATAGGGAGGGCAGGTGGAGAGGGGAGGTGGGGAGGACAGGTGGGGAGGGTAGGTGGGGAGGACAGGTGGGGAGGACAAATAGGGAGGGCAGGTGGGGAGGGTAGGTGGGGAGGGCAGGTGGTTCGGCGACTGCTTATTCAACCTCATCGAACCGAAATCAAATACAAAGTAGAATATTTCCCTCACAATCTTTCCTATTAAAGATAAATAAACACTTGATGATATTATTATTATTATTATTATTATTATTATTATTATTATGGACGGTAAAAATGTGATAATGATTAGTATTTTCAATGTTGTGTGGGTGGTGTATCGTGTGTTAATGAGGGCTAGGACACACACACACACACACACACACACACACACACACACACACACACACACACACACACACACACACACACATAGCACCTCCCCTTGGCTACCTCGTCTAACCTCAGCACCTGCATTATTATTTCAGCGCTGTCCTGCGTCTTAGGAAGGAGGAAGGAAAGAGGAGGGAAAGAGAAGGAAGGCAGGAAGGAAGGAAGTAAGGAAGTAAGGAAGGAAGGAAGGAAGGCAGGCAGGCAGGCAGGCAGGCAGGCAGGAAGGAAGGAAGGAAGGAAAGAAGGAAGGATCTGGTGTTGTGTTCTGTCGCCTTCGATCCAGAAGTCTTGTCGCCTCTCATGCGCTGTTCTTACGGTGACTCTTGACCTCCTTCCTCCCCGCGTGCTGCTCCCCCCCCCCCCCCACACCTCACCGGGGGTCCTCTGTAACTCTTTCTTTCTCTCTCTCCCTTTCTTTCTTTATCTGTTTCTCTCTGTTCCCCCCACCTCTCTCCCTTTTTTTCTATGTCTCTGTTTGCCTCTCTCTCTCTCTCTCTTTCTACGCCTCTATCTCTCTCTTTGTCTTTGCCTATCTGGGTATCTGTCTCTCTCTCTCTCTCAATTCTCTCTTTGTCTTTGTCTCTGTCTCTCCCCCTGTCACTCTCTAACCCGGACGTGCTTCAAGTCTCTCCTCTTATCTCTTTTTAATGTCTCTGTAATCAAGACCTCAACTTCGGGAGTATTTTCACCTGGGTCGACCTTCGTAATTTAAGCGCCAGGTGTAAGTTTCAGTTGTATCAGGTCCCTTTCACTTTGTTTACCTCCTCAGTGCGTGTGAACCGGACGTACCCTAAGTCACCTGACCAACCAAAACTGTTGCTAAATAAACGTATCTAGTAAAATATCGAGTTTCACTTAACCCTGACGACATTTTGAAATATTTCTTGTGCTTAACTCTCAAGAAAACATCCAAGGTAGGTATATCTTAACACATATGAGGAACTAATTGAGAATCCGCATCAGGTGATTTTCAACGTGGACGTGTTATTCTCACCTGTGTATCAGCTTAACTGTTGCTAGAGTTGTGTCTTTATTTCCCCTGTGATGAGAGATTAATACTGTTGGCTTTATGACTCTTTGAGGATAATCATTACTGCTTAACCCTGATTCCCCTCGGTGTCTGTGTGTGTGTGTGGCAGAGAGAGAGAGAGAGAGAGAGAGACTGATTATCTCGTAAAGTCATCTCACTCACTCGAGGGCATCGACTTCCTCTGATGCCCAACACTGACCCGAGTTTGTTATTGTTGTTGTTGTTGGTGTTAATTATGTTGTTGGTGATGTTGTTGTTATTGTTTTTATTGGTATTTTTTTTATTGTTGTTGTTGTTGATGTTGCTGTTGTTATTGGTGTTGTTGTTGTAGTTAGTTATGTTGTTGTTGTTATGAGTAAACAGCATCGGCTAATGTATTCACGTTCACCAGATTATACAATTATTCCCGATATATATAATTCCTATATAATCACGTTCTTCAGGAAACACTAATTAATTATAATTCATAGGATTACTATATAATTATTTTTTTCAGATTATATCAATTAATTATACTAAAAATAATTCCAATACTATCATGTTCTTCAGATTATATCATTTAATTATACTACAAATATCATATAATTGTTATAATTACTGACTTTTATAAGATTATATAAGGTACGATTTATAAACAGATTTTTATATGTTGGTAATTAGTTTATTTTTATCATTATGAGAACGTCAGCTTTTAAAATGTCTTGTTATGTTTGAATGTTAGTTAGGTTAGGTTAGGTTAATATAATTTACGTTAGGTTAAGAAAATTTAGGTTAGGATAAAGTTAGGGTAAGTCAATATAATTTAGGTGAGGTTAGGTTAGATTAAGATTGAGCTATGATTAAGTCAGGATGGGTTAGGTTAATGTAAAGTTAGATTAGATTAGGTTAGGTGAAATGAGGCTAGGTTAGGTGAAATGAGGTTAGGTTAGGTTAGTTTAGGTTAGGATAAGTCAATATAAATTAGGACACCTAAATTAACTTCTCTCACAAAGGGTAAAATATCTTGAGGCTGAACCATAACAAATATATACTCAGCCGACGAGAGAAACGACACAATGACACTTTGATAATTTCTGCCTCATAAATCTGAATTAATGACGAGTTTTTTTTTCACCTGCCATTAAGAAGCTGCCTCCCGTAGCCTCTCCCCCCATCCCCCGCCAGGTGCACCAGGATTAATTAATGAACCCTGACTGTCCACTGAGAATATCAAGAATTCAGATCACCTGAAGAGTAGCCTCACTGCCTCTTCTTCCAGCTTATTTCACCTGATGATTAAACACTCTAATGCTACTTGGAGGGTTAGGTTAGGTTAGTTTTCGTTTGGTTTGGTTATGTTAGGTTACTGTAATATTATGTTATATCAGGTTGGGTTACGTCAGGTTAGGGCGTCTAACCATCAGGTGTAATAAACTGGGGTGCCCAATCTTTAAGTGATCTAAGAATTCTATTTAAAATCGGATTTTCAGGAGGAAAATTTAACCCCATTTGTAACATAAAGGTGAAAGTGGGTCCTAGGGATTCTTAGGTAGTGTAGATATAATACACTGTACACTAGACCCTTCAGTATACAGGAGTCCTCGCGGCCGGCACTGTACTCGACCACCTTCGCTTCCTAAACAGTAAAGTCAGGTACTTATTTACAGCCGGATGGACTGGTTGTCCCGTGATCGAACCAGCGATTCTTAGTACAGGAAGCGAGAGGTATATCCACTCCGCCACGGTAGAGTGAGTGAAAGTAACGTGTTAAGAGAGAGGAGTGACATGCCAATGCAAACCAAACCTAACCAATCTCAACCTAACCTTACATAATGTACAGTCCCCTTCACTAGTGCGTTTACAGGGACTCGTCAGGTTTTGTGCAATGTGGCAGACCCTGTGGTTGTTTACGTTCGACAGAAAGAAACTCACAATAGTAAACATACAATGGAATCAAAGTAAAACAGTATTAAAACAAACACCTCAATGATAATGATTTGTGGAATGTTTATATGACGAACCCCTGTAAACGCACTAGTGAAGGGAACTGTGACGAACCCCTGTAAACGCACTAGTGAAGGGAACTGTGACGAACCCCTGTAAACGCACTAGTGAAGGGAACTGTGACGAACCCCTGTAAACGCACTAGTGAAGGGAACTGTGACGAACCCCTGTAAATGCACAGTGAAGGGAACTGTGACGAACCCCTGTAAACGCACTAGTGAAGGGGACTGTGACGAACCCCTGTAAACGCAATAGTGAAGGGAACTGTGACGAACCCCTGTAAACGCACTAGTGAAGGGAACTGTGACGAACCCCTGTAAACGCAATAGTGAAGGGAACTGTGACGAACCCCTGTAAACGCACTAGTGAAGGGAACTGTGACGAACCCCTGTAAACGCAATAGTGAAGGGAACTGTGACGAACCCCTGTAAACGCACTAGTGAAGGGGACTGTGACGAACCCCTGTAAACGCACTAGTGAAGGGGACTGTGACGAACCCCTGTAAACGCACTAGTGAAGGGGACTGTGATGAACCCCTGTAAACGCACTCGTGAAGGGGACTGTGACGAACCCCTGTAAACGCACTAGTGAAGGGGACTGTGACGAACCCCTGTAAACGCACTAGTGAAGGGGACTGTGATGAACCCCTGTAAACGCACTAGTGAAGGGAACTGTGACGAACCCCTGTAAACGCACTCGTGAAGGGGACTGTGACGAGCCCCTGTAAACGCACTAGTGAAGGGGACTGTGACGAACCCCTGTAAACGCACTAGTGAAGGGGACTGCACATAATCCAACAACATAACCAAACATAACACAGCCTAAGTTTACCTACTAAAACTTAACTTATCCAAACCTAACTTGAATTAACCTATACTAAACTAACCACACCTTATGAACTACAACCTAACCTAACCCTCCTACAGGTAAGATTAGGGTGTTTAATCATCAGGTGAAATAAACTGAGGAGGGTGGCTAATCTTCAGGTGATACAAACAGGTGTAAGTTATATTCTAACAGGTGTTTTAGGAGAGGGGAGAAGGGGTCAAGGTATACTGAAGTCTGACAGATGTGGTGAGATAAATTGAAAATATGGTGCAAGACAGGTGTGGAGAGTGACAGGTAAATTTTGATAAGTGTAGCAAGTGACAGTAAAGTCTGGAAAGTGACAGTAAAGTCTGGAAAGTGACAGTAAAGTGCTGAGAGAAGGGTAGACAGTGTTAGTGAGGTGCTTAGAAAAGAATTAACTTAATAAAACACAATTTGCTCAAGATATAAATCAGAAAATTTTGTACTGTGTGAAATCATTTTACGTGTCATTCTCAGTTGAAAAAACAATTAGTAAATATCCTGTTAAAAACTTTAATATTTTTAGCTTTTTCCTCTAAATAATTTTGAGATACAGATGTAATGAGAAAAGAAAGTAATAGTGTCCTAACCTAACCTAACCAAATATTTCTTCTAATCTAATCGAACTTAAGTTAGTCTACGTAGCTTGACCTGACCTACCCTAACCTAACTTAACCTAACCTAACTTAACCTGACCTAAACTGCTTTTAATCAAATCAGGATATTTAGTGTTCTGTGTGTTTGTTTGTGTGTGTATGTGTATATAAATGTGGAAGATAGATAGATAGAGATAGATAGATAGCTAGCTAGATAGAGACCCCATCAACTTTCTCCCTCGGGTCACTTGCCTCCCCCCCCCCCCCCCCAAATGTACCTTACCATCCGGGGATATAAGGGATAGAGCCCGCCTTTATTTACCCTGTGACTCTCAACCAATCCGCATCCAGTTCGCCCGTGACGTCACAAGGTAAACTCTTAAAGCAACTCTGGGATTGGTCGATGCCAGCCTCCCTGTAGCTGTCAGGTGTGCTAATATTTGGACCGTGATATCAATGGCAGAATTAATAGGAATGTTGTTAGGTTAATGGAGGTGTGACAGTGTAGTGTTGCCTCAGTGTACTTGGCCTCGGTGTTAATGACCTCAGTGTACGTGACCTTAGTGTTTGTCGTCTCAGTGTAGGTGGTGCCGCAGTGTACTTGGTGCCTCAGTGTACGTGGTGTCTCAATATACTTGGCTTCAGTGTTAGTGGTCTCAATGTACGTGACCTTACTGTTTGTGGTCTCAGTGTACGTGATGCCTCAATGTACGTGTCAGTGTACATGAGACTGTACGTGGTGTGATCATTCCTCGTTATGGTGTAATGTACTGACGTGGTGGAGATAACGTGGTGGAGATAACGTAGTGGAGATAACGTAGTGGAGATAATGTGGTGGAGATAACGTGATGGAGATAATGTGGTGGATATAACGTAGTGGAGATAACGTAGTGGAGATAATGTGGTGGAAATAACGTGATGGAGATAATGTGGTGGAGATAACGTAGCGGCGATGGTTCCAGTAATTACAGTAAGTGATGATGCATATATAAAGAAAGTTAAAAAAATCTGTATAATTCAGACTATAATTTAAAGGATAATATTCTACTGTATTGTATAATTAAAAGGATAACTTACACCATTATTGTATTTTAATGTTAAATGAGATATATTACTATTGTATTATATATTTCTTCTATTAAATTAAGTTGTAAATATTTTTTTTTCTATTAATGAAATTATGTTTTTTTTTCTTTTTAAATTAATAGATAATGTTAATAGGATAAATTAACACACATAATTATTCTGTAAGTTAATTGAATCACCCTGTTATTGTAATGTGATGGTAAGCTAGTTAAGGTCGGGTTTCAGCGTAGTTTTGAACATCTGTCCACGAATAAAGAACATCTGTCCACGAATAAAATACATATGTCCGCAAACAAAGAACATCTGTCCACGAATAAGATCATCTGTCCGTGAATAAAGAACATTTGTCCACTAATAAAAAAAACTTCTGTCCACGAATAAAGATCATTTGTCCGTGAATAAAGAACTTGAATATTTATCAAGTGAATTCTTTATGATATTTTCGTTGCTTTTACCACCACAAGTCGAGGAGTCTTTGCTAATGTGGAGAAGCGCCGCGCCAAGTCCAAAAGTTTACCGTAAAAGCTGGGATTTTTGGCGTGTTGGCGCGTGTCGGGTTAGCTTAAGAAAGTCTGGTTGGTGAAAGTTGAATTTTTACACCAGCAGGGGCAGGGGGGGGGGGTAGGGGTGGGGGAGGGGACCGGGCCAAGTGGGGGGGGGGGATGGAGTATCTCTTGAGAATGAGACCAAGATGATGTAGGGTTCTGGATCTATGTGTGTGTGTGTGTGTGTGTGTGTGTGTGATTTTCTAAGTGCTGATTTCCGTTTAACTCTCTTTCTTTCTTTTACATTATTCCTTCAATTCTCCCATCCTTTCCCTTTCTCTTTCATTTCCTTCCCCAATCTATCTCTTTCACACTCTTTCATTATTACTTTCGTTTTCAATATTTCTTCATTTCCTTCACCACCTCTCTCTCTCTCTCTCTCATCCTAGCTCCTCCAAACTAATGATAATTGATCTTTCCATCTTCCTTCTCTTTCTCTTTTTATCCCCCTCTCTCAGTCCTCTCTTTCTCTTCCTCTTTCAATAACTATTTCCCTCCCACTCTCTCAATCTCTCTAACTCCTCTCCTTTCTTCTCTCTCTTTCTCTCTCTTCCTGCCTCTTTCTCTCACTCCTTCCTCTCTCTGCTAACTTATTCTATCCTAATTTAACCAAACCTATCCTAACGTAACGTAACCTATCCTATCATAACCTAACCTAAGTCTAGCCGAGCCTTACGCTAATCAAACCTAATCTAGCTTAACGGAACAACGTACCCTAAACCAACCTAACTTAAAGCTAACTTAACCTAACCTCACCTAACCTAACCTAACCCCTAGGTACGGTTAAGGTGGATAATCATCAGGTGAAATATGCTGGGGGGTTAATCTTCAGGTGATCAATATTTATTGTTCATCTGATACGAGTATTCATGGCAGGTTTAATTGTTTTAATCATGAAGCGATTTAATTAATTAAATAAACATCCTACAAACGGATACAAACCCAACCCTACAAACAGTTACCATGGCGGAGTGAATAACCAACTTAGTGACTGACGCTGTTACTGCAAAATATTGTAGTGACCCCTGGAGACTGTCTCATGTGACCCCTGGAGACTGTCTCATGTGACCCCTGGAGACTGTCTCATGTGACCCCTGGAGACTGTCTCATGTGATCCCTGGAGACTGTCTCATGTGACCCCTGGAGACTGTCTCATGTGACCCCTGGAGACTGTCTCATGTGACCCCTGGAGACTGTCTCATGTGACCCCTGGAGACTGTCTCATGTGACCCCTGGAGACTGTCTCATGTGACCCCTGGAGACTGTCTCAAGTGACCCCTGGAGACTGTCTCATGTGACCCCTGGAGACTGTCTCATGTGACCCCTGGAGACTGTCTCATGTGACCCCTGGAGACTGTCTCATGTGACCCCTGGAGACTGTCTCATGTGACCCCTGGAGACTGTCTCATGTGACCCCTGGAGACTGTCTCATGTGACCCCTGGAGACTGTCTCATGTGACCCATGGAGACTGTCTCAAGTGACCCCTGGAGACTGTCTCATGTGACCCCTGGAGACTGTCTCATGTGACCCCTGGAGACTGTCTCATGTGACCCCTGGAGACTGTCTCATGTGACCCCTGGAGACTGTCTCATGTGACCCCTGGAGACTGTCTCATGTGACCTGTGTATTGTCATTGCGTGAACCGTTACCATGGCAACACTTGGTGGTCAATTTTGGCGGAATTGGCACCAAAAGTTTATCATGCGGACATTATCACACGTTGATTAAAGTTATCAAGTTTGGTCTAAATCCGCAGACCCATCCTCTATTTATGGGCGACGGACAGACAAACAGACAGACAGACAGACAGACAGACAGACAGAGACAGACAGGACTGAAAACATTAGCTGTCCCAAAGTTGCCAGCTGGGTAATGAAAGTGTGAACTTCTATACATAGTTCATCTAACATGTGTGTATGTGTGAGGTCAAAGGTCAGAGGTATTAGACCGAGCGTCAATTAGGTCTGAGTAAATACTGAAGGAGTGAAGAGCAGTAATGGAGGGAGTGTGAGGTATATGTAAACACACACACACACACACACACACACACACACACACACACACACACACACACACACACACAAAGGACTCCAGGAGTAAATGTAAGTATGTGAACGTCTTAAGGCACCTCCTCACTCGTCGAGATTACCTCCATTCTTACCTGGACGACACCTGACACACCTGACATACTTCTGACACACACACACACACATTTCTGACACACTTGACAAACTGACACATCTCTGACAAACGTTTTTTTTTTTACAAGTTTTTTCAATTTTTTTTTTTTTTTTACAATTTATGTTTCTTCAATGTGTGTATTTTTTTCTTAGTCCAGTAGGTTTAATTTACACGTATTTTTATCAATTTTTTTACACTTTCTATTTTTAGGGGTCAAAGTTTTAATAAATTTAATGTTACTCTCATGTTGTTTTACATATGTTTTCCCTTTTTATCACGTCTTTTCCCCTATTTCTTTTTTACACATACATTAATCATGATTTCTTTTACACATAACTTTTATTATCATTGTTTTACACTTGATGGTTTACGCTTCTATTGTCTATCATTTATCGAGAGTTTCTATTTATAATTTGTACTTTATTTTTATCATAGTCTTAGGTTCTTTTTGCCTCCGTTTTCTTTGTTTTCTTCCACCATATTTATCAAGGTTTACTTCACATTTTTTTGTCTTTATTTATTATGGTTTTCCTCTTCTTTCTCATAACACACACAGACACACGTACATCTTCTTGCTAAACACACACACACACACACACCCTTCTGGAATACATACATACACACACGCGCACACCTTCCTGGAAAACACAAACACACACACACACACACACACATACAAAGACTATGTCACCACTTACCAGACATAAGCTTTTAAGAAGTGATTTTGTGTACCGGTATGTTTCAGATTAGAGAGAGAGAGAGAGAGAGAGAGAGAGAGAGATTGTGTGTGTCAGTTTCCTGGAAAGATGAGAGAGAGAAAATACAGAGAAGGGCTAAAATTTATAAGTACAAGAAATGTACAATTATTTAATCATCAATATCGTTCTTCTACATTTTACCCGACAAATATTTTACCCAAAGGAAAGTTTAACCCCAAAAATGTTTTCCCCAACAAACGTATTTCACACCAAATGTTTTACCCAACAAACGTTTTGCCAACCAAACGTTTTCCCCAATAAACGTATCACAGTTCAGGACAACAACACCGCCCCTCATCCTCTCTGACAACTCGATAAATACTTCACCATAGATGTGTTCTTCCTGTACCAGCCGCACTGTTGACGCCACACCGAGCCGCACTGTTGACGCCACATTGTGCCACACTGTAACACCACACTCAACCACGCTGTTGACGCCACATTGAGCCACACTGTAACACCACACTCAACCATGCTGTTGACGCTACACTGAGCCACACTGTAGACGCCACACTATGATACCACACTCAACTATGATGTTGACGTCACACTGAGCCACACCGTTGACGCCACACTAAGCCACACTGTTAACACCACACTCAGCAACTTTAACTTGACACCAGATTCGTTCTGGAGGATTAGCGAATCACACTCTACTCCTGGGTTATGGTACGGCCTCGCTGAGCCTGTGTGTGTGTGTGTGTGTGTGTGTGTGTGTGTGTGTGTGTGTGTGTGTGTGTGTGTGTGTGTTACTCTATGACTGTCTATATTTAAAGTTGAAACATCTCTCTTTCTGTACCTATATGTGTGTGTTAAGTTAGGTTAGATTAGGTTTGTTGTTATGTTATGTTAAGTTATGTTATATCATGTTATGTTATGTTATGTTATATCATGTTATGTCATGTGATGTTAAATTAATTTAAGTTAACGTTAGGAAGTTTAATCAACAGGTGAAATAAGCTGTGGTGTGTAATCTTCAGGTAATAAAAAAAAAAGACATATTTACCTAACAGTGAAATCTCGACACAGGTGAGAATTTCCCATTAGTCAAATACGACTCAGGTGAGGACATGACCTGTGACGTAATGCAGGTTATAAATTCAAGCATCCTGGAAATTGTTTGTGTCCAGCTGAATTCATTTACATATACCATAATTTAGGTATTACTCTCAGGATCTCTAATAATTCTTGTCTCTGTAATGTATACCTGGTAATTCTTGCCCTACCTGGCGTAATTATTTCACAGGTATGTCAATTAGTGAGGTTGTGGTGTTTTGATGCAGTGTTACCTGGGTGTCATAAAGAGAGGTACATTTGTCTCATGAATTATTTACCACATTTTCCCCTCACCCTCCTCCCCCACCCTTCCCCTCATCCTCCCTCACACCTCCCCTCACACCCCCTGTTGTCTCACTGCATTGTTTATACCTTGCCGGCGGCCACTGGAGGGAGAGGTGAGGGCCTTCAAAGCGAGCCGCCACACTCCCCCCCCCCCCCCCCCCACATCAAGTCTCACCTCCCCCAGTAAAATTCCTCCTCGTCGTCACACTTCAAAACTCGTATGAAAAAAAAAAAATTCTCTTTTTTTTTAATTTTTCTGATCTACAGGTAATGAGAACTGTTAATTACTTCCTATTACACAGGTATTTTTTTTATCAGGTGTCATATCTCACAGAGGTTAATGAGTTAATGAAGGTGTGAATGGCTTTGTGTTTATGTGTACTTATTACCTATATAGTGCTGTGTGTGTGTGTTATGTCCCCCCCCCCCCCCATTGGTAATTTCTAAAATATATATAGCTGGTGTATCTTGTGTTAGGTTAGGTTAGGCTTGAGTAGGTTGTGTTGTGTTGTGTTAGGTTTGGTTAGATTAGGTTAGGTTATGTCACTTAAGGTTAAGCTAGATTAGGTTAGGTTAGGTTCAGTTACTGTAGGTTAGGTTAGGTTAGTGAGGATCAACAACTGTCTATGATGCTAAATAATAAAATACAAATATAATACAGTCTTAAGAAACAAAAACAAACACACAAATAAAAAAAATCATAAAAATCTAGAAAGCCAAAGAATAAATCATTAATATTCTCAATGCAAAAATAAAATAAATAAATAAATAAATAAATAAATAAATATATTACAACGATATTAAGCAAAAACAATGAACAAATACACAAACAAGACAATACAAACATAATTTCCTGTCTGCCTCTGATATCACAAACAGAACACAAAGCATTGTCTGGATTATGTCTGGCTTTGACATCTGTATATCTGGCCGTGATACCTGTATACAGACACCTGTATATTTGACCCTGACACCTGTATATCTCACTCTGACACCTGTATATGTGGCCGTGACACCTGTATATCTGGCCCTGACACCTGTATATTTGGCCCTGACACCTGTATATGTGGCCCTGACACCTGTATATCTCACTCTGACACCTGTATATGTGGCCCTGACACCTGTATATTTGGCCCTGACACCTGTATATGTGGCCCTGACACCTGTATATTTGGCCCTGACACCTGTATATGTGGCCCTGACACCTGTATATCTCACTCTGACACCTGTATATGTGGCCCTGACACCTGTATATCTCACTCTGACACCTGTATATGTGGCCCTGACACCTGTATATTTGGCCCTGACACCTGTATATGTGGCCCTGACACCTGTATATCTCACTCTGACACCTGTATATGTGGCCCTGACACCTGTATATCTGGCTCTGACACCTGTATATCTCACTCTGACACCTGTATATATCACTCTGACACCTGTATACAGACACCTATATATCTGGCTCTGACACCTGTATGTTTAGCTGTGACACCTGTACAACAGCAACAACAAAAACAACAATAATAATAATAATAATAATAATAATAATAATATGACAGGTCCACACACAAGATTTTCTGAGAATACACAAGCATTAATGACACTACGACAATATTAACACTACTAAACATTTACGACACACTCTGTCTTCTGTCATAAAGGTGTGCCAGGAGAATGATACCGCCAAACATTATCCATCCTTATGACAGATTATGACACTTTCTAACCCTGTGACAGATTATGACACTTTCTAACCCTGTGACAGATTATGACACTTTCCTAGCTCCAGCCCTAATAAACCTTCAAATTAATGGACTCAGGTCTAAATTTTAGGTTAGGATAGGTTAGGTTAGTTTAGGTTAAATTAAGTTAGGTTAAGTTAGGTTATATTAAGTTAGGTTAGTTTGGGGTCTTCTTGACAGGACCCTATTGGAATAAGGCCCTATTTAAACAAGGGCCTATTAGAATGGAGACTATTGGGATCGAGAAGCTATTAAGACTCTAGCCTACTATAACTGGAGCCTATTAGAAATATTGGAACCTATTGGAGTAGAGATCTATTAGCATACGAACCTATTAGAAGTCTGAATTATTAACACTGTGGACCTATTAACAGTAGACCATTAGTATTGGGACATTATGAGAACTGAGGTCTATTATAACTGTTCCCCATTAGTCCTAGGACCCATTAAGACCGCCCATCTCACTCGGCCATTAGGTCTTTAGCAAATGGGTTTTTTGTTGTACACTGTCAGTCGTGAGTTTCCTCTTATCTTGTACAGACTGCGGAAGAACATCATTATCAAGAAGTTATACACCGGAGGCCGTCTTTTGAAACACCTTACTTGTGTTAATGTCTTTTACTGAGTGTTCCTCTGTCTAAATGTCTCATGTAAACTAGTGTAAATGGCTTTTACTGAATGCTTCTGTGCGTGCTAATGTTTCTTTCTTTCAAGCAAATCAGTAAATCTATGTAAAGAACTTATTGGGTGTCCGTGCCTAAATGCCTCTTCTTTCACGTAAATTTGTGTAAATGGCTTATATTTTAGTGTTATCTTGGTGTACATGACTCGTCTGTGTGTATCCCGGGAGTAGATGGCTTTCTTTTCACATAACTGTATAAATGGCCTGTCTTGGATGTAGGTACAGTACCTTCGTGTAAATGGTATATTGTTAAGTGTATAAACTGCTTGAATAACCCATCCTAAATGTACCTTCGATATAACAACGGTCACTTAATGTAGTAATATGATGTGAAGTGGCTATCAGAATGAACCCTAATGTGAACAGCTTTTCTAAATATTCCTCTGTGTAAACAACTTTTCCTACAAGAACATCTGGTGTAAATAACATTTCCTCCAAGAACATAATGATATAAAAACTTTTCAGGATTTAAGTGAGTGAAAATGGCCCTTATAAGTATACTATTACTTAAATGGCTTTCCCTAATGCACTTTCCTTTCTACATGTGTGTGTGTGTGTGTGTGTGTGTGTGTGTGTGTGTGTGTGTGTGTGTGTGTGTGTGTGTGCGTGTGTGTAAGTCTTGTTGGTGCTGAGGCCATGTTACGTTATGCTAATGTTATATATTTTTTTTACATAAACACCGTGTTGAGTTGAGGGTAAGTGAGAGAGAGAATGTGTGTGTGTGTGTGTGTGTGTGTGTGTGTGTGTGTGTGTGTGTGTGTGTGTACCTGTTAATCTGTTTATCTCTGTCTGTCTTTCTTTACTATTCTATCCTGGTTTCTCTGTACATCGTCTTTCCGTTTCTTCTCTGTTCTGTCTCTCCCTTTTCCTCTCTCTCTATTTTCACTCTTATCTCACTTCATCTCATTACTTTCCTTTTCTTTCTCTCTTTCTTACACCGGTATTCCTCTTCATTATATTCCTTCCTCCTCTATCTCTCTCTCTCACCTCACTTCTCCTCTCCTTCTCCCCTCCTCCTCTCTCTTCTCTCTCACATCCTTTCTTACCCCTCTCTCCTTTCCCCCTTCTTCACCCTCTCTTCCTCTTCCATTTTATCTTTCAGCCTCACCCTTTCTACTTCCACCCTTACTCCTCCCTCCCTGCACCTGACCCTACTTCTCCCTCCCTGCACCCACTCCTCCCTCCCTGCACCCACCCTTACTCCTCCCTCCCTGCACCCACCCTTACTCCTCCCTCCCTGCACCCACCCTTACTCCTCCCTCCCTGCACCCACCCTTACTTCTCCTTCCCTGCACCTGACCCTACTCTCTCTGCCACCCTCCTCCTGCACCCACCCTTACTCCTCCCTCCCTGCACCTGACCCTACTTCTCCCTCCCTGCACCCACCCTTACTCCTCCCTCCCTGCACCTGACCCTACTTCTCCCTCCCTGCACCCACCCTTACTCCTCCCTCCCTGCACCTGACCCTACTTCTCCCTCCCTGCACCCACCCTTACTCCTCCCTCCCTGCACCTGACCCTACTTCTCCCTCCCTGCACCCACCCCCACTCCTCCCTCCCTGCACCTGACCCTACTTCTCCCTCCCTGCACCCACCCTTACTCCTCCCTCCCTGCACCTGACCCTACTTCTCCCTCCCTGCACCCACCCTTACTCCTCCCTCCCTGCACCTGACCCTACTTCTCCCTCCCTGCACCCACCCTTACTCCTCCCTCCCTGCACCTGACCCTACTTCTCCCTCCCTGCACCCACCCTTACTCCTCCCTCCCTGCACCCACCCTTACTCCTCCCTCCCTGCACCTGACCCTACTCCTCCCTCCCTGCACCCACCCTTACTCCTCCCTCCCTGCACCTGACCCTACTCCTCCCTCCCTGCACCCACCCTTACTCCTCCCTCCCTGCACCTGACCCTACTTCTCCCTCCCTGCACCCACCCTTACTCCTCCCTCCCTGCACCCACCCTTACTCCTCCCTCCCTGCACCCACCCTTACTCCTCCCTCCCTGCACCCACCCTTACTCCTCCCTCCCTGCACCTGACCCTACTTCTCCCTCCCTGCACCCACCCTTACTCCTCCCTCCCTGCACCCACCCTTACTCCTCCCTCCCTGCACCTGACCCTACTCCTCCCTCCCTGCACCCACCCTTACTCCTCCCTCCCTGCACCTGACCCTACTCCTCCCTCCCTGCACCCACCCTTACTCCTCCCTCCCTGCACCCACCCTTACTCCTCCCTCCCTGCACCTGACCCTACTCCTCCCTCCCTGCACCCACCCTTACTCCTCCCTCCCTGCACCTGACCCTACTCCTCCCTCCCTGCACCCACCCCCACTCCTCCCTCTCTTGCCTCTCACCTCTCACCCCACTCACTGCAGACCCACACTAACATATTTATAGCTTGTCAGCCTTACCATTAATCATCCGCAACACACACACACACACACACACACACACACACACACACACACACACACACACACACACACAACTTGTTAAGATTAGAGTCTACTGTCTGTCTGTGTCTATCTATCTGTCAATCTATCTATTCAACTCTCTCTCTCCCTGTCTGTCTATCTGTCTATTTGTATGTATGTATGTATGTATGTATGTATGTATGTATGTATAATTATGTTGTATGTGGGGGAAGTGTTCATGCTAAGTTATCGCGCTCATATGAAGAGTCGAACAGAGAGAGAGAGAGAGAGAGAGAGAGAGAGAGAGAGAGAGAGAGAGAGAGAGAGAGAGAGAGAGAGAGAGAGAGAGAGAGAGAGAGAGAGAGAGAGAGAGAGAGAGTTATTCACTAAGACATTGTGGTGACGTCAGAGCAGGCTTTGGGAAAAACGGACCAATCATACTCCAGGTCAGCTTATAGAGACGGACCAATAGCACTCTTCCTCACACACGAGGGGACGAATCACCCATCGTTCGGTTTTACGTTTCATCCAATCACGTCCCAGCTTACATGCAGATTAGCTGATCACTTTTTAAGCTCTCTGAATATGATTAAGAAAAAAGATTAGATGCACCAATCACCTGTCCAGTTATGATAAGGCTTGGCCAATCATCTCTCGAGTTATGATACAGCTTGGCCAATCACCGACCGAGTTTGATAATTCACACACGATAAAGGAATGATGATGGAGGGTGATCTTAAATTCAAGGATGACCCTAAAACACACACACACACACACACACACACACACACACACACACACACACACACATCAAATTAAGAATACTAAAATAAAACACATTTTAGATACACTATTTTTCTGCTACACATTGCATGAATATTTTAATATTTAACAAAAGTTATATATATTTAAATGTTTTATTTATTTATATATATATATATATATGCATATATATATATATATATAAATATATATATATATATATATATATATATATATATATATATATATATATATATATATATATATATATATACAGAGAGAGAGAGAGAGAGAGAGAAGGAAACGGCCAGGAGGATTAAACCTTTATATTTCTTACCACATTAAGAACTTAATGAATAAACAAACAAATAAATAAATAAATATATAACTAAATAAATAAATCATAAAGAAAAATAAATTAATTGAAAAAAGTAAATATTTTGAGTAAGTTTTTCAAAATTTATCGTCACTCTGAGTTACTTGAGGCCACTCTGAGTTACCTGGTGTCACTGAATTATCTTGTATATTTCTGAGTTACTTTATGCCATTGTGGCTTATGGCTTATGCCAATCTGAGTTATCTCATGTCACTGAGTTACGTTATACAGTATAATAATTCTGAGGCACCTTATGTCACTCTGAGTTACCTTATACCGGTGTGAGTTACGTTATGTCATTTTGAGTTACGTCTTAAACTGAATCTTAAGAAGCAACACAACTCTGACCTCCGGTTTAGGAAGATGATTTTTTTGGGGGGGCAGGAGCTGGAGGAGGAGGAGCTGGAGGAGGAGGAGGAGCTGGAGGAGGAGGAGGAGCTGGAGGAAGAGGAGCTGGAGGAGGAGGAGCTGGAGGAGGAGGAGGAGCTGGAGGAAGAGGAGCTGGAGGAGGAAGAGGAGCTGGAGGAGGAGGAGCTGGAGGAAGAGGAGCTGGAGGAGGAAGAGGAGCTGGAGGAGGAGGAGCTGGAGGAGGAAGAGGAGCTGGAGGAGGAAGAGGAGCTGGAGGAGGAAGAGGAGCTGGAGGAAGAGGAGGAGCTGGAGGAGGAAGAGGAGAAGGAGGAGGTGTGAGGACGCATCTTAATTACCTCACTTATGCTACGACACGAAGGACCAGGGTAAGGATGGAGTTTAAATTGCACTGTGACTATAGTTTAACGAGAGGAGTTTATTCTCTTATCATTAACCAGAGGAAAGAAAATCTGATTATTTCAGATGTGGGAATGGTGGTTATATGCTGAGATACATACATACATACATACATACACAGACAGACAAGCTTAAGCAGAAAGGCAGTCACATACATAGAAGCGCACACACACACACACACACACACACACGAGGATGAGGATGCATGATTCAAGTGTGTATTAATAAGTGAGTGCATGACCTGTAAAGTGTATAACCAATATAGTGTATGACCTGAGTTTCAAGAGTCATGATAGTGTTACAACTGACTGTCTGTCTGTCCAGTCACTTTGTACACATACTACTCACTAATTATTGATCCTGTCTTCAAATTTAGCAAGTGGGGTGATGTTCCCTTTGGGTGGGGGGGGGGGGGGGTTGATAATTAAAGGGGTAGTTGGATTTAAGGGATGATATATGAAAACGTCATGCGCCTGGCAGCACTGTTTATTTACCTCTACTCTCTACTTAAAATCTCGTCCCAACTCATCGTACTGCATTGAAACCAAGTTGGAACTGCCAATAAGATACAATGCTATACTTATTGTCTATCGTGTTGGCTATACAGTGCTATACTCCTTGTCTATGTACCGTGTCGGCTATACAATGCTATACCCCCTGTCTATGTTGTCGGCTATTCAGTGCTATACTCCCTGTCTATCGTGTTGGCTATACAGTGCAATACTCCTTGTCTATACAAAGCTATACTCCCTGTCTATCTATCGTGCCGGCTATACAGTGCTATACTCCCTGTCTATACAGTGCTATTCTCCCTGACTATCTATCTTGTCGGCTCTACAGTGCTATACCCCCTGTCTACCGTGTCGACTATAACGATGCTGCGTTTTATTGAAGGTAATGTAATACAGTTGGGTATTTTTGGACTGATATTAGTTTGGGAATGTGTAGCAATGGTGTGTGTGTGTGTGTGTGTGTGTGTGTGTGTGTGTGTGTGTGTGTGTGTGTGTGTGTGTGTGTCCGTGCGTGCGTGCGTGTGTAAGTCTCCTAAATGCAGTAACCCATTATGTGTTAAACTAACCTTAAATGCAATATCTCCATTAAATATTATGAGAGTAAAAAATGGGACCCGTAAGCCACACGTCTCATTACGGCCACTGTGGACTAAGCCTTTTTTCCCAGTACACAAAGAGGATGTGTGGTTGGCACTGCACACAACCAACCTTCACTTCCCCAACTGTAAATTTAAGTACATATTCACAGGTGGTTGGACGAGGAAGGGAGGGGGGGAGCTTGGGAGCGAACCAGGGACCCTTAGGACGGGAGGTGAGTGGTGTAGCCTCTCAGCCACCGCACTCATTAATTACACTGATAACTTAAAGTGTAGTATCTACCTTAACGTAGGTGTCCTTAAATTAACCGTTTTACAGTTTTATACAGTTATAGGTAAATACAGTTAGTTAAATACAGTTGAAGTTACAGGTAAATACAGTTAGTTTAATAGTTACAGGTAAATACAGGTACATACCCCTACACCTTGAGTATAAAGTACACACATTTATTTCCTTCCCCTCATGCTATAGCTTTCCACAAAACACACACACACACACACACACACACACACACACACACACACACACACACACACGGGTCATATGTGATTACAATATCCTTCTCTTCTCTGCCACACGTCACAGGTGAGATAAAAGTTAAATTATTCGAGAAAAAATCTAAATTCTTAAAAAAAAAAAAAAAATAGCACTGCATTAACTCACTAATGTCAACAGTCTATATTGACTCATCAAACGCTAATTATATCGTTTTTTTATACACGTCACTCAAACTTTAGGAAGGTCGGGAAATTTTGTTTATTTAGTGAAAGAATTATAGTTAGTCAGTGAGGGTAAGTGTGAGTGACTGAGGATTGTTGTCTCTCAAAAATTATACTGAATTTTAAGGTTTGAGGATGGTTAAGACCTAGTGAACGGTGCTTAATAGCCCTGGTAGTTGAAGCACTTTAAACGAGGACCTTAGTGAACGGTGCTTAATAGCCCTGGTAGTTGAAGCACTTTAAACGAGGACCTTAGTGAACGGTGCTTAATAACCCTGGTAGTTGAAGCACTTTAAACGAGGACCTTAGTGAACGGTGCTTAATAGCCCTGGTGGTTGAAGCACTTTAAACGAGGACCTTAACGGTGCTTAATAACCCTGGTAGTTGAAGCACCTATAAGACTCAGTAAGCAATAGTTAGCAACCCTTACAGCTAAAGGACCTTAAACCCAAAACAATAACAGACACAATTAAACAAAAACAATAGCAACATATCCCTGGCGGCCTTACTCTCCTCACACCTCAGACTGTGATAGTGCTCAGTATAGCTCAGACAAAAACAATTACTGTGTGTGTGTGTGTGTGTGTGTGTGTGTGTGTGTGTGTGTGTGTGTGTGTGTGTGTGTGTGTGTGTGTGTGTGTGTGTGTGTGTTTTAAGTTGTTGGTTCCACTTTCTCTCATCTTCAGCTATGTGTTAGGTTAAGTTACGTTAGGTTAGGTTAGGTTAGGTTTTAGGGTGGTGAGCTTCATATGTGAACCCGATCTTAGCATCTTCAACGGGGATATTCAAGCCAAATATGATCATCCTGACAGACAGACAGACAGATTTACTTCGTCAGTGAACTTTATATTCGAACTTAACCTTGGTACCTGTAAGGGGAATAATCATCTGAAATATATATACTGTATATATGTTCTACCCTTCATAGTTCCTCCCGTAGAGAGCGGTCAAACAAACAAAGAGAGGGGAAGAGGTGATTGCTATATCATTTCTGCGGACAATTAAATAAACAACGAGGCTTCCAGGAACAGAACACGCCAGGCTGATCAACCACCACCATCACCACCACACCACCACCACCACCCCTAACATCCCTACCACTACACCACCACCCCCATCACCACCATTATTACCACCCTTGCCACCACCACCACACCACCACCACCCTAACATCCCACCACTACCACCACCCCCATCACCACATACCACCCTGCACCACCACACCCTAACATCCCTACCACTACACCACCACCCCCATCACCACCATTATTACCACCCTTGCCACCACCACCATCACCACCACACCACCACCACCACCCCTAACATCCCTACCACTACACCACCACCCCCATCACCACCATTATTACCACCCTTGCCACCACCACCACACCACCACCACCACCCCTAACATCCCTACCACTACACCACCACCCCCATCACCACCATTATTACCACCCTTGCCACCACCACCATAACCACCACACCACCACCACCACCCCTAACATCCCTACCACTACACCACCACCACCATCACCACCACACCACCACCACCACCCCTAACATCCCTACCACTACACCACCACCCCCATCACCACCATTATTACCACCCTTGCCACCACCACCATCACCACCACACCACCACCACCACCCCTAACATCCCTACCACTACACCACCACCCCCATCACCACCATTATTACCACCCTTGCCACCACCACCATCACCACCACACCACCACCACCACCCCTAACATCCTTACCACTACACCACCACCCCCATCACCACCATTATTACCACCCTTGCCACCACCACCATCACCACCACAACCACCACACTACTACCACCACTACTTACCACCATTACTACCACCACTAATACCTTCACCACACCATCACCCCTACCACCACCACTATCACCATCACCACCACCACCACCACCATCACCACAACCACACCATCACCACTACCACCATCACCACTACCACCATCACCACTACCACCACTACCATCATCACCACTACCACCACCACTACCACCATCACCATTACCACCATCACCACCACTACTACTACCACCATCACCACTACCACCATCACCACTACCACCACCACCATCACTACCACCATCACCACCACTACCACCATCACCACCACTACTACTACCACCATCACCACTACCACCACCACCACCATCACTACCACCATCACCACCACCACTACCACCACTACCACCATCACCACTAACACCACCACCACAACCAGTTCACCCACTATAGTTGGTCATGATGGATGAGTCTTCGTTTCCGACAGCAGCAGCGGCTTATGGTGTGTGTGTGTGTGTGTGTGTGTGTGTGTGTGTGTGTGTGTGTGTGTGTGTGTGTGTGTGTGTGTGTGTGTGTGTGTGGCGTCCTTGAGCAACACTTCACATATTTTCACAGTTTTTTCTTTGTATACTTTGTTGTTTCTTTTCGTTCTAAGAAGAAGTAAAAATAAAACACAAACAAACAAACAAAATTAAACTCATACACAAACAAAATATATCACACAAACATGAAACATAAACAAATAGACAAGCACACACAATAAACAAACACACTAAAACATAAACAAACAAACAAAAATTCCCGAGGAGACCTTAGTCAACAAACACTACATCAGGGACGTCATCTGGACACCTTTTTAATTAAGCAGAGGACGTCGAGGTCATGACCCCCCTTGACCTCCCCACCTGTAATTAAGTAGAGGACATCGAGGTCATGACCCCCCTTGATCTCCCCACCTGTAATTAAGCAGAGGACATCGAGGTCATGACCCCCCTTGACCTCCCCACCTGTAATTAAGCAGAGGACATCGAGGTCATGACCCCCCTTGACCTCCCCACCTGTAATTAAGTAGAGGACATCGAGGTCATGACCCCCCTTGACCTGCCCATCCTGACTGGCCTTTGACTTATTAGGAACTTGCCACGCCTTGCCATAAACAGCTGTATTGTATCGGTAATTCTCCCCTACACACTCTCGGCCTGTCACTATATGTAACTTGCCGATGAAATCCATGAACCTTCAGGCATTTACGCCCTTTAATGTATGAGTCGAATAGGCACCATGACCCACTCACCTGCCCATTGTAACCCTCTCCCCCTGACCCACCCATTTGACCTCTCTAACCCAACCAGTACTGTTAATATACCTACCAGTACTGTTAATATACCTACCAGTACTGTTAATATACCTGCCAGTACTGTTAATATACCTACCAGTACTGTTAATATACCTACCAGTACTGTTAATATACCTGCCAGTACTGTTAATATACCTACCAGTACTGTTAATATACCTACCAGTACTGTTAATATACCTGACAGTACTGTTAATATACCTACCAGTACTGTTAATATACCTACCAGTACTGTTAATATACCTACCAGTACTGTTAATATACCTGACAGTACTGTTAATATACCTACCAGTACTGTTAATATACCTACCAGTACTGTTAATATACCTGCCAGTACTGTTAATATACCTGCCAGTACTGTTAACACACCTGCCAGTACTGTTAACACACCTACCAGTACTGTTAATATACCTGCCAGTACTCACATCGTCCGCCTCGGCTCCATAACTCACCTGCAACAGAGAAAGGAAATTGAATTAAGAGGAGCGAATGGTTGGCCAGGGAACACTCTCTATCGTCTATGTGTTTCATCTATGGTAGAATTCCCCTTTAATCTTGTTAGGCATTCTGGCTCTGTTAGGTAAAGTTTCCTGAACACAGCAACACGTCTGCATCATTCATTGTTATTAATTCTCTCTGTTGTAATAGATGTGTTGTGTTAGCCTAATCTAATTTAACCTAACCTAACCTACTCTACTCTAACCTAACCTAACCTCTTCCTAAATGTGATAATCGGGAACTAATAGAAGTAGGACCCATCAGAAGAGTTACCTATTAAGCAAAAAGCCAATTAGATCAGGGGCCTATTAGGAGAGGAGGTGGATGAGGGTGACAGGGGGTGAGGGTGAGGGGGAGGGGGTGGGGTAACCAATCAGTCACACTTAATAAAAATTCTACACTCCGTTCTCAAACAGGTAAGATGATTACCAGACTGAACAGGTAAGAAGGAGGTGTCAAGGATAATCTTCAAATTGTATCTAAACTTCCACAGACCAATTTCTTTTTACCTCGAAATCTTTTAATAATTTAGTGAGTTTTACAGCATATATGTCTGACCCTTTATGTGTCTGTGATGTCTTAAAGAGTGGGGGGAAAGATTGGAAATGATTGTGTGTCATGTTGAACGAATCTTTTACTGAGAATTTTTACCTGAAGAACAATGGATTGAACACGTCTTTGCTTGAGAATTTTTTCCCCTGAAGAACACTAAATTGAACAGGTCTTTGCTTAATAATTTTTCCCCTGAAGAACATTGGATTGAACACGTCTTTTCCTCGTAATTTCAATGTGAAGAACAATGAACAATTTATCATGAACAGGTGTGTATGATGGTGAACTAAACACATGTCTGATTGTCTGCAGGTGTGTACTCATGTTTTGAAAGGAAGGTCAGAAATTCTTAGAGCATCAAATTGTTTCCTCGTGACAAAAATTTTACAAGAAACGATAATTTTTAGCGAAATGGGAAGACGTATTTAACACGCTGACTCTCTCTTTCTCTTTCTCTCTTTTCTGACTCACTCGCTCTCTTTGTCTCACTTCTCTCGTCTCTTTTTCTCTCGCTCACCTCTATCTTTCTCTTATCTCTTTCTCTCTATTCTATCTTTCTCTCGCCCTCTTTCTCATTCTCACTCTTCTCCGTTTCTCTCTCTGTCTGTGTGTCTGTCATTCTTCAGCATTTATTAACACACACCTAAACTCCAAATAAAAATTTTAATTTGTGATTGCCCTATTAACATCTCTCCTAACTAACTAACTAACTAACTAACTAACTAACTTACTAACTAACTAACTAACTAACTAACTAACTAATTAATTAACTAACTAACTAACTTACTAACTAACTAACTAACTAACTAACTAATTAACTAACTAATTAACTAACTAACTAACTAACTAACTAACTTACTAACTAACTAACTTACTAACTAACTAACTAACTAACTAACTAACTAACTAACTAATTAACTAACTAACTAACTAACTAACTAACTAACTAACTTACTAACTAACTAACTAACTAACTAACTAACTAACTCACTGAACCACTAAGATAATCCCTCGTCCCAATCTACCCTCCCCCCCCCCCCCCTCCTCCGCGTGTTGCTGCCGGGCCGTACGGTTATTGCAGGAGCTAGACTGGGCCCCGGTGTACTACTCCCGGTCAGGCTGAGCGTGTTGTGTATACCTGGAGGGGATACTTCCCTAGATAAAGTGTGGCTGTTGTTTTTTCCCTCTCTTCCCCCCACCAGCTTTAGTGGCTACCTGCAGCTGGCCAAGACATCCCCAGTGAGAAAAACAAAGGCTCTTGGGATTATTTTTTTGCTGGAGGAGGATGATGATTAGAGAAATGTAAAGGTTTCTGATATTTTCTAAAACGAAGACAAGAGAGAAGGGTTTGTAGTGACACGTTTTTTGGGGGGAAGAAGACAAGAAAGGTCTATATATTTTCTTTACTGAAGTTTAAAAAGAAAACCAATTTTCTTCATATTTTTCTCAAGCGATGACAAGAAAGGAAAGTTTATCTAGATATTTTTCTTAACTTAAAACTCAGAAAATTTATTATTAATATTTTCTTACACGAAGACGTAAAAGAAAAAGTTGTTCTTTGTGTTTTGACTTATTACTAAAAAGTGTTTATCGAAAATTTTTGGCCGTTTACATAAGTAAAAATCTTCGTATAGATAATTTTTGGCTCAAAGATCCAGATAATATGTTATTTTTACTTATTTTTGGGGCTGAAGATTAAATAACAAAACTAACAAAACTAATGATCAAAAGGGTCTTAATAATATTTTCTCGAACACCCAAGAAAGAATATTTTAATTAATATATTTTACCTGAATAATAATAAAAAAAAAAAGTCCTGACCTTTTAGGGGTCCGAAAAAACAGAAAATTAGCCCATTTTTGTTTGAAGAAATAGAAAAAAAATGGCTCTAGAAGTTTTTGTGGGCCTTAAAAATTGGCCCTCAATTTTTAGGGCAGTAAAAAAAAAAGATTATTTTAACCCGAAGAAGCAGAAAAATTGGCTCTTGAAATAGTTAGGCCTAAAACACAGAATTTGTATTTTATTTTTATTTTTGGTGTCATGGTGTAGTGAGTCGACCACCAAGGGGGGGGGGGGGCACCTTCTGCTCTATTATTGTTATGATTATTATTAATGATTTTGTTTATTGTCTATTGTTATTATCTGCAGATAGACCGACAAAAAAGACAGATAGACGACAGACAGACAGACAGGCAGAAAGACAGACCGAAAAAAAGACAGACAGATAAACAGACAGGGTTATCTAAGCATATTACAGCTAAAACCACCAGTTAAAGTTATGTAATCATGTGCTTAGATAAACACACACAAGAGAGAGTTATGAAAAGTAAGTATCCATAAATTATTACGATATTATATACGACTAAAATAAAATAAAATGGTGGAATACATATAACTACATAACAGAAAGTGACTGCGTACAAATGAGCTACAATAGAAAGTTTACAAAGTGTACACAACAAATATAAAAGTTACTGAGTACATGCTAACAATGAAATAGAAATACTGAGTACAACTAAGCCTGAAAAAATAGAACATTTATCGAGTACATGAAACATAATAAAAATACTGAGTACATACAGGCCTGAAAAAAATAGTAAGTTTATTGAGTACGTGAAATATAATAATAATGAAAACCTTACCGAGTATAAGCAAGGTTGTAAAATATAAAATTATAATACGAGTATGTGCTTGTAGTTTTTAGAAAGCAACAAGCCATTAGGACGGTGTAATTCCAGGAAGAGAGAGTGTGGATATTACAAAACACTTTCTTCACGGGCGGGGGACAAAACAGGACTGCCGGAGTGTCAACAAGGTGGTGTAAGGAGGTATTGATTGCATAAAATGTTGAAATATATTAAAGCGTGTTGCAAGTGTTGAGGAGGGGGGTGGAGGGGTTAGGGGGGGGTGTTGCAAGTGTTGAGGAGGGGGGTGGAGGAGTTAGGGGGTGTTGCAAGTGTTGAGGAGGGGTGTGGGGGGGAATATTAGGGGAAAATGTGAGTGAATATATAAATAAGGTGAACAGGAAGTGAAGAATATGAAGAACAAAGAGGAGGAAGGGAGAACACAGAGTAATACCAAGAAGAACAGGGGATATAAAGGAGGAACAGGAGGTAAAGAACATGAAGAATAAATAGGAAGCGAGAACTTACAGTAATACCAAGAAGAACAAAGAACATGAAAGAAGAAGCAAAATAAAATAACATTAAGAACACAGAATATGAATTATTAAGGAAGAACAGGCAGTGGAGAACATGATGAACAGAGAAGAGAAACTTGAACAGTGAGTGACGAAAGGCACCAGTGAGTGAGAAGAGGCACCAGCGAGTGACGAGAGGCCCCAGTGAGTGACGAGAAGCACCAGTGAGTAACGAGAAACACCAGTAAGTGACGAGAGGCCCCAGTGAATGACGAGAGGCCCCAGTGAGTGACGAGAGGCCCCAGTGAGTGACGAGAAGCACCAGTGAGTAACGAGAAACACCAGTAAGTGACGAGAGGCCCCAGTGAGTGACGAGAGGCCCCAGTGAGTGACGAGAGGCCCCAGTGAGTGACGAGAAGCACCAGTGAGTAACGAGAAACACCAGTAAGTGACGAGAGGCCCCAGTGAGTGACGAGAGGCCCCAGTGAGTGACGAGAGGCCCCAGTGAGTGACGAGAAGCACCAGTGAGTGACAAGAAGCACCAGTGAGTGACAAGAAGCACCAGTGAGTGACGAGAGGCCCCAGTGAGTGACGAGAGGCCCCAGTGAGTGACGAGAAGCACCAGTGAATAACGAGAGGCCCCAGTGAGTGACGAGAGGCCCCAGTGAGTGACAAGAAGCACCAGTGAGTAACGAGAGGCCCCAGTGAGTGACGAGAGGCACCAGTGAGTGACGAGAAGCACCAGTGAGTAACGAGAGGCACCAGTGAGTGACAAGAAGCACCAGTGAGTAACGAGAGGCCCCAGTGAGTGACAAGAAGCACCAGTGAGTAACGAGAAGCCCCAGTGAGTGACAAGAAGCACCAGTGAGTAACGAGAGGCCCCAGTGAGTGACAAGAAGCACCAGTGAGTAACGAGAGGCACTAGGGAACGTCAGTTTAATAGATAAATTGCTCTCACGCGATGAAGCCTTTGAACTCCGGACGTAGAAAGAAACTGTTTTGCATGACGTTTTACAGAGGGGGAGGAAGGGGGGGATTGTTGGAGATTGATGGGGAAGTTGGGGATTGTTGTAGGTGTTCTGGGATTGGGGGGTAGGGGTAGTAGGGGAATTTGGGGTGTTTAGACATTAAGGTTGGGTGGGATTGGTGGGGATTTTTTTTTATCTACACAAAAAATATATTCTTGTTTCAGTTGGATAATAATAATAATAATAATAATAATAATAATAATAATAATAATAATAATAATATAAACACAATACTAAATTATGACATGATATCGGTTAATTCTGAACGCACACAGCTATCAATGCACACAGCTATCAACGCATACAGTTATGAACGCACAAAACTATTAATGCACACAGTTATGAATGCACAAAGCTATCAACGCACAACGATCCACACTTCTGCTTCTGAGACGACGTTGTGTTGGCATTGGGTGAGAGAATTAACGTGGGAGAGGAAACTAATTATCTTACTACTACTACTACTACTACTACTACTACTACTACTACCACCAACACGACTACTACCATTAGCACTACTACCACAATCCATACGCACCTGATTAACATCTACTGTTTAAACCAGTACAGAATCAGCACACCAAAACAGCCGCTATACACCTCACAGCTTATACCATCCTCATTCTAACACTCCGTTCACCAACAGAGATTAGCCGTTTAATCCATCCCAATTACTATCTCCCGTTTAGAAGTCAACAATAGGCACACACTCCTTATAATGATACCAGTAACTACAGATCCACGAAACAATGGGACTAGTTGGCACTTCCTTTTTTTGTACCCTGTCACCTCGTTAATTGGTCATTATCTGTAATCTGGGACAGGTAAGGTGATGTGTGTTGAATAATCTGGGTGTTGTGTATTTGTGTTGGTTGTTATGATAGTTATTAAAATTGTGGTTGTGGTTGGTGATGGAATTATAGGAGAAATGTATAAATGGTGGTTAGTTGTTGTTATAATTATTGTAGTTGTTGTTATTGTTAATATCTTACCATCAACATTAACTGCTGTTCACAAAACGACTCAGCCGGCTCTCTGGGACACACAGCCGGCTTTATTGCTCAAAGTACGGCAGTACATAGCCGGCTCTATGACAGACAGACAAAAAACCGGCTCACGTATACACAGACGGATGCTACTGTACTGTACACCCGGCTCTTCGGTGCACACAAACTCGGCCCTCGGTTGAAAATACCACACACACACACACAGGTGACCACAGCACTTAGCGACGCCCAGAGCTCCGGAACATTCAATGAGATGAATATTTTAGACCAAGTAGCTCTGTGGCCAGGTAACACGCCAGCCGCTGTCTCAAGGTAATCTTATAATGGAAGTCGCCACTACCGTAAGAGGGTTATTTTATTTTATCTTATTTTTATTTTTATTTGGGGGTTTTCGGGAGGGGGTGTAGGGGGTCAGGAGGGGGGCCGGGGGGGGGGGTTGAATGGAAGCTTTGATGAGGAAAATAAAGAAATGGTTTGAGTTGTTGTTATTGAATGTGGTTATTGTTTTGTAATTTTAATTTATATTCAGTTTAATTGGATTCGACCTAATGATATAATGTGTTAACGTAAGTTAACTTCGGTTCATCTAACTTAACTCAAAATAACTTAACCAAGCTTTGCTTAGGGTAATTTAAACAAACTTAACTAACTTGCAGGCAGTAGGCAGCTATCAAACAGGAAAAAACTACCGCCTGGGAAGATATTGGAAGCATAATGTGAAGTCTAATGGTAGACCCTGCTGCCATATATGACCAAATTCCAGGTTGCTCATCTGTCTCATTTACACACAATTGTAGGGTCTCAATTGTTACTCTTACTTTGACAACACAACACTATTGATTTGTTTTATTTTTATCTATTTATGGTTATTTTATTATTATTATTATTAATATTATTATTATTATTATTATTATTATTATTATATTTTCGCCCCTCAGGCCCCGATGTGAGCTGCTGACCTACATTTAACCGAGATTAACTTAACATAAACTAACTTAATATTGTGACAGGAATATTAATGTGATGGAAAGATTAGTGCCGTATACAAATATGTTTAGAATGATCAGACAGTGGGGCAGTGTGCCAGAGTATAACAAGGCGGGGCAGAGTATAACGGGGCGGGGCAGAGTATAACAGGGCGGGGCAGAGTATAACGGCGGGGCAGAGTATAACGGGGCGGGACAGAGTATAACGGGGCGGGGAAGAGTATAACGAGGCGGGACAAAGTATAACGGGGCGGTGAAGAGAATAACGGGGAGGGACAGAGTATAACGGGGCGGGGCAGAGTATAACGGGGCGGGGAAGAGTATAACGAGGCGGGGCAGAGTATAACGAGGCGGGGCAGAGTATAACGGGGCGAGGCAGAGTATAACTGGGCGAGGCAGAGTATAACGGGGCGGGGCAGAGTATAACGGGGCGGGGACAGTGGTGGCGGTGACCCAGTAATCAATACAGGGGTCCGCGACACCTTGTACCCCGCCAGCTGACGCCCATGTGTGTGTGTGTGTGTGTGTGTGTGTGTGTGTGTGTGTGGTGTGCGCACACACACACACACACACGTGTTATGAGGGTGTATTTGGTGGAGAGAGATATGTGTATGTCCCGAATGTAAACACACACACACACACACACACACACACACACACACACACACACACACACACACGTGTTATGAGGGTGTATTTGGTATAGAGAGAGAGAGAGAGAGAGTGTGTGTATGTCCCTAATGTATACGCGCGCGCACACACAAACACACACACGCACACTTGTAATAAACCAGTGTATTCACTCCCAGTAAACACTACTCCTTGCACTGTCACTATGTTGAAATGAACTGTAGTTTGAGCTTTTCCCCATCTAGTTATTATATGTCTTATTTGTGTCACTTATGTTACTTGTATATTATTTGCAATTCGAAACCCATTCCCCAAATATGTAACTGTATATTTTCAGCCTTCTCGCTGCCAAGCTCCTTCAATAAACCGTTAATTATTATTATTATTATTATTATTATTATTATTATTATTATTATTATTACTTCTAGCAACACACACACACACACACACACACGTATGAACTTCTCCATATTTCAATATACGTACATGTTATATTATTTTTCTTTATGTGTTCATTTATACAGTTTTTGTCACAGCTGTTTAATGTTTACAGTGGTTGGCCACAACTATTGATATGGGAGTTGATAAATGTGGCCAATGATAAGAACTAAATAAACAAATAAATAAATAAATAAATAAATAAATGTGTGAAAAACTTATGACAGGATTAAAAATACAATATATAAGCTTGACCTGTGAGCTTGTCCTATGAGCTTGACCTGTGAGCTTGGCCTGTGAGCTTGACCTGTGAGCTTGACCTGTGAGCTTGGCCTGTGAGCTTGGCCTGTGAGCTTGACCTGTGAGCCTGGCCTGTGTGCTTGGCCTGTGAGCTTGACCTGTGAGCCTGGCCTGTGAGCTTGGCCTGTGAGCTTGACCTGTGAGCCTGGCCTGTGAGCTTGACCTGTGAGCTTGACCTGTGAGCTTGTCCTATGAGCTTGGCCTGTGAGCTTGACCTGTGAGCTACAAGCTTGACCCTTTGATGTACATAAGACAGAGACACAGACAGACAAAATATTAATAAGTATCCCCGATTATAACCAAATTACCTCCAGATTACAACCAAAAAACCTCCAGATTACAACCAAATTACCTCCTGATTACAACCAAAAAACCTCCAGATTACAACCAAATTACCTCCTGATTACAAACAAATTACCTCCTGATTACAACCAAATTACCTCCTGATTACAACCTAAAACCTCCAGGTTACAACCAAATTACCTCCAGATTACAACTAAATTACCTCCTGATTACAACCAAATTACCTCCTGATTACAACCAAATTACCTCCTGATTACAACCTAAAACCTCCAGATTACAACCAAAAAACCTCCTGATTACAACCAAATTACCTCCTGATTACAACCAAAGTACGAATTATTAAACTTATTACGTGGTCTTTGAAATTGGGGAGAGGGGGAGGTGGGGAAGGGAGGTTGGAGGTAGGGAGGGGAAGTTGGAGGTAGGGAGGGGAGGTGGGGAGGGGGGGTTGGAGGTGGGGAGGGGAGGTTGAAGGTGGGGAGGGGAGGTTGGAGGTGGGAAGGGGAGGTTGAAGATGGGGAGGGGAGGTTGGAGGTGGGGAGGGGAGGTTGGAGGTGGGGAGGGGAGGTTGAAGATGGGGAGGGGAGGTTGGAGGTGGGGGGATAGGGTGTCAGGGTAGATTAAACAGACACACAGACAAACGGGTAGAAGAAGAAGAAGAAGAAGAAGAAGAAAGAAGAAGAAGAAGAAGAAGAAGAAGAAGAAGAATGTAAACCTATGCATTGTTCTCACCTCTTAGGGCCAATTCTTGATAAATTCTCTCTCTCTCTCTCTCTCTCTCTCTCTCTCTCTCTCTCTCTCTCTCTCTCTCTCTCGCTGGCTATTCCGCCCAATGCATCAGCCCATCATATTTGCACTGCCGTCCCATCATTAACATGTGTAGGTGAATTAAGGCGGTGGTGGTGGTGGATAAACTGATGGTAGTAGTGGTGGTGGCGGTGGTGAGGATGGTGGAGGTGGTAGTGGTGGTAGTAGTGGTGGTGGTGAGGGTGGTGGTAGTGTTGGTAGTAATGGTGGTAGTGGTGGTGGTGGTAGACTGATGGTAGTAGTGGTGGTGGTGAGGGTGGTGGTAGTGTTGGTAGTAATGGTGGTAGTGGTGGTGGTGGTAGACTGATGGTAGTAGTGGTGGTGGTGAGGGTGGTGGTTGTGTTGGTAGTAATGGTGGTAGTGGTGGTGGTGGTAGTGGTGGTGGTGATAGACTGATGGTAGTAGTGGTGATGGTGGTGGTGAGGATGGTGGTGGTAGTGGTGGTAGTAATGGTGGTAGTGGTGGTGGTGATAGACTGATGGTAGTAGTGGTGATGGTGGTGATGGTGAGGATGGTGGTGGTAGTGGTGGTAGTAGTGGTGGTGGTAGTGGTGGTAGTAGTGGTGGTAGTAGTGGTGGTAGTAATGGTGGTAGTGGTGGTGGTGGTGATAGACTGATGGTAGTAGTGGTGATGGTGAGGATGGTGGTGGTAGTGGTGGTAGTAGTGGTGGTGGTAGTGGTGGTAGTAGTGGTGGTAGTAGTGGTGGTAGTAGAACCGTAAGATACCCCAATAATGAGGCACCAGTGAACTCTTGAGAGGAAGATTGTGCCTCTGTGAATGAAGATCTCCTACCTCTCCTATCTTCCTCCTTCTTCTTCTTCCTCCTTCCCCTCTTCCTCCTCCTCCTCCAAGGCAGACATCAACAAAGGAGAAACCATTGAATGTTGCAACAGGATATCAAACATACCTCCTCCTCCTTCCTCTCTTCCTCCTTCTATTACTCCTTCTCCTCCACTACCACCACCTTCCCTCCTCCACCCTCATCTCCTCCTTCACTCAATTTCCATCTTATCAAACACTCAGGCTGTCTAATTCCTCTCCAGTGTGTGTCGGAGATTCTAACCTTTGTGTCAGTAAACTCACAAAGTGTCGGAAGTGTTGGTTGTGTCAGACAGCATACAGTTACCGTGAGATTTTGAATGGTAATTGTGTGTCTTACCTGGTATTCAGTGAACGTATCTAGTGAAGGTTAGGTTAGGTTAGGTTAGGTTAGGTTAGGTTAGGTTAGGTTAGGTTAAAATTTGTAAGTTTAGGTTAGGTTAGGTTAGGTTAGATTAGGTTAGGTTAGATTAGGTTTAGTTAAAGTTTGTAAGTTTAGGTTAGGTTAGCGTTAAGTTTATGTTAGGCTATTTAGGTTAAGTTAGGTTATACGGTATTAGACAAAATTAAACTAACTTAGTCGAATCTAGGTTAGGTTAGGTTAGGTTAGGTTAGGTTAGGTTAGGTTAGGTTGATTAATCTTGAGGCGAAATAAGTCGCGATGGCTAATTTCCAGGAGACTATTTATTTTTTGTATATTAGCTTAAAAAACACCACCCAGACAGGTATGCATTGTCAAACCTTCACACACGACGACTAATCACCTGTACAAGCTTCTGGGAATCTGACGTCACACCTACCTGGCTAATTAAGAGGAGGAGACCAGCTGACTTATGTGGTGTCAGGCTAATGTGTGTGTTTGTTTGTTTATCTACTTGTTGTGGTTCCTTCACATCATTGTTTTGTGTTTGTGCAGTTTATTTGTTGTATGGTTGTTGATTAGTTGTGTATTTGACTTATTTCTTGTTTTAGTTTGTTTGTGTGTGTGTTGTGTTAATTTTTGGTTATTGAAGTTTTGTGTTTACTTTGCTTGTTGTTTGTGTGTGTTTGTTTTCATTTGGATGTTTATTACTTAATTATTTCCCTTCCCAAACTAGCTTTAACCTAACTAAACCCAACTTAGCATAACCGAACTCAATCTAATGTTAACCTAACCTAACCTAACCTAACCTAAACATAACCAAAACATAAATTTAACCTCACATAATGTAATCCTAACCCAATCTAACTTTAACCTATATTAATAGTTTAACAATCCAATTAACTTAACCTTAACCCTCAAAGTGCATCAAATAAAGACGATCAAAGTAGCAATTATTGAGAAACATAATATTTGTTCCTGTTTCTGAATCTTTGATGAGGAAAATTAAACAATTATCGGATTACCTGAAGATTAGACACCCTAGATTATTTTACCTAAAGATAATCAACTTAACGTTAAGCTAACCTAACACTAATCTAACTAATCTAACATAACCAAAAGTTAACGTAACCTAACCTAACCTAACGCTAGCATAACCTAACCAAATAAAAGACAACCATCTAAGAATACCACTACAAGACGACCATCCATAACCACTACTACAAGACGACCATCCATAACCACTACTACAAGACGACCCATCTATAACCACTACTACAAGACGACCAGCCATAACCACCACTACAAGACGACCATCCATAACCACTACTACAAGACGACCATCCATAACCACTACTACAAGACGACCATCCATAACCACCACTACAAGACGACCATCCATAACCACTACTACAAGACGACCCATCTATAACCACTACTACAAGACGACCATCCATAACCACTACTACAAGACGACCATCCATAACCACTACTACAAGACGACCCATCTATAACCACTACTACAAGAAGACCATCCATAACCACTACTACAAGACGACCATCCATAACCACTACAAGACGACCATCCATAACCACTACTACAAGACGACCATCCATAACCACTACAAGACGACCATCCATAACCACCACTACAAGACGACCCATCTATAACCACTACTACAAGACGACCATCCATAACCACGACTACAAGACGACCATCCATAACCTCTACTACAAGACGACCATCCATAACCACTACTACAAGACGACCATCCATAACCACGACTACAAGACGGCCATCCATAACCACTACTACAAGACGACCATCCATAACCACCACTACAAGACAACCATCCATAACCACTACTACAAGACCAGCCATAACCACTACTACAAGAAAACCACCCATAACCACCACTACAAGACGACCATCCATAACCACTACAAGACGACCATCCATACCCACCACTACAAGACGACCATCCATAACCACTACTACAAGAAAACCACCCATAACCACCACTGCAAGACGACTATCCATAACCACTACAAGACGACCATCCATACCCACCACTACAAGACGACCATCCATAACCACCATTACAAGACGACCATCCATAATCACGACTACAAGACGACCCATCTATAACCACCAATACAGGACGACCACCAGTACCCACACAGAAGACAATCAGCAAGCAATACCCACACACAAAGGACGACCACCAGTACCCACACACAAAGGACGACCACCAGTACCCACACACAGAGGACGACCACCAGTACCCACAGACAGAAGACGACCGCCAGTACCCACACACAGAGGACGACCACCAGTACCCACACACAGAGGAGGACGACCACCAGTACCCACACACAGAGGACGACCACCAGTACCCACACACAGAGGACGACCACCAGTACCCACACACAGAGGACGACCACCAGTACCCACACACAGAGGACGACCACCAGTACCCACACACAGAGGAGGACCCCCTAAAAATCCCTACTCTTCTCCCCCACCACCAATAAGAGAGACAGTCCTTATCAGCTACTGTGGTGGGTCTTTGTATATTGGCCGGATTAAAGCAGGATTGTACAACAGGAGGTCCGCACTGCACCAGTCAGCTGCTGAGAACGTATTTTAGTCTTCATATAAACATAGAAAGAATATGTTTATTGTCTTGTATTTAGTATATGTTAAGGAGGTCTTGGGTGATATATAAAAGAAGTGTTTGGTTAGGTTAGGTTTGTGTTTGGTTAGGTTAGGTTAGTTAACATGACATTATGGTAAGTTAAATCAGATTGTCAGGTTCCTCTTGCCGAGAATAATGATGATCACACCATCATGATAAACACGTTATTTACAAGACACTGAACGAGAGAAGTGAGAGATGGAGATAAATGAGAGACATAAGTGAGAGACAGAGAACTAAGAGACAGAAGTTAGAGACAAATGTGAGAGAGAGAAGTGAAAGACAGAGAATTAAGAAACAGAGAGATGTGAGAGACGGAGAGAGTAACTAAAAGACAGATAAGTGAGAGACAGAAAGAACTATGATACAGAGAGGTCAGAGACAGAAAAGTGAGAAACAGAGAGAACTGAGAGACATAGAGAAGTGAAATACAGAGAAGTGAGAGACAGAGAGAAGTAAAAGACAGATAAGTGAGACACAGAGAATTGAGAAACAGAGAGAGAGAAAACTAAGATACAGAGAGAAGCGAGGAACAAAGAGCAGTTAGAGACAAAGTGAAAGTGAGAGAGACAGGAGTAATAATTATTGTGTTGGAATTTCAATATAACATCCCACACCACTTGTCTGAAGAGTGAGGCAACAGGCAGAGAGACCTCGGTGTTACTCGACTCCCTCTGATTCCCACTGACTCTCTGTAACTCTTGCTGACTCCCACCGACTCTCTGTGACTCTAGCTGACTCCCACTGACTCTCTCTGTTTCTTCTCAACTCTCTGACCCCAACTGACTCTCCCTGACTCCCTTTGACTCTCTCTGACTCCCACTGACTCTTCCTGACTCTTACTGATTCTTGCTGACTCCCACTGACTGTTGTCTTTCGGGTGATGCTAAAATATAAAATGCTGACGAGTCCGATGAAGCTGATATACCCTCTGTCTCTCTGTCTGTCTGTCTGTCTGTCGGTCTGTCTGTCTGTCTGTCTCTTTCTCCACCGATTTTTCTTTTTCTCTGCCTTTCTTTCTTTCATTTTCTCAGTCTGTGTCTTTTTAATTCTCTCTCTATCTCATTATCGTTTTCTCATTTACTCTCTTTCTTCCTCAGTCCCTCTATTATCGACGTGTGACTTATAAAGCTATGTATGTATGTATGTATGTATGTATGGATAAGCAATACTTTACTAGACAGGAATCGAACCCGGGATCTCAGAGTGTGAACAGGGAGCTCTACCATGGCACCCCATTCATATGCAGAGGTCCCTGGTTCGATTACTGACTGGTGAGGTATTGTTTGTATATTGAAGCCCGCGTATATAAGGACTGTTGAGAGGTATGTATGTATGTATGTATGTATGTATGTAACAACGCATGGGGTAAAGTTAATCTAACTGAGGTGACCTTGTGCCCAGCCAAATGGTGAGGCCCGACCCGACGTTTAACTGTTATTATTATTAGTATTATTATTATAATTATTATTATTATTACTATTATTATTATTATTATTATTATTATTATTATTATTATTATTATTATTGTTATCATTTTCAAAATAATAAATTATGTTCGTGGTGCAATTTAGGGTTTACACAACTCCAATGACAAAAAAAAAAAAAGTGTATATGGCTTCCAGTTTAATCAAATTTCCATTAATTCGGATGAGATTTTATACCCGAAAAAAAATTATTGGAACTCGACAGAGGGGCGGACTGGCTTAAGAGATTACATTAATAATTGAATAACTGAACTATTTTATTAAGGTGTAAATACTGTACTACTACTACTACTACTACTACTACTACTACTACTACCCCCAAACCTTAAACTAGCATCTTGATTGGTTGACACACTCCAGTACAGTACTTACACACTAGACGTCTACTCCTGGGCACCTTCATCACGTACCTGAAATAGAAAATAGAAATTGAATTAGGCATTAGATAGAATAATAAGGAATCAAGACAATGTTTATTAATGTTTCTTCAACTATTACAAGACCTTGGTAGGGGTTGGAAAAATATCCCATTAATAGGGTCTTCTTTATCAACACCACTTCATAGATGATTATTATTGGAACTTCGGTGTTAATCCTACTCGTGTAGTGTAATGCTCTTAAAGATGAGTAAACAAAATAGCATCGTCAAAAAGTTTTCATTTCACTTATATAACAACAACAGTAATAAAAATAATGATAACAGCAATAATAATAATCATAATCATAATAATAATACTAATAATAAAGAATCCAGATGCTATTTTTTTTTCACCGAGGATATTATTGGAACGTTATTGAGAATCCCGCCTACGACCTATGATACCGTAAAAGAGGCTTAACTCTTCATAAAAAACACGAAAAAAAAACAGAAATTATACTTGTTAGCCTGGTTTTATACAGCGGTTTAGAATAACACAATCAATAAGTGTAGCTGTCTGTTCTAGTTGTTTTAGCACATGTCACTTTACAGTCACTTTCTATACTTGTCTTAGCACTTTACTGTCACTTTCTACACTGTCTCGTCACTTTACTGTCACTTTTTCCACTTGTCTGGGCACTTTACTATCACTTTTTTCCACTTGTCATTGCCTCTCTTCTCCAGCCGTGTAATGACGAAGAAGAAGAAGAAGAAGAAGAAGAAGAAGAAGAAGGTTATATTTACCCTCTCTAAAAAAGAAAGGAAATTATATATGAGTTTCCAATACCCGTCAAGGTGGAGGGGTGGACTACTTCTCCCTTCCCTTCCCTCCCCTCCCCCCTCCTTCACCCCCCTCCCCGCGTCATCCATGTTATTGTGGGCGTATCGACTTGGGTGTCTTTGAGCCTCTGAGTTATAACCCGAAAACCCAACATTATCCACCCCCCTACACGGTACATCCACTCCCAACCCCTACTCCCCCAACCCTCCTTCCCCCACACACCCCTCCCCTCCCAGATAAAGAAATAAGCGCCCCAGGGGTTATATAACTCAGAAACATGTTTATCTAGCTGTTAAAACTCCCCGTTATTGTTCCCAAACTGTTTATTTAGCTTTTAGATTCTCTTAAACTCCTTTATTGAAGTTCACAACGCCTATAACTTCTCTGAACCTCTCTATAAAGGATTAAAGAGCCTATAATTTCTTTGAACATCTTTATAAAGGATTAAAGCGCCTATAATTTCTTTGAACATCTTTATAAAGGATTAAACCGCCTATAATTTCTAAGTCACTTTATATGGGATTAAAACGCCTATGACTTCTCTGTACACACACACACACGTAACACAACAATTGATTTCCATTACCAGGCGTCATCTGTATTGCTGTGTATATTAGTACAGGTGAGATGAACAACCTCGGTGATGCCCTATGTATGTATGCATGTATGTATGTATGTATGTATGTATGTATGTATGAGTCAGAGGGCTGTTAAGATAAAAAATTCCTCATCTCGCCCAAACTTTTCAGGCCAGACTCAGCCACATCCGGCAACTCTCTTCCTCCCCTGACTCCTATCCGGCTGCTTCTCGCCATGGGTTTGTGTATATCTGGCTCTCTGATGGATAAAGTTATGGATCACTTGAAGACTAGACACCCTAGTTCATTTCACCTGATGATTAAACAACTCGACACTACCTGGGGGTTAGGTTAGGTTAAGTTAGCGCTATAGTGGCTAATCCTCAGCCGATTCATGATTTACTAAAATATTTAACGATAAACGTTCACTTAGCACCAGTTAGGAGACAAAAATTATATGGACAATCTTTTGCAGTTTTCTACTTTAAATAAATCTTCCTTGGCATTAAGCAAACGTGTCTAGTTAAGGTAGAGTCTCAGTGTAATTTTGTCTCCTAACTGGTACTAAGCGAACGTGTCCAGTTAAGGTAGAGTCTCAGTGTAATTTTGTCTCCTAACTGGTACTAAGCGAACGTGTCTAGTTAAGGTAGAGTCTCAGTGTAATAATGGCAACTATTAACAAAACCATTCTAGTTAATGTTACTCTTGAATGTTATTTTCGTATCTTAGGTCAACTCATTAGGTACAGTTTTACATCTTCATTTATGAGGAATATTTCACCTTACGAGCCTTTATAAATCTGTGTTGTGGTAAGGTTCCTAGGACACATTTTCCCTCCGTCAGACCCGGGAAACACGCATTCTTAATTTTCCTGCAGGAAGACAGACCTTAGCCACGCTCACTTACCCACTGCGGCCATAATTCTAGTAGGAGGAGGAAGAAGAGGGGGAGGAGAATAAATAAAAAAGTTGGAGGAGGAGGAGAAAGGGAGGAAAATGAAGAAAGGGAGGAAGAGAAGTAGGAGAATAAGGAGAGTAAGTAGAAAAGGTGGAGACCGTGGAGAAAGGGAAAGGGAAGAGGAGGAGGAGGTGAAGAAAAATAAAAGGAAGTGAAGGATAAGACAAAAAAGGGAGTGTGTGTGTGTGTGTGTGTGTGTGTGTGTGAATGCATATATTTTCACTTCTGCATGTAAGTATATCATAGTGTTTGTCTGTTTGTTTGTTTGTCTGTTCATTATGCATGGCTACTGTTTTGAAGATATAGCCAAAATTTAGCACGGAGATTCATCGCTTGAGGTGGTGGCCTGTGGGGGGGGGGGGGAGAGTGCCAGAAGCTATACTGTACGATAACATTTCCCTCACCGTCAACACCCTGTACCGACCTGCCAGACGTAAGAACACCCCACCTCCACCAGTACGTACACTACCTAAGGAAAACACATCTCCTGTCCATCCAAACGGCTTACAAACTCCGATATAAATTAGAATATTCATCACACAAACCAAACACCATTATACAACAGGTAAATAATCCTCAAAATGGTCTGGTTCAAAGTCACTTTTAATACTAGAGGTCGTGCTTGTGATTTAGCTTCAGTCAACCAGTTCAGTGTATTGTTTTATCTTCAGTCAACCAGTTCAGTGTATTGTTTTAGCTTCAGTCAACCAGTTCAGTGTATTGTTTTAGCTTCAGTCAACCAGTTCAGTGTATTGTTTTATCTTCAGTCAACCAGTTCAGTGTATTGTTTTATCTTCAGTCAACCAGTTCAGTGTATTGATTTATCTTCAGTCAACCAGTTCAGTGTAATGTTTTATCTTCAGTCAACCAGTTCAGTGTATTGTTTTATCTTCAGTCAACCAGTTCAGTGTATTGTTTTATCTTCAGTCAACCAGTTCAGTGTATTGATTTATCTTCAGTCAACCAGTTCAGTGTATTGTTTTATCTTCAGTCAACCAGTTCAGTGTATTGATTTATCTTCAGTCAACCAGTTCAGTGTATTGTTTTATCTTCAGTCAACCAGTTCAGTGTATTGATTTATCTTCAGTCAACCAGTTCAGTGTATTGTTACATATTCACTTACCAGGAATACTCATTGTAAAAACCCTGAGAATCACTACACTGCATCACGTATCGCAGCTCCCCAGAAGAGTCACGAGGGTGGAATTTTGAAGGCTTGACTCCAATGGTCGCCCCTCCTCCTTCCATGACAAAGGTGGAACCCCCATCATTAAAAACACATTTATTTTTATGTGTCTTTGCTATGCACGGCCACGGTTTTTGAGATAGAGAGCTGAAATTTAGCGTCTACAGTGGGAGGGGAGGGGAGAAGTTAGTACCACTTCATTAAAAATAAACTCGGGTAACGGTGGTCTTCAATATATTTGAGTCTCCCTATTGATCCACAACACACAGAAAACGAGGGTATTCATCACATACTCATACAGGTAACTCAAGCACTCATTATACACAAGTACAGTAATCAGATCACCTGAAAAGTAAATACCGAAGCTTATTTCACTGGAACATTAGGCACCAGCTTATTTCACCTGAAAAATAGGCACCGTAACATCATCTGGGAGTTAGAATTGGTTATCTTTTGGTGATCCCAAGAATCAACCAAAAATGTACAAAAAAAACTAATTTTTCTCATTTTCAAAAAATACTAAAAACCAAAATAAATATCATTTTAAAAATAAGATTAAACAATACATTAATGGATAAAGAAACGAGCACAATAAATTTAACCTAACTTAAGTGTACCATTATAAACTATAAGACTTGAACAGAAGACTATATAATAATATTTAACTCTTTCTTATTTGGATGTAAAGATGGCGTCTAAACAAGTACTGAGATTGTACTATGAGGATCGTAGGTTTGGGCTTAATGTTTTTCGTTCCGAGGATGTAGTGTAGAAGGTCGGCTTTGAGTCCAGAGTAAATAATTAGTGTTGGTCGAGGGTATAACCTTATCTTGTGTGTGCACCTGTTGTGTGTGTGTGTGTGTGTGTGTGTGTGTGTGTGTGTGTGTGTGTGTGTGTGTGTGTGTGTGTGTGTGAGACAGCTAGATCGCGAGAATTATTTCTAATCACTATTTCATTCTCTATCTTAGCTTAATATAACTTAAACTTTAAATAATTTTTCCATCCTCTCATAAATAGATATTTCTTTCTTTCTTTCTTCATTCTAACTTTCCCTAATCAAACTCAAAATGTTCTCCACACTGTTCACAATCCTCTATAGTAGGTAAAAAGATTATTGTCCAATCTCTCTCCCTCTCTCTATCTCTCTTTATCTCTTCCCCTCCCTCCCTCCCCCTCTCTCTCCCCACTCGCTAAAAACCAAGTATCAATATTTCGCAAGAGTCAAGTTCAAGAGGGTACCATCTCCATTGTACATATATACAGTATATATACAATGTGGTGGGGGTACCGCAGGGCCGTATTTTGGGGCCGCTGTCATTTTCTGGGTGTGTGGTGAGCCCCGGGTGGTGTGGGTCCGCCTGCATTAGTGTCGTTTTATTGAGCCTGTAGCGTCGTATCTTGGGTGTTATTGGTTTTAGGGGCAACACGGTGCTTTACGTGGTCGTGGTTATGTTAGGGTTCAAATTCGCATTATTACATATCTGAGTTTGTGGTCTTTTACGGTAGTGGTGGTGGTATTAGTAGTAAGGAAACAATAGTAGTAGTTGTAGTAGTAGTAGTAGTAGTGTTATGAAAAGTTGTCGTAGTAGGTATTATTATTATTATTATTATTATTATTATTATTATTAGTAGTAGTAGTAGTAGTAGTAGTAGTAGTAGTAGTAGCGGTAGATAGGATAGCTACTTTTGTATTAGGATATTTAATATTAAGGTAATAAAATGGCGGCGAAGGTGCGGCTATTGGGCGAGGCTGGAGGCCACGTTAAAAAAAAAAAAGTAGTAGTAAAGTAGTAGTAGTAGTAGTACAGTAATAATATTAGCCAGACGCGGACCCATTGTCATCTTAGTCTGTTATGGTAATATTCTGTACTGTTGTTATTCTAATTATTGTAATTTGTTGTTTCTTGTATGTCGTTCTGTCTTTATGGAACATTTGGTTTTATTTCTGGGATGAGTTTATTAATATATAATTATTATTAATACAACACACACACACACACACACGCACGCACGCACGCACGCACGCACGCACACACACACACACACACACACACACACACACACACATCCCTAAAGCAGACCATTACCCCATTTCCTCATTCTCTCTCTATGTCTCTCTTACTTCTCCTTTCACCTCCCCCCCCCCTTCCGCAACCAGACGGGGGGAAAGTAGGTGGTGGGGGGGGGGGGGGAGGAAATAATTCATACGTCCGTGTGTGTGTGTGTGTCGTTCACTCAGAGAGAGAGGGAGGCACTCGGCAGATGAGACGCGAGAGAGAGAGAGAGAGAGAGAGAGAGAGAGAGAGAGAGAGAGAGAGAGAGAGAGAGAGAGAGAGAGAGAGAGAGAGAGAGAGAGAGATAATGACACTTTCATACTATTTTTATAAGTGATGATGATATGTTGACATCTGTGTCTCTCCCTCAGTGTTGGCGAGGAGGAGGAAGGAGAAGGTTCTGAAGGCTGTGTGTGAGAGGGGAGGAGGGGTGTTGGGGTTGTGTGAGAAGGGAGGAGGGGTGTTGGGGTTGTGTGAGAGGGGAGGAGGGGTGTTGGGGTCGTGTGAGAGGAGGAGGAGGGGTGTTGGGGTTGTGTGAGAGGGGTGTTGGGGTCGTGTGAGAGGAGGAGGAGGGGTGTTGGGGTTGTGTGAGAGGGGAGGAGGGGTGTTGGGGTTGTGTGAGAGGGGAGGAGGGGTGTTGGGGTTGTGTGAGATGAGGATGAGGAGGAGTATGGTTGTGTGTGTACATGTGTGCGTGTGTGAGTGTACATGTGTGCGTTTGGGTATGTGTGAGTGTCCAGAGAAGCAAGAGACTCCTAAGGGAGAGATACGAGACATTACCCGGCGGGGGGGGGGGGGGCACTAGGAAGAGCAGGGGGGGGGGGGGCACTAGGAAGAGCAGGGGGGGGGGGGTCCGGGGAATATGGAGGGGGGGGGATGCATCTTGAGAGACCCCGCTCTATTAAGACAAGTAATTAGTGTTGATAGGTATTATTATACTGCTCTCGCCTCCCCCCCCCCTTACCTCTCTTCCTTCCTCTTTCCCTTCCCCCTTCATCATCTCCTACCTTTCCACCTTCATCCTCCCCTCCCCCTTCTTACCTCTGATCCTTCCTCTCCCCTTCCCCTTTCACCATCCCCTACCTCTCAGAATATTACATATACTGTATATGAACCTCTGTCCTGTGTGGCAGTGAGCAGTGATACCACCCTCAGTGTCAAGGCCTGACTGAATTACTCAGAATAGGCAAACTGTACTACAAGCTTTACCTCGTTGCCCCCTTCCCCTTCACCCCACCCTCTATACCTCTCTTCTCCCCCCTTCCTCCATCTACTTTATCCTGTGTCCCGCTCCACCCTCCCACCCCCGCCCAACCCAGCCTTGCCTCCCTCTACTACCCAGCCCCGCCCTGCTCCACCGCCAGTACTCTCCATTATATGTCTGTCTGTCTAATATTTTCTCCGCGCCTTGTGTGTCGGGAACAATTGTGATGTTGTAAAGGAATTTATTAGGTGTAAGTTATCCATCGTCTTGTTGTTTCTTTTGTTCTTAGTCTTCTTCTTGAAGATTATAGAAAAGGTGCTCATGTATGAAACCTACACACACACATACACGTTTACATCTTCAACACACACACACACACACACATAGATGCGCACATAAAAAATCACACACAGAAAACAAACACATATGCACACAAACAATCAAACTCACGCTACAATCAAGCAAGCATATAAAGCGAATCATACACAAACAGCCCCCATTCATACACAAACAGCCCCCATTCATACACAAACAGCCCCCATTCATACACAAACAGCCCCCATTCATACACAAACAGCCCCCATTCATACACAAACAGCCCCCATTCATACACAAACAGCCCCCATTCATACACAAACAGCCCCCATTCATACAAACACTCATGTCTCTTATCTTCTCATGTTTCCTAAAGTAATAACACCGACACGAGTTTTATAAGAGAAAGAGAGAGAGAGAGAGAGAGAGAGAGAGAGAGAGAGAGAGAGAGAGAGAGAGAGAGAGAGAGAGAGAGAGAGAGAGAGATTTACACACGTTGGCTGGTCAACTTGAAAGTACCCATACGTGTTTTTGTTGTTGATTGTTGTTGTTATTGTTGTTATTTTTGGTGGCGTAGGTATAAAAAGATCGGGAACAGCCAACCGGAAAGAATGAAAAATTGGTGTCGCGTGTGTGTGTGTGTGTGTGTGTGTGTGTGTGTGTGTGTGTGTGTGTGTGTGTACAGTATGTATGTATGTATGTATGTATGGACAACAGAAAGCAATAAAAACAACATTGAATACTCCATCAGTCACAACTCCCTCAAGTTACACCTTAGTCGAGTGTTTTGTCCACCTCCGGAATGAGAAACAAACACACACACAAAACAAAAAACAATGAAGCCCCTGCACAAATAAAACACAAAGAGGGAGCGCCAGCACGAGCAATCACCAACACCTGACGTTCTTCTCCTCCCGCTTATGACAACTGTACATCAGACGGACCTTCCCCAGACCTCTGCCCGCACTGGCGAAAGTTATACTAAAAATGGTCAGTAATTCTTGTAAAGCTCGATTGGCTCGTGGGTCTGATTGCAGGTTAAATAGTGTAGGTTATGTATCTATGCTACTGTGCCAAGTAGCAACCTTGTAAATAAGCTACTGTGCCGAGTAGCATTTATATATATAATTACGTGGCAATGTTGCCACATAACGCGTGCAGTGTTGCCACGTAATTATATATATAAATGCTACTCGGCACAGTTGCTTATTTACAAGGTTGCTACTTGGCACAGTAGCAAAGATACATAACCTACAAATAGGTCCCAGTACTAATGGGTCCCAGTTCTAATGGGCCCCAGTTCTAATGGGTCCCAGTACTAATGGGTTCCAGTTCTAATGGGTCCCAGTACTAATGGGTTCCAGTTCTAATGGGTCCCAGTTCTAATGGGTCCCAGTTCTAATGGGCCTCAGTACTAATGGGTCCCAGTTCTAATGGGTCCCAGTTCTAATGAGCCCCAGTTCTAATGGGCCCCAGTACTAATGGGTCCCAGTACTAAAGGATCCCAGTTCTCATGGGTCCCAGTACTAAAGGGTCCCAGTACGAAAGGGTCCAAGTACTAATGGGTCCCAGTACTAATGGTTCCCAGTACTAATGGGTCTCAGTACTAATGGGTCCCAGTACTTATGGGTCCCAGTACTAAGGGATCCCAGTTCTCATGGGCTCCAGTTCTAATGGGCCCCAGTTCTAATGAGCCCCAGTACTAATGGGTCCCAGTACTAATGGGTTCCACTACTAATGGGCCCCAGTACTAATGGGTCCCAGTACTAATGGGCCCCAGTACTAAAGGGTCCCAGTACTAATGGGTCCCAGTACTAAAGGATCCCAGTTCTCATGGGTCCCAGTACTAATGGTCCCAGTACTAAAGGATCCCAGTTCTCATGGGTCCCAGTACTAATGGGTCCCAGTACTAAAGGATCGCAGTTCTCATGGGTCCCAGTACTAAAGGGTCCTAGTACTAATGGGTCCCAGTACTAAAGGGTCCCAGTACTAATGGGTCCCAGTACTAAAGGATCCCAGTTCTCATGGGTCCCAGTACTAAAGGGTCCTAGTACTAATGGGTCCCAGTACTAATGGGTCCCAGTACTAAAGGATCCAAGTTCTCATGGGTCCTAGTACTAATGGGTCCCAGTACTAATGGGTCCCAGTACTAAAGGGTCCCAGTACTAATGGGTCCCAGTACTAAAGGATCCCAGTTCTCATGGGTCCCAGTACTAAAGGGTCCCAGTACTAATGGGTCCCAGTACTAAAGGATCCCAGTTCTCATGGGTCCTAGTACTAATGGCTCTCAGTACTAATGAGTCCCAGTACTAAAGGGTCCCAGTACTAAAGAGTCCCAGTACTCATGGGTCCTAGTACTAATGGGTCCCAGTACTAATGGGTCCCAAGGTAGCGAAATCTAACCAAAATTAATTTAATGAAATTTATTACGGTCCATTAAGACTAAGGACTACATGCTCAACATATAACCTCACACACACACACACACACACACACACACACACACACACACACAAATTCAATTATCTTAATCTCATATTACTCCCAAGACCAACTCTCTCGTACATAATATTGGCTGTGTGTTAAGTGTTTGTGTTTACTGTGTGTTAAGTGTTTGTGTTTACTGTGTGTTAAGTGTTTGTGTTTACTGTGTGTTAAGTGTTTGTGTTTACTGTGTGTTAAGTATTTGTGTTTACTGTGTGTTTGTGTTTACTGTGTGTTAAGTGTTTGTGTTTACTGTGTGTTAGGAAACGGGAACTCCAGGAAGCAGCGGTGTGCGTGCATGACTGGATAGCATGGAGCTAACTGTGGTGAATGGAGGGTGATGATGATGATGGGTGTATGGGTGAAGATGGTGAGTCCTGGGTGATGGGTAGAGGTGATGGGATATGGGTGATGGATAATGGGTTGTGTGAAGAAAGAGAGAGTATTTTTTTTCTCTCATATAAATGGAGCGGGGTGAGATCTGACAAATGATACTGTCAAATCTATTCCCAAAGGTGGACCTGTACCGGGAAAGTGGAGGGTTTCTGCAGCACGAGGGTTGGGTTGGGTTAGGTTAGGTTAGCGTTAAGGTGTTTTAATCACCAGGTAAAATAAGCTGAGGTGCCTAATCTTCAGGTGCTCATGTATACTGTACATTCCATTGCTAACAGTAGTTCATCTGTAGCCTCTGTCTACGAAGAATCATTTATACAACAGACTAACACGTGTACACCTGACCCTCTATCAGTGTGTTTTTTTCAGATACCATTCGACTTCTTAACCTAATCTAATCTAACCGAATATAATCTAACATAATCTAACCTAACGTAATATAATCTAACCTAACGTAATCCAATCTAGCATAATCTAATCTAACATAATCTAATCTAACGTAATCTACCGTAACGTAACGTAACCTAACCTAAGTGTACCTTCACAGATGCTCTCGTTAGCAGATGGTTGGTGTGTAGTGATGGTACTATTGTGTGAGACTTGTCAGTGTAGCAGCTGCGAGTCTCTGTATCTCAGGACACACACACACACACACACACACACACACACACACACACACTTCAATAGTCTTTTGTTTATATCTGATGGCATTAGACACATTGTGGTACAGAGTTACCCTTTGTCTGTCTGTCTGTCTGTCTGTCTGTCTGATTGTGTTAGTCTGGGTGTCTGTTAGTCTGAATGTCTATTAGTTTAGGTGTCAATCAGTCTGGGTGTCTGTTAGTCTGGGTGTCTGTCAGTCTAGGTGTCTGTCAGTCTGGGTGTCTGTCAGTCTAGGTGTCAGTTAGTCTGGATGTCTGTCAGTGTGGGTGTCTGTCAGTCTGGGTGTCTGTCAGTCTAGGTGTCTGTTAGTCTGAGTGTCTGTCAGTCTAGGTGTCTGTCAGTCTGGGTGTCTGTTAGTCTGGGTGTCTGTCAGTCTAGGTGTCTGTCAGTCTGGGTGACTGTCAGTCTGGGTGTCTGTCAGTCTGGGTGTCTGTCAGTCTAGGTGTCTGTTAGTCTGAGTGTCTGTCAGTCTAGGTGTCTGTTAGTCTGAATGTCTGTTATTCTGGGTGTCTGTCAGTCTGAATGTCTGTCAGTGTGGGTGTCTGTCAGTCTGGGTGTCTGTCAGTCTGGGTGTCTGTCAGTCTGGGTGTCTGTTAGTCTGGGTGTCTGTCAGTGTGGGTGTCTGTTAGTCTGGGTGTCTGTTAGTCTGGGTGTCTGTTAGTCTGGGTGTCTGTCAGTGTGGGTGTCTGTCAGTGTGGGTGTCTGTTAGTCTGGGTGTCTGTCAGTGTGGGTGTCTGTAAGTCTGGGTGTCTGTTAGTCTGGGTGTCTGTCAGTCTGGGTGTCTGTCAGTGTGGGTGTCTGTCAGTGTGGGTGTCTGTCAGTGTGGGTGTCTGTTAGTCTGGGTGTCTGTTAGTGTGGGTGTCTGTTAGTCTGGGTGTCTGTCAGTGTGGGTGTCTGTCAGTGTGGGTGTCTGTTAGTCTGGGTGTCTGTCAGTCTGGGTGTCTGTCAGTCTGGGTGTCTGTCAGTCTGGGTGTCTGTTAGTCTGGGTGTCTGTCAGTGTGGGTGTCTGTTAGTCTGAATGTCTGTTATTCTGGGTGTCTGTCAGTCTAGGTGTCTGTTAGTCTGAATGTCTGTCAGTGTGGGTGTCTGTCAGTGTGGGTGTCTGTCAGTCTGGGTGTCTGTTAGTCTGGGTGTCTGTCAGTCTGGGTGTCTGTCAGTCTGGGTGTCTGTCAGTCTGGGTGTCTGTTAGTCTGGGTGTCTGTTAGTCTGGGTGTCTGTTAGTGTGGGTGTCTGTTAGTCTGGGTGTCTGTCAGTGTGGGTGTCTGTCAGTGTGGGTGTCTGTTAGTCTGGGTGTCTGTTAGTCTGGGTGTCTGTCAGTCTGGGTGTCTGTCAGTCTGGGTGTCTGTCAGTCTGGGTGTCTGTTAGTCTGGGTGTCTGTCAGTGTGGGTGTCTGTTAGTCTGAATGTCTGTTATTCTGGGTGTCTGTCAGTCTAGGTGTCTGTTAGTCTGAATGTCTGTCAGTGTGGGTGTCTGTCAGTGTGGGTGTCTGTCAGTCTGGGTGTCTGTTAGTCTGGGTGTTTGTCAGTCTGGGTGTCTGTCAGTCTGGGTGTCTGTCAGTCTGGGTGTCTGTTAGTCTGGGTGTCTGTCAGTGTGGGTGTCTGTCAGTCTGGGTGTCTGTTAGTCTGGGTGTCTGTTAGTCTGGGTGTCTGTCAGTCTGGGTGTCTGTCAGTCTGGGTGTCTGTCAGTCTGGGTGTCTGTTAGTCTGGGTGTCTGTCAGTGTGGGTGTCTGTTAGTCTGAATGTCTGTTATTCTGGGTGTCTGTCAGTCTAGGTGTCTGTTAGTCTGAATGTCTGTCAGTGTGGGTGTCTGTCAGTGTGGGTGTCTGTCAGTCTGGGTGTCTGTTAGTCTGGGTGTTTGTCAGTCTGGGTGTCTGTCAGTCTGGGTGTCTGTCAGTCTGGGTGTCTGTTAGTCTGGGTGTCTGTCAGTCTGGGTGTCTGTCAGTCTGGGTGTCTGTCAGTCTGGGTGTCTGTTAGTCTGGGTGTCTTGTCAGTCTGGGTGTCTCTTTTTCTCCCTCTTTAAATCTTTTCTCTCTATCACTTAACTGAGTTTTTCCTCTCCCCCCTTATTCCCTCCCTCCCTCCCACCTCCATCACTACACTGGAAATATAACCCCCCCCCCCCACCTGTCCTCCCTCACCCTCCATCACCACCTGTCCTCCCTCACCCTCCATCACCACCTGTCCTCCCTCACCCTCCATCACCACCTGTCCTCCCTCACCCTCCATCACCACCTGTCCTCCCTCGACCTCCATCACCACCTGTCCTCCCTCGACCTCCATCACCACCTGTCCTCCCTCACCCTCCATCACCACCTGTCCTCCCTCACCCTCCATGACCACCTGTCCTCCCTCGCTCTCCATCACCACCTGTCCTCCCTCACCCTCCATCACCACCTGTCCTCCCTCACCCTCCATCACCACCTGTCCTCCCTCACCCTCCATCACCACCTGTCCTCCCTCACACAGGTAGCACAACAATAACATTGGCTGGATCTCTCCTTACCTGACATTAAGTAACTTCATACAAGATGAGCTCACAGTTAATTCAGACCTCATCCTTTATACACACGGCCCGCCCACATGTCTACTGTGCTGTCTCATACACACACACACCCACATGTCTCTCCTGTACTACTTTATACACTCGCCCACATATCATGGGTCATGGGTCAGTTAGATACCTACGTCAGTCAGGGTGAATAGGTGTTAAGTCTTTGATGAGGCTGACCTATGACCTGGGCTCTGTCTTTCTCATCCCTCCCCCACCATCTTTTCTTCTTCTCCTCCTCATCACGACTCTTCCTCCTCCACATGAGTCTTGCCTCCTCTTCCTCCTCATCATCATGACTCTACCTCTCCATACTCTTCCTACTCCTACTCCTACATTTGAGCTCTCCTCCCCGAACTCCTACTCTCCTGTCCTCCTTCTTCCATCCTCCCTCCCCTTCCTCCTCCTCCCCAACCTCCTACTCACCTCTTTATCCCTCCCCTCCTCCTCCCTCTCTTTAACCTTCACGCCTCCTTCCTCCAAATCTCTAGCGACGCTCCCCATACTCGTACACCCCCTCTCCTTCCTTCCCTACCTCCTTTCTCTTCCTCTACCTACTTTCCTCCTCCTCCTCAGCCTCATTCCTTTCTCTCTCCCATCATCTTCCTCCTCCACCACTCCTGTGTGAAGGTAGTCAATTCCCCCCCCCCCCCCCCCTGACACCAGCTGGTGAGGCCGCCGCCATGATCGCTTTCTATATTTTCTAAGATATTTAACGAAACAAACAAAAAAGGGGGGAGATTTTTATAATACATTTGAAGGTTTAGTTTTTTTTTGATACTTTCTGTATCAACATGATCCAGTCCGCCTGCCCGTCTCTCTCTACACTACTACTACTACTTTGTTGTCACTGGGAATCGAGTATGACGATCATCCAGCTATGATACAATAATTTGAGTTATTAAGGACGTCACCTTCGTTGGTGAGCGCTGAGATGACTCAAGAGGCCGATACGGGACCGGCAGAGCCGTCCACAGATGTTGCACGTGTGAAGGGCTACAGCTAGTGCAGGAGGGGCGGCGGCAGCATCTGTCCGACACTGGCGCTTGTCTGCCTCGGTATGAAGTCGGGCTAACTCGAAAGTATTGACACCTTCTCGTGTGGTGCTCCTCCAAGCGTTACGGTGTGGAGTGATCGTCTCCCAGGTGAGGGGGTCGATTTGGTACTTTTTCAGGTTTGTCTTAACATTATCGTTATACATTTTCAGTTGCCCGCCGGCGTTTCGTTTACCATTCGTTAGGTGACTGTAAAGTAGCTGCTTTGGCAATCTACTGTCGTCCATGCTGGTAACGTGGCCAGTCCAACGTAGTTGTTCATGGATAATGGTAGCTTCGATGCTCCTACAGTTGGTGTCAGCGAAAATACTGTCATTTGTTCTCTTGTCTTCCCAGCGAACTCGGAAGATGGAACGTAGACTACGTTGGTGAAAGTTTTCAAGTGCTTTAAGGTGCCTCCTGTATGTGACCCAAGTCTCGCTGCCATACATCAGGGTGGGCTGGACCACTGATCGATATACGTGCAGCTCTGTAGATAATTTCAGCTTCCTACAGCTGAAGACACGGGTATAGAAGTCTGCCAAAGGCTTCAGATGCACATCTGATCCGATGTTGAATCACTTCATCGATGTCCGCAGTCGTGGACAGGTGGGAGCCAAGGTATTGAAAGTGGGTAACATTAGAGAGGGCAGTACCGTTAAGCTGGAAGGATGGTAGAGGTGTGGGTGAACCAGGGACAGGCTCGAAGAGAATCTGAGTCTTACGTGCATTCACCTCAGGGCCGAAGTGTGCATACACATCTGCGTAGGTGTTTAAGATCTCATATAGGTCACGTTCAGCGTGAGCGACGAGGGTGAGGTAGTCTGCATACTGAAGTTCAGTGATGGAAGCTGCCGACACCTTTGTTCCCGCCTGGAGTCGTCTTATGTTGAAAAGTCCCTTCATCCAGTATTCGATGTCCACCCCGCCAGCTTAATTGGCTTTAACATGAGTAAGGAAGGCAGACAAGAAAATGGAAAAGAGAGTTGGTGCCAGTAAACTCCCTTGTTTTACCTCCGTTTCGATGGGGAAGAACTCAGACTGCGTGCCATTGTACAGGACACTGCCTTTCATGCCGACAATGGAGATAAATTTAGGTGGGCAACCAAAACGACAGAGGCACGTTCATTGGCCTGTATCAAGTGCCACATCTTCCCTCCTTCACCGTCTGATCTCAAACTATTTTTGGCTTCAATTTATTTGCTTAATTAGTGAGACAATGACCCAGACCCAACGACTTCAAACCTTGTCACCCCTGAGAAGCTAAGGACCATCCAGAGGGGCGGACTGGGCTGTGGTGGTGGAACGACCCCATGCCCAGACACCATTGCAGGTGAGAGGTGAGGCCTATATGCTGTTTGTATAAAAAATAAATAAAACTATGATACTTGTCTCTCTACATCAATACTACTACTTTTTTATTAAATATACTAATACAAAAGTAGCTACCCTAGCTGAGTTAGTTAAGCCGCAGATCTATGAGGCTACACACACACACACACACACACACACACACACACACACACACACACATAATCCCGTCTTGCCCTCCAGATATGATTGCCTCATCATCTTCCTCGTCGATGGTTGGCTGTCTCATCCTCCAGTTAAGTCTGAATAATGACGTCATCAGTGACTTTGTGACGTCACTCAGTGTGTTGTTTTTCTTTTATTTCTAGACTTCATCCACGAACTTTATGACTTCATGATGCGGTTCTTTAACCTCACTCAGGAGATTATGGTTAGGTTAGGTTACTGAACGTCGGGAGGCGGGGGGGGGGGGGCTGTCTGCTCACGACTCCCCCCCCCCCCCAATGACGCCCCCAACACCTACACACATTAATATTCATTGTCTCACTAATTAAGTAAATAAATTGAAGCCACAAATAGTTTGAGATCAGACGGTGAAGGAGGGAAGATGTGGCACTTGACACAGGCCAATGAGCGTCTCTCTGTAACGATAACCAATGAGCATTTTGTTTACCAATTAACTCGACCCAAACAAACATACAAACAGGCACCTGATGATTCCATCTTTACATATCGTTCGTAGACTTTGTAAATAAACTCCTAAATCACCATTGAGATATATTACCATTCTTAACCAAATAATAATAATAATAATAATAATAATAAAAATAATAATAAAAATAATAATAATAATAATAATAATAATAATAATAATAACATCACCACCTGACTGAGCAAAAGACAGACAGATGCAGCGGAAGGAGAAGAGGGGAGAGGGGAAGGGGAAGGGAGGGGTGAAGGGGAAGGAGAGGGATGAAGGGGAAGGAGAGGGGAGGGATGAAGGGGAAGAGGAGGGGGATTCTTAGTGGACGTTTTAATGACACCTGGTCATCCATGAGGGTGTGTGTGTTTTGAGCCCCCCCCCGTTACCCGTCCATAAAGCCCCTTCTGGATTCGCCTAAGTGACCCCCCTGTCTTCTCTAATTACACCTTGATATGAAGAAGTGGCGATCATTTAATTACCTTAGTCCTCCACTTCATTATACCATTTTCTTTAAGTAAATATTAAACCCGTTTTCTATTTAGTGTAGAAAATGTAGTGAGGGTGAGGGAAGACTATGGTGGTTGTGTGAGACTATGATTAGAGATTAACCTACATTAATTACCGGACACTTGAACATTAGGAACCCTAATTTATTTCACCTGATGATTAAATACCCTATTGATAATAATATTAAATTAACCTAACATTTCCAAATCTAATCTAACTTAGACTAACCTGATCTAAACTAACCTAAAAAAAATTAACTTAGCTTAAGTAGTCCTAACCTTACCATACGTATTCTAAGTTTCAAACCAAACCTAATAATCTAACTTAAACAAGGGGCCTGTGTGTGTGTGTGTGTGTGTGTGTGTGTGTGTGTGTGTGTGTGTTAAAAAGCAAAACAAAAATTTCTTCTCTACGTTACTCTTCATTGCTTATTTATTAGTGTTTAAACATAGAGTGTCTTTTTATAATTAATATGCATAGTTCTCGGCTCCAGTGAATACAAAATAAAGCCATTATGTAAATTAAAACCAAAAGGATTAATCTTATACTTTTCTTCCCTTGTATTATATTCTGAGAAGTTCTTTTTTATTCATATCTGGTCCAATTTTTTAACAAATTTTTAAAACTTTCAAACTTGATATAAGAAACATATATATTTTCATCGGATCATATAAAGAATAACAACCCCAGCTTATTTCATCTGCTGATTAAATACGGCAGTGTTAACCTAACTTAATTTAACCTAACCTAACAATAGATTATATAGGAAGAAATACATAATATATCACAGAAAATCACCTTAAGTGAAAATAAGAACAGGTAAGGATCAGTTTGGTTACCCCTTAATTATTGAGGACTTTTAGCGGTGAGTTTAAGGGGGAGGTGAGGGGTTTAAGGGGAAGGTGAGGGGTCGGGTACAATTTAGGTGAAGGTTTAGGCGATGTTTTAGGTGAATGTTTAGGTGAATGATTAGGTAAAGGTTTAAGTGATGGTTTAGGTGAATATGTGAAAATTTAGATGAAAGTTTAGGTAAAGATTTAAGTGAAAGTTTAGGAAAAAGGTTTGGGTGGGGATATAGGTGAAGTTTTAGGTGAAGGTTTAAGTAAAGATTCAGGTGAAATATATCTATCACCTACTGGACAGGTAATCACCATAAATCTGAAGGTTTAGTCCCAGCTGCCAAACTTCTCTCTGTCTTTCACACACACACACACACGCTCACACACAGAGGTTGGCAGTACTCCAGGGTGGGTCAGTGCAAGTGGACCCTGGGGGTGAACTGCCGCGTCTTGGTCCCTTTGCCTCCAGCTGATGGGTCATGTGAGCCCTAACCTAACTTAACCTAACTTCCTGGCGACCTGTGGTGGAATGGTCAGCATGCCTCCCCCGCCAGCGAGTAGACCCGGGTTCGATCCCCGGGCAGGGTGAAATTATAGGCAAGTTTCTTTACGCCATTTGCCTCTGTCTACCCAGCAGTAATTGGGAACCTGGATATTAATAGATTTGCGTATCCTGTTCCGGGGTAATGGTTGGCCAGTGCAGTTGGCAAGTTGTCCGGTCTTCTCGGAATATTCCTTGACACTGGGTCATGCAGCTCATTGGTGACAACTTCTAAACGTTAACAAATTCACGCCTAGGTGGCCCTCGGGTCGGTCAACTTTATTACACATGCGTACTGTGATCAAACGGACGGATTGGTCGACGTATGGACTGAAAGACGTACACAAATGGACGGACGGACGGTAATACGTTAAACCCTAAAAGTCCTTCATTCAGGCCCACTAATATGGACTCCAGGACACGCTGGTCTGAAAGGTCACACATCTTCTATTCAGTCCTGGAGAAGAGGGAAGACTACATAAAGGCTCCTTTTCTCTCACTCCCTCACTCTCTCTCTCACTCCCTCCTCCCTTCCTTCTCTCTCTCTTTCTCACTCCCTTCCCTCCCTCCCCGGTGTGTTTTATTTTTATTTTTTGTTACTTTTTTTGATAATTTTTCTTTTATCTGTTACATGAATGCGATCTGCAATAAGTCATTGTGTAAAATTAAGTAGTTTACAGGTCTCGTGTGCTCATTGTTTACAAGTTTTGTGTGCTTATTGTTTACATTTACAAGTATCGTGTGTTCGTTGTTTACTTGGAAAGGAGCAAGACTACGACTACCTTATAAATACTCTCCCTTCCCCCCCCTCCCCTCTTCTCCTTCCTTCATTTCCTTCCCTCCCTTCCCTTCCACCAGCTGCCTTTACGAATATTAGATGGGGACTACACACAGCTGGTAAAAGAACTCTCTCCTTTTTCGTCTTCCATCTTCTTCCCTTTGCAACCTTCCTCCCGTCTTGATCCCTCTCCCATTTCCCTCCTTCTACCTTCTCCCACTTCCTCCTCCCTCTCCCACCTCTCTTACCCGTCTCCATCCTTTATCCCTTTCCCCCTTGATTCTTCCTTCATCTCCTCCCCAACTCCCTCTCTCTCTCTCACTCGTCCCTCCCTCTCTCTCACTCGTCCCTCCCTCTCCCACCACTCGTCCCTTCCTCTCCCACCACTCGCCCCTCCCTCTCCCCCACTCACCCCTCCCTCTCCCCCACTCGCCCTTTCCTCTCCCGCCACCATCAGCCATTATCTACAGAAGACCGCCTTTAAAACTTATGAATAAATCAGTAAAGATGAACTGACTAGACCTTAGGCAGAGGTCAGGTCAGGTCAGGCCAATTCCTAAGGCGGAGGTCAGGTAACCATATCCATCACCCACTTAGGCGGATGTCAGGTCAGGTCAGTTTAGGTCTCGTTAGGTCAGGTCAAGTCAGTTCAGGTCAGGTCAGGTCAACCACATCCATCAACTACTGCGATCGGTTACTGGACCATAAATAACTCACACCAACCAAGTTCCAGCCTCAAGGGTCGAGTGTCAGGGGGGTGGGTTTCTGGGTGGGTGACATTTAAGGTGGGTGGCATTCTGGGTGGGTGGAATTAGGGGTGGATGGCTTTCTGGGTGGGTAGCTTTTTCGGTGGGTAGCTTTCATGGTTGGTGTCTTTCTGGTGGGTGGCTTTTTTGGTGGATGGCGGGATGGTTGGCTAACTGGATGGTTGGCTGGATGACTTTATGGGTGGCTGTGTGGCTTTTTGGCTGGATAGCTTTCTGACTGGATGGATGGCTGGTTGGTTGGTTGATTGGCTGGCAGGATAGCTTTCTGGTTGGCGGGATGGCTGGTTGGCAAGCTCTCACACTGCTATTGACTACCGCGATTCTGCTCTCACGGACCCGGTCAGTAAGAGAGAGAGAGAGAGAGAGAGAGAGAGAGAGAGAGAGAGAGAGAGAGAGAGAGAGAGAGAGAGAGAGAGGCGGGAAATAAAACAAGAATCAAAACACTTCATAAATAAAACAAATAAATATAACACAGACTTACGTGAACGTAAACAAGAATTAAAAAGACGAAGATGGAAAAAACACAAAGTAAACATCTCGGTATAATAGAGCACAGACCATCCAAACAAACAAACAGACAAAACGCACAAAAAAGCAAACACACTTGACAACAATAAAACGAGCAAATAAGTGATGTTTACTTGAAGGTAAACAAACATGGCGCCGACTCACAGCTAGTGGGTGGGCGTGGGCGGTAATTGGGAGTACCGGGATATAAATATATAATCTGGTGTATTATGTAGTAATAATAATAATAATAATCGTTATTATCATACAGGGGAAACAATAAGCAAAGTTTATAGTTTCGTCATACGCCCGCCAGCCAGCTGTCGTAAGGGATCCGGCAATAACAATAATAATAATAATAATAATAATGAGTTTCTTTTGTGAGAATTGGCAAAAATAAATGTATACAATTCTCGCTACGTATTATCCATGTTTGTGAGGATTTACTTAAGCAAGGAATCACATCTCTAACACTTACTGGCCTTTGACAGATGACTGGATAGGAGTTAAGTACCGTGAAGTGTACGTACAATAACAGTGTCATTAATCCGTCCAAATCAGTGCTAATTAGTAGTCCAACAAGTGAATGAAGATCAGAATATTCAGACATGGTGCCATTGGTCTATAACACATGTGTAACATATGTAAACAAGTACCATTGGATCTTAAATATTATATAAAACACTGTAAATAAACTTAAACAAATTATAATGTTTACAATAGTGGATCATCTGAAGATTAGACAACCCAGCTTACTTCTCAAGATTAACCATCAATCACTAACCTAACTTAACCTAACCCCCCCCAGGTAGCATTAGGCGAAATAAGGTGTTAATCCTATATTAACAATAACTCGTATAGTATTGTGATATATTAAAAAGTATATCACATCAGGAGGACCAGGTAAAAGATGAAAGAGTTTTGTTTTGTTTGTTTCACATGGATTCATCTCTCAAAGGGGTTCTGTTCTGTGTGAGTTTGTTATATATACTTATGTTACTGAAACATAAAAACATAAGAAAATAAGGAGTCTGCAATAGGCCGGTTGGCCTGTGCATGGCAGCTTCTGTCGAGAGTTACTACCACTCTCTATCATCCATGAATCTATCCAGCCTCCCTTTGAAACTTTCCAGAGTTCCAGCACTTACTACAAAGTTGCTAAGCTTGTACCACTCGTCCACCACCCTATTTGTAAACCAGTTCCTTCCTATCTCCCTCCTAAACCTAAACTTATCCAACTTGAATCCGTTGTTCCGAGTCCTATCCTGCTCGGATATTATAAGAACTTTATCTATATCACCTTTATTGATTCCTTTCACCCACTTGAATGCTTCTATCATATCTCCCCGCACTCTTCGTCTTTCTAGGGAATGCAAGTTTAGTTTCTTTAACCTATCCTGATATGGAAGGTTTCTAAGTCCCGGAATCATTTTCGTCATTCTTCGCTGCACCGACTCTAGTGAATTGATATCCATTCTATAAAAAAGGCACCAGAACTGAAGCGCATAATCGAGGTGCGGCCTGACTAGCGCAAGATATAGTTGCAATAAGACCTCTGCACTCTTATTACTTACACTTCTAGATATAAAACCCAATACTCTGTTTGCCTTATTTCGAACATTAACGCACTGTTTTCTAGGCCGTAGGTCCGGGCTTACAAGTACCCCTAGGTCTCTTTCACAAGTCGACTTGTAGGGGGGGGGGGGGGCGGCGGCGGCACCACACGAGGTGTCAATACTTTCGAGTTAGCCCACCTGCATACCAACGCAGACATGTGTCAGTGCAGGAAAGACACTACAGTTGCCGCTCTCACACTTTCTTAACAACTTCATTGGCAAAGTTAGGTGTACAGTTTGCCTATTCTAAGTAATTCAGTGAGGTCTTGACACTGAGGGTGTTATCACTGCTCACTGCCACACAGGAAAGAATCTCATACACAAAGGGGATAATAGTATAGATTATGTTCATGAGGGTGCGATCACTGTTCACTGCCATGCAGGACAGTGGTTCATATACAATATGTCATATTCTATTTGAGGACTAAGCACTGTGGGTTAGCAAATTTAGGATAGACCACAAGAATGTCCTCAAGCACTCCAGCACTAGATGTAGCCCTCCACACGTGCAACATCTGTGGACGGCCCTGCCGGTCCGTATCGGCCTCTCGAGTCACCTCACAGCTCACCAACTAAGGTGACATCTTTAATAACTCATATCATTGTATCACAGCTGGACGATCGTCATACTCGATTCCGAGAGACAGCAAAGTAGTAGAAGTAGTAGTAGTTGTATATATGTGTGTGTGTGTGTATTTGTGTGTACGAGTGAGTGTGTATGTGTATGCGTGTGTACGTGTGAGTGAACCAATAACCAGTAAGGCAACACTCCCCTATCGCGTTACAGCTACACCTGGCGTCCAATAACCTGCACACAGGTGAGTAGTACACGATCATCAAGCTCTCTCTCTCTCTCTCTCTCTCTCTCTCTCTCTCTCTCTCTCTCATGTATTGTTTCGGCTTTATTTCTCTTTTCGCTCTTCCTTCCAACATTAAATATCATGTATTATTCTCCCTCTCTCTTCCTCGGTGATAATCCACCCACCCATCCACGCACCCACCCGCTCACCCATCTATTCATACGTCCACCCGTTCATCCATCCCTCCATCCGCGTCATTTCCGTCCCCCGATAGACAGACTTCCACCCCATATGGCACAAAGAGACTCGATAGATATAATTCAATTTGGAGCATAAAGGAATATTTGACGTGTGTGTGTGTGTGTGTGTGTGTGTGTGTGTGTGTGTGTGTGTGTGTGTGTGTGTGTACATGGGTTCAGTGTATATGGTTGTGTTTTTATCGTCGTTAACTGTTTCTAACTTCTTCTCTCTCTCCCTTTCAATCAATTTCCCCATCTTTCTCCTCCCCTCCCTTATCTTCCTTCTCATTTTCCTTTTTCCCTTCTCTACCTCTTCCTCCCCATATTCCTCTTTCCACCATTACAGAACCCACTCACCTCCTCTCTCACTCTTGCTCTCTCTTCCTCTTCCTCCCTTCCTCTTATTCCTCCTTCCAATACATCATCAAACCCTCACCTCCTTCCTCAACTCCCATCTCCTCTTCCTCTTGCTATTCCTCCTTGTCTTCTTCTTACTCTTCCTACTCCTCTTCCCCTTGCTCTTCCTCCTCCCGCACTACAGTCTCATTCCCTCATCATCAAAGCCCCCCCCCCTTCCCCTCCTCCTCCCCACCTTCCCTTCACTCCTCATTCTTTCACCAGACGGAAAGAATCGTCGTCTCCCGCCTGGCGAAGGAGCGCCAGTGTCCGTTTGTCTGTCACGGCGCTTCCACACAATATCACTGGAGAGCGCACGATGAAGTGATAGCATTGTGGCCTAGTTGATGGTGTGTGTGTGTGTGTGTGTGTGTGTGTGTGTGTGTGTGTGTGTGTGTGTGTGTGTGTGTGTGTGTGTGCAGAAGACGGTAGCTTTCACTTTGTATTCTTTCTTCAGTAGCTTTTCACTTTCGGGATAGATCAAATTCCTACCAATTACTTTGTCTTCTCGAGATGCTTTCACTCCCTCTTGCTGTGTAAAAGTCAGTCTGCTTTCACTCATACTTTCTCTGCTTCCTTTTCTAACATTCATTCCTAATTGCTACTACTTGCTATGTAACATATATTATAGTACATTTTCAAGCTTATTAACGTATGGCATTTAAGAGTGGGAAGAGAGGATGGGGGAAGAGGGGGTAGGAGGAAGAAGGGGAAGAATGAGGGGGTAGGAGGAGAAGGTGGATGAGGGAGCAGGAGGAATGGAGTGGAAGACCAGGTTGGAGGAGGAGGAGGAGGAGGAGGAGGGGTGGAAAAGTGGGGGGGGGGGGGGAGGTGAAGGAAGAGGAGTGGGCAGTATATTTAGTTTACACAGGCTAATTTGTGTACTGCATTTGAGGGGTGAGAGAGTTGTGTGTACAATATTAAACTGAGTAATGTACTATTTTTCGAGAGAGAGAGAGAGAGAGAGAGAGGTCTTGTCTGGGTTAGGTTAGGTTAGGTTAGGTCAGGTAGCCATTCACAACTGGGACGACTGGGGAGCCCTGGGAACAAGCCGGGGACACGTAGGGCAGGGGACGAGCGTTGTATCTACTCGACCACCGCACACCCTAATTTGAGTATAACTTTTAGCTAATGAGATAAATGAATTAAAGGGGAGTGGGGAAGGTGGAGGGGAGGAGGAAGGGAAAAAGGAGATGTCGAGGGGAAGAGGGGAAATGAGGAGAAAGGGTAAGAATAGGGCAGGAGTAGAGAAATGGGATATATTGTTGTTGTTGTTGTTGTTGTTGCTCACTCTCCATCTTCTTTCATACAATCATCTTAGCTTCTTCTTACACCCATACCTCTCTCCTTTTCACCTCATTCATTTTTCTTTCCGTTCTCACTTATTGTCTTTCTCAATCTTGTTGTTGTTCTTCTTCTTCCCCTACATTTTTTTTTCTCGTTCTAATTTACTGTTTTTTTGTGACTGCAGTTCTATACGTCACCTCAAAGCTGAGAGAGAGAGAGAGAGAGAGAGAGAGAGAGAGAGAGAGAGAGAGAGAGAGAGAGAGAGAGAGAGAGAGAGAGAGAGAGAGAGAGATCCCACCCTCACACACACACTCGCATAGTGGACGGACGAGTGGCTGTGACATCTAGGCATCTCCTGTCGCATATATCCGCTCAGGTTACAGCTTTTCCTTTCACTCCCTGGCTGTCATATAATCCTGAATCCCTGATATACTCCAGATATACCGCTGATATACCCTTGATATATCCTGATATACCCGAGATAGACCTTGGCATAGTTGTGAGGTAATGTGTGTGTGTGTGTGTGTGTGTGTGTGTGTGTGTGTGTGTGTGTGTGTGTGTGTGTGTGTGTGTGTGTGTGTGTGTGTCTTTCCATTCCACTGTTGTATTTCCATATCTGAATATGCATCTTTATCTGCATCTGTGTGTGTGTGTGGGGGGGGGGGGTTGCCGGTGTACAGATATGCATGTTTGTAGGTGTGTGTGTGTGTGTGTGTGTGTGTGTGTGTGTGTGTGTGTGTGTGTACTCCTACCTCTCTTCACCATAATCCTCCCACATATTATAATCTTTCTCATGTCCAAAACATTTACTTCTTCACTTCATTTTTTATTCTTATTTACGTCTCTACAAGTTCCTCTGCGTCTCGCTTCATCCCCTCCGTCTTTTTTATTCCCACACTTATGTCGTCCATTTCCACAACCCACACTCCATCAGTCTCCTATTGGCTACACGTCTCACACACACACACACACACACACACACACACACACACACACACACACACACACACACACACACATCAATACTGGGGTCCTCAAAGCTTCGTATGTTGGACTTTCTTCCTAACTGGAGATGTGAGAACGACTTAATCTTATTTAAGTTATGATAAAAATATATTCTGCAAAGTTCGCATGTTAGATTTTCTCGTAACTGCAGAAATGATAATGAACTTAACTGTGTGTTATTTAAGCTACGATACAGAGATGGATTCTTAACAGATTTTACGTTGAAATCTATATTCCTCTTAACTGTTGATACAGACCCACACAACAGACTTAGTTAAGGTACAACACATACAAACCTTAAAGGTGCAAAACTGAATCAAAATTTCAAATAGATTCTGTCGTAAGTAAACATTCTCTCATCTACGTGTGATAATACGCCTTAAGAGTGTCTGAGACTGTGGTCCTGGGTGACGTTAGTCTCTGCTACATTATGGGTATCTTCATATCTGAGAGGTCTTATACAGGGTGTCTCAAAAAGAATAAAAATAAAAAATAAATAAATAAATAAAAATAAATAAATAAATAAATAAATAAATATATATATATATATATACATATATATATATATATATATATATATATATATATATATATATATATATATATATATTTCATGTAAATCCACAATGAAAACGTGGATAAGATAAATCTTGATAAAATCACACGGGAGAATGGAAACAACGGAGTACCTTAGCTTTCGTCTTTATTCAAGACATCTTCAGAGGCCTCTGAAGATGTCTTGAATAAAGACGAAAGCTAAGGTACTCCGTTGTTTCCATTCTCCCGTGTGATTTTATCAAGATATATATATATATATATATATATATATATATATATATATATATATATATATATATATATATATATATATATATATATATGCTGATAACCACCAGGAAAGAAGAAAACACGAAGTTCCCAAGCGCTTTCGTGGTTATCAGCATATACCTAGATCACGCGCACCTACAGTGATTTACTTGCATATATATATATATATATATATATGCTGATAACCACCAGGAAAGAAGAAAACACGAAGTTCCCAAGCGCTTTCGTGTAATTCACATCTTCAGGGGTGAGTACAGACTAGATAGAGTAATGCAAAACAAGATGAATATATACAGAGGAGGGTGAGACCAGGTCCACAATGGTCAGGTAATTAGGTATGACCCTACTAATCTTTAAATGGCACACAACGGTTGGTGGTTGGGTCAGATGGGACAGTGACCCGCCCTCTCACCTGATCACAAATCTTCTTAATTACAAAGTTGTCCAGCTTGTACATGCCGTTACTCAAATTCATGTTGAATGCCTCGGTATGTTTAATAAGACTAGATTCTATGATGTTCCTACTATCAATTGAATTCCATGGTAATATTGAGGAGGCATTATCCCAGTCAATGCAATGCTTGTTATCCCTCAAATGAACAAACAGAGCATTGGATTCCTGGCCTGTCCTAACACTGTATTTGTGTTGTTTAATTCTAGTTACAAGATCTTTACCTGTCTGGCCTAAGTAAAACATATTACATTCCTTGCAAGGAACTTTATAAATGCAACCAATTGTGTTGTTGGGGGAGTTCTTGATTAACATTTGTTTAACAGTGCATGAGTTTTTAAATGCCACATTGACGTTCCAAGATTTTAGCTGTGCCGGAATGTGTGAGAAATTTTTGTGAAATGGTAATATTAAGATATTCTTATGGTCATGGGTGGGCTTGGGATCAGTTCTATAAAAAGTTTTCTTAGTAATGTTTAAGCATTTGTCTATGAAAGATCTAGGGTATTTAAGGTTTGAGCCAATATTATATATATATTTGTATTCCTCATCGATGAATTCCGGACTGCAAATTCTCAAGGCACGTAAAAACATTGTTGTAAATACTGACTGTTTGACTTTATTATGGTGGGCAGAATAATAATGAATGTATGAACACACATTGGTTGGTTTTCTATAAATACTGAACTTAAAAGTGTTACCTATTCTGTGTATCAGACAGTCTAGGAATGGCAATTTACAGTCTTGCTCTAATTCCACAGTGAATTTGATCGAGGGGGCTAAGTTGTTAAGTTGTGGTAGGAAAACTTTTAGGTCCTCATTACATGGCCAGAGACATAATACATCATCAACATATCTAAACCAGACTGCTGAGGGTGGTAAAATATTACTTAATAGTTTCTTTTCAAAGAATTCCATATATAGGTTGCTTAATACAGGTGAGAGTGGATTACCCATTGCCATACCAAATTTTTGAGCATAATATTCCCCATTGAATTCGAATTTGCAATCCTTAATATATAGTTTGATGAGTTCGATGAAGTCGTCTTTCGAGACGGGCAGTGAAATGTTATCCAGGGAATCTATGAGGAACTCTAGTGGACCTGGTCTCACCCTCCTCTGTATATATTCATCTTGTTTTGCATTACTCTCTCTAGTCTGTACTCACCCCTGAAGATGTGAATTACACGAAAGCGCTTGGGAACTTCGTGTTTTCTTCTTTCCTGGTGGTTATCAGCATATACCTAGATCACGCGCACCTACAGTGATTTACTTGCATATATATATATATATATATATATATATATATATATATATATATATATATATATATATATATATATATATATACTTCATTTTTAGTCCATTTAACACGCGGATTATATATATATATATATATATATATATATATATATATATATATATATATATATATATATATATAAATAAATATATATATGTTACCTTACACTGTCCTCACTTGTTGATGTGTGAGGTCTACAACAAGTGAGGACAGTGTGTATATATCTACATACTCTGCTCAAGATTCTTAAATAATCCCATCCGTTGCTAAACATTTTGTACCAATTATCTCACATCATCTAAATCATCAATTACACAACACACGCCATGGAACGGTCTCTTCACTAAAACACAAAAAAACAAAAAACTCTCGTTTCTCTGCGACAAACCATCACTTTACAACTAATTTTTCTCTAAGTGGATTCAGTTCCATTAGCGAGGCGTCTTATCCTCTCCAAGTCTTGTTACTTACTGTGCAGAGATGACACAATATTCAAGGCATTATTTTTAGCTGTAAGCTTTGGTCTCGTGTTTCAGTTACATGAAGCATCCCATGCCCAGCCCATCCTGTCACTATCAATCAAATAGCTTAAGACAGACACATTCGGCCCCACCCACCGTGTCAAAAACCAATCAAATAACTTGGAATAGACATATTCGGCCCCGCCCATCGTGTTAATAAGCAATCATTAACTTGAAATAGACACATTTGGCCCTGCCCACCATGTCAATAACAAATCAAATAGCTTGAAATAGACACATCTGGACCCGCTCACCATGCCAATAGCCAATCAAATCTCTCTAGTTGACAATCCAGTAAGACAGATGTTAATGGCAATGACAAAATTGTGAGACATTTGTCGAAACTGAAATATCGTAATGATGAGAAACGAATGCAGAGCTCTAAATATCGAAGAGGTACCTTAAGACACCCAGAACCACACCTGAAGTATTGTACTGATCCTGAGTCCCAGTTTATGAGTCACTGGTATAAAAGGAACACTCTATTATGAACATCTCTGTCCATGTATAATGCAACAAGGGATAATCAATGAAATGACATGAAATTGCCACACATCAAGCCTCGTCCACCGAGTCAATAGCCAATCAATAAGCTTGAAATAGACACACTTGGCCACGCCCACTGAGTCAATAGCCAATCAAAAAGCATGAAATCGACACCCATCAGAGCCCCGCCCACCCAAATTCCGCCTGACTGCTACAGTATGTCGATAAATTCGGCACTTGTGAAGTTGTGTCTCTCAAAACATGAACTTTCTCAATATAATTTCCATTTGTAAATATACTGGACTTGTGTCGGTGTCTGTGTGTCACTGCAAAGTGTAGACAGGAGGTGATACCGGAGTGGGTGGAGCTATGTCGCCGTGGGTGGAGCTATGTGGGAGTAGGTTGAGCTATGTCAGAGTGGGTGGAACTATGCAGGAGTAGGAGGAGCTATGTCAGACTGGGTGGAGCTATGTCGGCGTGGGTGGAGCTATGTGGGAGTAGGTGGAGCTATGTCAGAGTGGGTGGAACTATGCAGTGGAACTATGCAGGAGTAGGAGGAGCTATGTCAGACTGCGTGGAGCTATGTCGGCGTGGGTGGAGCTATGTTAGAGTGGGAGGAGCTATGTGAGAGTGAGAGGAGCTATGTGAGAGTGAGTGAAGCTATGTGAGAGTGAGTGTAGCTATGTTGGATTGGGTGGAGCTATGTCGGAGTAGGAGGAACTATGTCAGCGTGGGTGGAGCTATGTTAGAGTGGGAGGAGCTATGTTAGAGTGGGAGGAGCTATGTTAGAGTGGGAGGAGCTATGTGAGAGTAGGAGGAGCCATGATGGAGTGGGTGAAGACGCTATGTCAGATGGGTGGAACTGTCAGAGTGGGTGGAGCAATTTCAGGGTAGGAGGAGCTATGTCAGAATGGGTGGAGGATAGAGGGGTGAGTGAGATAAGAGGATGACTGAGAGGGTAAATGAGAGGGATGAGAGGGCTGGCAGTCTTCCGCCACTCACCTAGTACAGCAACACAGACCAGTCAGAGTTAAGTGCAGATATAACACAATTACTGACGCATTTAAGGCTACTCTCCCAGCGTCCACCGTCACATCATGAACACGGGTGACGGAGCTTCTGGAACGTGACGGTTGGTGAAGGAATGAGACGGTTGGTGAAGGAATGTGACGGTTGGTGAAGGAATGTGACGGTTGGTAAAGGAATGGACGGTTGGTGAAGGAATGAGACGGTAGGTGAAGGAATGAGACGGTTGGTGAAGGAATGTGACGGTTGGTGAAGGAATATAACGGTTGATGAAAGAATGTGACGGTTGGTGAAGGAATGTATGTAACAGATTTGTCAAATTAGTGGACCACAGAGCGAGAGCAACAAAGACACATAAAGTACTGTACATTGACAGATCTTACACAGTACAGTACACAGACGATGTACTTTCTCTCTCCATTCACATTTTCTAATAAACATCAAAACAAAGAAAACATAATCAATCATTAACCAGAATACGAAATTGCAAAAAATTATTCATTCCCAAAGAAGTGATGATCCGTTCAGGGCGGTTTGGATACATCACACTGCATACCAAGTCTTCCGTACACAAGGATACAGCATAACCGACATTCTTACTCGACCTCCTTCACTTACTAAGCTCCACAGTCAGGTACCCATTCACAGCTGGGTGGACTAGGAGTGCCTCGGGAACAAACCAATGACCTTTAGGATGGGAGGCGAGTGTTCTACCTACTCAGCCTCCGCACCCCTTTTCAACATTAGGTCATTTTAAATACCTTAGTAAGAATAGAATGACTTTTACCGGTACACAATCACGCCATTAAGTCTTTGTGTTTACAGCCTTAACCTCGTTTGTTTGGGTTTATGTTTATTTGTGTTTTGTGTGTATTTTATTTTTGTTTTTTCGCGTTTGTTTGTGATGCTTGTACTGTCAGGTCTTATGTAATTAGATAACCTTATGAGTTATATAACTGTAAAACTCTAAATTTGTCTTGGGTAGTTCTTCACTCATACATACATACATACATACATACATACATACATACATACATACATAGAAATAGAGAGAGAGACAGAAATTTACTAAAATCGCCATAAAAGTTCACATTGGTTCAGTATATACAGTAACTAGGCAGTTCAGGTTTACATAGGTAAACATTGAGTCGATTATATTATATTGTACGAAAAATGACCCATTGAAGGAACACACACACACACACACACACACACACACACACACACACACAAATAAAACGGAAAAGGTTACAATGTAATCCCACTATTGTCTATTTGGCGAGGGCGATGGGCGCCCCGGGGCGGTGGCGGGAACGGGAGCGGGTTCGGGTCGGGGCGGGGGCGGGGCAGCATTCCTTATGAGGCAGGTATTAGGGGACTCATAATATCTCGGTCATAGAGTGGGGCGATGTATACCATTTAAAATGTCATAAACTTAAGTACTCGCTCGTAAACTTAACGACGACCTCACGAGAACCAAGAGCGGGAAGCACTGTGTAGGTCCCAGCTGACAACAACAATGTCACCAGAGGGAGGGTATACACCTACCCCCCCCCCCCCCCCAACAACACACTGCTACTGACAATCTCATCATCACTGACTCCTTATCCTCACTACTTGCTCTTGACACCCTAAACTCAGATTGTCACCCGCTTGTCTCTGAAGCCGGACACATCCAAGCACACTGTGTATGTAATGGTACAGCTCTTTACCTCTGATGGCATGATAGTTAATATACTAAAACTTTGTCCATATTTCCTATTTAATAGCTAATCAAGCTTCTATGCAACGAACTAAACAAACTTTGTACTGGAAATACTCGGTAACACTCAACGCTACAAGGTCCTGATCACAGAGGTCTGATAAACATCTTCAGTGGCCTCAACTGTGTAATCATATTTGTACCACAGCTAACAGAAGGAGTATGGGGTGCACAATAAACTAACTGCTATCTGCGGCATATTTGAAAAAGAAATTCACACACACACACACACACACACACACACACACACACACACACACACACACACACACACACACACACACACTATCACAGGCTTAGATGACTTGAACAAACAGGACAGAAAACTCGGCTCAATGGACCAGGTTAAAAAAGAGAGGACGTGGGGGTGAATTATTAGGGCCATTATCATGTTGACGTGTTTCTTGCCCCGTCCCTGTGTGTACGTGTGTTGAGCTGCCCCGAAGAGTGATGCCCTGTCCTGCGTGTACGTTTGTTGAGCTGCCCCGAAGAGTGATGCCCCGTCCTGTGTGTACGTTTGTTGAGCTGCCCCGAAGAGTGATGCCCCGTCCTGTGTGTACGTGTGTTGAGCTGCCCCGAAGAGTGATGCCCCGTTCCTGTGTGTACGTATGTTGAGCTGCCCCGAAGAGTGATGCCCCGGTGTGAGGTTAAGTCCAAAGTTGGAATGATTGATACGTTGTGATTGGTAAGGTGTGGTGGGTCGGTGATTGGTAAGGTGTGGTGGGTCGGTGATTGGTAAGGTGTGATGGGTTGGTGATTGGTAAGGTGTGGTGGGTCGGTGATTGGAAAGGTGTGATGGGTCGGTGATTGGTAAGGTGTGGTGGGTCGGTGATCGGTAAGGTGTGATGGGTCGGTGATTGGTAAGGTGTGGTGGGTCGGTGATTGGTAAGGTGTGATGGGTCGGTGATTGGTAAGGTGTGATGGGTCGGTGATTGGTAAGGTGTGGTGGGTCGGTGATTGGTAAGGTGTGGTGGGTCGGTGATTGGTAAGGTGTGGTGGGTCGGTGATTGGTAAGGTGTGATGGGTCGGTGATCGGTAAGGTGTGATGGGTCGGTGATCGGTAAGGTGTGATGGGTCGGTGATCGGTAAGGTGTGATGGGTCGGTGATTGGTAAGGTGTGATGGGCTTATAATGACTAGTTAATAGGGTTCGTACACTGACGTCCTTCTCGTTTCTTCGCCTTCCCTTAAGATACGACGGAAGGATGGAGTCTCAAAGGCTTATTTGTTAAATTACTCCTCCTGTTCCAGCCCTTCTGTCATAACCTAATCTAACCTAACCTAACCTAACTTCAACGAATCTAATCTTTCTTACATTATGACAAAAAACATGGAATCTCAAATACTCGACCGATAAATATTTCTCTCTACCCACACGCTTCCCTCCCTCTCCCCTTTCCCCCCATCCCCCCCTACTCCCCCCCCCTCCCCCTACTCTCCCTCATCTCCCGCAAGTTAGGACAGAGAGATAAATTCAGAGGATCGTACAGTATAATGAATTCCATCCCCACAGTTGAGAGATAAGAGACCTCATCTCTCACTCCCCAGGTACGACACACACGAGAGTTCTCAATGACTTATGAGATAAAGTTCTCCCCTCTCTCTCTCTCTCTCTCTCCCTAAACCTCTCTCTTCCCACAGCATCATTCCCTCTCTCCACCTCTTACCTCCCTCTTTTCACCCTCCCACACCCCGTATCCACTATGTTTGCACCATCCCCTCTCCTCCCCTCTCACACTCCCTCTCTAACTCCTCTGTCCCCACCCACGCCCCCTCCCATCTCTAACTCCCTCTCCCCCTCCTACTTTCTCTTCCCCTCGACCTCCCGTGCCTCACTCCACTTTCGCCCCTCCCGCTTCCCCTCCCTCACTCTCCTATTGCCCCTCCCCCCCCCCCCCCACTCTCTTCCCTCACTCCCCCCGCCCGTCTCTCATCTCCGGTCGCCCCTTCCTCTCTCCCCCACCCCCTCACTCTCCTATCACCTCCCTTCCCTCTCCTTCACCCCCATCGCCCCCCCCTCCCCCTCCCTTTTCCCCCACTCACTAGTGAAGATATAAGAACGAATCCATCTCACTTTTAAGCAACAAAACGAAGATTAATTCTCAAAAGATTTCTCTTGCCAAAGTTTTGCCTTAAATGGAGATAAGAGAACAGATCTGTCTCACTTAGAGATACGAGACAAAGACGGATTCTCTAAGGTGAGTAGAGTTTGATTCGTTCCTTCTTAATAAATGTTGATATAAGAAGGAGTTTAACCCCTTGAGTACGATTTATTAACCCTTTGAATACGTTAACTTAATCTACTGAATACCAGCAACACACACACATGCTTGACTACCTTGCCATGCCGACGCTCTGTACTGTAGCTGCCCAGGGTCATCGTATGGACTTTCCTCACCTTAACTGCTCTCCACCAATAAACCAGTGCAAAGATTGATCATCACTCCACGACTGATACAAGGGTGACATTTTCAGTGACAATTTAAATTCGAAAAAAAAAAAAGATGGAAAGAGTGTGGAAAGGTGGACACATGTGGTACAGATGAGGGTGTGGAAAGGTGGACACATGTGGTATAGATGAGGGTGTGGAAAGGTGGACACATGTGGTACAGATGAGGGTGTGGAAAGGTGGACACATGTGGCACAGATGAGGGTGTGGAAAGGTGGACACATGTGGTACAGATGAGGGTGTGGAAAGGTGGACACATGTGGTACAGATGAGGGTGTGGAAAGGTGGACACATGTGGTACAGATGAGGGTCGCGGCAGCATCGTCTTCACCATTATCTCCAGGTACCAGTTTGAGGCAGCTCTTACACCGTATTAATTAACGCCACCAGCCATCTCAGATCCTTGTACATATGCAGCTGTCCAACACCACAGCTGCATCATGACTACAACACCAACTCCTACAACACCACAGCTGCATCATGACAACACCAGCTCCTGCAACACCACAGTTGCATCATGACTACAACACCAGTTCCTGCAACACCACTGACAAAATAATCACATCCTAGTTAACTTGTACTGTGTGTTCACCCCATAACACACGTACTCAATGAAACCATATGTAATTCAGGACATTTCAAAACACACACACACACACACACACACACACACACACACACACACACACACACACACACACACACTCCCACATGCACACAACAAACTCAAACACCCACACTCCCCCTCACCAACACACACAGACACACAGTCATGGCATATAGATTACACCATTAATATTACCAGATAAAAAACAGACACACATACACACACACGAGGAGACACATCACCAACCAACATAACAAATGATACATGGGGCGTAACTTTGTTGAGAGAGAGAGAGAGATGAGAAGATGTTACACTTACGCATCAATGGTTTGGTTTCTCACATGTTAGGTTCAGAGTTAAAGATGAAATGAAGTTAATTATTAGTCATTTGTGGGTTCAAGTGACTCATAATTTGAGTTTCTGGTTCAGTTCAAATTTTGGGGATGTATGTTGTGTTTGTTTGTGTGTGTGTGTGTGTGTGTTGAAATTGATAGATAGATAGATAGATATTTATGCATACACAGATAAGAGAAAGATTCACTTTAAAATTTAAAAAAATTCAATCTCTCTCTCTCTCTCTCTCTCCTTTGGAGCCAGAAATACGAACGTGAATGTTGGAGGAGAAAAGCCAGAGGCTGGATGGTTGGGTGGTGAGCTGGTTGGTTGGTTGGCTGGCTGGCTGGCTGCGTGACTGGCTGGCTGTCTGAGTGACTATCTGGCTGGATGGATGGTGACTGGCTAGGTGACTGTCTGGCTGGTTAGCTGCTCGTCGGCGTTCAACCTTTGAGAGACCCCCCCCCCCCTACCCTCCCTTCTTTGAGAGACCCCCCCCCCCCTACCCTCCCTTCAGCTGATACGAGTCTGAAGGCTGAATCTAAAATAATTCTCTGTACTCTATCACTATTTCCTTTACCATACAAAACCTTTAATTAATTTTGATGTCATTTACAACATTATTTTAGAGGATTGAATCTGACAGCATTTATGATAACATTTTAATACCTGAGATCAATTTGGATATCATTTAAATCACTCTTAATACCTCCACACACACACACACACACATACACACACACACACACACACACACACACACTAAAAAACCCTATTCTTTACAAAATCCTTTTACCAGAAATATTCAACTCAAGATCCTTTGAGTAAGAGAGAGATGGCCTTATAAGCTTTGGTCAATATCCTTGGGTCTCTCTGGAGTATCCTACGTGTACCTTGATGCCTCGGGTATAGCCTTTTAATGCCCCTCCTCCTCCTCCTCCTCTTCTTTCTCCCTCTCCTTCTCCTCTGAGTTATATAGAAGGAGGTACTCACTCCTCCTTCAGTCTGGTGGTGGTCAGTGGGATCAAAAGGACCATTTCTGCTAAAAAGATTTTTCCTCAGAGAATTGAGATTTAAAGTACGGAGGAGGAGGAGGAGGAGGAGGAGGAGGAAGAAGAAGGGAATGAAGAAGAAAAAAAATAGAAGAAGACGAAGAAGTAGTAGTATGACCAAGAAAAAAGTAAATGAAGGAAGGAAGGAAGGAAGGAAGGAAAGGAGAAAATGTGGTCTCAATAAGCCACTGTGAGTTACAATCTTGCCTGGATAAAGACCTGAACACCAAGAGAGAGAGAGAGAGAGAGAGAGAGAGAGAGAGAGAGAGAGAGAGAGAGAGAGAGAGTGCCAATCATAGAAAACTAGGCAGTTACCATAACTAACTATATTATATAGCTTTGGTGATTATTTTATAGCTGAACCTCACAACTATAGCTTTCCTAGGTTAAATTCTACCTGGGAATTTTATAGTTAAATTTTAGCTGGGGATATTAATAGCCATTTCATAACTATAGCTGTTTTTAGGTTAGAGTCTAGCTTAGAGTATTTCTACGTCCGTTTTATAGCTCTAGCTTACCAATTAATTTTTAGCTGGGAACATGTTTAAAGGACCTTCCATATAATACTGAATAAATTCTGCTCTTAATCCATTATTTTATCTGAATAGCATGTGAATAAATGTCCTAAATTTTCTTTAACAATTTATATATAAATCGCTATTCATTCATACATACATACATTCATACATACATACATTCATACATACATACACGGTAGTATTAAAAATTCACCTTCAGCATTAAGTCAGTCCTAAGTTTAGTCTGGCTGTTGTTATTATTATTATTATTATTATTATAGAAAGGGATCGTAACATTCGCAGGATTTAATTTTCATGGTCGTAATACAATTTTTGGGCGTCTTTAATATTAGCGAACCTCATATTCCCACGCTGGGATATTGGCATTATATGATATTGGCGTGTGCTTAATGTTCGCTATAGCAAATATTTACAGGTTCCAATATTCGCAGGCTGTAATACTGTAAATTGTAAATACTCTTGGTGCTCCAATATTCAAAATTCATCACATTTACAAACGCAAAATATTCACAATCAACGAACAATATTTCAACAATTGAAAAAAAAAAAGAGGAAATTCATGGACATGTTGCAACACACTCGCTAAACATTTACAGACTGCAGAATCAACATAACATTGATTCATTGTGGCAGATAGGTATTGAAACATTCACGTATCATAGTTCAGTGTTATGTAGATGACATCTCATTAACATAATCCTGGTTTATTACAGTTGTTCTCGACGACTGTTTTGGGTATAGGTCAGATGGCGTCCTCCTAATCTCCCTCCCTCCTCCTTCCCCTCTATCCTCCCTCACCCCTTCCTCCGCTCCCTCACCCTCCTCATCCTTCCCCTCCCTCCCTCCTTCGCCCTCTCACCTTCCTCATCTCTTCCCCTCACCCCTTCCTCCTGCTCGTCCTTCCCCCATCCCTCTCCTCCTTCCCCTCATCCCCCTCAACCCCTCCTCCTTTCCTTCATCTCCCTACTCCTCCTCTTTCCCCTCACACCCCTGCTAGTTCCCCTTGGATTTGGACCCCATTTGAGTTTGGGTTAAGTGTTGTTAAGTAACTATGATTCTGTTTTGCATGTGAAGAGTTGTTAAGTGTTCTCTCTCTCTCTCTCTCTCTCTCTCTCTCTCTCTCTCTCTGCAAAAGATGGAGTTTATTTTAATACCAGAGATTAATCAACTTGTTATATTCTCTGTCCGTCTGTTTGTCCCTGTTTTTATATCTCTGTTTGTCTCCGTCTGTCTTTCTCTTACCCTGTCTGTCTGTCTGTCTGTCTGTCTGTCTATCTATCTGTCTTTCTCTTACCCTGTCTGTCTGTCTTTCTCTTGCCCTGTCTGTCTGTCTTTCTCTTACCCTGTCTATCTGTCTATATGTCTTTCTCTTACCCTGTCTGTCTGTCTTTCTCTTACCCTGTCTGTCTGTCTTTCCCTTACCCTGTCTGTTTATCTATCTGTCTTTCTCTTACCCTGTCTGTCTGTCTTTCCCTTACCCTGTCTGTCTGTCTATCTGTCTTTCTCTTACCCTGTCTGTCTGTCTGTCTGTCTTTCTCTTACCCTGTCTGTCTGTCTGTCTGTCTTTCTCTTACCCTGTCTGTCTGTCTTTCCCTTACCCTGTCTATCTGTCTTTCTCTTACCCTGTCTATCTGTCTTTCTCTTACCCTGTCTGTCTGTCTATCTGTCTTTCTCTTACCCTGTCTGTTTATCTATCTGTCTTTCTCTTACCCTGTCTGTCTGTCTATCTGTCTTTCTCTTACCCTGTCTGTCTGTCTATCTGTCTTTCTCTTACCCTGTCTGTCTGTCTTTCCCTTACCCTGTCTATCTGTCTTTCTCTTACCCTGTCTGTCTGTCTATCTGTCTTTCTCTTACCCTGTCTGTCTGTCTTTCTCTTACCCTGTCTGTTTATCTATCTGTCTTTCTCTTACCCTGTCTGTCTGTCTATATGTCTTTCTCTTACCCTGTCTGTCTGTCTATATGTCTTTCTCTTACCCTGTCTGTCTGTCTATATGTCTTTCTCTTACCCTGTCTGTCTGTCTATCTGTCTTTCTCTTACCCTGTCTGTCTGTCTTTCTCTTACCCTGTCTGTTTATCTATCTGTCTTTCTCTTACCCTGTCTGTCTGTCTATATGTCTTTCTCTTACCCTGTCTGTCTGTCTATATGTCTTTCTCTTACCCTGTCTGTCTGTCTATATGTCTTTCTCTTACCCTGTCTGTCTGTCTATATGTCTTTCTCTTACCCTGTCTGTCTGTCTATCTGTCTTTCTCCTACCCTGTCTGTTTATCTATCTGTCTTTCTCTTACCCTGTCTGTCTGTCTATCTGTCTTTCTCTTACCCTGTCTGTCTGTCTATCTGTCTTTCTCTTACCCTGTCTGTCTGTCTTTCCCTTACCCTGTCTATCCGTCTTTCTCTTACCCTGTCTGTCTGTCTATCTGTCTTTCTCTTACCCTGTCTGTCTGTCTTTCTCTTACCCTGTCTGTTTATCTATCTGTCTTTCTCTTACCCTGTCTGTCTGTCTATATGTCTTTCTCTTACCCTGTCTGTCTGTCTATATGTCTTTCTCTTACCCTGTCTGTCTGTCTATATGTCTTTCTCTTACCCTGTCTGTCTGTCTATCTGTCTTTCTCTTACCCTGTCTATCTGTCTTTCTCTTACCCTGTCTGTCTGTCTATATGTCTCTCTCTTACCCTGTCTATCTGTCTTTCTCTTACCCTGTCTATCTGTCTTTCTCTTACCCTGTCTGTCTGTCTATCTGTCTTTCTCTTACCCTGTCTGTCTGTCTATCTCTTACCCTGTCTGTCTGTCTATATGTCTTTCTCTTACCCTGTCTGTCTGTCTATCTGTCTTTCTCTTACCCTGTCTATCTGTCTTTCTCTTACCCTGTCTGTCTGTCTTTCTCTTACCCTGTCTGTTTATCTATCTGTCTTTCTCTTACCCTGTCTGTCTGTCTATCTGTCTTTCTCTTACCCTGTCTGTCTGTCTTTCTCTTACCCTGTCTATCTGTCTTTCTCTTACCCTGTCTGTCTGTCTTTCCCTTACCCTGTCTATCTGTCTTTCTCTTACCCTGTCTGTCTGTCTATCTGTCTTTCTCTTACCCTGTCTGTCTGTCTTTCTCTTACCCTGTCTGTCTGTCTGTCTGTCTTTCTCTTACCCTGTCTATCTGTCTATATGTCTTTCTCTTACCCTGTCTATCTGTCTTTCTCTTACCCTGTCTGTCTGTCTGTCTGTCTTTCCCTTACCCTGTCTATCTGTCTTTCTCTTACCCTGTCTATCTGTTTTTCCCTTACCCTGTCTGTCTGTCTGTCTGTCTTTCTCTTACCCTGTCTGTCTGTCTTGCTCTTACCCTGTCTGTCTGTCTATCTGTCTTTCTCTTACCCTGTCTGTCTGTCTATCTGTCTTTCTCTTACCCTGTCTGTCTGTCTTTCTCTTACCCTGTCTATCTGTCTTTCTCTTACCCTGTCTGTCTGTCTATCTGTCTTTCTCTTACCCTGTCTGTCTGTCTCACCATCATGACAATAAGCCTACAAAATCACTCACTGTCAAGCATTAGATTTTACCCTCCAAGACCTCCCTCAAGGTAGTGTGGATACCTAGTGTTATCATGGTGTTATATTGGTGTTTTCTTAAAATTTAGATATCTTAGTGTTATCTTAGACGTTAGATATCTTAGTGTTATCTTAGACGTTAGATAGAGTAGTGTTATCTTAGACGTTAGATATCTTAGTGCTATCTTAGACGTTAGATATCTTAGTGTTATCTTAGACGTTGGATAGAGTAGTGTTATCTTAGACGCTTGACATTAGTGTTATCTTAGACGTTGAATATCTTTGTGTTATCTTAGACGTTAGATAGAGTAGTGTCATCTTAGACGTTAGATAGAGTAGTGTTATTTTAAACGTTTGATATCTCAGTGTTATCTTAGATGTTGAATATCTTAGACGTTAGATAGAGTAGTGTTATTTTAAACGTTTGATATCTCAGTGTTATCTTAGATGTTGAATATCTTAGACGTTAGATAGAGTAGTGTTATTTTAAACGTTTGATATCTCAGTGTTATCTTAGACGTTGAATATCTTAGTGCTTTGTTATCTTGGTTAGCTGGGCCGGGAGACGTGGACTGGACCTCGTTCATGCCACCTAAGTTAAGCTTCTTATCGCTCACTAAGCCAACCCCACCGACCCAATCCTGCCTCTTATCTTTCTTTAAGTGGCTCGAGTCAAAGCCTTTCTTGGTGTTAGTTATGTAAATATGTGACTAGCGAGGGATATGTGTTGATATGTGACTTTATATGTGGCTAGAGAGGGAGATGTGTTGATATGTGACTTTATATGTGGCTAGAGAGGGAGATGTGTTGATATGTGACTTTATATGTGGCTAGAGGGAGATGTGTTGATAAGTGACTTTATATGTGACTAGCGAGGGAGATGTGTTGATATGTGACTTTATATGTGGCTAGCGAGGGAGATGTGTTGATATGTGACTTTATATGTGGCTAGCGAGGGAGATGTGTTGATATGTGACTTTATATGTGGCTAGCGAGGGAGATGTGTTGATATGTGACTTTATATGTGGCTAGCGAGGGAGATGTGTTGATATGTGACTTTATATGTGGCTAGCGAGGGAGATGTGTTGATATGTGACTTTATATGTGGCTAGCGAGGGAGATGTGTTGATATGTGACTTTATATGTGGCTAGCGAGGGAGATGTGTTGATATGTGACTTTATATGTGACTAGCGAGGGAGATGTGTTGATATGTGACTTTATATGTGGCTAGCGAGGGAGATGTGTTGATATGTGACTTTATATGTGACTAGCTTAATATCCAAGCTGCCCTAAATGGGACGCCAAGCATATGTGAACCAGTCATAAGTAATGGGTTTAGACCAATTAATTAGCCCACTGTGTACCTGTCATAAGTAATGGGTTTAGACCAATTAATTAGCCCACTGTGTACCTGTCATAAGTAATGGGTTTAGACCAATTAATTAGCCCACTGTGTACCTGTCATAAGTAATGGGTTTAGACCAATTAATTAGCCCACTGTGTACCTGTCATAAGTAATGGGTTTAGACCAATTAATTAGCCCACTGTGTACCTGTCATAAGTAATGTGTTTAGACCAATTAATTAGCCCAATGTGTACCTGTCATAAGTAATGGGTTTAGACCAATTAATTAGCCCACTGTGTACCTGTCATAAGTAATGGGTTTAGACCAATTAATTAGCCCACTGTGTACCTGTCATAAGTAATGGGTTTAGACCAATTAATTAGCCCACTGTGTACCTGTCATAAGTAATGGGTTTAGACCAATTAATTAGCCCACTGTGTACCTGTCATAAGTAATGGGTTTGGACCAATTAATTAGCCCACTGTGTACCTGTCATAAGTAATGGGTTTAGACCAATTAATTAGCCCACTGTGTACCTGTCATAAGTAATGGGTTTAGACCAATTAATTAGCCCACTGTGTACCTGTCATAAGTAATGGGTTTAGACCGATTAATTAGCCCACTGTGTACCTGTCATAAGTAATGGGTTTAGACCAATTAATTAGCCCACTGTGTACCTGTCATAAGTCATGGGTTTAGACCAATTAATTACCTCACTGTGTACTGGTCAGAAAAGTAGACAACCCATCTAATTATCTCACTGTTCACTGATTATATTCAACAGATGTACAATTAGCTCACAGTTCATGGGTTAAACTCAAAGGGTTTATATGCAGCTAATTTGCATACAAAATAACATGCACTTATCGTGTTTGTAAGACCCACTGCTCGCTGAGACTGTGTTTATGGCCGAGTGAAGGTGTATGTGGTAGTAAGCTGTCACTTGCAGACCTCAATGTTTGTAATAATAATAATAATAATAATAATAACAATAATAATAATAATAATAATAATAATAATAATAGTAATAATGATAATAAAATAATAATAATATCCATCCATCCATTCCTATCACCTTCTTTCCCTCCTCCTTCTCTTCTTCCCTCCTTCCTCTCTTTATCTCCTTCTCACCCACCCTCCCTCCCTCCTTCCTTCCTTCCATCCATCCTATCCTCCCTCCTTCCCTCCTCTAAACTACTGTAACTCACTCCCGACAAAAACAATTCCTTCTTCCCTCCTTCACTTCCCGACAACTTCTGTTTGTTTCCTGACTCCTAACTCTTGCTCATGAATTAAGATTATAATATTAAACTGGTTTTTTTTGGGATCACTTGAAGATTAGCCCTCCCAGTTTATCTCACCTGGTGATTAACCCCAAGCTTGCTTCAGGTGACGATTAAACACCATAACGTTATCTGGGGGTTAGGTTAGGTTAGGTTAGGTTAGGAAACATAAGTGGGGCAGTGTGTAGGGTCGTTTGTTTATTGTATACAGATGATACTGTATTTTGGTTTTTGTTGTCGTTGTGTTTTTGTGTTGTTGGGATGTGTTGTTGGGATGTGTTGTTGGGATGTGTTGTTATTATTGTGTTGTTATATTGTTATTGATATTGAAACAGTTTATTTAGCCAGAAGAATACAGATACAGAGTAGATTAAATATCATAACATTAACATGGCTGAGCCAGTAGAGAGCCTGAGCTGTTGTGTTCTTATTAATGTTGTTGTTGTCATTAATATTTCCTTGTCTCGTATCAGTAAATAAAATCAACCAAATGCAAAAGATTTTTAAACAGTTACGGGAAAATAAAAAGACTTACGAATATTCCAGTTTACAAGGCCAGACAAGTCGTAAGTCGTAACCAAATTTAGCCATTTATGAGACATATAACTTAAGAACCACTTAGAATTAAAGGTTAAGCAGCCATATTCTTTGTCTTCTCGTAAATCCACTAATTAAGAGATAAAAATAACTTACGAACATCTGTGAATCTATACCTTAGGTCACCATCTTTTAGTCTTATGGTAATTATTCCCAAATAGTTACGACATTTTGAGAATTTGATCCTAAGAGACTTTGTGTTTCACCTTAAGTTAGAAAGTTAAGACAAGAAAGATTTAGGAATGTTTGAGACTCCAGCGTTTGTTTCTTCATTCATCTGTTGTATCGTAAGTTAGAAAGTTACGATAAAAAAGATGACCTGAGAGTTTGAGAATATGAGACGAGAGTTGAGGCGGCCAGCGAGAGGAGTAGGAGGAGGGGGAGGAGGATGATGATGAGGAGGAGGAGGAGGAAGAGGAGCTATTGATTTAGGTGGTTCTTGCCCTCTTCCCCTCCCCCCTCCATGCTGATACCGGTCACCCCCAACTCCCCCAACACCACTCACCATACTCCCCCAACACCACTCACCATACTCCCCCAACACCACTCACCATACTCCCTCAACACCACTCAGCATACTCCCCCAACACCACTCACCATACTCCCCCAACACCACTCACCATACTCCCCCAACACCACTCACCATACTCCCCCAACACCACTCACCATACACCCCCAACACCACTCACCATACTCCCCCAACACCACTCACTATACTCCCCCAACACCACTCACCCCTTCGCCTCCCCCCCCCTTTTCTTTTAGCAGAAATAGAGAGAGAGAAAGAGAGAGGAGAGCGAGGAGAGACAGATATATATATATGTATGTATATATATATATATATATATATATATATATATGTAAGTATATATATATATATATATATATATATATATATACACAGAGAGAGAGAGAGCTGGTTAGTTTATGTGTGCTAGTTATATCTGTGTGTGTGTGGGGGGGGCAACACAACTCTGCAGAGACTCTACAACTGGCAAACGCTCTACAATGACTCTTACAACTGGCAAACAACTCTATAATGACTCTACAACTGGCAAACAACTCTATAATGACTCTACAACTGGCAAACAACTCTATAATGACTACAACTGGCAAACAACTCTACAATGACTCTACAACTGGCAAACAACTCTACAATGACTCTACAACTGGCAAACAACTCGACAATAAAACTTTCATTCGGCAGGAACTTCTCGTCCGTCAGGGCCGGTATTGTAAACATTGAGCAGATGAGAGAGAGAGAGAGAGAGAGAGAGAGAGAGAGAGAGAGAGAGAGAGAGAGAGAGAGAGAGAGAGAGAGAGAGAGAGTCCATCAATCAACGTCTAATACTCTTATCTGAGGGTTGGACACCACGGCCCTCCACCCCAAATTAAGATTATTATCATTTACAATTTTTTTTTCAAAATCAAAATAAATAAAATTCTACCAAAATATTAATATCCACGACGACTTTAATTTGTCACGTTGCTCAAAATCTATGTTTTTGTTTGTTTGTTTGTTTGTTTGTATGTGTATAAAACATGGTTAGTGATGGGAGGAATCTGTTGTGTATATTAAGAGAATCAAACAATAAACACACACACACACACACACACACACACACACACACACACACACACACACACACACACACTAAATCCCCTTACAACTCTAATAATTTATATGAAAAATTACACAAGAGGAAATTCAATTTTATTTTAGGTAAGGAATTTATATAAATATGTATACTCGAGAACTATGTATACTGTATATATATATATGTATTCCATCTACCTAGTTATAGACATGTATAATGTATATGTACTATGTATACGTTTTGCACGGTATTAATATAATCTAAATATAACAAACTAATTTTAAGTAATGTTAAGATAATTCGTATTCCAACTGAGAGAATATTTTAATTACATATCAGAGTGTGTAGTATAAAGTAAGAATGGTGGTGGTGGTGGTAGTAATAGTAGTAGTTGTGGTGTTAATAGTGGAAGGGGTGACAGTAATGGTGGTAGTGGTAGCAGTAATAGTGGTACTGGTGATAGTGTTAGTAGTAGTGGTGGTGGTGGTGGTGGTAGTAGTAGTTGTGGTGGTGGTAGTAGTAGTTGTGGTGGTGGTAGTAGTAGTGGTAGTGGTGGTAGTAATAGTGGTATTGGTGGTAGTGGTAGTAAGAGTGGTCGCGGTGGTAGTGATAGTGGTGGGGCTGGTGGTAGTAATAGTGGTAGTCGTGGTTGTGGTCAGGAGGCTGTTGTTCACGTACAAAAGTGAATTTAGATGTTAATAAGCGCCAGGCTAGAGAGAGAGAGAGAGAGAGAGAGAGAGAGAGAGAGAGAGAGAGAGAGAGAGAGAGAGAGAGAGAGAGAGAGAGAGAGTTATTTACACTTTACAAGCCTCCGGACCTTAGCTGTTAGCGTGATCCTCTCTAAGCCCGCCAGATTTAGCCGGTGTTTTAGCTGTAAGTTACTCTTTTCCTTGCCGTCCTGTCTCAGCTATTGTCTTAATACGACTTTGTATAGCTTAATATAGCTTCCTGGGTCAGCTGTTCCTTTAATATAGCTTCCTGGGTCAGCTGGTAGCTTAATATAGCTTCCTGGATCAGATGGTAGCTTAATATAGCTTCCTGGGTCAGCTGTTGGCAGCATAAGTTAGCTGCGTGGAATGGCAAATAAGTTAGTTTTTTGCTTTCCCGGTGGGGTATTGACCGTATAGCTTATCTTGTCCGTCTTATGGCCTGCTGCTTCTTATCTCTCTATCTTTTTCTCTCACTCTCTTTCTCTCCCTTATTATCCATCTCTTTTTCTCATCCTCTTTAGATATACACTGTCGCAACGCCAGAGAGAGAGAGAGAGAGAGAGAGAGAGAGAGAGAGAGAGAGAGAGAGAGAGAGAGAGAGAGAGAGAGAGAGAGAGAGAGAGAGAGAGAGAGAGAGAGAGAGAGATACTCACCAACATACCTTGAGACTCAGGGTTCGTGACCAACAGACCCTCTTAACACGGTTCTCTTAAGGTCAAAGTTCAATGCTGATGAACTCTCACGACCCAGGTTTACGAGTGGGCCCTGTATTGTCTTAGTGGACCCCTGCATTGTCCTACTGGGCCCCTGTACTGCTCTTAGTGGGCCCCTGTACTGTCCTATTGGGCTCCTGTACTGTTTTAGTGGGCACCTGCACTGTCTTATTTGGTCACTGTACTGTCCTAGTGGGTCCCTGTACTGTCCGAAGGGGCCCCTGTACTGTCCTAGTGGGCCCCTGTACTGTCCTAGTGGGCCGCCCATCAGGTCGGGGGCCCATTGGAGTCGGTTTTCAATAAGGATACACTCACAGCGAGCCGGAAGGGGAGAGAGAGAGAGAGAGAGAGAGAGAGAGAGAGAGAGAGAGAGAGAGAGAGAGAGAGAGAGAGAGAGAGAGAGAGAGAGAGAGAGAGAGAGAGACCCAACACCTTATTCTTTGGTAAATGAGAAAATTAATTAATATTTCAACCTTTGCAACTAAATAATTGAAACTAAATAGTTGACTTCTTCCTAAATATACCTTTAAATTACTTCTTCCTACATGAACCCTTAACTAACACCTACCAAAATGAACCCTTAACCGTAGTAGATCGATAGATAGATAGATAGATCTTTCTACCTCTTTCTCGCTATCTATCCGTTAATTATACTTTACCACATTACTGAGGATATCTTCACTGTTTATATATAGAAAGAGTTGTAGACGAGAGAACACATAAACTAATAATAAACAAGATATAGGCACAATAATAGAAGATATATATAATAAAAAGCTTACTAGTGCTGTTGCTTCCACTGCATGTGTTGGTAGACTGTTCCATAGGTCTACCACCACCACCACTGCTTGAGCTGGTAGACTGTTTCATAGGTCTACCACCACCACCACTGCTTGAGTTGGTAGACTGTTCCATAGGTCTACCACCACCACCACTGCTTGAGTTGGTAGACTGTTCCATAGGTCTACCACCACCACCACTGCTTGAGTTGGTAGACTGTTCCATAGGTCTACCACCACCACCACTGCTTGAGCTGGTAGACTGTTTCATAGGTCTACCACCACCACCACTGCTTGAGTTGGTAGACTGTTCCATAGGTCTACCACCACCACCACTGCTTGAGCTGGTAGACTGTTTCATAGGTCTACCACCACCACCACCACTGCTTGAGCTGGTAGACTGTTCCATAGGTCTACCACCACCACCACTGCTTGAGCTGGTAGACTGTTTCATAGGTCTACCACCACCACCACTGCTTGAGCTGGTAGACTGTTTCATAGATCTACCACCATCACTACTGCTTGAGCTGGAAGACTGTTTCATAGGTCTACCACCACCACCACTGCTTGAGCTGGTAGACTGTTTCATAGGTCTACCACCACCACCACTGCTTAAGCTGGAAGACTGTTTCATAGGTCTACCACCATCACTACCTGAGTTAGTAGACTGTTCCTTCCTATTGTGTCTTGTCTGAAGAGCCGTTAGTCCTGAAACCATCAGTCTACCCGGATAATCGAGATGATGTAGTTCAGGTATAATCGTTGACTCTGTGTTGCACCTTTTATAGTGATGTTACGTCTATATGGGGGGATAAAGGTCACCATACTTGCTTACAGTAGTCAAGAAGGGGACGTATGAAAGAGTTATAAATATAGAATATAGAAAAAAAAAGAGATGGTCAGAAAGAGTGGAGGAGACACAAGAGAAACACTAGCCAGCGGGTGTGAGATAATGGCCAGATCGTGTTTCTTCTTCCCCCTCCTTTACTCTATACCTCGAGGAGTCCAGTTCCCAGGTTCTAGGATGGCACCACACTGATTTTAAAGCCATTAGGTGTAAAGAAGACGTTTTTAGTGTGTTGGAGGACCTTAAAATCAGTGTCAGGATCCGGAAGTATCGTTTAAGGATCCGATTTTAGGCTTCGAAGATGACACGAAACTGGTTTTAGGGATTTAAGTGGTTATAGGAGCATAGGGCAACTCTGAACCCCTAAAATAACCACTACGTATCATTCAATTCACGGGTCCCAAGATAGTACGAGTCTATTTTTAGGGTCCTCGAGTGTAAAATAAGAAGTTTTAGTGTGTCTGTGGACCTATTATATAATTAGCCAGATTATACTATGAACCTTAAAATGACCCCTGAGTGTTGTTCAGGGTCCAAAATGGCTACTAAAGCATCATTATTAATAAAAATAATCGTAATTACTACACCAATTCCCATAGCTTGGAAAGAAGAGGTATTACATTCAATCCCGGCCATTAACTTTTAAAAGTGCATTAAACTTATCGTACTATTATTGTTTTCCTCTTATCGTGTGTATTCTTAAAAAAACATTCTTGCTTTGTTATTTTAGTCATTATTTATTCATTCTATCACTGTTCTCTGAGAGCTGAGTAAAAGAGTTTAGTGTTGAACCGTCGTTTATGAATGCTAACGCTTTGTTTACCTTTGTAAAATCGTGTTCGTCCACCTCAGTGTTGTTTGCCAAGCGTACGATACAACCTGTACTGACAATGTATTCTACAATACATGCCTCAGCTACCTTACAGAATTAAGATCACGATGTTTGTGTTCCTGGTGTGTTAAATTTTAACAGCCGTACATGAATGCCGACGCTGTTCTTGTTTACAGTTGAAAAATAGAGTTCTTTCACTAACGTGCCTGCTTGCCAGCGCACGATGCCTCCCTGTAATATCCAATTGTTGTGGGAAAAATGCCTGAGCTTGCTTATATTGTTAACTATATGTTGTTTGTTATTTTCATCATGTTGAACAAGTACACCGGAATGTTTGGGAAGATACACCATGCTCACATGAACCGAAATAAATGAATAACAAAAAAGTCACGTTTCACTGTCGCCATTATTTACAATTGTAGATCTGGCGCCTGCGTCCAGGACCAGTGAGGGAGGGAAGCACATCCACTTGTGTGTGCGCGTGTGAATGCGTCGTCCTTTCATCTCTCCAGCAAAAAGCAGAACCAACTCTATAATCTCTTTATCGGCTCTGCGTGCAGTTGGCGGCAACGTACGAAGTTGGCGCGC